>JAKSZT010053929.1:30121104-30235857 GCA_026826555.1 Tolypeutes matacus | reverse complement strand
CTTCCTTCCTTCCTTCCTTCCTTCCTTCCTTCCTTCCTTCCTTCCTTAATATATAAGGAACTCCTAAAAATTAACAAGAAAGAGAAAACAACCGCATTAGATAAAATGGGCAAAACAATTTACAGAAGAGGAAAACCCAAAAGTTAGCAGGCATATGTCCATATATATCATTGGTAACCATTGAAATGCAAATTAAAACATTTAGATTGACAAAATTAGAAAATTATTGGACAATAGCAAGTATTTGAGGATATGGGGATATAGGGACTTCCATGTACGGCTGGAGCTGGGGTAGGCTGGTACAGTCATTGTGGAGGGCAATATTACTTAGTCATAGTAAGTAGGCATTTGCCAATGAGCCAGCATTTCCACTCCTGAGGATGCAGCCCAAGGAAATAATCCATTGAGTCTGTAAGGGGGCATGTATGAGGATGTTCATCACAGAATGGCTTGTAGTAGAAGGGATTTGGAGGTAACCTGGATATTTATCATAGGGAGTATGTTTAGGAAACGTGATGGATACACATCTCAGAGTACTATGTAGCAGTTAGAAGCAAAGACTTAGATGCACACATGCTTGGTGAAAAAAGTAGGAAACAGAATGAGATGTATAATCCAATATCATTCATAAAAATTAAAAATTTATGCACACACGAAAATGTATATTTTTAAAGAACTTATTGAATTAAAAGAATACACATAAAAGATATTAAACTGTCTGCAGGGAAATGATGATGGTTATAAGGATAAAATGTGATACATGGAAGGAAGGAAGGAGGGAGGGTGGGAGGAAGGAAAGAGAATGTATTAAGTAGCTACTGCTTATAATACTACAAAACAAACAACCTTAGAATTTCAGTAGTTTAGGACAATAAACATTTATTTCTCACTCATGCATCTGCATGTCAGCTGAGAGTTGGCTGATGTAGGCTGGGAACTTGGTAACAAACTACAGCTTGGGTCCAGATCTATTCCATGTTTCATATCCTCCTTAGACTAGGAGATCCTAAGGTATGTTCTTGTGATGAAGGGTGGAGCTCAAATGGGCAAGACCAACCATGCCAGCACATTTCAAACCTCTGTCTTCTGTCCAATAATATTCCATTGGCTGAAGCAAGCCACATGGCCAAGCCCAAAGTCAAGTGAAAGGAAGAATATGCCACCCACCAGGAGGTTATTGAAAGCATATGGATATATATAATATCACTACAGAGAAATTAAAATGCTGGAACCAATAATTTCGTCTGCCATGATAGACAAATTAGATTGATAGATAAACTTATATATGTGCTTATGAATATGTGTATACATAGATACACACATACATTCATTAAAAAAAAACAAAGAGGAAACTTACAAGGACAAATAGTGATAATAAGCTATAAACTGAGGAATATGATTAATAAGCTCTATACACTTAATGTCCAAAAAAGCAAAATGAACAACGACACACCAAACAGAAGGGAACAATAAGTGAGTAGGAAGTTCATACTGAGCATCAAAGGTAGTACCCCAAATAATTTTAGTCATCTCCATATTCATTATAGGGAACAAGAGTACAAAGAGAATGCATCATCCTCTTTATTTGAAACCTGCAGCTGTGCTATTTATTTACAAAGGTAAGTGGAACCCACACTGCTAAATAGAGCTATGATGTAGTTCTGCTCTAAGCCAGGCTGCAGCCTGCGCAATAACATCTAAAGCTTTGGAGCTCTAATATAAAGGGAGATTAGACCCTTTTACATCTGGTTTCAGTCTATTCTGGGTTGCTTAATGTACCAGTGCCAGTTTTTTGCCACTAGATGTATATTTAGCACATTAGAAGGAAAATCAAACAAGGATTTCACATAAGAGTTCTTAGTGGAAATCTATTAATGGAAAAAATTTGGTGGATTTGACCATATCTATATTAAAGATATAAATGAGTTTAATCAATCAGCAAAATATTGGGAAAAGATATTTGCAAAAGCAATGTGGAACTGGTGTCCAGGACCTTTAAGAAATTTCACAGAAAAGCAAGAAAAAGACAGGAAGTCCAAAAGGAAAAAATGGGCAAAGGACATGAACAGGCAATTAACAGATGGGGAAAATCTAAACAGCTACTAAGTATATAGAGAGTTATATATCCTCATTAGCAATGAAAGAAATGCAAATGAAAACAAAAATAAGATACAATTTTATACACACCAGATTGACAAAAATTAAAAAGTGCTGGCAAGGATGTGGGGGAAATTTCACTCTCATTGGTGGTGAAATTATAAATTGGTGCAAACATTCTGTATAGCAATCTGGAAGCACTTAGTGAAATAAAGTATGTGTACACCCTCTCAAGTCAGAAATTCCATTCCTGCCAATATACTCTAGAGAATTTCCTGCTCAGCTCCACAAGGAAACAGGGTGATAGAGGATTGTTGTAGTTTTATTTGTGGTCCCCCCAAATTGGGTGTAATCTGATATCCATTAGGGAAATGAATAAGTAAAATGTGGTATCAGAAAGAGTCAGAAGTGGTATGTGCACATACTAGAATAAGCTGCAGACTCAGAAGCAACAAACTAGATTTATATAGAGAAAATTATATAGATCCCAAATATATTATGTTAGATAAAAAGCAAGAATCAGATACATAGCACATTACCATTTGCCCAACTTTTAAAAACACATAAATGGCACTATATGTTCTTCAAGGGCAGGATTTATAACTAAACCAATACATGGGAAGTGGATTAGAAGTGGATTATGTAAATTACACTGGTGAAGGTTCTGATGAAGGTACAAGCGTGTGGTTGAGGATGGGGACTAAGGAGGATGCAAAATGAAATGTAACGATATGAAATAAAATATAAAATAAAATAAAATTATGGCTTTGCATGGATAATGGTGTTCCATGAATTGTGAAATATAATCAATTCTGTGTAAGTAGCAATCAGGATCCTTCTAACAAGTCTCTCTCATTCTTAAAAGACCGCTATGATTAGAAAGTATGTTTTCAAGTTCTTGAAAAAGTCCAGTAGCAGAAAGCAAAGTAGAATTGAAGAAAACAATGTCATTTGTAGATTCTCTTGGCTAATCATTCGTTTATATGCAGCAGCAAGACAGTGCTGATCTAGAGAGGTATTCTGTTGGTTTTGAGACAAGATTGCAGCAGATGAGTGATTGAACAATGGCATGTATGGAAGTTAAAGTGTTTTCTCTTTGTTCTCAGGCAGTGACCAGCATTTGAACGCTAAACACTTTATCAAATACCTCTACATTTCTGGCCAAATTGCTGATTGGTCAGAAAGCATTCCTGCATAAGTCAGGTAGCTCCAAATCTCTCTCATTCTTCTTTTTAAACAGAAAGATCAGAAGGGAAGGAGCCATAACACAAGCATGTAGGAAGTTCAGACCGAGCATCAAAGATGGCGCCTCACATAATCTGAATTAGTCATCTTCACACTCATTTTAGGGAACAAGAGTATAAGGGGTTTGCATTGCCCTCTTTATTTTGAAACCTGTAAATGTGCTGTTTATTAACGAAGATAAGTAGAACCCATGTGGCAAAATAGTGCTCTGATGCACTTCTCTTCCAAGCAAATCTCCAGCATGGGCAAGAATATCTAAAGCTTTGGAGTCTAATATAAAGTGAGATGAGACCGTTTTACATCTGGCTCCACTCTATTCTGGGCTGCTTAATGTACCAGTGCCAGCTCTTTGCCACTAGATGTATATTTAGCATATTGGAAAGAAAACCAAAAACAAGGATTTTACATAAGAGCTAATCTGATAATTACATGGGGTATCCAAGAACCAGACAGTAAGGCACAGTGAAAACAATATAATTAAATAACTTGAATGAGGCAGGAAGACTAGAGGAGAGAAATCTGTCTTTGAGACTGGGTGCTACATACATTTTATCAAAGAAGGAAATCTGAAGGAAATAATTGATGCAGAAGCACATTCTCTGTCAGAAGATTGATGGGAGTTAATAACCCAAACCCCTCCCTTGACCTAGTGTCCAATTTTCAGGGAGAACTCAAAGTATGATTCTAACTAAAAACAGAATGGCAAGGAAGATCAGGAAGGAGTTAACTTTTGGCAACATTCTTGGTCAATTTTTCCAGTTCCTGTGGCTTGGGAATGTAAATCAGCCACAGGAAATTTGATATTTCTAAGAATGATATTCTATAAATACCAATTATTTTCAATAAACTTTTTGCTGTCAGTGTAGCATGTCTGTTTGTCAAAGTCTTCCAAGCTATTTCTGAAGCCACCCAAATGATGCTTCCAAGGAACAAATGACCATTACCTCCAGGTCCCAGATGGCGATGTTGGTGGGGTTGATGGGTTAAGTGAACAGCTCCAGGTCACACACTGCTTTTTCAGATATCAGGTGCCAATATTATCTCGCCAAGTTTCTCTTTGTACGGCAAGTAAACCTTTCCAGGGTAAAATACATCATATAGTTGTTTACACAATAGGAGAAACTCTCTTGAGCGGTATAGACGTCTCAGGATGTAAAATCTATCCTTACAGGTCCTCAGCTCATGCTCTTCTATGGCTCCCCTTTATAACACTTGGTGTAAATCATGTTTATTCAGTGAAAATCACAGGAGGCTTGTTTAAAGCACCAGTGTAGGGAAATGGATGTGGCTCAAGAAGTTCGGCGTCCGTCTACCATATGGAGAGACCGGGGTTCGATCCCCGGGACCTCCCGGTAAAAAAAATAAATAAATAAATAAATAAAATAAAGCACCAGTGTTGAATAGATGCCAGACCTTTCAGGTCACTAGAAAGATTGACACATGTCACAGCAAAAACATGGGTTCTCAAAAGGTGTCCTGTGTCATTTAAGGAACTGAACAACTGGCTTACTTACTTGAGAGGGCAGCATGTATGGATGGAAAGAGTGCAGACCTGGGAAAGGAACTGGGTTCCCACCACTTGCTAGCTGGCTGAACTTGAGCATCCTTTTCCTCACCTGTAAGTGAGGTGGAAGGGCGGGTACACTTTGACTGGGTTGTTGTAAATATTAAAAGCAATTACTTATGTAAAGCACATAGTAGGCCGTAAATAAATACAATTTCTCTGGTTCAAAGAAAAGAATTTATACTGTGGTATGCAGACAAATAATGCTCCCTTTCTTTGTTGAACTCCACTATGACTTGACCATGAGACAGATGCATCTTTAAGTCCACTAGAAACAGACTTAACTTCTACTGATCAGTGCCAGAAATTATCTGGTTTCCTGGCCAGGGTGGGGGGTGGGGGGGCAGGCTATGGATCTCTGGGTTAGAAAGAACTGAGGACTGAGGTAAAAGTCTGAACTGGAACAGAGTAAACTTCTTCTGATTGGAGCATAAACTGCCATTTACGGGAAGAATTGGAATACCTTTCTCCAAGGGACCCGGGGACAGAGTGACAGGCCCAGCCTAATTCTTACACTCTGGGTCTCTCCTGCCCTATAGCTGGGGCCTCTCCACACTCACCTACAGCTCAGCCCTGGTCACAGTTCTAGGAACAGCCCTGACATTTAGAGCTTCAGCTCAAAGCCGAGATTCATCACCCTGTAAATCTCAAATGAGCATCTGCCTTGAGAGACAATTTGGTGCGGTGGCTGAATGTGGACTCAGGAGCCAGACTGCCATTTTTAATCCCAACTCTGCCACTTGCTGGGTATCCTTGGGCAAGTTACTCTCTAAGCCTCAGTTTCCTCCTCTGAGAAGTGGGTATGATGATAATATTGCCCAACTCATAGGCTCGTAGTGAGGATTAACTGAGTTAACATGGCTCAAGCATATGGATTAGCATCCAGTATGTAGTTACTACTGTAAATGCGTGCTATGCTGCTGCTGCTGTCATTAGGATCTAATCTCCACCTGCTATCCAGTTCTGGCAGCTGGCTTCCTAGCCTAAGTCCAAAGCCATTGTCCAGATGGTTTGCCTCAAGTTTCTCCAGAACTAGGACCTGGCCCAGACTCTTTCTCCACACACACCCTTTGTCTGGGATTCAGGAGAGGGAGCCCAGTGTCTGTGGCCCCACTGCCTCGGTGAAACCATCCTGATGCTGCCAGCCTGCCAGGATGTCTGAATGCTTAGAATTGTCTGCCCCTGGGTTCCATCTTCTCATGGTGCCATCCGCTGATACTCTGTGTTAACCCTTCCAGTGGTAACTAGTGGTTGGCCTGTCAGCTGCTGCCTGCCACCCAGAATGGCCTTGCTTCACTTCTCAGCAGCTGGACTGTCCCTTCAAGTCTGCCCACACACCCACATGCAGGCTCAGATACTTTCCATTTGCTCCAACTTCCAGCAGTTAAAGGAGTTATCTGTAACTGTGGGATTAGATATTTCCACCACCAAAGTAGAGATTGCTCATTTCAGCCACAAAGCTAACAAAATCTTAAAAATATGTGGTAAACAGATGGGCTCTTGGCCATGCCTATTTAATAATGGCAAATCCATCACACACAAGGCGTTGCATTTAATTCTATCAAATCATAAGATAGGAAATTCAACATTTGCATGGCTTCTAAGTTTCCCTCATTTTTGAAGTCATTTTCTTTAACTGCCTCAGTAGGTGGTATTTAGAAAAAAAAATCATCAACAACAAAATATAAAAGTCAAAAGTTTAAACATTTTCTGCCCTCATTATTTCCCCAAGATGACTTTATTTATAAGGCAGCAGCTAATTTCTACAAATTAAAGAGACAAAAACACAACTGAGATATAGGAACTGTGTAGGAGCAAGGCTTGTTGAACTAACGTTTGTCAAGTACTAATTATGCTTCAACCTCTGTGGCAAGTGCTCCACACAAATAATGTAACTGAATCCTCAAAATAAACCTGTAAGTTAGGTATTGATTATCTCTCTCTCTCTCTCTTTCTCTTACGTGCTCTTTTACAGATAAAGAAACTGAGGCACAAACCAAGATTCAAAATTTAGTTTTGTTGAGATTTTAGAACCTAGGTCTAAGTCCAGACCCTACACACTAAAATTTAAGAATTGAAACTCTTCTGCATTCTTTCTTTCTCCACAGTTGTGTCCAACTAAGCCTGCTCCATCCGAATGTATTCAGTGACACTTGCTTGTGAAAGCCACAGCCAGCAAATACTACCCTCATGGTCCCCAGCACAATGCAAAGCCACGCTTACCCTTGGCAGCAGAAGCAGCCATTTCTTTTTCAATTTCCTTAAACGACCTTGAAAGAGGCTGGGATGACAGTGTGGGGGAGCACCTGAACCTCAGTTCTTACAGCCTGGCCCACGGAACAGAGGCAGAATGTGCTGGTACCTGCCTCAGGCAAAGGTTCACTTTTGGATGAAGTGGACCCTGAAAGGTGATCTTTGAAAACTTCAAATACATTGAAAATGGGAGTGGAGGAGAGACCTTGATAACAATTTTTAGGAAAGTAGTCAGGAAATTAGTAGCAAAAGCTTCTCTTCAAAGAAAATGGCTTTAGGAAGTTGAGCTTCCACCCCTGTTCCTTTATACTCCCCATAAATCTACCGCTCAAATAATCTTCAGGGCATTGGAGAGGTTGTTTTCTCCCTGGCAATAACGGGATTCCAACTACAGGTCAATTAGAATATACCCAGAACTGCCGGTAAAATGTTTCATTGACTTTATTGCTTTCATAAAACAAGTGAGAGAAATCAGAGCCCATCCAGAGCCTCAAGACATGCCTCTTTATGAAGTGGATTGAAGAGACCATATGGGCTCTTCATCTCTTGTCCTTCCTCCAAAGGGCCACTTTGATCTAATGCCACCTGTGCAGGGTCCTAGGGCATCACCAACCCCAGCCCATGAAGCAGACCTGCGCTTTAGTCATTGTTTCTGTGAATGTTTGATCCCTGTCCTTGGAGGATTCAGTTAATTTTTCGGAGCCTCAGTTTCCTCACTTGTCAATTCTAGGCAGTAACTCCTTTTTTACCTAATCTCAGGCTTAGGTGTAATGTAAGATTTTAGAAAGTGGCCAAACACTTACCACATGCAAGAGATTGTCTTCATTCTTTCCCCCTATCCCCATACTACAATTTTTCCTCTGTGTTTCAAGTCCAGGAGTAAATTATCCATGCTCTTATTGACTCCCTATTCTAAGTGCTGTGTGGGTGAATGCGGTGCTCAGCGCATCTGTCTCCTTTTCATTCTTTCTTTGTTCTTTCTCAAGGCTTCCGTGAGAGGAGCAAATAGAATGGAATGTCCTTGTCCAGCCCCCTCTTCTCCACCAGGGCGAAGGACGGACCACTTAATACTACCGGGTCTCTATCCATCCCTCCCTTCCCCCACCCTCATCAGTGGAGTCGATGAAATGAAAGCCCTAAGAAGAGTGATTCGATTATTTGCCTGACCTTTGCCAGTGCCGGAAAGTGTGTAGAAACACGAGCTTGGGGGCTTTTCTGAACGTGTCCCCAAAGGAGCCCTCCTGCATCTCGGTCGAATCAGCCTCTGTGGGCTGGATACGGTTCAAAGCGGAGCAGGCACCTCCCCCTCCCCCCTCCAGCCTGCCGTTATCCCGCATCCTGTTCATTACAAACAATGATCACTGACTATTAGCTGTCCAGAATAGCAAGGACGTTAGATTTTGCTCATCTTTAGTCCAAAGGCTCAAGAGCAAACCTTATTTTGCTTAAGCACAATAAAGTACATCTGAAAAGCCCCGTTTAGAACTCTGAGAAACATGATCCTTGTCACTTCCTTATAGCCTGTAGTATCCACTCCCCTCTGTACTAGGCTGGATTTTCCTTTTGGATAGAGGAGCAAGGGGTGAAGAGAACATTTGTGTGTAAGAAAACTCATTTTGTCCATAATTTTTGATGATCTTGATTGCTTAGGAATACTGGAGTATACACCTGCTCTTTAATATGCGTTTCCTGGGTTATAAGGCTTCAGGGTGTCTGGAAATTGTCAATATTGAAGCAAAAGCAACAATAAAATGTGAAGCTAGAGAAGGGAAAGGGTGAGAAGTTAAGACTCTATTTAAACCAGTGGAGGGATTGGAAAGCCAAAATAGCAATATCAAAAAATATATATATATAGGAAAAACAAATTCACCACCAAACAGTTTCTACTGCTCCATTTATTTCAACTAGTGTGGTATTAATAGAACACCTAACAGCAGGGAGTAGGAAAATAAATGTATTCTCACTCACAAGGGAATGACTAAATGACTCACAAATGCAAAAATAAATAAATGGCTCCCTATGAAAATCTGAAACTATATTACCCCACTGAAACAATGAAGCTTTTTAACTGTAACCTAACATGTTAAATTCAATCAGTTTTATTTGAGGCCATAGATAGATCGAGCGATCAATCTCCATTATCCTGAGCTTTTTTTCATCTTCATAGTGCTATTTTTCTTCCTATGAGACATTTCAGTTCATTTCTTTGAGCCCTCTTCAGTTTAATGGCTGATTTTCAGACAAAAAAAAAAAAAAAATCCCCCCTTCTTCTAGAGGAAAGGGGGAAAAATAGAGCAACTGAAAGAAATTTAAGAAAGGCATGCTTTAATTCTATGTAATAAAGAGAAAGGAGGACACAGTATGAGAAAAAGATAACAGGTAGATAAATAACATGTATTACAGCTCGTTTCAAATGCTATGTTAAATGTTAACAGGTGCTGCCTCCTGACACTATAAAAAGATCAACTTTTTGTCTCCTTTATAATTTGTGAACAGGTAGGCCCTGAGGACCAGAATGAGGTCATGCCAATTAACTCACCAATTCCCGCAATCGGAGTGATAATGACATCCTTAGCAACCATCCTATCACTATGGCACCAGCCCGCTGCTATAAAAACCCTTTTCATCTATACTGGCTGTTGTTCGGGTTGCCAAAGCTGTGATCCTGAAACCCGCAGACTGAGAGTTTATGTAAAACCCGCTCCATCTCATCCAGGGGCATGACATGCTTCCTCCCTCAAAAGAGGAACTGGCCCCAAAAGCTGAGGATTGGGGCTTTTTCCAAAGACCATGTCAATCATTGGTTGGCTCTTTGGAATCACCTCCTACTGAAGGTAGCTAATGAACTTTATCTTTCAATTCTATCCAACTTGATTGCACTGCACATGTATACCCCTTGCCTAAAAACTACTTACTGGACTGCCTTTATCAATAAAGATAGTATCAGTTACATTGTAGAGGGAAATTGATACCCCAAAGACATCTAAAATAAAACTATCAGCAACATCTAAGGGTTCCTTCCCCAGAGGATTTTTACATTTTTTAGTTCCCTGGAGATAAATTGAATGTATAGAACAAAACAGAAGGGGAAATATCAGGTATATATAGTAAAAAATATATATCTTTGGTGAGCAAATTTATCTCAACCACAATCTCCAGCTTTAAAAGCATTGCAGATTGAGCCAAAGTTTATTATACTGAGCCTCACTTATCTGCCTGTCATTACATTGGATACTTTGGGAAATCCATAAAAATCTAAGGTACTTATCTTCAAGGAACTATTTGGGAATGTATTTGGGAAAATAAGTCTTTAAGGTATAGAGTCTTCAGAGCCATAGATTTCCTTAAATACCTCTGACAATAATATGTCTTAAAGAAATAATAACATAAAGAAAGGAAAGAAGGAAGAAGGGTGGGAGGGAGGGAAGAAAGAAAGACAAAAGGAGCCACCTAGGCTGAGAACCAACCAGAGGCTAAAGAACAACTAAACAACCAGGAGAGTAAAGATAGGGTGGTTCATATGTACCACAGGGCCTTTGCAAGTGTTGAATCCCTAGATGGAATGGTTTTTACCCAGATCTTCTTGACTGGCTCATTTTCATTATTATATGAAAACAATTTATTTTGTTCCTTTTCATTGTTTGTATTTCCCCAACTGGAACCACGGGCTTTTTCCATTCTACAATAGTGCTAGCACAATGTAGGTTCTAGACTAAATTGTTGAATGAATAAATGAATGAATGAAAGAATAAGAAGAGTAAGTTGTAGGGGATGGAAACTGAATTTCAGAGGAGACAGTGTCTAATAGGAGCAGTAGGCAGAACTGAAGTGTTCCCAGACAGATTCCCCAAGCATCAATGACAGTGTCAGGTGGACCTATGACTTCAGAAATGATTTGCAGAGCCGATGTTATCTGTAATGTCAGCAGTCACCATATATTTCTCATTGGAGGATTTCGTTATCCATTTTCCTAATTGATTCCAGTAACATAGATACCCCTAGTGCTGTATACAGCTCACTGATTGCTGGGCAAACATTATTGAAGTGTCAATATTTGCTCTTTATCCTGGAGCATCATTGTCGAAAAGATTACAGTTCATTTGGGGACACTCAATATTTAATGCATCATTTGGGGATACTCTTATATTTAATGCATGAAGAATACAGGTAAAAACTAAATCTTCATTTTATTATTCGTTCCCCTTGCTTTGGTCACAGGGATAGCTTGACTTAATATCTACAACAGCTGCTTTTGGCAGCTTTCCAGAAATGTTCCCATTGTATGCTGCTGTCAGCAACTGCTACACAGTGCTATTTCCACCTCTTCTGATGAGCCCTGCAGTTTGGAAAAAGAGAATCTAGAGTGGCTTGAGACACTGATAGTCAAGATTCTTGATCCTTCTCTTGTGGACTACATTAGATATGATAGCTGACTTTCTTGTCGGATCACTTGGTCCTTAGCCTTTTGGGTTGATCTGACCCAAGATTTGACCAAAAGTTCAGGCTTACCACAAAACACGAAATTACCCCATTGTCATGTGGTTGTATTATTGCAATGCTAAACACATACAACATACTTTGGAACATTCCTTTCCACGGTGGCCATCAATTGTGTGCTTCCTTTTTTGGTTTATTCTGCCTTAGAGAGGAGAAAAGTAGAGTTGGTGAACTTGAAATGAGGTCTCTATTGCTCATATGGAGGTGATTTTTCCTACATTTATTTCCAGATGCAAATAGAGCCATACTCTAGCACTTTCTGTCTTCTGAGAAAATTCCAGTGCTTGTTTTTCCTGGAGCAGGTGCCATACTACCTCATTAAATTAGCGTGCACTATTCTAGCCTTGAGCAGTGCCATTTTTTCAGGGTTATAGTCTTCCCACTCCCACTGGGTGAGAATTCCAAACTTGGAATCAGACCAAGCCAAGTCGCTGTTATGTACATGGGGGTTTACAAAATGTTTTGATTGGGGCCTTTGGTGCTGTGACCCCAGACCTTTTTGTACCTCTTCCTTGATAGCTAAGTTGAAGTTGCTAATAATGGATTCATTCCTTACAGCTATGTTAGTGGTAACTGAGGGGCTTTTGAAAATGAAACAGCCTGTGATGATCCTGAGATATGACCCAGTAGGCTGTGCCAGGCAGGGATATTTCTGATTAGTCATCACTGGGCCATCTAGACTTTCAGTTTACTTCTAATTGTGTCTCAGATAATGCTATCCCCACTTAGGCAGATGATCATTGTAATTTCTGGTAATGAAATGGCTAGGGAGCCCATTCTGTGCTGGGAAGAGAGCCAGAGCCTGGCACTTTGTAAGAAACAAGTGTTACGGTCTAGAACAGAGAGATGAAGCCAAGGTGCTAGTTGAACATTTACAGCATGTATCGGATTGAGTCTTTATCTACTGCCCTCTCTCCTACTTAAGATTGATATATTTTCAAAAGGACAACCTTCAGCTTAAAAGCAATTCTGCAGAAAGCAAAGACAATAGCAATTTTTCTTTCCCTTTTACTCTCATGAATGTGCCAAAGAATCATTGTTGGCCTTCGATGATGCCAAGGTCATTTGCTTGCCATGGTAGTGGTTTGATCAGTAACATACACAACCAGCATTGATGTATGATAATGGAAATTTGGGTGAATACTATTATAATAACTGTGGATAAGAGTTCTCTAGACAAAAAGAGATGTGGGATTATCAGCTCTCCTCCTTTTCTGTGTTTCTTAACATCTTACACTTCAAGTATGTTTATAACAAAATAATTACCTGGTTTCAAAATGTGGATCTTTAGGCATTCCATCCAAAAGCTGAAACCCAGAATCGTCAATATCTCAAGCAGTTCTTTATACAAGAGTTCATTCTCCTCCAAGGATGAAATTAATCTCTGCAAAGTCCATGGCCATTGATGACTCTGCAAATGATGTTTCCCAGACTTCCTTGCCAACAAACTTCTGGCTAGTTTCAGTCAATAGGAGGCACCAAGGGGAAGGAGAAAATGCGAAGCCAGGGTCTTTCTCTCTCTTTCTGCTTCAGATGGCAGTTTACAGTACTGTTGTCTCTTCTCTGTGGTTCTAGCTCCTCTCCCAATAGCCCCTCTCCCTGAGGTCCCAGCTCCCACCAGGTGGTTTCTGGCTGCTGGGCTCTGCAATATCACCTGTTCCCTGGATTTTTCAGTTCAAGGAGGGTGGGCTGGTAGGGAAGGAGCAGCTTCCTCCTGCTGTCAGTCTCTGGGTTCCTTCACCATTCCCCATTTGGCTTCTCCTCTCTCCCATTGCTGATTATGTTTCCATCACCTGCATAATCAGTTCCTTTGTATTACATTCCCTCTGTCTAAAATACTGAGAGTGGTTTCTGTTTTCCTGACTTGATCCTGACTATCACAGCCCATTCTGTTTTTTCTGAATTACTTAAACCTTTATTCAAATACAGAGTAAACCTTTATTCAATGGCTTTACAGAGTAAACCTTTACTCAAAATCAGATCATCTTGTCAATAACTAAAATCAATAATAAAATCAGAACAATACTAACAGCACAGGTATACACTAACACCATAGTTTGCAGCGTCCTCTCCATGCAGCCACCGTTAGGTAAGCATGTTCCTCGCGTTAACTCAGCTAATTCTCTCAAAACCTTTCCGTGCTATTGTTATTATCATTCCCATTATATAGGTCAGGAGACTGAGACTTAGACAGTGTAAGTAACTTGATCATGCTCACACAGATCAGTCTTGAAACAGATTTGCACGCATGTTCATTTCAAGCCCCTGCTTTTAACCTGCTTTTAACCATGTTGGCTCTGGGAAATTTGACGACCACCATCACGTAAGGAAGGCACAGCAACTCCAAAGAGTAATCACTAAGGGTCCCAAGAAGTGTGTCTTTGAAAAACACTGCCCACTCCCTCTGTCAATCTTTTGGGGTTATTCCCTGTGCTTAGAGGCATGAAAATGGATATTTTTTGTGTCAAGGACACAAGGGAAAAAAACAAATGCCCAAAGCTAAGAAGACTATCAATCTCCCTCAGGGTGCTTGTGAAGGAGGAGAAGACTTTCTTTCACTCAGGGTGGTAGGTAGGGGCTCCTGCAGATGCCTGCTGGTCTCTCTGCAGTTCTCAACTCCCTGTAGGCCTGGGCTGTGGACAGAGCCGCCAGCCTCCCAGGCAGGTGCTCTGGCGCTGACCTTTCCTTACCTAAGGGCTAAGAGATAAGCTGAGAGAGAAATTAATAAGAGAGAAGGAAGGAGCAGCCTTAAGAGGAGGAGGGGAGGTTTCTGCAAACAAAGGGGGATTGTCTAGATACATGCTACATCCTTTCCACTGGCTTTTTTTTTTTCCTTTCTCTTTCCATTTTTTCCTAAGCTTTGTTTGCAGACTGATTCGACTAAGCATTTTTTTCTTAGCCTTTCTCCTTCCATGTCTAAATATGGGGGAGTCGGGAAGTGGAACCAAATTAGCCAAACATTTTACCTTTGGGACTGAGTGATAAAAATAACAGCCGTTTCAGCTCTCTGAATCATTTCAATAGCATTGGAGGCATGTGGATTTGCTCCACAGGAAAGGGAGCTGGGAAGAGAGGGGTTAAGAAGCTCACCCTGTATTAGAACTTGATTTATTGCATGGATCAAGTTCGTGTTCCTCTCTGGATCTGGTTTTGAGCAAAAGAAATGACAGCCTACCAAGTACGAAGTACAAAACAGTCACACGATGTATTAAAATGCCACCTTGCCCTCCAGGAAATAGGCATAAGTGAGAACCTGCAAGCCCACCGCTTGCTTTGAAGTGTACAAAACATCTTTGATCCTTCAGCCCAAAGGTGTGTCCAGAAATAAGAATGGTCCACTTTCCATTATATAGGGGCAGCTTACCCAGTGTGGTTGAAAGAAATCCTTTAATTTTCCCGTTTTCTTCCACCAGCTACTTGCCTTTGGGACTTACCTCTGTGGTTCGACACCTCTTCCAAAGAGGTTAAAGGGAGAGAAGTGAGAATACTAGCAGATTTATCAACTATTTTTGCTTGTTTGTAATCAACACCGATACCTCTTGTTTAGCTGTCTTTTATTTTTAGTGCACAAAAAATTGTTTTTGAATAACAAGAACAACAAAAAACAACACATATAGGTGACCTTTCCAAGTACATTTCAGTTTAGATCTCTGTATGTATCAAATAATACATTTTCAATCTGACTTTGGGTGAAGGGGAAAGGGGAGGGGGGACAGCTATTCCTTTGTTTATCTTCTTGCAAAACTGGTCAGTGGTACGTGTATGTTATCGTATGAACTGCCACATGCACACAGCATCTTTTTATACCCAAAGCCAGGAAATGCCACAGTGATTTAACACTGTAATCTCAAAAGCCATTGAAAATGCAGGATTTTTTTAAATGGAAAAAAAAAGGCATTTTAATGTAAATATGAGGACACATGAAATGAAAACAAAACAAAATCTACAGTCTTACAAAAGAAAAGTGCAGGTTATTTTAATTATTATTTTTAAAAGGAAAAGGAAAATAGCAGATGGAAAAACTGAAGAAACATAAGTGTGGCCTGAAAAACAAAGGAAAGGAGAATAAACGATGTCTTAACATTGAGGTGTTCGGCTCTGCGGCAATTATCACTGGCATATTCTGCCCTGACAAGGGGATACACAGGTTGATAAAAAGGACTTTTTCATTTTTCCTTCCTAGAGTTTGTGAATAACCGGTTTACCAGGTGACAATTACTCTGCTTCCTCCAAAAGCTCTTCCTCACCCCCTTTTACTCCTGCCCCTCACAGCCCAAGTACTTAAGAAATACAAACCCCACTGGGTGGTCCCAGTGCTCTTTCTCTGAACTGCATGCCTGGCCTTGGTGCTCCAGACGATGGAGGATGGAAATAGGAAGAGAAAAGCTGCCTTTGAGAGGAAATCTCCTTTTCAGAATTGGCCGGCTCTACAATATCACCTGAAATGAAAACATACAGTATTCATGTGCCCTGTGAGCCTGTCAACAGAAGAACCAGACAAAGGACCACGTGCTACCTCAAGCCCATTGGACCTGCTGGGGTGTCTGATTGTCAGCATCTGAGCTTCGGGAGGCAAGAAGGACCTGCTGATCTCTAGGAAGGTCCTTATGATCTGGCTTCAGAGTCACCGTGGCAGTAGGATGCTGGCATCCACTTCACCTAAAAAAAATCTCTCCCCACTGGTTCCAGAAATTCCACTAAAATTGATTAGTAGCTTTGGGGTCAAACAATGGACAATATTTGCCCTTTGGAACAGTTGGAATATCCTAAGGAGATATGATTGCAGGAAGACAAGGCTAAGCATTTCTCCTTCCCCAAAGAACTCTTTTTCCACTTTTAAGATTCAAGGAGGTGGTAGGACTTGAGCTGGAAGGGAAGCTTAACTTAAGTGAAAAAACAGAACAATCACAATTTTTTTCAGATTCACTATTTGGGGACTTTTCTTTGAGGGAATGATATCGTCTGTGCTAATATTTTTTAAAAGTTCTTCTGAAATGCACTGTACTCTTCTGGATCATGCAACCAGAATCTCTCCTATGAGTTGACACACGTCGCCCTCCTCTTGATCCTGACCTCCTCCTGTCTATTCTAGAAAGAACAGGAGAAGATCTCATTGGATCCTGTGGGTCCCGTGTTTAAAACTCTCCATGGTTCCTCACTGGTTTTAGAAGAAAATCCAAATCCACATATACAGTTTGCAATGCTCACACCTCCACTCCATCTCTGCCCTTTTCCACCACTGAACCACAGCCATGCTTTCTTGTCTCCCAGCTTTGAGCACACATCTCCCTCTGCCTGAAAAAAATTACTCCTCCCATGCCGTGTCCCTCCCTACAATCGCAAAATCTAGTTAGCCCCTACGCATCCTTCGAGCTCAACCCAAAGATCATTTCTTCCAGAAACCATATCTGACCCCCTTCCTACTACTGTGTTCCAGACCCTGTGGAGCCCATGCTGACAGCTGGTCCTGGTCCCTGCTTCTAATGGAGTTCCCTTTCTGGTGGGATAAGACAGAATATCAGCACATGAACCCACAAATATACATGGTAATTTCACCTGGTATATAAGTGTGTGATGAAAATAAAACAGGATTCTGTGCCGCAACAAAGAGGGCAGTGAGTGCTTGGTGAGGAGGGCAGGCGTGTGTCCTGCCTAAGTGCAGCAGTCACAGGAGTTTGGGGCCTTTCCCTCATGTTTCTCTGGTATGCTTACTTCCCCATTGTAGGAAATAACAATATAATGTAGAAGAGTCATTTATTCATCTATTATTACCCATAAGATTATAAGTGCTATGAGGACCAGGCAAGGTCTATCCATTTCCTCGTTTTCCCTGAGTTGCTATTATGATGCCTGGCATATAGCTCTTAATAGATATTTGTTAAATAAGAGATTAGAAAGGGGAAAGACTTGAGTTAGAAGATCATCATAGTCACCCAGTTGGACCTTATGGGGGTCTGAGCTAAGATGGCAGCATTGGTGATAAAAAAGAGAGGCTGGATATGATGAGTGGTGTGTAGAAGAAATATCAACAAGTCCTGGTGACTAACTGGAAACTGGAAAGAACTTGGAAGAGGAAGAAGTAACGAATACCTCCATTAAGGCTTTAAACACAGAATATAGGGGAAATAGTAGAGGACTAGCTACTTCTCAAACCCCGTGTCCTCCTAGGCACACAGCTAGATAATATTACCTAGCCTCCTGTGAGCAAAATGATGTATGCCCCTTCTGGACATGGCCTGCAAAAATCTCTCCCACAAGAACCTCTATGTCCTTTCCCCTCTTGCCATGTGGATGTCAGGCATAAGACCTCTTTGAAAGCCACATGTTGAAGATGGCAGGACTTCTTTTGGCCTGGTCTCTGAATAGACAGAGCAGACCCCACCTCTTCCCTGCCCCTGCCAATCTAGAACTACCTTGGGCCATTCATAGTCCAAGAAATTAATGGAAATAGAAAAGTTAGGAGGAAAAGATGGTTTGGGTTTGGAGAGTGAGCAATACTAATAGATCTGGATTTAGAAAGTTGAGTATGAAGTTTCAGAAAAGTGTTCATTAGGAGCTAGAATTTGGGACCAGCTGAGGAATGTGATGTTTAGATATGGGGTACAGTTATGGGAGTAGATGAGTTTGAAAACAAGGAGGAGATCAAGTGAGAACAAATGTAAATGGCAGTATTTCTTGAAATTACTACATTTTAGGGATTGGGATGAATAGACTCAGCAAGGTGCAGAGGCATGGTCTGAGAGAACCAAAATGGCAGGCACCAAGAAACCGAGAAAGAATGGACTTGAGTTACAAATCCTGTGGAGAGGCCCAGGAGGAAGGGGCCTGAGGCAGGGCAATGGATGTGACAGTGCTGGGGTCATTGGGAACAGAGACCAGATTGCACACTTGTGGGATGACAGGTATGTGGAGGCAGTAACTGTAGCATCCTATTTTTTTTAAAAAAATCTCAAGACTATTGCAGAGAAAAGTTGAAAGCTGTGTCAGTGGCTAGAGAGCATTGCAGAAAAAAGGAGAAGGCTATTCTCATCTGGTGGAGTCTTGAGATCATGTGTAAGTGGAGAGGATGGCGCCACTGAAGCTGTAAGATAGAGAAGGGACAGGGAATGTGAAAATCTTTGGAGGAGGGAATGGCATGAAGAGCACAGGTTATGGGATTCATCTCTGTGAATACAGGGACTCTTTTCATATAGACACCAGGGAAGGAAAGCATAACTCTGCTGGGATTTCAAGAGGGGTAGAGGATGTGGGAAGGGAGAAGGTGCCAGCTGTAGGAGCGGGTGGCAGAGATATGGCCCATGGGGACCTGCATACTCACAGGCTCTCCCATCATCCTCTTGCTCTCATTTTATTTGGAGGCTCCTATTCACCCCTCTAGAGTCTTGCCCTACCAGCTTGATGTGCTTCTTGGTAACAAGTCTTAAGATTGTGTCCTATTTGCTAACTGGTCAGCAAATGCTAGCTGTGCTTATTAATATTATTGTTAATAACATCCCCCTGGGGGATAAAGTAGTCAGTCTAGAAACGCTATGACCAGCATTAGGCCAAGGAGCAGTTGAGCATTACGGCTGAAGGCAAGGACTTTCATGGCAGGGGTGCTTGGAGGTGGAGGAAGAGGAAGCAGGACGAGCTGGGCTTCCATTACTGAAGAGACCAAATTCATACTTTAATCTTTTCACAAAATGAGGTGGTACCTTCAGTTGCAGAGACACCTTGACAGGACTAAAAGAAGCCATTCAGCACACAGCCTTCAAATTGTGTTTCATTTGGATCACACTGCCTATGGTTCCCCATCAATGAATAGTTTCCATAAATCCTTTAATTATCTTGTGATTAAATTGCATTGCAATCTTATATTAAGTCTTGTTAAGTTAAACATAAACACAGAGTATGTGAGTCAAATGTGTTTATGTATTTAAATGATTTTTAAACCCCATTTTGACTTTTCTTTATTTAAAAAAAAATTACATAGAAGTCCCGAGATGTCAGGAATGAGGCTGGCCCGGTCGTCTCTTGACCTCTGCGAGTTCCTGTCTAGAAATTATCTAGTTCAGTGATTCTTAACCAAAGGCATACATCTGAGTCACCAGTGGAATTTCTTGAAAAACAAAGTCCCTACCTACCCCACGATTGTGATGCAGGAGGTCTGCAGTATGTCCAGGACACACGTCTATTCTGAAAAGCTTTCCGGCGTTCTGGTCCACAGTTCTGATTAAGATCCCCTGACGTGGCCAGTTGTCTGTCCTGAATGCCCAATTAGGGCTCTTCCAGCCTGCAAGTTATTTCCGAACACAGGCCCTGACTTGGAGTGCCTGGGGCAGGTGCATTTTGAACTCTTTCAATATTATCAAGTGAGGCATTTATTTCTTACCATTCTTATTAAATCAGAGCCCTAAAACAGAACAAGGATGTGGTGCCGTCTAAAAGCCATGTGCATCTGGCTTCAGAAACAATAAAAGGAAAGAGCCGCCCCCCTCCCCCAACACACACACACGAAATTTGGTTTGGGAAGCATCTGTTCCCAAAACTTGAATTGCAGATTAACTGGAAAGGTTGCTGTATGAAGGCAACCTTAGTTTACATGGAAATGTGCCCCTTTCCTAGCGCAGCAGCCTGAGTCATCTACTCTCAGCACCTAAGATCTCTGCCTCTAGCCCTCAGGGCATTCCTCATGAAGAGGGTCCCAAGTAAAGTGGTCCTGTTCCTCCCCTCCAAGACACAGAGGATGTCGCACATCTGTGTGTCTGGTGCTCCAGGGAAAGACTGAGCATTTGTTGATGTGCCTCAGACTTCTGGGAGATGGGCACAGGGCACAGATGCTGCCTCTAAAAGGACCGACCATGTGTCATCTTTGTGCTTCCAGAAGGTCACGGCACATTAGCGTGACCCTCTGGTGCCTCTCAGAAGGACAGGGCATTGTGTCTCCAGATTTCATTCAAATTCTGGACTGAATATCTGCACATTTGACTCTATATCATATCCTAAGTCATGGAATCGATGTTCTGGTCTTGTTGCATAATCCTGTGTGTGTGTGCATGTGTCTCACCCCCTACACCAGACTGTAGATTCCTTGGGCAGGAATTGTAAGTTATATATCTTTGTGTCTCCACAGCCTCATTCATAGTATGGGTTTACCAATTTCATATCATATAAAAAAGTTCAGGAAAACAGCCCAAATTGAATTCCTTGGTTTCTGGTACTATTAACACTGTCACATCCAAAGGTGTGATCATTATGCCTTTTCCCTAATTGGCAGAAAGATGAAGAGCCATAAAGTAGATGATTAAATCATCCTAGCGTGGCTCACTGCAAATAAACAAATCTGGGCTCTGTCATTTATTGGGGAATGACATATGGGTATCGCCATCTCAAGTTCCTAAAGTTTCTTGAATATTGGAAATGTCAAGAAGAACAGGAATGATAGTGGATGGTGAATGAGGTGGATGGCTTTGAATTTCTGCTTATTTGAGATTGCGGGTAGGCTTAAGGAGAGGCTGTATCAATTGCCAAGAGCATTATGGGCACTCTAAAATTCAACTGGCAAGAATATAAATCAGTAAAACCCACTGTAAACAGGATTAACATACTCATTTAATCCATCAGTGCTACTTCTAGGATTTCAGTTCGAGGAAATAATACAACAAATGTGCAAAGATGTACATTAAGGAAGTTCATAAAAATATGAAAATATAGGAAGCAACACAAATGCCCACCGATGGGAGATTTGTTAAGTAACTATGACATGACCATACAATGCCGCTGTCAAAAAGATTAAGGTGGTTTTTAATAACGTATTTTATAATTTCTAAGTTTTTTAATGTTTTTAATGTCTCTGAAATTAGGATTTGTCTTACAGTCTATGGAGCTTGCCAATTATAATATGCAGCATTTTCCCTTCTTATGGGTATATAACAATCATGCAATCACAGGTGTCTTAGATTCAATGAAGTATGGCATATTGACATGGAAATATGGCCACTATACTAGTAAAAAAAAAGGATCCTACAGAATAGATAAGATCCAGTTTATGTTCCTATATATGTTTATTTCTGGAAACAGATGCATCACATTTTTGACAGTGATTTTTCTCTGGGTAGTGTTGTAAGAACTTTAACTTTGCATTTTTTTGGAGTCATTTATAACAGTTATGTATTGTTAGGAAAAAAATAAAAATTATTTTCAAATAAACCTATTTATTGCTTTGTCTTTTTCTCTCCCCATGAGTCCATTACTCAGAATGAGAAAAGTTTCAGGATTTACTGACCATAAAGGAATCAGGTGAGCATAACGTGACCTTTCTCTTCTTCAGCCAGTCAGCAATGCGGTCATGATGTAAGTCTGTGGTTCTTGGCTCTTGGTTCCATCATCCAGAGAGCATCTTGTGAAGTGAACTAGCATGAGAGAACTCCTATGTGACCTACTTTTAAGTTTGGTCTAAAAGGGTTCATGCCATGCTTCTTTACAATGAAGGCAAGAGGGGGCTGTCAGGAACCCCTGCTTGGTGAGGGAAAAAAGAGAGACAGTGGTTGTTAAGGAGAAAATTCGCTATTCTGATAATGGAAGAATAAGAAATGGAGAAAAAATGTATATATATAAGGCATTTAGACTCTAAGTTTACTATTCATCTTCTCCTCATCCAACAATCACATAGGGTTGTTAAAGGCATGGCCCTCAGGGCAATATGACCTTCACCAGACCTGCAGGGTTGAGCATCAGCTGCCTAAAAGGAGAATTCAGAAAGCGAGAGTGGTTGCTTTAAAGTATTAGGGCTTTTTTTTTTTTTTTTTTAGCACTTAATTACATTACATTATTTAAATAACCATAATTTGATGATGATAACCAGAGTAATTTAAATTTATTTAATGTGTGGTTTTTAAATTCCTAAGCATGGTGCTAAGTATAATGTTATCATCCATTGAATTAGCATACTCACCAGTTTCACTCTCAATGACTTCAGTCTTCCACTGCTGTTATCTGGAATTTTAGTAGCATTGCATCAGTAAAGAATCATTGGGGCTCTTCCGTCTGTTCCATGAATAATCTCTTAATTAAATGAAATGATGGCTGTCCCTCCTTGTCCTCACTACCTTGTCACTATCTTTCTTTCCAAAGTAATTTTTTCCCCCTGGTCTTCATTTTGTTTCTTATTCCTCTCCGCACCCCACCCCCATCCCCCTCAGCCGGCTCAGCTCCTGATGTCTTTCACAAATGGATCTGGATTTTTCTTCTCTGAGCTTCACCCCGCCTACCCCAATCTGTTCCCTCTCTGTCTTCTTTATTTCAGTTCCATATTCATTTCTCTCCTTCAAAAGCTTTTCTCACCTCAATCCCTTCTTACAGTCCCTCATCTCTAGTCTTCTTGGTTGTCTCGGTTTTCTTTTCTGCTTAATTCTCCTTGCCCCCAACCCCGCAAACAATTCAATTTTATTACCTTCCTTTTCTATTTCTCTATACATTTCACCTTACATTCCAAACATCCTGTAACAGTCCTGATACAAAGAGACAAAATTATGCCGGCTTCATCGTGTAAATTTCTTGTGACCTCACAACTGTCAGCATCATATAAACAGTCCCCACGCAGCCATCACTTTATTTATTCAATTTCAAATATTTGTTCCCAAACGACCTTTCTTAATGAGAAATGGAGAATGTTAACGTTGGAACAAATAGTCTACTCAATACTAAAATGTAACTCCCAGAAGAGGTGTTTCTTAAGCAGTTCGTTTCCCAAAATTGCCTTTTACTTGAGACTGCGTTGCCATTGTTTTGAAGTCCTTCATCTTATTGATAACTAAGCCAGCTGCGAACTTTAAAGAAAATGCCTAGGAGTATAGTGGATTCAAGAAAAAAACGGTGACTCAGGATTCAGCCCTCATTTTAATCACATTTGCTTATCTATTTCAAAATTGTGTATGTAGAAACAAAGATATAACTAGGAAAGACCTTAGTGGGTCTTCATTTTATTTAAGGGGGCCCTGAGAAAGTAGTTTTTAGACTTGTACTGTCTATATAGTAGCCACCTGTCACACGTGGCTATTTAAATTTAAATTCATTAAATTTTTAAAAAGTTAAAATTCAGTGTTCTTGAGTGACACTAGCCACATTGCAATTGCTCAAAACCCACGTATGGCGAGTGGCTACCATACTGGACGGTGCGCGTACAGAACACTTCCAATAAGAGCAAGAGGGCCTGTCGGGCAGCACTGCGTTGAAGCATACAAGGCCGAGGTTCAAGAAAGTGGGGTCTGTCTTCCTGCCAATTGAAGAAGCCAGTGCCCTATTAGAAAATTTATTTTGTAATGTTGTCCTATAGTTTAGGGACCTGAGAAGTAATGTACAAAGGGAAACTGAATTAAATATAATTTCATATAGTTGATCATTCATGAAAAGATGTTTTTCAGCTTACAAAGCACTTTCACATCCATCATCATGTTTGAAGCTCATAACAGCCCTGAATGATAGGAAAGACATGTGTTCACATCTTCATGTCACTGAAGACGAAACAGTGGCTCAGAGAAATTCGAACTTGTTCAAAGTCACACTTCTTAAAAACTAGTATAGAAACCCAAGTCTCCTGCTCCAAATCTCTTGATCTTTTGAGCATGTTGCAAATGCACCAGAAGAATGGATATTATTAAGGGAAAAAAAGTCCATGTGTTTTGAGGACATTCCAGAAGCTAAGTGCTGTGCAAAGTGTTTTACATGCATCATCTCATGCAAGCTCCAGCCTCAGTTTTAGACTTAAATGTCCCACTGCCTATTTGACCTCTCCCCTTGGATGTCTAATGAGTTTTAAAACTCACAGTACCCAAATAGTACTCTTGATACTCCTGGCAATCTATTTCTATCCTGTCCACCAAACACTCCATAGCATCACTTCACCCCCATAAGTTCCTCCATTTCTATTGAAAACAGTGAAACTAGTTAAGTGGTATTGCAGTAGCCTAGGCAAGAGATGGCGGCTTAGAAGAAAGTGGATCTAGTGGGGGTGGGGGGCAATTAAGATGCATAGGGTATATTTTAATGAAAGAGTTCACTGGATTTGTGGATGGGGAGGGACAAGGACACTGAGGAACCAAGGAGGACTCAGATTTTTCACATCAGCCACCAGATAGATGCTGATGTTCTTTACTGAGGCAGAGTGCTCTTTAAAAAATGTAAATCAGATAATGGTACTCTCCCTTAATTTCCTTAGTGGCTCCCCATAGCTTTTAGAGTGAAGCCCCCATCCCTCATCTAGACCTACAAGATCCTCCATGATCCAGCCACTCTCCAGCCTCATCTCCTACCAAGTACCCTTTTGCTTCTGTGCTCCAGCCCCAGTGGCCTCCTTTCTGTTCCTCCAGCTCTGCAATCTAGTGGCCTCCTTGGGCTTTGCTTTTACTTCTTCTGTCCAGAAAGCGCTTGCCTGGCTCGACCCCTGGATGCTCTTCTTTTCTCCTCAGGTCTTAGTTCAAATGTCAGATCCTTAAAGAAGCCTTTTCTAACCATGCTGTTTAAAGTAGTCCTCATGCCCACTCCAAGTCACTCTCCATCTGCATTACCTTGTGTTTTAGTTTCCTTGTCTGTTCAAGCAAATACTAGGAAATAGGCTGGCTTAAACAATGGGAATGTAAGGCCTCATGGCTTGAGGCTAAAAAAAAGTCCAAGTCAAGGCATCATGAAGATGATGCTGTTTTCCCGAAGACAGTGGTGTTTCGCAGCTGGCTGCTGGTGATCCTTGTCCTTAGCTTGTCACATGGCGAGGCACATGGAGGCATATCCTGGTATCTGCCTTATCTTCTGGGTGCTGTTGATGTTCAGCTTCTGGCTGCTCTCTTTGTGGCTTTTTCTCTCTGTAAATTTCATTCTACTCATTTTTGAGGTGGGCCATACCTTAACTGTAGTAAGGTCATCAAAAGGTGCTACTTACAATGGGTCCACACTCACAGGAATGGTTTAAATTTAAGAACATGTTTGTTTTTTTTTTAAGATTTTATTTATTTATTTTATTTATCCCCTCTTGCTGCTTGTGCTCGCTGTGTCCATTTGCTGTGCGTTTTTCTGTGTCTGCTTGTCTCCCTTTGTTGCGTCATCTCGCTGCGTCAGCTCACCACGCCGCACGGGCTGGCTTGCCTTTACCAGGAGGCCCCGGGAACCGAACTCGGGGCCTCCCATGTGGTAAACGGGAGCCCTATCGATTGAGTCACATCCGCTTCCCAAGAACATGTTTTTCTAGTATACATACAGCTTCAAACCACCACATCTTGTTTATTTCCTTCAGAGTGCTGTATCACAATTTAAATTCACTTATTTATTTCCTTATTTATTGTCTAGGGACCTTGTTATCTTGTTCTCTCAGATATGCCCTGAACCTTGAATCCTGCCTGGCACATTTTTGGTACTCAATAAATATTTATTCAATAAATAAACAACCTTGGGAGTAAGTATTATTATTAATTCCATTTTATAGCTAAGGAAGTTGAGGCTCAGAGAATAACTTGCTGATTGTTTCACCTTTAGCAAGTGGTATGGCCAAAGTTGATCCCAAATACATTTGACACCAATGCTGGCTCTTAATCACTGATCTATGTTGTGTCCTTATTTTTTTTAATTCTTTGGGTTCATTCATTCATTCATCAAATATTTATTGAGTACTTACAAAGTACTAGGCATATCAGGCCATGCTGGGCAAATTCTAGGCCTTCAAAAATGTGATACAATCCCTGTCTTCATGTAACTTAAAATCTAGCAGACAGTTCTTTCATAAAGTGAAAAATGATCCGTTTATTTTATATATTTATATAATTTGCTTAAATCTGCATGTATTGTTTATAAGAAAAGAAACACATTATATAATATAAGCATCTTTTAAAATATATATGTAAAAAATTTAAAAAAAAAAAAAAAAAAAAAAAAGAATCACAGGAATGACCTCTTGAGAGGTCATTTCTTTGCCCCTCTCTCTCCCATTCCAAAAGATAAGAATCTGATCTTTCAGATAATTTTCTGGGATGGAAGTTTCACAAGATTTTCTAATAGCTGACCAAAATTTTACATACATTACATTGTAGTATTTATGTATATATGTATACATGTGTATATATGTATATGTATGCAACACTATATATATACATACACACATATATATGTAAACTTATTTCAGACCATCCAAGTGGTTTTGTTGCAATAAACAGATTACTAGTGACACACAGATGTGATCCCTTAAGTGGACAGTAGAGCAAATCCCAAGGAGAATTAGAATGAACAGAGAATTGGGAATTAGAAACCTGGTTCTAGTCCCAGTGCTCACTTTAAACTAACCTGAGCCAAGTCACAATATTCCTCATCAACAAGATGAGGGAAAAAGATGTGTCTTTCCTATATCACGGCAAAATAGTGTGACTCTAATGAAATAGTTTATGCAAAAGTGCTCTGAAAAGCCAAGAGTGCTATATAGAGTGTTTCTGTCATTTCATGATGCCATTTGCTCCTTAGAGAATGGGGAGGTGAATGGGTCATGGGTACAAAGGAACATAGAATGCTGTTCACCTTCCTAGCCTCAATTCCTTTTTATTCCTCTAGGCCATCCATAGAGCCTCTGAGGCTTTGGACATGCTGATGCCTCTGCCTGAAATGCCCTTTCCTCACTGATGATTTTCTTGTCATATTTCTAGATTCAGTTTGAACCTGACTTTCAAGACAGAGTAAAGAGGTAGGAACTGTCAAGCATTTGTGGGCTTGTCCCTACATCTCTCTGGCAGGAGTAGCACCTGTCCACCTACCCACTTGTGGTTATCATAGATCCACCACAGTAGTCCACTGTGGTCCCACTCCTGGTCCCTGTTGATTGGTCGGGGGAGGGCCCCTGTCTAAAGCAGAGGATCCCACCTCAGAGGGCAGAGCTGTTTGGTGGAGGGCAAGCTCCTGATCCAAACAGGCATGTTAGTGGTCTTCTCAGGAATTTTGGAATTGGAACTGAGAAAAGGAACTCAGTCTCTCCTGGTTTTGAAGGGATAAATTTCAGAGCTATTGGCAGCCATGTTTCTGACATGAGGGCAAAATCAGTGGACAAGGCCAGTCCATAGAAAGCAAACAATTAAATAAATGAACGGAGAGGAATAGAGCTGAGGTAGAGAGTCCTGAGCTCTTGAATCCCCAGTTCTAGTGGTCCCAGGATCCATGTTCCACTTCTAGGGTTTCCACAAAGATACTCTAATATTCCTATTACGAATTATTCCCTAGAATTCTTACAATGAATTTCCCTTTGTGCATAGGCCCCTTTGTGCAAGGTGAGTCTCTGTCACCACCAAAATAAATAAGTAAACAGAAATATACAGTCCTAACATAAATTGCCTTACATATCTTCAAATTCCCAATGTTTACCAGTCTTTAGCTTACTGTACTCATTAGAAAAATTAGTGAATTAATTAACCCTTACCCTGAGTCCTGTCAAACAGTTTACACAGTGCTAAACGAAAACTCCTGACTTTGTAAACGACCAAATACAATAATGTAGCTGTGTTTTTAACTTTCAAAAATGGACTAATTTAATAAAAATATAGTACAACTCATCTTCTGAACAAACTTACCATTAATTTATGAAGCCTTTCAGTATATTATAATATCTAAATTCTAAATATAAACATTCATTAAGTGGATCAAATCTTTGGACAGCCAATCATGGTAAGGCAAAATTTGCTTAATGAAGTGCTGGCTTGCCCATGGTGGACTAGAAAAAGAACTGATACAGAATGATGTTTTCACCTCAGCGCCTCCACTTAGGACCTTTGTGACTTTGGACAAGTCAATAAACCTCTCTGGGCTCCAGTTTCCTCATTAATAAAACAGTAGGGGTAGGGTATAGCAAGTAAGAACTTGCATAATATCATTTCTGACTTCACAGGTTTATTGTGAATATTAAATGAGATAATATATTAAAGATCTTGGTAAGCTCTTAAAACAATAACTGAGAGGGAATATAACATTCACTTTTATCCTGTACTATCATGAACGAATACTTGGATAAATAGTTTCCTCTTCATTTTTGACCTATGGAGTGCTTTACTGAAAATCTAAGTAAAATCAATCAAATTCTGCAACTGTGATTTGTTGGTGAAAACCAGTTTATGGGAGATGGGGAGAAGGAGGAAGGGAAGGGAGGTGGGAGGAGGGAGAAGGAAGAGGGAGAGGAAAAAGAATGACAATTTTCTGTAAGAGTATATGCCTTTTCCTTTTCAAGGTTTTTCCTCCTTTTCTTCACCTCTCACTGAGTGCTGCTTCCCAGGACAGAAGCCTTTTTATAATAATAATAGTCAGTTAGACTTGTCTGACATTTTATGTTGAAGGAAATCCAATTCATTTAACAATCAAGTATTGTCTTCTCCTAAGGTCTGAAGAAACAGCCCCAGTGGAAATGCTCTCCTGGAAAGCCCACCAGTTGGGAGTGACAGCACAGAAGGGAAAGTGCTGACTCTTCTGTGCATCTCATCTAGAACCCATTCACAAAGACACTTCCTTCTATACAAAGATAATGGATGCAGGGGCATCTAGAAGCCCTTTCCTTAGTCATGAAAGAAAAGATCAGAAATGAGCATGTACTTAATCATTGCTCCCCTCTATGCCCTTTCCTGGCCCTTCTTCCTCCCGGTACTCTCCAAGAATTGCAGGAAGTCAAACTTCTAATATGGAAAAAATAACACTTAGCCAAGAAAATGGCAAGCATTTCCACCGGGGCTCTGTTTGCTGGGAACACATCAATTCGGAACCCGGGTGGAAATGCTCCAACATATCAATTTGCTTTTGGGGGACGAAAATTCTGGTGGAAGAGCAGGATTAACCCTGGGAAACTGGCACTCCAGCCCCTCCGGTGATTCCACAATTAAGGAGAGTCTTAGCTGGGTGAGGCGTGGAGCCCAGTGCCCATGGGGCAGCAGCAGAAGGAGAGAGGCTGGGTGGCAGGAAGGGGGCTTCTCTAGATGAAGTCTTTCCTGCCCTGAACCCCAAGCAAAGGCTACCAGTCTGAGACTTGGGGTGAGCGCAAGCACCATGTCCACACTCAGCAGGACTCTAACTAGATTCAGACCCAGGAAACCCTTCCTTGAAATGTTTAGAATTTCTGTTAGGAACGATAACTATAGCCAGCACTTATTGAGCAAGTAACACTCGTCAGGACCAATTCTCGTCATAGTCCATGTATTGACTCTCAAAATCCCAGGGATGATTTTCCCCACAAATGGGTTTCATGAGATACACCTGCTTTTTTATATTAATACTCTTTTTATCTTAATACACTGATAGTAAATTTTCGTTCTTTGCAAAGAGATGCTGCCTTCTGAGTGAGAGAAACGTACGGGGCAGAGGAGATGTTTTGCTTTTTAAAGGGGCAGATGAACTGGTGCGGGGAAGGGAATATGACTTTGAGAATGAGGGGAAACAGAAGCGAAGAGAGCGTGCAGAAACAGCAAAGGGGCTCAGCAAGAGAGAACGAGGAAGCCGAGGGGTGCTGGGTGACGGTGGCTGCCTTCCAGCCATCCCGTTGACTCTGTGCCCAAACAGACTCATTTTCCACCCCCAAGAGCCAGTCAGCTCCTCATCGCCGCTGCTCAGGGAGAGCGTCAAAAGGATTTAATAATGGTTGGCAAATGTCAAATTACGTTGAGTCTAAACCAAATTCCAGACATTTAGGTCTGTGCAGTCATTAACAATCAATTAGTGCACTCTCTTTAAAATCAAAGCATTTTTTATATCCTCTCCTTTCCATGACAAGGAAACACATGCTTTGCCTCTTCCCCCTCGGCGGCTGAGCAATGTATCATTCCTGTAGCTTAGTCAGTGAAGGAACAATTTAGTCTCTGTTCTCTTTGTGGTTTTGTTTCCTTGCTTGCTCCCTCAACAGCACTATCAGGGCGGAAAGGAAATGTTAAGAGGCATTCGTACATTCCGTCCTACACACATGGACTAAGGAAAGAGAAATCGGCCATTTTTCTCTCTTCCTGGGGAATCATGAAGTTGTAAAAGGTAAAGAGGAGGTAGAGAGTCATACAAAGCCTTTTTTTTTTTTTTCTAGTTAGAAGTACGGAACTTTGAGGAGTAGTGCTTATCAGTTACACAGGGAGGACGTTACCTGAACTCATTTCACCTCTAATGGCTCGTGTTCAGATACAGCAGGATTACGTTCCAGCAACAGAGCCAGTAAACATTTGCCCAAAACAAAATGTCGCCCTATTGATCGCTGAGTATCTGCTTCATCCTTCCCTTTCCAGATTAGCTCAGATTTATGGCAATTCCTTTCCTGTTCCCTGAGCCAACCACATCATCTCTGGGGTGCTGCAGGTTGGAGGAAGGAGATAAGCAGGAATTTCTATTCGAACATTTTCAGGAAAAGCTTTCACAATCATTTTGAAAATTTCTTTTACTCATATTTTCCCATTTAGATCTTTCACAGGCCTATTTTTAGAATAACTTTCTCAGAATATAGAAAAGTCCATCTCTTCCAACTGTGACATGTATTCCTTCCTCTAGTTTAGTTGAGTAAAATCTGGAATAAAACTGGGCTTAGCTCAAAAAGCCTTGTTGCCAGACAGCAAGCTCATAATGGGTCCTCCAAGCTCTTAGTCCCAGGTAACTTCTACTTAAAAGGTGAGCTTCAATGGCATAAAGGTGGCAGTGAAGAAGGAGATGAAGGTTTAAAAGAAAAATTGGACTTGACACATAGAAGGTGCCATTGGCTTCTCAGCAGACATGGGCAGGACTCTGACTGAGCTCTTATGCCCCAAACCTGGGCAAGTCCTTCAGTCCCCATAACAGGAGTTGCTCCTATGCCCAGGATAGGGCTTTGCCAGAAACCGTTTCAGCATAGGACATGAGCTGCCAAGTCCAAGAGGACTGAATCAAAACCAACAAAATAAAAATCTATTATTGCCAACGAGTTGGCACCACACAGTCTTTTCCAAGAGAAGACACAGGAAAAGCCCATTTCAGCACACTTTGGGAAATAGGTTCCTGGGACTTTACCAGCTTCTTCGGAAGTTGCCCAATAGTGACTGGTGGAAGGGCAATTCTCATTTTGACAGGCCCCAACCAAATACCATCTTCCCAACAGACACAACACACTTCAAGCAAATTAGAAGTACTTATGTTTGAAAATCCGTATTTGTACAGGATGAAAACTAGAAGATGCTTATTTGCTTTATAAAAGTGTTGTTTTTGCTTTGCAGAAAGATCCCTAGATATAACTGCTTCTCAGACTCAGGACACCAAAATTTGCATTTCTACAAAGCACTGCTGGTAATTCTGATGCAAGTGGTCATTGGGCTCTACCCTGAGAAACACCATGTTCATAGGCTTCTGCATGCATTTAAAAGAGAAGTCAATTTCTATTTGGGGAAGAATTATGTTGTGTAAATCAAAGCTCATCTATATTGTAATGGACAGACTATGAGTTAAGGGAGAAAGATAATATATTTGATATTTTATAAGGCTGACTCTCAGACTTTTTTTATCTTATTATTTTATTTTTACTTTATTATTGCTCCGTGTCTTGTTATGAAGCATTCCATTGAGTATGTATGTGACCAACACATCTTACACAAACTGCAGCCCAAGAGACTGACACACTGCCCTGGTGTGTCACAGTGTTGACCAAGTGAAGATGTGTGGGAATCCTCCATGTCGTCCTACTAACTCTACCTAAGGAAACCAGGAAAATCACCAAGATCATTCTCTTACTAGCACCATCCTCAGGCTGAAAAATGAACACCCTGAAGCTGGGAGACAGGGACACTGTAAAGGCACAGAGGAGAAGAGGAGCGGGAAGACATAAAGGCAACACTGGGGAGGGAAGCCGTATATGGGGGCTGGGCCCAATTCCTCACAAGGACTTTTGCTAAAACCAGGAGGCAGAGAGGAGGGTGAAAACGAAGATAGGAATGAAGGAATAAATGGGAAGAAAAATGAAGGATAAAAAAACAAGATCGGAAACAGAAAGGTGTTAAAAATTTCCAGAACCAAAGACAAGTTCCACATTTTATCTGTTCATTAAGACTATCATCACATACTACATACGTTAGAGTGTAATTAGGTCTTTATAAGTAGGACATGAAATAATTTTGCAACAAATTTGACACTGAGTCAACTCATTTACAGTTTTGGAGTGAAAAATCTCTTGGTCTTTGTTTCCATGAATTTACTAGAACATGTAAATAAGATCAGGTTTTCATTTCATATACACTGGATTCTTCAACTAGCAGTCCTAAAATCCCAGCTCATGTCTTTTTCGGAACAGTCTGCAAACTTAACCCCAAGAACATAGTTGCGTTGCAGAAACTCTATCACCACTAATTTGACTCTGATGCTATTTACAGTTCTCAAGTGATGATCCATTAAATTTATTCCCAGTAACTCAAGTATATCCCCACCATTATAAAAGGATTGTTGATTTTCTTCTCAGGACAAGAAAATAAAATCAGGCCCCGCAACATCAGATCTGTCATTCTCATTATCACCTAACTAGAGGACACTCTTTGGCTTCCCAGTGATAAGCTCTGCAGACCCAGGTCCTTTTAGACTCTCATTTAGATCACTTTGGTGGCAACAAAATTTTGCTACTGTTTCTTTATGAGGTCACTTGACTGTCCTATGGTTCTGCAGTGATGAACAATACACTACCTGTCTGGCTGCTTGCCCTGCCCATCCCTTGAAACCCAAAGTGGGCCCTGTACTTCTATCCATAATCTCCATCATTCTCCCTGCACCTTTTCATGTAAAATGATGGAGTTCACTCATTTACATTAAGGTGCCCATGATGGATAAGGCATAAAGAGTTACCTCTTCCTGGCTAGCTGTAGTTTAAAAGAAAAGAAGTCAGGCAAAAAAAAAAGTTAATAGTAGAATATTAGGTGTTTGGAAATTGGTTGTAAAAATTGGGGGGATGCAGTGTGTGTGTGTGTGTGTGTGTGTGTGTGTAGGTGGTGACCGGGGTATATCAGAAACATATACCATATAGGTGAGCATGCATTAGAGTCTCTGGGCATTCACTGGTGAATGGAAACGATGAAATTTCTTTGGTGCAGTAAGTACCTAAGGCTCAGGCTCCATTCCGGGAATAAAGGCATGACCTGGCTGTGAGCCTACCCACTGAGAAGGCCTTTCCCTGAGGGAAGATGGGTATCTGGAGGATGGGAAAGGAAGGCAGAAAATGCATATTCACTCCACTCACAGGCCACATTATCTTCTTCCTCCTAAGAGACCTCTGAGTCCTTAAGTAACTTCCCAGTCATCAAATCAGTCTTTATTAAATTTTCACATGCACTTAGTTTTAGATTCAATTCGAACTGTGCTCTGAGGAGCATCATAGAGACTAAATAATTAGCTAAAGAGAAATGGTACTGCATAGATTTTAGAGAATGGCCTAGAACAGTATCTCTCAAGTACCACCAGTGGAAATTGAGTGTTTGAATGTAACACAAAGATGAGCAGTTTCATTTTGAGTTATATATTTATTTTAATATTTATTTAAAGGAAAATAACTAGTTTATCAAGCTAGTGATTTCCAGAATTTTTTACTTAGGACAGAGCTAAAACAGGTATTTAAGATATTCAAAAGTGGATCGGTTTAAAGAAAAATACTAGTTAAGTAGCAGTAAAGGATCTTGAAGGTCCTACTCAATAGACTCAAGTTTAAGAAACACTGGCAAGACCAGTGGACCATTACTGCATGTCAAGAACTCCAGGCTGACTGCTGTTCTGCGAACGATGTACTGCATGACCCTCAGCAAGCTGCAACTTCTCTGGGCCTCAGTTTACTCAAGAGATCTCAAAGATCCTTTCAAATTCTGACATAGGTTGATTTTATCTATATTATAGGTTACCTTCTGTGACTAATGGGGACCAAATGGGGAGACTATGTCAGTGTTTCCACTTGCGATGTCATGGCTGGAGACACACATAAGCACCACCTTAGCTCCTAGGTATGGAAGAGCAGAGAGGCTTAGTGAGTCCCCTGGATTGGCTGCCAGGGGCATCATTTCTGTCTCTTACTGTGTATCCTTTGACTTGACAAAGTCATGCACACTCTTTGAACCCCAGTTTTTCTGTTTGTGAAGGCAACGGGTCATGGTGATGAATAATCCCTATTCAGTTACTTTACAGTATTGTTGGACAGCTCAAATACAGTGTTTGTGAATTGAAAAATGCTCCACAAGCATGAGCCTTGTTCTCCTGCCCTCTAGTTACTTTCTTTGTTAGCATTTCATTATTTATAAATATAGTGTAATTGTATGTGTAACTATATTAAGATTAGGCAGAATTAGGGGGAAAAAGTAGCAGGTTAAGTTCAAGTCAGTCTTTCTTGATCGTTTTTAATAGCTTGGATAAAATGTTTAGTGTTAGAGAAGGTATTGTGAATTGGCTCATACTGAATAACGCACAAAACCATCACCTCAAAATCTTGTTACAGTTACAAGTTTTAACCATTTTCTCATCTAAGCCTATGCTCATAAGGGGAAGATGAGCTAGGAATACTAAATTATTTATCAATTCCACTGAACTCTGCTTTTTGCAAGTTCCTTTCCATTAGCCCAGAATTCCCCATTGGATACAGAACCTCCGGTTATGGCTGTCACAAGGTTTATGTACTTTACTCCCCTAGGATATCCAGGCTACGCTTTTAAACTCCTGCCTGTTGGATTCGAATTAAAGGTATTTTTATACTTCTTAATTTACCAAACTTGCTTACTTATTTGGTTAATTGGCAAGGAGATAAATGGCAAAAAACCAGCAATTTCTAAATAGGAAGGACACAGCAAAGAAGGTAGAATCATTATGAAGTGTGGGCCATTTAGTGCGGGGAAAAGCAAGCCTGCAGTCTAGAGTCATCCCTGAATCTATATTATATTGAAAATGGATGATTAAAAAAAAAAGGTTGTAAAATGGGCAATATATTTTCAAGCATATTTTAAGCAAAAGAGTCAGAAGCTAGAATATAGGTCACCAGGGGCCAAGATAGGGTAGGGAATAGGGAGTTAATGCTTAAATTGCATAGCATTTCCATTTGGGATGATAGAAAAGTGGTGGTAATGGATGGTGGTGATGGTAGCCAAAATGGTGTATGTAATTAACAGCACTGAATTATGTATTTGAATCTGGTGCAAAGGGGGAAATTTCAGGTTGTATATGTTATTAGAATAAAAGTATTTAAAAACCCCCAAAAACCATAGAACCATACAACACAAACAGTGAACACTAATATAAACCATGGACTATAGCTAATAGTACAAGTATAAAAATGTTCTTTCATCAGTTGTAACAAATGTACCACAGCAATGAAAGAAATTAATAATAGAGTAGCATATGGGAACTCTGTATTTTATGCATGATTTTTCTGTAAACCTACAACTTTTCTTGTAAAAAATGTAAACAAAAAAAATTAAGCTATTTATTAAATATGGAAGCTTCAGTCTTCCAGAATATACACTTTTGCAAATTGTCTCATTTTCTTATGCCAAATAGATTAGACGTACCACCCTCTCCTCTTAAAATTTCAGCACAATTCAGGCTGTCCTAAAATTTCCAATTAGATATCTTTCTATAAGTCAGGTAAGCAGGATACTTAGCCTTGTTCTGAGTAATACTGCAAAACTATAGTATCCATTTATCCTTCCTCACTCACAGAAATTTCTAGGTAAAATTATTTTAGTTCTCAGAAATACATTACTTGCCTGGTCATCAAGCAATTTAATGAGCAGGGACTAGATGACATGTCTGCAGACTCCTAGGCCAGAGTTGCCCGTGTCATGATGTAGCTTCTGGTTAGCCAACTTTACACTGCCAGACACCCATCTCACTTCCTGCTCAGGAGATGTGGCAGCTGATAATTACAATTTTCAAAAACTTCTTCCTGGAAGCTGTTGCATTTACTCTTCTCCTTACCTTAGGTTTTATTTAGGACTAGGATGTGATCACTTAGATTCCTTTCCAGACCCACTGCCACACTTCCCACACCTGCCTTCCTGTCAAAGAGACAGCACACTGTCTGTGCCAATGCAGCAAATTCAGCCACTCTAGCCAGGATTTTTCACGTGAGCTTTTTTTGAAAAATCTCTTGTCAGATTCATTTAAGGATAGAAATTATTCACCATTGTAGCCACTTTCATTAGTCCAAAGTGTGAAAGTAAAGCTTCACAGGACCGCATCGCACGTAAGTGGCACATGTTTTATCGTTGTTTCTAGTTAATGACACCGCTTTTCTTGGGGACTCGCTGGCAAGGAATGCTGGATAATAATACCAGTTGGATTCTCTACATTCCTTCTCACTTTGATATTCTTTCCTGGAAGTCCTGTGTGGAAGAGTAGATTTAAGGGGCATTCTTTCCAGTTCTGAGAATTTTCCCTGGGCCTTTCATCTCTCTCTTTTCTCAGTGACTGAGGCCACTTATCTTTGCATCTCCCTTTCTGTAGAATGTACAACTAGCCAACTCCTCCCACTTTGTAAAAATCAGCCATCCCACCCCCCACCTAAATGAGTCCCTCTTACCTTACCCCTTCTTTCCTCTGCCACACACTGCCTCAAGATATCCCTTAATATGCTACTTAACACCATGCCAGAGAAAACTGCCTCCTTTTCTCACCAAATTGCTTTCAGTATGTCTCACCTTACCCCATAATGCACCTCATTCTAAAATACTGCTTTTCCTAAACTCTGCCCATTTGCTTCCTACCCCCAAGATATAAACTGCCTTCAGTGTCCCTTCTTATTTGGGCACTGAACTGCCTCATTAAATCATAAAACACACACACATACACACACATACATACACAACCAACAACCTCCCAAAGAAAATGACTCTATGCAACCATTTACCTTCCCTTTCTTTCTCCGAGAAAGAAAACTCTCTCGTGAGGTATATAAACACCCATTTCTGTCTCTTTGAGGATTTTTTTTCCCCAATGAAATAACCTAAGGAGAAATATAGTAAGGCATTCCAAGGCCAAACACATTCTACTGTTTATTACACATATTACATTCTTAAATAAAAATGCGTCACATAACATTTTTTGCATAGATATCTTACAATATACCAATTTAAAAAAGAATTATGAAACAGACCAGTAACAAAAATAAATTTTTTCTTCATTAATAATTTTGTAACATTAACATACCACCATCATATAATACAAATAATAGTTTTAAATCTTAAGACTTTTGTACAGCAAAAAAACTTGACAAAGTAATATATTTATATATATATATATATAAAAAGCTTAAAAAAAATAAAATGTCAAAAAAAGGCATAACCAAGGGCTATAAGACTGGGTACTTCTGTGATATATTATAAATACCAGAGAAGGCCTGAGAGAATGTGACCGGGGGAGGGGGTAGGGAGGGGACTGGGAGCAGGTCTCTCTAGACACACTCGTTAGACACATCCGGCAAAAAGAAAATGTATAGTGCAAAAATAAATTTCTTCGAGCAACTGTTAAGAGGATAATAGAAACTTGAAAAAAAAAGTTATGGTGGCTAGGATGAAAGAGTTTTTTTGCGGGGGGAGGGTGGGGAGTGACAAGGGAAGAGGAGTTTGGGGGTTTTGTGGAAAGAAAGGGGAGGCTTCAAAACCATTAAACATTTATTTTTGCCTCTGTGTTAGAAAGGAGATCTTGGCCATAACAGGTGTATTTTTCCTCCCTGGAATGAAGCAGAAGTGAACGATAAGGAAATTAAATTGTCTGGGTTTAAATAGAAAATGCATGCTGGGAAGAAAAAAAAAACGTAAGTTTGAGGACCAGCCATTGAGCCCAGGAGCCTTTCAGGACCTAGATTCGCAGAAATCATTCTGCCTCCAGGCCAAAGGCATGGGATTAAAATGTCCCCTCTCCCCACCCATAGCCCCGCCCCATATGTGGAACTCCCAGTGTGGTTTCACTATACTGGCAATTATAAGCATCCATCCCCCCCAAAAGAGATTAGGCACTGGTGGCTACTCCTCGAAAATGTCGGTAGCCTAACTGATTTCCTTCGGCGAAGGTACAATAGGTACATATGCACACGTCTGGCGTATACATACCACCCTCATTCTGACATGGGTCCATTTTATGGCAGTAGACAGAAGCTGGAGTCAAAGCAATTTACGATTCCAAAGCTCACAGTTGAAAAAAATTGTATAAACAGTCCCCAACAAAGAACATATCAACCAACCCCTCATGCTGCTGAGAGGGAGCCCTGTTTGAAAAGAGTATCTTGTTTGGGATATTTGTGAAGTGACAGCCTAGGATTTCTCTCTCCATTTTTGATACCTGTTTCCCGAGGACTACAAGTAAATGCAAAACACCTGAAGAATACAGTACTATATTGGAAGGATGCACATCAAGTTAATTGCAGCTTCCCCTTCCCACTCCTACTTTTCAGGGATTTATCAGGAACCAACAGAGGAGATTTAAAAGAGTGTTAAAAGCAAGAGAAAACCCTGAAGCCTCAGGCAGTTAGTCATGGATGTCACATTATTTACAAGTAACTTTTGCTTCCTTTGACACATTTTTGTTGTTCCAGCTCAAGTGTTCCCAAAGATCCTCATTGAGGAAAGTAGGCCATCAAAGGAGCATCAATGTATACTCATGCCAGCCCCTCTAGTTTTCAAACTAGATATTACCGTGTTTACCAATTAAATCTAGACACCCAGAATACGAGTTCTCTCCTTCAGTTCCCACCCCTGCTCTAGGAGGTCACTGCCAGGAAATGCAAGGGAAAGCTTCCACAAGTACATTTTAATTAGGTTCTACTTACTGACTTTTCACTTTGGCAAGGATCTGGGTGCAAAATTATAGCCAGAAAAGCTGGCCTCATAAGATTTTTTTAAAAAGGAAGAGAGGGAGGGAAGAAGGGAAGGAGGAAGGAAGGGAGGAAGGGAGGAAGGGAGGGAAGGAAGGAGGAAGGGAGGAAGGGAGGGAGGGAGGAAGGTAGGGAGGGAGAACAAACTTAATTTTCATAGTTAAGATGTGTTGCATCTCTCTGACTTTTCCTTCCTTCTTCCTTCTCCCAAAACCAACTCATGTAAAAGAGTGGACAAATGCACTTCCTCAATGCATTTTACCTTTTATGAAGTGACTTCCCCAGAGGAATTAATTTTGAACCATTAAAACTAATCACCAGGTTTTTCCATTCTTGCCATTTGAGTTTACTTCTTTTGGCTTTGCCAAAGAATTTGGCAATAGGGGCTCTAGGCAGAAGGTTCTGAATGTATTGAATGGGCTACCATGAGAGTCCCATTTATTTCCCCTTTGATGGAAATAGACATGGATCATCTGCACGTTTATTCAAAATGAAAGTCCTTAAAAAATCTTCTTTGGCTTCCAGATTCAAAGAAGATTTTTTGAAAAATAGGAATCAGTTCTGCTAATCATGCATGAGGTTGGCTGTCTTTTTTACCCTGTTATAATCAGGCAATCAAAGATGTAAAGAGGGCACAGGAGGTGGAGAAGGGGAGGAGATGGCATCGAGAGAAGGGGCATTTGAAGGGCTTCGAAAGGGAGAGCACATAGCGAGGAGAAGAAGATGGTCAACATGAAGTTCATTTTGGGGTCTCGACCATTTAAAAAATGCAGCTTTGTCATGGAATCCAAGCATCTAATTTTATGGACATAATACTCATCACCACTCATCACCACCAGGCATTACATGTTAGTGGGGCAGGAGGCCAGTAGTAGGAGCAGCATTATAATTTCAGGTTTCCACGTCTTTGACTTACAGCCATGTGGTAAGAGAAAGAAGTATAACTTGAAATAAAGAAAATTGTCAATGGCTTAGAAACACTCTTTTCTACACATCAAACTCTTAACCCTGGAATAAAGCGTGCTTGAAAGGACAACTACAAGAAACACCATGCCAGGTTTTTCCTTTCAAATTTGGGATCCCCTGGAATGTTAGGAGGTAACAATTTCAATGAGAAAGGGGCTTAATGAGTTTCAAATGTCCATGAAAGCACTGTTTTAAATAACCAGTCCTTGACAGAGCAAAGTCTCCTCCTGTTATTTCTTTGAAAGCCCTGTTGACTCTAGCAGGCTCTCACAACCATCTTTGCCATCTCAGAGATGACTGATATTTTATCACAGATCCTCTTCCCAAATGATAGGGTTACCCCTGTCCTCCCATGGTTAGGACTGGTTATTGGTCACAGGGGTCAATCCAGGCTAGAGAAAAACAGTTTCAAAGCCATACACTTAGCACCCACCAAATTCTCAGGCCAAATTCCACAGTCAGCAAATGACTCTGAAGCAAGCCAGCACCACCATGGCGTTTCAGGGCGCTCTGCTCTGAGAAAGGTCAGGAGCAGATTACAAAGGACCTCACTGATATAAAAGAGAGAAATTACCAAACATTTCAGACACTGATGAGGACCAAAGGACCTTTGTTCTGCCACATTCAAATGAGATCTTGTCAAGACCATAAATGACAACAGGGAGCAAACAAGCAATGATTACTCTTTTGCATTTTTTTTTTTTTAACTTTCTTTTTAATAGAGCCTTGCATTGGGCAGTTCAAAAATTAAATTAAGTATTATAAACCCTTAATAATAGCATTTTGAGAGCAGCTCCAGCTTGGGAGAGAACATTTGCAAATCTTGACAGCCACGGCTAATACCATGACTGGTGTGTGCGTGCATTCATGCTGGAAGCTGCTAGAGAAAGGAAAATAAAGGAACCAACAAAACCTAGGGTGTCTAAAGTTTCATCTAGTGCACTGACTGGAGGCTCTACAGTTTAACACAGCTGAGGTTCAAGGTCCTTTACACATCCTTCATCCAGAAAGATGCACCACACATTCAAATATAATTCCATGGTACGCCCTGATGGACTGGCCACAAAATGCACCCAAGTGCAGTAGAGAACTACAAGATTGTCAGCTAGCAGTGCTCCAGAAATTGTTTCTAGGTCATGTCTAGTTTTAAATCTTTGGAATAAAACTGATTTTTTCAATACCCTTCAACTAACATGTACATAATTTCCTCCGGCAAATGGGCAGATTTTGTGTGTATGTATTTTAGATTTTTTGTTGGTGGTGGTTTTTTTATTTTTTATTTTTTGGTCTAACTTGAAAAAAAAAACAAAAGCTAAAAAAGAGAAAGAAAATCCTAAGGGCCAGACCACAAAATGCCCTAAGTGTCCAATTGGCAGCTACAGCATTTGTGATAAAGAGGCTCCTTTACCCTTAGACGAGTAGTTTCAACAATTCAGTGAACTCAGAGGTTGCAGAAAGCTGACAAACCAAATACCAAGGATCTTGAAGGTTTCTGTCATATAAGTGTTTGTGTTTCTTATATTATTATTTCCTTTGAAAGACTTCAGTTTTGCATCCCAAATATGTATGGGGTGGCATTTTAACAGTCAATGAGTCAAACAGTCAAAGGAGGGCAGGAGGGGAGCCAGCTGGTAAGAAGGAGCAGCAACCGAGTGTGGACCAAATGCCATTTTGTTTTTTAGACATATCACGAAGGGATGGTCCCAGAATATACAAAATATACAATCTGTCCTAATAACCACCCCGCTTGCTTGCATAGGCCATTTAATGGTCCTAAAGGCAGTCTTTGGAGTTGAGGCCAGTGCCAGCTAGCTAAGAATGGGGGTAGATAGATACCGATACTGGATGTGTGTGGGGGGATCGAAAGTGAGGAATGTCAATCCCCTTGAAGTCAGTTTGCAGAGTAAACGTGAGGCCTCTGTTGAGCCCGGGTGTTCTAAGTCACGAGTCGTGGTGGGCCTAGCCAAAAAAATTAAAATTTGTCTTTCCTTTAGACAGACCACAAGAGAGGTGCCTCCACCCTTTCCTTAAATGTCAACCCTTCGTTCCCACAATGGCATTTGGAAAAGTATATTTTAACAAGTGGGGTAATGTGAGCTCAGTGGGCATGAGAGAGGAAGTTAGGATGATTTTTTGTGAAGCCACTAGACTTGGGAGGCATCCTCAGTTTTCCCCACTCCTGGAAAGAGTGATATTTTTGGCTTTTTGTCAGGTCATAACCCAAAGTTAGGTTAAATACGCAGCTGCCCTTTGAGACTAGCGGCATCTATGCGGTAACTGGTTATAGGGTAGCAACGACACACAACACAGTGGTTGATCACTACGAGCTGAGGTCATCGTGCCTCAAGGAGGATGAGAGAACTGTGATGTCCCATCTGATTGGCTGCTTCGAGAGCTGGACATCCAGGTGCCGAGATAGTCCTGGAGAGGTTTAGTCCATGGAGAAAAGATAAAACATTTAAGCTTCCAAATAAGCTTTTCAAGTTTCCATTAGCAAAAACAGAGAGATTAAAAAGAAAAAATCTAGCACTGGCAATAAGGTGAGGCTCAAGGGATATACTGTGATTTATCATCAAGGACTTTATTCTCTTGGCCACTTTGCAGTCATGCTAGAAGTTTCCAGAATCCCTAGTGCATATGGTGTGCAAGAGTCAAAAAGTAAGAAAAGAAAACTCCTCCCTTGAGAGTGAAGTCTAGAGAAATGCAGGCCAGAAAGGTGTAAGGTGTCATTCCAGAGTCTGCCGCCGCTAAGGCCGTTGGTATTGATGTGAAAGAGCTCAATAGTGCTAAGAAGAACCAAAACCAATCAAGAGTTCTGTGAGGAAGTCTGACGCACGGAATAGTAGGACTTTTCACACACAAAGGACAAATAAACCAAGAGCCAATTTTGGCTACCAAACTGCAATTTGGTTTTCTAGGTCATTTTCCCCCAACTATTTAAAAAGAAACGTTAGTGCTACACGTATGCAACTTTAAGATGTGGTATTCTCCTATCAAGTTGCACTGAGAAGCAAGTTAAATAAGCCCCTCTTACTGCCGTCCACCTGCAGAGATGTCGCATCCATTTTCTTTGATTTCCATTTGCAACAGCAGGAAATAATTCCAACAGTGCTGAAGTAAGCAGCCAGTCTGCCTTGCTGAGTTCACCTGATTTCCTTCTTCTTCATCTTCTACCATCTGGCTAGGGCAAGGCATAAAGAATAGACGTATATATTTTAAATAGAATTGAGTGCATGGCAGCATGCACGTGTGTCTGCATGTGAGCGTGTGTGTGTGTGTGTGTACACGGAGGCTTATAAGTGAGAACTTTCTTCTGCGAGGCAATGGGACCCCGCCTGAAGTCCAGCGCCCTGCCTCACGGCATTTCCTTCAGGAAGAGCCAATGCCATGGCAATTCTGGCCTTTAGGATTTTTAGATATGTCTCTTCATATGGAGGGCAAGATGGTCAGACCTGGAGAAACACCTAGAAATATAAACAACAACAAGGATATGAGAGAGGTTCAGGTAAAAGAAGCTCAACTTCCATCACCCCTTAGAAAATGACTAAACCTACTTTGAAGACTGTCTACAGGTACTGAGAAACAGAAGCAGAGTGCTGGGAAGGTCAGCTCTGAGTTAGGGTGCCTGGATTCAAATCCCAGCTCGTCTAATAGCTGTGTGACTTAGAGCACTTTTCCTCTCTGTGCCTTAATTCCTCCCCAGTAAAATGGGGATAATTAAAGCATTTAGCTCCTCAGTTGGTGAAGAGCATTAAATGGATGATCTATGTAAAGACTTTTGAATATTGCCTGACATATGGTAAGCTCTTAGTCAATGGTAACTAATATTATTGCAGTTGCCATTGTTAAAGAGATGAATATGAAAGTGCTTTAGAAACAACATGAGCCATGCTGGTGTACTGTAATGATGGTGAAGAACAGGTGGTATCACTGAATAGTGGAACCCTCAAATTTGAGTACCCAGGTTCCAATCCTGAGCTTTACAGTGAAAACCCAGAAATGTGACCTGTGACACCTATGGGACTACACTACATTCTATATTCAAGACAAGAAAATGAATGGATAAGGAAGCTCACATTTATTAAGTATGTTATAATATGTAGGCACTGTTCCAGGTGCTTCCCCAATATTACCACAGTAACATTCTCCACAGTAATTATTTGAGTATTTAACCACCACCATCCCACCACCCCTTTGTGGTTAGGAAATAAAAGCTAAGGTCAGTAAGTGAAACACTTGGATTAGGATCCCTGCAGATCTGTTGGATCTGTCCATTCCTTTGAACTGTTCCCTGGTACCCAAGGACCCTCACTGAGTGCTGTCTCCAGCCTCAGAGTAGAGGCGGTGGCCATCTCCATTCCTTCCTCTTTCCTCTGGCACCGCAACTTGGGTTTCTCTCAGGTAACAACCCTCCTGGGTTCTCAGTTGTATGGGGCTGAAGTTGTGGACATATTGATCTGCTAAGGGACAGTCAGAGGGCCCATAAAGGCCGATGAGAGCCATCACGGGGCATTTGATGAAACTCCTGGAAGACAGAGGCTTTCTTTCAATGGGGGCTGCTAAATGGCCAAAATGTAATTTGGAGCTCTGGTGTCCATATTGCCCATTAGGAAAGAGCCGCTTGAGAATGAAGTCAGCAGAGAAAAAGCAGAGCCAGAGGACAGAAAAAGAGAGAAAGAGTCCTGGTGACAATACCCGAGAAAGACAAATATAATTCTGTTCTTCTTAGTAACCTGAGCTAACAACCCTCCTGAGTCAAGTTTCTGTATCTTGTAACTGAGTGGACATGTCTATGTCCCCACAGCCTGCAATCTAAGGTTGTAGCTGAAACTCTAGGAGCCATTCTTAGTGGTTGCTGCTGGGTGCTCTCCCTCGGGATCCTTCTCTTAAAAACTGGCTATTCTCCTACCTATGAGAAAGTTCCTGGGTTCCCCTGAGGTCCGAGGCACCCCTACCAACCAAAACTCTTGTTGGGATGTTAGCAAGCTGCCCTGCTCACACTAGCAAGGCTTCCTGTTCAGTGCAGGATTTCCTTGGGCTTGTTCTTTCTTAAAACAAACAGCCCACCCTTTCCCTGGACCCCTACATTCTCCACACTCTTGTTTGTATGCATTTCTTAAGGAGGTACACATGCAGGGTAGAACCTCTGGGAAATGAAGTAAAACTGAACAAAGGTAAAATGAAGAAGAATGGAAAAGGAACAGCAGAATATACTCTAATCCAATAACATGGTGAATAATAGTAATTCTAATTACACCCACTTATTTCAGGCCTTAATTTGGTATAACCAAGATCTTTAGATAATCCCTTAGATTTCCTCTAAAGAGGTTTTAATTTGCTATAAAACAGTGATAAAATGTCTTTAAAAGTAAGTACTTGTGGCCCTGGAACACAGAAAAAGCATTACAGCCTGCAGGGAATGTAATATGTAACTTGCACAATTCTGTCCTGCCCTCAGGACACAGGTCCTATTGGCCATTGCCTGTTCTCTTTCCCTCTGTTTCTACTTTCCTATTTCCCTCCCTCCTTCCTCTTCTCCCTCCTTCCTTCATCCTAACAGTGTAGAAAAAGGTCCCAATTGGGAAGGTCTTTCTTGTAGTTGTTTCTTTTATAAGGTTAACACCTTTACAAGAACCCCATAAAGAAGATTCCATTCTTATCCCCACTACCAGATGAGATTGTCATCAGAAAGAGGCAAAGCTGAGATTTGAACCCAGTTAGTCTGACTCCAGAGTCTATGTACTTAGCCACACATAATTTTTAAGCTGGGAAGAAGGGAGAGCTGAGTTGTCAAGTTAATAGGGTTGTAGAAGGCAGAACGATAGCCCCCCAAAATGTCCACATCTGAACCCCCAGAACTTGTGACTATGTTAGGCTCCATGGCAAAAGGGAATTTAGGTTGCTAAGCAGCTGACCTTCAAATAGGGAGACTAGCCTGGATTATCCAAGTGGGCCCAGTATAATCACAAAGGTCCTTAAGAATGGAAGAGGACTTGAAAGAGACTTGAGAGAAGTGGCAGCATGAAGACTCATCCTAAAGCTGCTGGCTCTGAAGATGGAGGAAGGAACCATAAGCCAAGGAATGCAGCAGCCTCTAGAAGCTAGAAAAGGCAAGGAAGCAGCTTCTCCCCTAGAATCCCCTGCCGAACTATAATATAATAAATTTGTGTTGTTTTAAGTCACTGAATGTGTGGTCATTTGTCCTGGCAACAAATAGGAAACAAAGCATGTAAGCTGGCAGGGCCTGGGCGGTAAGGACCTGTGAGAACGCCGACGGTGAGAAGTGAAGCTGAGGCCCTAGACGTGGACAAAAGCCCTCTCCTTTCCTTTTCATACAAGGGGAATTTAACAGGAAAATAGCATTCTTCGTACAGAACTTCATTCTGAATGGCCACTCAGGAATATGTGGGTTCCAGATATCCAGTCTGCCTTTTCCGACTGCCTCCTGTATATGAGGTGCTTGGCAATAGATACGCAAGCATCTGCCTTTACCCTCTGAATTATTTCAGGAAAAAAGAAAAGTGAAAAAACAAATCAAATCTTTAACACAGAATAAAGTGTAATTGCACCCCTGCTGAATCAAACTAGCACCATTATTTGTTCCAACTCTAGGAAGTAGATGGTGCTTAGAATTAGACCATATCCCTCACCATTGAGGTTTTTATTTAAATTCAATATAGTGGCAAAATACTCAGTCATGATTAATTTATATTTATTAATTTATACTTACTGAGCTCCACATAGGAACGAACACTGAAAGGTAACAGATAAACGCAGCATCTAGAAATGCAGACTCAAATCATTCTAAGGGTAATATACCCCCAGAGGGTATTTATAACTATACAGCAGCCAGAAGACCTTAAAGAAGAAAGTCCGTCATGATTAAACTGGAGGATCACAGAGAGCCAGGCACACCCCCACAGTCACTTGCCTCGCTTGGAAAGAAGGCATTAAAGTCACATGGGTATAAAGGCACGCGGCTGCCAAAGCCAGCAGCACTCCTGCAGGGGACTGAAAGGCTAGATGCTGGCTGGCATTTCTTACTACACAAAAGTAGGCTGACTTAAAGATCAAAATGCCCCCTCTTCCTCTAAACTGCTGAGTTGGTGGGACAACGGCCTGCGGATTACCAGCATCAGAAGCAAAGCCCTGTTTGCCATCAGCAGCAGCCTCCTGCCCTGTGGGCTGAGAAACAAGACGCAGCCCTCTTGCGACTGGGCACTCAGTGGGCTGCACTATTCCATCTGATGGTTAGGAAATGACACAGCCCCTTTTTTGCTTTTCTTCCAATGCAGGCCTGAAGCCAGAGGTCACAAAACCCAGCTGCTGGGGCCAGGCAGGTAAAATAAAGGAGCGAAGTGGGCCAAGCGTAAGAAGCATACAGCATTCTTGGACTATCTGTTTCTACTTTTCATAAGCCCTGGGTACAAAGAAATATTGCTCTTCTGTAAGAGGAAACAACAGAGTGAGTGTGATGATCCTTGGCAACTTAGGTTCTGCCATCACATTGGGAAGACTATGGGGAGCGGTGAGTACAGTGGGAAACTAGTGATCAATGGCCATCAAAAATGGGTAGTAATTGCTATTCGGTTCCAACAAACTATAGGCACGTGGGAATATAAGCCCACTGTTGCCCGTTCCTCTGGTTTCTCCAGAGCCAGAAATACAGACTTCCTGTGACATCTAACAATTTTATATTTTGGCCCCCCAAAACTCATATTTTTTAACTACCTCATGGGCAAAATAAAAACCTAAGTTAGACTTGATACATGCTTTAAAGTAGAGGAAACCCAAATCCTAGCCTAGCCTCTAAATAGGGCAGACTGAATATTCAAATTTAAAGCAGCAAGAGGAGAGGCAGGTTTCTTGTGCTCAGACATACGGCGTTGCCTGTAGGATGCAGTGCTCTGCCCAGGGCCACAGATAGCCTCTGTTTCTGAAGGTAAAAGTCTCCTGAGAAATGCCCATACCCCGGCCACTCCAGGTTTTTCTTTCAATTGCTTTGGGGCCATTCCAATTCCCTCTGCCACCTTCCAGCCCTGCTGTACTCTTAGCACAATCCCTGAGATTGGAGCCCAAGGTGCTGCCTGCCATGAGACACTATCAGAGTCCAAGCCCTCATGGCCAACAATGCTGAAGACACACTCACTCTTTGCCTACGCTGCAGGAATGTGATCAACCCACAATCTCCCCAAATACCACATCACAGAAATTTCCTGAGTAGATGGAAAAATTCTAACTCCAGAAACCATGGTACAGTTTGATGAAGAAAAGAAAGCAAAAGACTAACCATATTACCTGTCTCTGCCATCCCGTTCACTGAAATACCCAGTTGGTTTGTAATAGTTCTCCTTGTAAGCCATATAAATGGCCAGATCTTATCTTTACATACCAAACTCCTGGAAGGGTGTAAAGTCCTCAATAAGTTAGATGATTTGAGGGAGAAATACCTACTCTGGCTATATTTCCATTAAGAGCTCTTTGTCCATTTCCAAGGATTATGGCAACCAATAATGCACTACTCACAATCTCAAAGTAATAATCTCACCAGCTGTTGGGGACTGAATCGTGTCTCCCACAAAAGACACGTCAAGTCCCAAGCCCCTGTGGGTGTGAACACATTTTGTAAATAGGACCTTTGAAAGTTGATGTTAATAGTTACCGTGTGGCCAAACTGAATGAGGGTGGGCCTAAAGCCAACATAGCTGAAGTCCTTATTAGCATAAGAAATTGGATACAGAAATAGAAGCCAGGTCAGTGGAAGCCAGAAGTCAGAATACTCCAGAGAATGCGGCAGATCGCCACGTGACGGAGGCAGAGACGCAAGCCGAGAAACCCTAAGGATTGTGGCAAGCCAGCACCAGAACGCTACAGACTTCGGGAGAAAGCATGGCCTGTCGAGCTGTCGAGACCTAGATTTTGGACCTCCAGCCTCCCAAACTGCGAGACAATAAATTCCTCCAGTTTAAGCCAACCGGTGTGTGGTATTTGCCATAGCAGCCCTGAAAAATGAAGACACCAGCCTTCAGTGGGCAAATTTTGTGTGTACCTACTGCTGTCCCACTTTGACAACTCACAGAGGAGTCATCTTTGTCCCAGCTGACATCAGGGAATGTTCTTTATTAGTAGCCAGGGTAGAGAGGAGTGGACAAGAAGGGCTTAGGATGGAAGTCAAGGGATGATGTCAAGGAAGGAGAAACATTTACTGAAGTATAACCTGTAGATGAGCCATGGATTCAGGGACTTCCAGGTGACCGGGAGGAAGGAGAACACGAGTTGTGTTCCTGGGGTAGTGGATCCGAGCTTCAAGAGGATGAGAGACAATAGCCTAGTGAAGCATACTTCCTCAGCTCTGGGCTGGGAGATTATCTCGGAGCTCCAGGAGGCATGGGTCTTTATTTAGTTCTCAATGAATGAAGATAAGAGGAAAATAGCCTCTTCAGGAAGAAAGGGAAAAAAGGAGGAAAAACATAAATGCTCTTTTATAAGCATCTCAACAGAGCACCAGGCCAACTCTGCCACACACCAGACTTGGCCACTCCTTCCTGCTCTCCAAACAAACAAACACTACTCCGGGAGGACAGAGAGGAAGCCTGGCGAGCTGGATGTGCGGGGACACCAGGGCTGGCGGGGGCAGGATGGGAAAGAGATCGCATTTCCTCCCCGGAGAGCCAGGCCTCTGCTGACATCCTGCACACCCCCTCCTGCCATTCTGAGAGTGCTGGCCAAGCCAGGGAACCCTGAGGCTTTCAGGGGCTTTTATCATATTAGAAGCGTTTTTCTCATCATAACCGAGACCTTTAGTATTGCATTAAAAAGATGGTTAATTTTCTTAAGCTTCCTTTTAAACACAGAAATAGGATTAGAAGGATAACATAGCTCAGATGCAAGCCCATTATTTGATTATGTCTAAACCTAATCCTGCCTTCACCTTGGCCTGCAGAGTCTCCATTTTGGGGTTTATTGGTTGATAATGCCAAGGCTGTCAGATACTATTACTTGGGTAGTATCTGTTGCTGCGTGCTCTTTCAGCCACGATCAGATGCTGAAGGTTTGCAATTGAATGACTGGATAAGTTCTCAAAGCCTTACCATCTTTGTAGCTATTTTTAAGGGGGAAAGAATGGTCCAGGCCCCAAAAGAATGGGAACTCTACAGTAAATTCACTTCTAATAATGTTCAGAGAAAAGCCATGTAACTAGCTCTTCCTTCCATCAGACAAGCTTTCTATTTTTTCATATTAAGAGTGAGGGAAAGTGGTATTGATGTTAATAAAAAGATGAGAGGAGGCAGCTACAGGCGACCCTTCTCTATCCTATTATTTTTCATATTACACTAAAATTACCTGTCACAGTCACCTCCTTGAGGGAAAGAACTCTGTCTTATTGACACTTATATTCCAAGGTCTGGCACAGTTCCTGGCCCAAGCAAGTGTTCAGTAAACACTTGTGTACCTGAACCGAGACGTCCTCTCAACTCTTTGACGTGCAAGAGGGCACCCTGATTTCATTGGCAACCTCAGTCTCTCAATAGAGAAGAAAAAGGCATTCCCAGGACCGAGAACCTGTGGGAGACGCTCGTGACAAATCCAAGGGGACACATACAGCCCACCCTCCAACCCGCTCCACCATCTCCCCTCCCCATCCCAGCAGCTTCTAAATCCCTTTACCTGTCGCAGTGGTTGCATTTAAAGGGCTTTGCACCTGTGTGTTTCCTGTAGTGCCTCGTGAGCTCATCGCTTCGTGCAAAACGCCACTCACACCCTTCCCACGAGCACTTGTAAGGCTTCTCACCTGCAAGGAGAGATGGAATGGCTGGTCAGCAATGGACACGGAATGGCCTCACACCTGCTCAGGCTCTGCTGCCTGGTGTCAGGCTTGGAAAGGGGCTGCAGAAATCATTCTTGAAGGCCTATATTTCCTGAGTCAAACTTTTTAGCCTCCTGGTTTTTTTTACCTTCCAAGTGGTTTTGCAAGATCCTGAAATCTGGAGCTATCATTTTGGTTCCCAGAGTCCGAGCATTTACTTCTACTGGTGAGGGATCAATTTTTATTTATTTTCTAATCCCCAGAGGACTCTGACTCCCACAGGCCAAACAGAAAGGAAATGTGCTATTTTCATCTGAACCACAAATGCTTCTAATTCTATTTTTCGCCAGAACCTACAGTAATTTACCAGTTCAGGCTTTTTAGTCTCTTCTCTCCCCTTCTCTGTTACCACAAACTGTAGCCAGGTAGCTGACTGCCAGGGCCAGCAACTCCGTCTCCCAGAACCACTGCTCCTTCCAGCAAATGTGAGTGCACACACAGTCACGAGCGAGGACTAGTTTGAGGAGGCGGGGAAGGGGAGTAAAACCAAAATCATCTGAAGATTCCAGGCACTGAAGTAAAAATACTGTCACAGAAGTCCTATTTAGGAAGCCCATAACTGAAAGACTCTAGAGACTTCATATTAGGGAGAGAGAGGCATTATTATAAAAGATTGTTAAAGTCAATTTGTAGAGCGAAGTTTTCACCACAAGGAAGCTGCCCATATGCAGGAAATTGGGGCACCGGTGCTCAAGTGACCTTCTCATACGGTAAATACAGATGGGGAATATGTAAGAGAAAGTACAAGATTTTTCCCAGACCTATTTGTAACCCAGCATGCCACCAAACATGACAAATATTTACCCTTACAACTGTATGGTGGGCTGGTTCTAATTAAGAAGAAAAATAACCTTTAAAACCTGCGAGTTATCGAGCCCCGTAACGGCAAAGCAGGTTTGCATGGTGGCCAAAAGCCCAAAGCCAATCCTCCTGAGCTCGGCTTCTCGTTCTGCCCTCGAACGTCTAATCTTGGGCAAGTTAATAAACCTCTCTGTGCCTCCGTTTTCGTCTCTATAAAACGGAGATAATCATGGTGTATACCTCAAAGGGATTTGGAGAGGATAAATTAATATACACACTGATATACATATATGCATACATAAATATTATATATTAATTAGAATGGTATTGAGCACATATAAAATCCACATAACTGGTAAATATTATAAATTATCACAGGAACGGTCTATGAAATGGCCAGGCCCAGAGTTTCAGGATGCTTAGGTGCCAGATTGTTGCTTTTAAGGGAAAACCAGCTGCCCCATTGTTTCTCCATGTTCAGTGGCTAAACTTTCACTTGACAGCACTTAAGGAGACATTGCCCAGATACTGTATTTGATCTATTTTCTCCCATCCACATTTTCCCTCCCCTTTAAACCTGACTACAAAGCATCTACAATTCTTTATTTGTAACACCTAGATCAAACCAAACATGACTGAAAATCTGATTTCATTAAATTGGTGCCCTAGTGCGCCACTGCTCTGTAAGTTCCAGAGAGAAGAGGCATGAGAAACACGGGTGGCTCTTTTCAAGAGAACCAAGAGGACACAGGAGGCCTCAAAGCACAGGAGGAAACCCATTCAGTGTGGGAAACCAGGAAGAAAATGAATCACTGAGCACTGTTAAAAGCTCACCTTCTGGATCCTGAAAGCTGAAATTTTAGAAAAGATGCTGCTGCTAAAGAAAAGCGAGCAGAGTGGAGGTGTCACATGAACTTTGGAGTCAGCACACCTGGGTTCTCCCTGAGTTAATTGTAAACTTAAGGTCTTGGCATCCTCATCTGCTCAACAGGGGTGAGCTTCCCATATTTATTGTGAGGTTTAAAGAAGTTATGGGTTTCCTGAGCCTGGTGCAGAGTAAGTATTCAATTAATTGGAACTCTCTTTCCTTCTCCTTCCACTTGTGCTTGCAGGGGCTGCTCGCAAGATCATTCCAACTAGCTACCAAAAAATTTCAGAGCTCACTGCCCTGGACCAACCAAGTCTAGAATCATTATGGGCAACCTAAATATTGGAAAAGAGAGAGTCTTTTTAAGTTTTAAATATTTTTTTCTGTATATTGATAGGGAATGGATCAGAAAAACTGAGTAGTGCTTCAGGTCTGCTCTAAGTTAGTGGGACACTGATGGGGAAATAAGATGCCCTGGATTGGAGAAAGAGGTGCCTTCGCACAGAGGCATGTTGGTAGCTAGTCCCATTGATCACCCACGAGGCTCTGTTAGTTCAAGTGGAAAGCTGGCACCAGAACAAAGAAAATGAGAGAGAGTATGAGGCATGAAAGGCACCTGGACTTCAGAAATTCAAAATGCCCACCACCCCAAAAAGCCTTCAAATGCAAGTAAAGGAGGAAGTTCCTAGGAACCTTGGGGACCAAACATACCCCAAATGCAACAAGTAACCTAGGAAATCCCACAAAATTCTATGGCAACAAGCAGAGACATCCAGTCCTCCAAATCAATTGTGCAATCGAACTGACCCGCCCATCACAGGCAGCCACATTCCGAAGGGCACAGGAAGGACAGAGAGAAAATAGAAGAGATGAAAGTAGATGTCTTTGGGCATTTTTTTCATTTCAAACTGTTTGGTTCTACCCTTGCTGGCTATTTTTTTACTAGCTTTGTTTTCTTCTATTTTGATAAATTATAAAAAAGATTTAGTTATTTCCCAGCAAATGATGTAGACACTTAGTTAATTCCTGGCACAAGCAACAAACCTATCCAGTAGTTATTTCTGTGTCCTTTTAGTGGCTGTGTGGCCAAATTCACCCGGGCCCCTTTGCCACTGTGTAGACAGAACTTGCAGGTATCTTGACTTGACTCTGAATGTTATCTGTTAGCACTGTTTCCTGCTTGCAGCTAGGTGCTATACAGAATAACACCCAGGACAGGCCCCTTCTGTGCAGGGATGATATTTTAGCAAAGTCATACTTTAGTGATTCATCAAGAAATTTTCCAGTGTCTGATTAGTTTACCTACAAGTTGCTATTTCTGCAAATAAGCACTAGCAAGAGATTGAAAATAACCAAGAAAGAACTCAGTCAAATGGTGGAGCAGCACCCGAGACAGGCAGAGTTCAGAAATCAGAAGGGCAGAACAAACGCACAGATGTCAGATGTCGTGCCTTTGCACAACACCCTACTGCATTTGCATTGATAATCAGGCAAATCATTTAGCTTGCTGCACCTCAGAAGAGTGGGCAAAAGTGGTGTGGAGAAGGCTATTTGAGACATGCAAATGGGAGAGCCTTAAAACATTAAGACTGATGCCCAGAAGGTGCATGAAAGAAAACCAAATCACAGAGATGATGGATGAGGGAGGCTGGTTGCACCTCTCCAAAATTCTAGAAGTAGGGGACACTCTTCAGAACTTCCTACATTTTAGGGTGTGTATAAAGAACTACTTTTTCTGTCTGGCAGTAATCCCAGCAAACTTGTTTTGCTGAGGGAGTGCATGCTACCTCAGAAGTAACTGTACGTCAAATCAGTCTAAGTAGATTTAGAGTCATATGAAGGCTCTTAAAGAAAGTTAAGGATGTTTGACAAACATAACTGACACTTTAGCAAAACTGAACCATGGCAAAAATTCATACTTTCCCATACAATGGTCTCTGAAATAGAATGCGGTTTAAACTAACGTAGCATTTTATAGTTTCTTACAGGTTGACTTTCCCTCCATTGCGATCATCAAATTTGATTGATCAAAACACCCTCTCATATATTGGAGCATGTACCTCCAATATATGTAGATTTATTAATGAAGTATATAAATGTACTAATATCTTACTCTATAACCCACACAACATGCATTCAATGTAAAAATAAAAAAGAATGAGAGCAAATTAAATGCAAATAAAAATATTAAAATTTTCTTCTTGCACTCTAAGAAAGAGGCCTACTTGAGAGACCACGGCCCATCAATGAGAGCGGCCTTATTCCAAGCCTCCCACCTCACGCCTGGAGACTGCGTGGTCTCTCAGCCACCTCAGTATTTCCATTCTTGCCTCCTACAGTCAATTCTCCCTACAGCAGTCAGAACGACTCTTTGAAAATGATGTAAATCAGAGCATGTGTCCCTTACGAGGAACCTTTATCTAAACATTCCCATATAATTGGATTCTTTGACAACCAGTATTTTATGCACTTAAAACAATTATTCTGCAATGGGTTCAGGCTTCACCAGACTGCCAAAGAAGTCCATGACCCAAAAAAAGGTTAAGTACAAATTAAGCATAAATGCTCCAATGGCTTCCCAGAACTCTCTACAAGGCTCCACAGTATCGGGCCCCTGGCTACCCTTCAATCTCACCTCCTACTCCCCACCACCACCCTGCCCCTGAGGTGCACTCCCTACCATGCTACCTCAGGGCCTTTGCACTTGCTACTCCCTCTGCCTAGAACACACCTTGCTCCTTCACTTCACTCAGGTCTCTGCTCAGAATTCTCTACCACAGAGGGACCACCCTGACTACACCTTTTAAAATAGCAGATTCTGTCACCTTCTCCATCCCTGTTAGCTTGCTTCGCCTTTCTTCATAGCTCTCCAAAATTAGACTGAGTATTATTCCTGTATATTTGATTTCAGTCTGATTCTCCCCACTAGAACATAAGCGTCAGGAGGGCATCCATTTTGTTCACTGTGATACCACCATGCTAAAGCAGTGCCTGGCACGGGGTAGCTGCTTAATCCTGTTGAGTATATTAGATGAACAAAGCATCTTGATTTGCAATAAAAATACAAATATACAGAGGGAGAGGACAGCCTATGTGATTTCCAGTCCCTGCCTTTCTATGTATTGAACTGGCTTCAGAGAAGAAAATATTTGCTTGCTTGCTTAAGCCTGGCCAATCTTTGATGGGGACTATACTGTGGTACTCAACAATGGATTAAGTGTTTCTTCACCATCAAAGATCACTCCCACTTCTTCCCTATCTCCCCGAGCCTAAAAAAGAAGTATCCTGAAAATCCTCCTACAACCTTCATCTCGCACCTGAGACTGCAGTCTCCTGGGCAACGTCTCTTCTGGGAAACCAAGTGCGTCATTTTATGGAACTTACTTGCAAAGGTTCTCTCTGAAGATGTATTGGGGAAAGCATAAGTGATAGATCAAATATACTGTGCTATAAATTTGCCTTTAAGATACAGACTGTAGGGAAGAGGCTGTGGCTCAATCAGTAGGGCTCCCGTTTACCATATGGGAGGCCCCGGGTTCGGTTCCTGGGGCCTCCTGGTGAAGGCAAGCCCGCCCGCACGGCATGGTTAGCTGACCCAGCGAGCACAAGCAGCAAGGGGGGATAAATGAATAAATAAATAAATAAATAAATAAAAACTTAAAAAAAAAAAAAAAGATACAGACTGTAGCAGGACTACATATGAACATGTGACAGAATCTTGTGCTCAGGTTTTAAAAGTCCCTTGAAAATATACATCACTAACTCAAATATTGTGCATCCATTTGCTGATCTGCCAAATTTCAAGTTTCTAATCTGAGTCCTAAGGAGACAAGGATTTTAAAATGCCCACATTTCTGAACTGAACAAGTGGCTTCTAAGTCTCAAGTGGTCACACCCTGTGATGAATAATAATGGAAAAGCACAATAGAAACGAGGCAGAATAGTTTGTAATGGGTTTATATAGCCACTGAGTATGTATAGAGGAAATCAGCAAAGGCCCGTCAGTTACTTTCTCAACACACTCAGCACCACTAGAGAATTTAAGTCATTTGGGGAATAAAGACATCAGGGAGAGAAATTGTCACTAAGCTTTCTTAACACTGGAAAAAAGAGTAACCAGTAAACATTACTCCATGAATTAGCAATCTCTTCTCAAGGTGTAGGTGCTGCAACCAAAACAAACTCCGAGTTATTGACTTTGCTTTGAAAAACTGTCTCAGAGTTCCTCTCAGATTTCAGTTGGAGCTTAAGTAGTATATTTTTCTCAAGGATTTTACATTAGGTAGATGATTGATGTAAAACGAGAAAAGGGCTTTATTTTCCAGAATTTCAAAAGCATTTATGCTACATAAAATGTTTATTCATTTCTTTATGCTCCATGTTAGGTGTTTTCACTCGTTCATTACTTGCTCACGCCAAAGACCTATCAGGTGGTAGGAACTGAGTTACTGAGCTGACACAAAGCACCAGCTGCCCTACAGAGCATGCAAACATTTACCCCCATTTTTCCTTTTTTTTCATTCTTAAAACAGCTGATAAAAAATAACTGACCTAAGTTAGATTAACTCCTCATGGCCTGAATCACCACCTTAAAATGGTTGTTTAAAAATCTGTAATTCAAAATTGAAACCACATCCTCAGTGAGGTACAACTATTTCTGAACATGGAGAGAGGTGAGAAAGAGTTGTGACGTTATCCCCAAATGGCTATTGAGCACTTGAAATGTGAGCTAAGGTGACTGAGGAACTAAACTTTTAATTTAATTTAATTAATTTTCATTTACATTTAAAAACTGAAGCAATGGAGAAAATATTTTATACTTTTTTTGTTTGGGTAGGACTTCATTTAGCTCAAACCTTTGAAAATGTAGCATTTGGATTGAGATATCCTTTAAGTGTACAGTACACCTGGGATTTGGAAGGCTTAGTACTAAAAAAGTATATAAAATACACGTCACTGATAATATTGTACACCGATTATTGGTTGAAATGATCATATTTTGGATACAATGGGTTAAGTATATTATTAAGACTAATATTACCTATTATAGCAGTTTGATGTTGGTTATGAATTCCAAAAATAGATATTGGATTATGTTTGTAAATTGGTCTGTTCCTCTGATCATATTAGATTATATTGGATTCAGAGGTTTCACTTTTACTTGATTAAATTATGATTTGGGCTTTGATTGGGCCACATCAGTAGGACATTGAATCCCTGCACCCTTGGTAGGCAGGGACTCACAGAGAAAACAACATGGCAGAGGAGAGAGTTGGAGTTTTGATGCTGGAGCCCCAGGAAGGAAACACACAGAGAAGCAGATACGTGAGGAATGAGAGAAGGTCCCATTAGACTTGGCAGAGGCCCCGGGAAGAGAGATGAACCGTTCACCTGATAGCTTACAGCCGGCCTTGTGGAGAGAGCAGAGCAGCTGAGCCTGGAGAGAAACAAGCCCCGGGGAGAAAGACAAGCCTTATGCTAACCTACAGTTGAGAAAGGAAGGTGCTGGGACCATGAGCCTTAGGAGGAGGAGGAAGAGGAAGGCTGAACCTCTGCAGAGGCTGGCAGCCATCTTGTTCCAACACGTGGCAACAGACTTTGGTGAGGGAAGTAACTTATGCTTTATGGCCTTGTGACTGTAAGCTTCCACCCAAATAAATACCCTTTATGAAAGCCAACAGATTTCTGGTACTTTGCATCAGCACCCCTTTGGCTGACTAATACACCCAGTCATCTGCTGAAGACATCTAGGCTGATTTCAGGTTTTGTCTATTATGAATAAAGCTGCTATAAACATTCATTAAAAATTAATATTACCTGTTCCTTTTTGCTTTTTTAAATTTGGCTCCTAGAAAATTTTAAATGACATGTAACTTGTATATATTTCTGTTTTTGACAACACTGGCTTACAATAAATTTTCTATGCTCAAGCTTCAAGGCTCATTCTTCCCTGGCATTACAATGTCTTACCCGTGGTAGAAGGACTATCCAGGCTTAAACTTTTGGAGTTATTTATTAACTGTGACAAGGCCAAGGGAAGTAAATACTCAGTAACCTTTGTGGAAACTCTCATCTCCACCTTGTTCTTTTTCTTCTCATCACTGTCAACCTTACTCTGGGCCCTGACTATCTCACCAAACGAGAAAACAGTCCTTCCTTGTTTTAGGGTTCCCTCTTCTGGTTTCTGTGTCAGGATCACCTGAAACCCTTATTGAAAATTCAGATTTCTCTTTTCCACCCCAGACCTTCTATATTCAGAATCCATTTCTAGAATCTCTGTGTGTGGGTTCAAGAAGCTGGGGAAGTGATGTTTAAGTCAAGATCTGATGGAGAAGGAGTTAACTAGGTGCAAGGGGGAGGAAAGCTTCCCAGGTTTAAAAAGCAGCAGGTGCAAAGCTCCCAAGAGCAGAAGACGCCTGGAGCTTTTAAGAAACAGGGGAATTATACTAAAAGACTCAAAGGAACCTTCTCTGAGCTCTTCTCGCTGCTCTCTACTTCCCTTCCCCAAAACTTAATGGTATGTGGGGTCCCTTGCCCCGCCTAGGATGTAAACTTCAGGAGGGCAAAAGCCACATTTGTCTTGTTCTCCACTTCATTCACAGAGTTTAGCATACTGCCATATACACAGTAGGTGCTCAGATAGTCCTCTTAATAAGCAAGATCATCCATAAAAGTGTGATAAGAAACCCAAAGGAATTCCTATCCCTGAATTGTTCTCATTTCCTATGGCCATCTAATTCAAGATGGGTATTATTATAATTCTCAGAAGAGAATTAGACCTCAACACTCATACCTGAAGCTATATATTTTCAAGTTGTAAAATGGGTGGGCATGGCCATTTGGGGAAACAAAATATTTTTCTGGCACCAAGTTTAACTTTTTAAATTATTGTCATCAATTTTTTAAAAGATAAATCCAAAGAAAGCATAATGCCAATTTGGTAATTTAAATATATTTTGGTGATTACCACAGCTACAATAATGTTAAAGGATAGATATATGCTAAATTTGAAGACAAAGGTTGTTAAAACATTATTTTTTCCTGTAGAGATGACAACGACACCAGGTGAATTTATTTGAAACTAATTTGTAGGATATTGCTTCCTTTTATTAGTAAAAAGTATTACTCCATAAGCCAAGTTCCCACAATTCAGTTAGATGTCTTTAGATAGGAATTTGATTATTAAGAAATATGAATTTTAAACTCACGGGCTGATCTCAGGTTTCTGCATTCAAAAGGGACAGAGAGACACATGGGAATTCACCATTCCATACTGCAGAGGATTCATGCAGGCACAGACTATTCCCTACAACAGTGGCCAAACCATTAATTTTTGAACCACTTTTAAAAATTTAATTTTAAGAATGAAAAGAGAAATTTTTTAAACTTTATTTCCAAACACCATGGTTCAAGCATGGTTTATAACAAAGGTATCACCAACCCACTATGAAAGTGACAATACTTCAATGCAGAAGTGTCCCGTTCATAAGTAAACCAACGTAGAATGATAACCCTTACCCCAAAGATCCAGTTGATTTCAGAGCTTAGCAACTCAGGTGGATAACTCCAAGTGAGTATATTAAGGAATTTATTTTTCTTGTATGGAGAGTGATAGTAAGAAAATGAAGAATTCTGGAGCACAGGGAGGGTTAGACCCTCAGGAGACTCTACTAGGGAGGTCTGTGGGTGGCCTGAGGGCTGTGTGAGAGGACTGGGCACCTGGAAATCATGGAGAAGGGACAAGTGCAGAGGTGCATTAAGGTGTGGGGGGAGAGAAGCTAAAATGAAATCCTCACCAGCTCAGGGACCCATGGTGGTCACCAATTGGCACACATCACATTAGTTGATGATGCCTAATTTTTTGTCCTGGATACACTGGATGTTTCTTCTTGGCTAACTAAAATTTGAAAAATACAAACCTGAATCATTTATTGGGAGAGAGAAGTCAACTTTCTAATATATATATATATCATATAATTTATATGAAAAGAGATGGTCCAATGCATGGTATGGAGAACTCATAGGAATGAAAAACCCAAAACCACTGATATCTGCTCTTTGAGGCTCTCAAATGATTGGTTTAGGCATACTGACTTTGTTCTGATTACGTTAATGCTAACATTGTTATTCCTTGACTATATAAATGCAGATGGTGGAGAAGTGGCCTAAGCACATCGATATTTCATAAGGCAATTTGCAGTAAAATTAAAAAAAAAAAAAAGAAAAGAAATGCAACTTCATCAATTCTCAAGAAACCCAAATGGGATAATTTACATACAAATGATGGAAAGATGGGCCCTTCCCTGATCAGCTACCTTTCAAGTGAAATAAACATGGTTCCAGTTCCCTGGAGACTTTTACAGGCAAATATTAAGTCTGTCAAGATTTAAACCATTAATATGTCTACATAACTCTCTTCCAAGACAATGAAACATTTTTTTCCCAGAGACTTAATCTCTCCATTAGCGAAATCAACCCAAATACATAGTTTACCCAAGTGTGAAGTCTAAGAAATGAGTAACCCAAAAGGAAAATTTCAGTTTCTTATTTTGACAAATGATAACCTAAGACACTCCCCACACTCTCCCTATAGACTTAGGAGAAGATGTCCACAGTATCATCTCACCTATTTTATTATCCTTCTCACCTGCCACTCTTTACACAAACCCTCTACTCTCCAGCATCCCTGTGCGGCCCTCCCCAGTCTTTCCCACTCACTGCAATGTCCTCTACTCAGAATGTGCTCTGTCTTCCACATCACCCCAGCCCAAAGTATTTCTCCTTCACAGAAAAAGATAGCATTGTCTGACTTTTTATTCTTTGACCACTTATTGACTATATCCTGTGGATATTTATCTTTTCATGCCTTGATCCCTTGCCCTGATGGAAAGTGCTTTGAAAACGGGGACACCTTATATTTTCAATTCAATAAATACCGATTAAGTATCTAATGTGTCCAGGTCCTGGGCTAGATGCTTTCTCACTTACATCTTTTTAATCATTGCAAAGTCTAGCACAGGCTCAGACACACTATAAGCGCTCAATATGATGTCTACTAACAAACACATCAGTGGCCAATCGAAAGTCGACAGCACAAAAAGCTGAGTTACCACTTTTGCCTACTAGATTCATAAACCTTAATATGCATTATCCCCAAAACACCTCACCCCCATTGTGGGTGAGCAAGCAAAGTCAAATAGTTAGACTTCTGGTCTCATTCAGTGCTGGTCAAAATACAGTCTCTGCAGTATGACAAGTTGGCCTCAGCCCACACTAACTGGGGTTCTAATCTGTACTGAGCAATGACATAGATGAAGGCTAAAAGGAAGGGGTCTCTGCACTGGACGAGTTCACAGATGGGAAAGCTGCCATGTGCACATAAAGACAACACATGGCCGACATGGTAAACGTGCCTGCTTGCACATGTGGAGGAGGGAATCCCTATGCCACGTAGCACCCTTTGGAGGTGGGGGGGGGGGTGGCAGTAGGAGCCCCAGATGAGATAAGCCTGCTGAAACTACATCGACGCCAGGGGCAAGGGCAGTGGGCATTTCAGGAAGAAAAGGCCCCAGCAGACTCCACGGCCTAGACGTGGCAGCGGTCTGTCCTAGCTGAGGTGAAGGGTGAATACAGGCAGAGTCTTAAGGATGGGCTGAAGAGGTGGTGATAAGAGCTGGACCCTGAGAGGCCTTGAGGTCAAACTATCCCCACCAAAGACCGATTGCCATGAGATCAGGGACCACATGTTTGCCTGTCTGTATCTCTAGAGCCTAGCAAAACCATGTGCTAGGACTTGAAGGAGCATAACCTCTGGGAAGTGATTTTAGACTGACTCTGATAGAGTTGGGTGCTCCTTCTTTTCTGCTCCCATAACTTCCTCTAGAAGACACTTATTGTTTTGCTTGAGCGATCTGGTTACATGCCCTAGTCCACAAAATCAAACTGGTCCCTACGAAGACAAAGGCCATGCTTTATTTACCACAGTATCCTCAAGACAGAGCACACTGGAGACTACAGAAGACCCTCGATTAGCTTGGCTGAAGCTGTGTACATATAGTACCAAAGCTTCTACAAACTTTCCTTTAAGCAATGTAACCTAGGCTCTCCTATACTCCCTTTACACTGCTCCATAAAAGGAGTAATTATGGAAGAAAATACAGTGACTGAAACCACTCGTGGAATCTATATTAACAGACACACAACCTCCCCTTCCCCCCAAATCTGCAAACAATTCAGCACAAACGTATTGACACCCACGTATGTAGATATACCCCCACACCATCTGTCAGCTTATATACCTCTAACCTCAAACAGCCTTAATTTGCCTGTGCTAAACCCACAGCTACCAAATACTTTCTTTTCATTCTTCTACTGAAGAATGAAGGCATTCTGGGAGGAAAATGTCAATGCAATGTGAGTTTACACTTTGGAGGGAAAAAAAGGTGCAAGAAATATTAAGGTATAGTTAATTTGACCTTATACGCTCCTGCTCTCTCAGGTTGTCAATTTCCCAGTCACTTCATATTATTCTAATACTGCAATATTCTCATTAAATGTGAAATCTAAATTAAGTTTCCATTCAGAACTTCTGGCACACCACAGGAACCTAGTTTTCATGCAGTTATTTTGATTTTGCAACAATGTGCTACAAACTAGAATGTACCAAAGTTTTTCCCCCACTATCTTACACATTTAAAATTTCAGAATGCAAGTCTTTTATGTTAAAATGTCTACCTTATAGGCTTAAAAGAAATTATTCGTAAAAGTAAAAGTAAAGCAGCAACTGCCAGTTGTCCCCCTATATTTCATTCTAATTTTTTCTATAGTAAGAGAAACCCAATTTTTAGTTGGGCTCATGGCCACCCAGAATGAAGACTATATTTCTCAGTTCCTTTACAGTTGGGTATCAACATATGACTAATTTATGTCTGATAAGATGTAACTGGAAGTGACCAGTGCAATTTTCAAGCAGTACTTTTAAAAGTTGGCCTTCCTCCTTTCAAAATAGCTGCATGAAAACTAGGTTCCTGGAATGCAGACATGGTGGTCACCATCTTGAATTGTATGGCCCTGGGCATTACCTCAAGGACAGAAACACTAACGGTAGAGAACAACAGGACAGGACAGCAGTCTGGGCTTCTGGCAACTTCTCAGAGCACAGCTGCTCAAGAGCCAGGACTTTCATATTAAAAAAAAAAAAGAAGAAAGAAAGAAAGAAAAATAATCTTCCATCTTCTCTAAGCCACTGATAGCTTGGTTCTGTGACAAAAAACTTCATTTATGAAAATCAGTTCTAATTAATTCAAAGGGTAACAGAAACCAATAAACAAAAACTAGACATGCCCAAATGGTTAAAACTTGCAGTTTAACATTATTTGATAGACCTTATTATCACTCTTTTCTTTTGGAAAGGTTGCCATGGCTTCTGGAAAGGGTGTCTCATGCATGGAAGTCCAGCATACACATGACTGTAGAAGGATACATACACATACTCATGACTTGCAGGAAACCTGGGTTCTAGTCTTAGCACTTACTATTACTCTGTGACCTTAGGAATGGTAGACGCTTTGCTCCTCTGTAAAATAGAGCTAATCCCTTCTTTGTTGTCACAACCTCATAGGATCATTGTGAAGTGTGAAGAGAGAGGAAGACTGTGCAAGCACTCTGTATGCTGTGAAGCACTATACAGGTAGGGAGATTATTAAAATTTCACAAACAATATTCCAAACAAACAAAAAAATGCTCCTTCATGCAACGTGGCTCATACAGACACCCAGTAAGTGTTGATATACCTTCATGGTGAGGAAGGGGCCTACAATCGCCTGTTTCTAGCTAAGACGGGTAGAGATCAATGTTAAGGTGTTAGGAGCAGACCTTCTCCTGGGGTGGATACTTCAGTTATTGATCAGAAATGACCCCCCTGCCCACTACTCCTCAACTTGCAATGAGTTATTGATTCGAAAACCAAATGATTTGGACTGAACAGCACAAACCCAACACCACACGGGGAAAAATAACCCATACTCCTGCACCACTACGCTCTCATCCACTAAAACATATATGGATATATGGATGGCAGAATCAAACTTTGATGAGGTATCAATATTTTTCTCACTCACATAGATATACATACAGTAGGAAACTGTGGGAGAAAGTAGAAAATGTTATTTATATATAACCTGACAACAAATGTATCTCTGCAAGAAAACACCCTAAATGATCCTACTGAGCCAAGACTTGTGGATCAATTCCACCCATGGTCAACAGGTGAGGCCTGGGAAAATCCTGGGGAAACTGGCTATTAGCCAATCATTATTTAGTGCTCACTGTACACGGGCACCACAGGATACCAAGTTCTGTATGATATTCTCCCCCTTGGTCCTCTCAATAGCCCCATGAGGCACATGCTACTCTCTTCTACCATTTTTTAGATGACAAAACAGAAGCTCAGAGAAATCCAGCCACTTGCCCAGTACACCCAACTTCTAAGTGGTACAGTTTCACCTTCAGAGTCTACGTGCTTTAGCACTTTCCCACTCTGTCTCTCATTTAAGTGCCAGCAATTAAAATAGAATAAATGGTTACACACCCATTGGAAATATTGTCTGATAAAACAAATGTTTCAACCAGAAAGAATGTTGGAACTATTTAGATGCATCCAAACACTAGCTGCTCTAACTTCTTAAAAATGAGTAAATGAAAGCCTGTGATCTACCTAGACCATAGGCCGGGAGTGTAAACTACACTCTTTCAACCTCCCCCAGGTCCTATGGTCTCGTCTGCAGCACCTATAACCATTCAGCTCGCCATGGGACCTCAGTGTGGGGTAGATAGTTCATTTTTCTCAGATGAGAGTAATTCCACATATCAACTTTACCAGCAACCTTCCATTTCATTCCCGTCACCTTATCAAAAATCATCTGTGTAGCTTGATACAGCCCTAGATACACCAGAAATGGAAACCCACAAGGCTGACAGCAAAGCAAGGGCTACATTTTAAACCCATCCCTCGGACTGCCTGAAAGCGCAGGTGGCTCAGTGTTGGGCTATTTTCTTCAAACTCCTAAGCAGGGGTGAAGTTCTCTCATCCCTCTGCTACTTCCATCCTCTCCCCGGCCTAGCCCAGAGGCTCAGCAAAGAGAGGGCCTGGTGTGTGTGTGTACTTTGGGGAGGATGAGACACAATGGGGCTGCAGAGGCAGGCAGGGGCCAGACTGTGCAAATGCTTAATAGAACTGCCTGGTCCAATCTGGTTGCCACAAGCCACATGTGGCTACTGAGCACCTGCATTGTGGGCAATCTGAATTGAGATGCTTTTGTCAGTGTCAAGTACACACCAGATTTTGAAGACATAGTAAAGGGAAAAGAATGAAAAATAGCTCATTAGTAATTGTTTATATTGATTACATGTTGAAATGATATTTTGCATATAACGAGTTAAGTAAAATATAATATTAAAATGAATTAACTCATACAAGTAATGACTTTTTAAATATGCCTGCTAAAAAATTTAAAATTATACATGTGACTTGCATTATATTTCTATTGGACAGTGCACTCTCGTGACGCATTTCTAAGAATTTGGACCTTATCCGAAGGGCAATGGCAGCCACTGTGAGCTTTTAAGCAGAGGCATAACATGATCAGATTTGAGTTTTTAAAACATCACTCTGACTACAAGGTGGAGAATGGGTCAGAGGGAAATGAGTGGGTGAGGGCAGACCTTCTAGGAGGTTCTATAACAGAGGGAAGGTGGTAGTGGGAACATGGATGGCATGCTCATAGCAATGGAGATGGAGAGAAGTAGACAGAGACATATTTGGAAAATATTGCCAACAAGATTTGGGAATTGATTGAATAAGGGTAAAGGGAAAGGGGTGTGCCTCAGAGACGCCACTCAGGGCTCTTCTATAAACAGAGTGGGTGACCATTCAGTACCCCTACTCTTGTAGTAATGCAGCTATGTAAAAATGGCCCATCACGTTATCCTGGGGTCACCTTAGCCTATCCACATGAAGCTCCCCTGCAAGGGGCATGAATCATGGATGCTCTGTGTACTTTGGAACCAGTGGATACTGCTCCAAAGTGCTTTCCTTCTGAAGAGCTCTCAGAACACAAAACTTCAGGTTCTGCCAAGACAAGAAACACTTTGGAAAGCTGCTGGAAATGATGATGGTACTTGATTCTAAGACAAGGAAATGGGTTGAAAGCACAGCAAATGGGACAGACTGCGGTGGAAGGAGGGTGGGACTTTGCTCAGTGTCCCTTTCCTGACTTCTTCCTTAGGAGATGCCAGCATGATACTGCAGGAGAACGGGCACTGGAGTCAGACCCAGACTTAAAGCAGCCCGGCCACTTATTTGCTGGGTATGGGTTATCTCACCCACAGAATGGGAAAATCACCACCCACCTTGTAAGGACTCAGTGAAATGACATAGGTAATGCCCCGGGCATGCTGCTTGATACAAGGAGGGTGTGCAGAAATGCTGGCAATCACACCCCCTCCACACAGGGGCAGCAGGTAAGAGCTTTCACCTTCGGCTTATCTCACCTCTCACAGCTGAAAGCATGACAAATCTCAAGAAAACTAGCCAGGATGTTGCAGTCTTAACCCCCCAGAGAACCAAACACCAATCCGTGTGGCTGCTGTGTCATTGGAGGCAGACTCCTTACAGGGCAAGCATTAGCATGAATAATTAAAGTTAAGCTCTGCTTATCAAAATAAATGAACAAAGGATGCCTCTGACATAGCAGCCACCCCCCCCCGAGTTATTTTAGGAGATCATTTTTTCATAGTTACTGTTCCTTCCAATTTGAAAATCTTCAGAGGCCTCCCTATCAATTTGGGTAAATTAGCAAGCTTCTCCTGTGTATGGCACCGAGGCCGTAAATCACAAATATGAGCATGTGTAAAATTATATAGCATGGGCCCAATGTAATAATAAACACATTTATATTTTATAGCTGCTGTTTTCTCCACATTCAAGCCGTCTCATTGCCCGAGCCCCAGAGGCTCCCAAGCACTTTCCACAAGCTCCTGTGTGCAGTAGAGTCTTGCTTTGTGTGCAGTAGAGTCTTGCGTTGTGTGCAGTTTCCTTCCCCCTCCATCACCAACCGCTATCTGCCAAATGCCAGCCAGCTCCTCTTTGTGCTGCGGCAGGCAAGGAATCATGCCCGCTCCCAGCCCTCCCTGCAGCATAACAGAGACACAAATGAGCTGATGACCTTTCAAACCGTGTCAAAATGGGTCCTTGACCCAGAGACCTTAAAACTTCAGCTGTTTCACTGTCTAAATTGCCCAGATGAAAAGACCTGTGTTTGCACAATGTGATTGTGTTTACACAAAGATTTAACGCCTCAATAGAGCAAAAGCTGTTCAGTTAATTTTAATTATTGCTTTATTCCTCTCACAACAGATTAAAAAAATGTTTAACAGCAAGCTCGTGGTAATTGATCCCACAAGCTTTGTGCCCACGGTCGTTCTCGTTCCTACAAAGAGGTGATGGGCAGGATGGTATGGAAGGTTTACTTTTGCTGGAAGAATTATTTCCAGTCCTTAACTTTGCTCATGAAGCATTCTTTTTGCAGAAGATGGACACCAAGGAAAACCACAGGAAAACTTCAAGCTCTCTGACTGTGAGAGGGGGACTAATAGACATACAGGTGGATTCGATAGCATTCTAAATACTTAGCCGCAAATTCTTAGCAAGCAAATCGCTAATATCAAGATGGGGGTGAGGGATCTTGCCAATTACAATGATCTATTAAAGGCACTTCCTTTATAGGTAAAATAAAATGAAGGGGGACGTAAATTTGAAAATACAAAGATTATCGGCAACAAAGGATCACACAAAGAAAAATCTAGAGGCAAATAATCCTTAAAAGCGTGGAGCCCTCGGGGGTCATATGTGCCGTTCCTTCCACCTTCCAGGAATGTGTCTTTTGTTGTTAAAACCTTTTCTTTCTCCATATCTCTGGAAGACAATTCAAGTGCTCATTGCTCTGGGGCTCCTATAGATCCTTTTGGCAGAAAGTTAGAAAGCAGCTAATCTTCACTACGCGCTTTTGTGGATATAGAGTAGAGATTATGGCACATAGCAGACTCATAAATTGGGTTCTGGATCTTTGTCCATTAATGGACTTATAATTCCTTTACTAATCAAGTGTTTTTCTCCATAAGGTATTTAATGGATCCATAAATGTCCTTAAAAAGTGGTGCCAAAAATCCATAAAACAGAATATCATTTATCTTATAGGAAAAAATAGAGGAACAAAATTTATTTGTTCAAATTCACCTAGCAAAGCTCAGGTAGAACTAAGACAGGAACTTACAATTTATACCTCATCCATAGTTTCCTCCAATTTCTTCTCTAAGGCATCTCTATTTGGATTTTCCAGGTTAGCACTAAAAGAGAACTGCTAGGATATATTCTTCTAAGGGGTCAGGGAGAAGTTTCTAATTACTATTTTTCTCCACAAATTTTCTAAAATATATCCTTTCAAGAACCAAAACCTTGCATTTGTTTGCACCTTCAAAACAAATGAATGTGGCCCAAGCAGTTGAGTGCTTGCTTCCCACACGGGAGGCCCCAGGTTCAGTTCCCGGTGCCTCCTAAAAACAGGAAAAGAAACAACAAGCAAACAAATGAAAAAACCAACTCACAGGAGCCGATGTGGCTCAGGGGTTGAGTGCCGGCTTCCCATATATGAGGTCCCGGGTTCAATTCCTGGCCCCAGTACCTCAAACAACAAAAACTACCTTTCCTTTTTAAAAGGGGAGGGGGGCCTTCTAAGAGCAAGGATTCTTAAGTTCAACCAAAATAGAAAGAATATAGGAATATATAAGACTATCATTCCATTTTGTTAGCAATTTTGAATTTGTAATTACATTGGACAAATAAGATAATGACTAAAGTGTGAGTCAGCATATGTGTGGGTTAAGTGGAATGGCAAATATTAAGCCATTTTTTCCCTGAACCATAAACACAACTAAATTCATTTATATCCTATTTCAGTTTAGGCCTAAAAAAATAGAAATAACTGATCTTTAAAGGAAAGGCAGAGTGGAGAAGTCTCTGCTACAGTTCAGCAGTGAAACCTTTGAAAAATCATTCTCTCAGCCTCAGTTTCCTCATCTATTAAATAGGAATAATGCAGATACTTACCCCACTGGGTAAGTGAGGGTGAAATGAAGTGAAGTATGTGACAGCACTGTGTAAGCCGTGAAGATCACTGTGAGCAAATATTATTACTGCTTACTTTAGACCCATGATGTGGAGGTAGCCACTTCCAGTCCTGGTACCCAATTGTCTTCTCACTCCCAAAGCCAACCCGAGCAGGAATGCCTTGGCCTATGCTTTCTTTACACCCTTTTCTGGGGAGCTTGACTAAATCCCCACTGCATCTTCAGGTCATCAAGATAAATATCACTAATTCCCTACTGGGTCTACAAACTCAGGTCTGATAACAGCTGCGATGCAAAACATGGCACTTACCATGACCCCACACGGCCAGCTCACAATCGCAGCCTCTCCAAGTGGCAAAGGATAAGCTAATCTGTGTGAAAGACACAGATGTCACGTACTCCCTACAGCCACATTCGCATGCATGAGAGAAATAGTCAGCAGTATTATCCCCAAACACCAAGGACAATGCCATACAATTATAATAGCATATTGTCCATTGGATCTGGGGATGACATGCTTGACAATGTTATTTTCTATGCATGTGAATGTAGCTGAAAGGGCCAATGCATTATTCACATCTCCTGACAAACTGCAGGCATAAAGTGTGTGTCCATTAGGTAATGCCATTTAAATCTTTTACCTGAAATAGCACATTTCTCCCTACGAATTCAAAATGCTTCACAGTACCTTCCTCGTGGTGCTGGTGGGAACTGGAATAGGGAATAGTGGGAAATACATCGAAGTTGTTCCTTCAATTAGCAAGTACAGTATAACACGGCTTTCTCAATAAAGTTCTCTTTTCTGACTAAAAACGCTTCTCTCTGATCCCTGCACTAACAGTTCATCATCACTGTGACAGCATTTACCACAAGAAAACCAGTTGACTGAGGCGGTGAGACTGCTGTACATGAGGCGACAGGTAGAGAATGAGGCCACGTGGTGGGAGGCATTTCTTCAGTGCCGGTCAGCAAGGCTGACTTCCTGGCTAAAGGCCTCCCACACATCAGCCTCACAGCTCCTGTGATTCAAATACCTGCCTCAGCAAAATCTCAAATTACTACAGGTCAGTAGCCTTCAGCAAGAACGGAGTGGACTTCACCTGGGAAGAGTTGCAATCACAAATATGTGACATGTAGAAAGCGAGGCATCTAGCAGAAGGGGAGAAATTTCCCTCCTATGATGGGAGGGAGAGGCAGCATTAGGATCCACACCTTTTACATCCCAATAGAAATAATAAATTACACAATGCTATCAATAGTTTTAAAGAGCATAAAAGGGATAGGCACGACCTGGTCAGTAGTCTTAAAGGATGAGGAAATATTTTACAAGTGGTTCAGACTAACCTACAGAGCAGAGCTCAGCTAAGACTGCATTAGGCCAGGGTTTCTCAGTCTCCACACTGCTGACATTTTGAGCAGATAATTTTTTGTGTGGGGGTTGTCCAGTGCATTGGAGGATGTTTAATAGCATCTCTGGCCTCTACTCACCAGAGGCCAGTAGCAAGACCCCAGAAATAATAATAAAAAATGCCTCCAGACATTGCCAAATGTTCCCTGGCGGGGGCAAATAAACCCAGTTGAGAACCACTGCATTAAGCAACTAGTAAGCTCACATTTGGTGAGAATGGCCAGGATAAAAGGTTTGCTCCGACACATAGTGGCATCTTTAACCATCAAGAGGAGGCCCCAATACTTCCGTGAACAGCCATGCAGCTCCCATGTTCCTGTGTAATCTCATTAGCCTCAACAATTTTTACAGGGTCAGGGAGGGCTTGCCTGAGTAGGTCCTGCAGTGAGCACGAGGGCACCCAGGCAGTAGGGCTGAGGGGGCTCCGTTCTTAAAGCACAGGGGCTGCGTCTGCCTCAGGGATGGGGCACCTTTTTCTGATTCACACAGAGGTCTAATACAGTGGCAGCCCTGAGATTCCTCTTTTCCAGGTTTGCCAATTGCTTTACTTCACTTAACAGGGAGTAGCCCTGCGCACCCGAGAAGTAGAGAAGCAGGTTTTCAGGACGGAGGAAAATACAAAGGTTTAAGCAGCTATGTAGAACATATCCTTTCCTCATCCCACAATGCATACTTCATCATATGCCCACATTCTCACTATGTCTTCAAACATGGAGACATTGAAAGAAAAAAGATCTGCCCTTCCAGAAGAAAATGAAGAGAGGAAGCTCGAAAGCACACACTGTGTCCCTTTATGGCTGGGGCCATCCATGACCACTTCAGGCTTCAAAGGCTCTTGCCTCGAGCTTCCCAGGGCTTCCCAGAGCCCTTACGTGGTTATATAACTCCACCTAATCAACTGCACAAGGCAAACCAGGACTTCTTTGGACTTTTCAATTCACGTCCTACTTGTCGAATGGGGGTGGTCCATAATGCATATGGGAAATTGTTATTATGACAATCTGCCACCAAGAGAGACTACACAATCAAACCATCAAAACCACCCCCCTCCCAAAGTCAGACTGTAAAACTGGTCAAATGATGAAGAAATAGTCTTCCTTCTGATGGCGCCTCAGAATCAAATGGCTAGATTCTTTAATAGACAAATCCTTTGGGTGATCAAAGACTGATTCTTTTAGTAGCGACAATAGAAATAATACTAAATCTGGTCTGTAGTAATCTTCTGATAACAAGGTTTTCTTTTACACTCTGATGGCTAGTTGGTTTGCTTAAGATCTATGGAATACTGCAGTATTTTCTCCATCATCCCATCTTCATTTAAGGCTGTTTTAAAGATATTTTTAAAGGAAATGATTCCAATGTCTTGCAGTGGAAAAACTTGTTGCTCAGAATAGGACTCTTCCTACTACACTTTGGATAGGGGATGGAAGAGCTCATTTTTATAGGAATCAGTATCAGCCATTAAAGTCAAGTAAGAGTTGCTTCTGCTAACTATTTCTGTGCACAGTCAAACCACATGTTCTGAGTTTTCTCTGTAAAGCAGCTTCTTCCCAGGGGGATGAAGCTGCCTCTTCAAGGGGCCCAATTTACATACACTTTCTCAACCACTTAGAGTGAAACCTCCTCGGAGCAACACATCACTTCTGAAGAATCTTCCTCCCCACACGTCCAGTGAGAATTTCAATAAAGATGAAATGGAACTTCTACTTAAACAAGATATGGCAACTATATGGAAAACTAACTATTCGACATTTTTAAAAGTTTAATGTCAGATTTATTTTGTACCACATTTGGCCATTTGCCATAAGGAAAGAAACCAGGTGTGCAAAACACATGGTATCTCAGGGTAAATGCAACATATCACCAACAAAGTGCTTGGAACTGTGCTCTGCACATCAGAGGAATAAAACTTGTAATGGGAAATCATAGAGACTTGGAAGCTTCTATTTACTCCTTCATAAGTCACAGAAGTCAGGAAAATCCCATAATAGCTTCTAGTCCATTTTATTTCTTACTTTATACTCTGGATAATATCAAGAAGAATGTCTACAAAAGAATTTTGTCCAAATAAGAGATAATGTGGCACTATCCTTAAAACATAAAGATGCTGCCACATTAAGTTAGTAATTTTAATGCTAGCACAAATTCTATTAGTGCGTGTATGAAATATAGGTGTGCAATGATTTGCCAGCTCTTTCTAAAGAAGACTAAATGCATAATTTAAGTGACAAGCCTTCAAATGTATTGTTTCCCTCAAACTATATTCATAAGGTATGCAGAGAAGGAAAGACTCCGAGATTTTCTAATGTGTTTTCATAGCCAAAGGGTTTAGTTGAGAAAGCAGGACGAGGGGACGCAGGTGCCAGACATTGTGTAGAATCTGCACTTATGCTCCATTAATTGCCAGCATATCTTCCTTCCCTTCTTCCTCCCCTCCCCCATTAAATCCCTCCGGAAAACAGCAAAGTAGCAGGCCCAGACTGGTACCCAGCAGCAACACCAGGAGGAGAAGTAGCCAATTAGCCTCCAGAATACAAAGAGGGGAGAAAAAAAATGATGCAGTTACCTAGCAACCAGAAAGAGCAGAAACAGCTGTGTAGCAGGCCCAGGCTGGTACCCAGGCAGAAAGAGGATAGCCAATTAGCACACTGTATTTAATGCTGATGTGGTTTCCTAGTAACAAGCTGTACAAGTCTGTTGCATTTTCTCCCTCCCTTCTTCACATTTTCCTCAATCATGCACAGTATTACTATTTGCCCTAATTACTGTTTCTCCACTGCTTCCAGCAGCCATTATTTTGTCCCCAGAGAAATTGGAAGAACTCAGAAAAAAAGTTCCATAATGACAGTATTTAGTTTCAAATTCAGTTTAGCTGTAAGCCTTCAGACACTAAACAACAACAACAAGAAAAACCAAAAAAGCCAGCAAATCGCCCTCTGCCTAAACTTATAAGTAGCCTACGGTACCTTTTCTACATGCTAATATTTACATGTGGGTGAAGCAAAAGATATTTAATAATACATACTGTCATTTTGCCATACACTACATTTTCGAATAGGCTGAATCTTCTATGTACTTGAATTTATTCATATTGATTTTCTGACACTCTCTCCTGAACACCAGGAACATAAAATGTCCTATTACCTATATCAGAGAAAGGAGATGTATCTTTTGTTGCTCTTTTAAAAATACCAATATTAGTTTCAACAGGCTCATGACCAATTGAGAATTCAATATAAGGAATCGTTATTTCCTTTCTACAATAGAAGTTGAATACAGGTGAAGAGTGCCGTGTATCCCAGAGTACAGGGATTTGAAACACCATGTTATAAGTTGACAAGGACTGTAATTAATGCCACTGAGGTGACATGAGACTGTATGAAGAGAGAAAACTTTTAAACATGACTACTGCACAGTTATTCTAAAATGTTTCCTACCATATCTTGCTCATCTTATACACTAGAATATGTACCAGAGACAGCCCTTTCCTTGGGTCACATTCATTAGGGTACAGATTGTGTAGCTGCATTTTTACGGCATCCATTAGCCTCCTAGGACTGCTCTCACTTAACATTGGTTTCTTTGTGGGAGCAATCTATTGGTCGTTTTGCAAAAGATCCCTGGATTGGAAAATAACAGGGGTTCCAGAGGAAGGTGTTAGCCACTATGACACATCTAAAGAGCAGTACTCTACCCTGGAGAGGAAGGACTTTCTCGACTGGGGATGGCCTTCTGACATCTTCTCTGCAACAGAAGGATTGATAGCTTTCATCACATTTAACTCACCTAGGAAAATGGTTGAAATTATTCTATTTCAACATTCTTGGGATTTTAAAACATTTTTACACTATTTGCCTGAAAACTGTATGCACCACCTTACTGAATTCCATGGATTAAATGTTAATTATGGTAATAGAAAGAGGATGTATTTGAAGGCAGAGACAATATAAGAGTGGAAGTACGTGTTTTGTGATACCAGATGAGTGGTTTACAATATAAAAATTATAAATGCATTTTATTTTATGAACAAAATAAAAGGGGTCTAACCTGAACACAGATAATGTTTGAAGGGAAACTTTTTTGAAGGGAAGGTTCAAAAAAGAAGGGACTCTGACAAGTAGGTCTGGTTTAGGACAAAGCAGGACCTAGGCTTCATAAGGAACTGCTAATGGGGCATCCTGGCTTTCCATCCCTAAAAGTTTATGGGGGTCAATGCAGGGTCAGGCCCCAGCTCACCTAGCTCAATAGGCAGAGATGGTGAAGGAGAAGGTGAAGTCAACAGAAATAGGACTGCCATACGTTGCCGGTCAGGTGCCGGTCAGGACCTGGGTCCGTGAAAACGGTGCCGCGGATGAGAAAGAAAGAATAAGACAAGAAGAGAAACTGGGATCAGGGGACTCTCCGCCTGATATGGATAGAAGTAAGCATGGAAAGCTTACTCTCACTGCAGACACCTTAAACAATTAAAGTGTTTGTACCTCCATTATATAAGCTAGTTAGGTCCAAACAATGGCATCTGAACTTGGAGACATGACAAGGACCAGCACATTAAAAAGTTACCAACTTTTGATTACTTTGAATGGTCTTATTCCTACTAATATATAACTTAGTAACTGTCACGTCAACATATTACTTTAAAAGATGGTTGAGGAAAGAATCTACTCAGAAAATGTACTGGGGAAGCAGCAGAATGGGAGTGGGAGAGAAAAATGCTGCCTTAGATTCCAGCACCACCCCCCATCATTTTTCCATTTCTAATTGCTTGCAGATACTGAAAGTCCATTAACAGTCCTCATAAAGTTTTAAAAAACCCAACAACAAAACAATAAAAGAGTAAAGTGATGCACATTGGTTGATCAATGTGCAATCACCAATCAACAGTATATTGCTGCCAGAACCTGTCAGATGTGAAGGAAAGAGTAGGTGCGAAGGCAGAGAATGACAGAGATTGGGGAAAGCAGAGGGAAGGAACTGAGAGTTTAGGAAGCAGGTTTGCTGAGGGCCATCCAGTTTACTCCATTAGGGTGGAGACAAACAGAAATGGTCTGGTCAGACGAGCCAGGCTTCCTTCATGTGGCACCTGAGCAGTCCAGCCTGGCAGGGCTTTGAGTCACCTCACATATACCACCCCTGTAGGCTGGATTAGAAGAAAGTTCCATTTGCTCGTCAGGACTAACTTCCTTATATGAAGAGTTTTGTCCTGAAGACTCATTAATCAAAGTCTTCAACTGTAATTTCTACTAAATAAATTGGATAATTTTCAAGCAAAAGACATAGCACTTATAAATATCTTTTCATGTGTCCTCATGTTTTAACTTATTTTTTGAAAAAGAGGACTTTTCCATAGTTTAAAAAAAAAGTTTTCTTGTATTATGCATGACTTTCTTTTTTTTTTTTAAAGATTTTATTTATTTATTCATTTATCCCCCCCTTGCTGCTTGTGCTCGCTGGGTCAGCTAACCACGCCGTGCGGGCGGGCTTGCCTTCACCAGGAGGCCCCGGGAACCGAACCCCGGGCCTCCCATATGGTAAACGGGAGCCCTACTGATTGAGCCACAGCCGCTTCCCTATGACTTTCTTAAACTCTGTTTTTGTTTTTGTTTTTATTCCTGATACAAACAGAATCACTCCATTATGGTTTCAACTTCAAGGAACCTAAGAAAAATATTGCCTATCACCAATTAATTTCTCATAATATGATCATAGCCTTTGTTCTTTGCAAAGAAAGTTAAACTATCTATCCTCAAACATCCAGACTTCCCAATACAATGTGTACAGGATAACCATTATCATCATCATGGACATTAACACTCTTATTATAATAGAAACAACTTCTGTTCATTGCTTGTCTACTTATTAAAAGAAAGTTGTTTTAAGTTCACACTTGGCCTCCCAAATGCCATTCCTTTATTTGCACAGGCAGCTCACGACTTTCCCTCTCTCCTGTATGAGAGCTGGCCTAACCTTTAAATCTTAGAATTTATAAAATTCCATTATTTCTACTACCTTTTCAGGAATGAGAGTCTTCTTTTCTCTTCCCCTCCTTCCTACCCACCCTTCCCCCTTGCCAGATTCCCTTTTGAGATCAGGTTCCAAATAAAATGACTTTATGAAACCATATTTCTGACTTTCACATAAAAAACTGAGGTCCTCAGAGGTGGAGAATAGTGTCTAGTACAGTAGGTGTTCAATACATATGAATTGTTTACAATAAAATACCCATTAATTTCATGTTTTCTTCTTTGTCCTCGATGCTTACTTTAACATATGTATTTACACTGTGACTACCAATTACCCATTAAAAGTACATCTGGAATAGGCATTCAGCAAAGCTTATATTTATTACCACATTATAATGATAAAATTAATGTGCTTGCTGTGTATATGCTGAGTTTAAGCCATTCTACCCAATATATATTTGTGTAAGTTTATCATCATAAATGTTAAGAGCTAGCATATTGCTAAATTATCATGTGGTGAAGTGGTAAGCTTTTCCTGAATCATAAAACTCTCCCATCAATTGTTTTCCATCATCTCATTTCACATTCTTTCTTTTCAAACTCCTTCTCTTAAGCTCTTGAATATGCTAAATCCAAACTAGCAAACCCTCCTATTAAACTCGCTCTACCTTTTGAACTGAACATTTAGCTCTTATTCTAGTTTTCATCCCATAATCGGGGTTTAATGAGTTTCTGCCTCAACACATGGATAAACTTCATTAGCAGCCATGTGTCTCAGCATATTAAAGGTCCTTTAATGTCTTAAAATGGCCCCATTTCAGTTGCTATTGTATAAATTCAAAGAATTTGTATCTATGGCATAGAAGATGTTGAAAGTGGTCGACTGGCCCCCTACAGTTCCACACTGAGGTATTTAATTTTATCCTGCTGATATGCCTGACCTTGAATTAAGGCTTCTATTTATATAAATTAGTGCATTATCACACTGCCATCGTTTATGAAGATGCACAGCCATCAATAGGCACCTTGACCAGAAAGAGAAAAGGGACTTTTTATCTCCAAATCTTTCACGCTGACTCCTGACAGAAGCCCTTCCTCTCCTTCCAGGTGGTGTCTTCTGAGCGCTCCTTCTCTGAATGGCCCTTTCTTTTCCTCTTTGCTGGTCACCCACGGCATAGTGATGGAAAACAGTGGGCACTTAATACCTGTTTGTGGAGTGGCTGAATAAACAGATAAAGCAAATAAGAAGCAAGAGGGTCTAGTAAATAGGATACAAGGCTGAGGGGTAGGAGACATGGGTCCAGTTTTAATTCTGCCAGTGGCTGGTCACATGACCTGGGCTAAGCCACTTTTACATGTTGATCCTCAGTGTCCCTTATAATATCATGATGCTTGCCTTTCTTATTTCATAGGAATGGACTGTGAGCGTTTGTCATTTTAATGAGTAACAACGGGACTGTTACAAAAAAGTCTCTCTTTACTCCTGAAGGTAAAAAAAAAAAAAAAAAAGAAAAAGGTTTAATTTTAATGACCATAATAATGGTGGCTATAGCCATAACTATAACAGGCCTGGAAAGGAAGGCCTTGCCTTTATAATTTCCTTGTACTGGTTCTTAGTCCCTTGATGAGGCAATATGTTTAAGGGCCCTCTCAATTCTTTTCTATTTAGAAGTGACAAAGTCATTTTCATTAAGTCAATTTCTATTTAAACTGTAAGGTTCTCACTTCCTCCTAATATGGATTGTTAAGAAAAATATCCATTTGGCTTTTTTCCTACATTCGCTTAGAATTTAAGAGTGGGGACAAAAGCAATACTGCTTTGGTTCAAATCCTGGCACAGCCACCTCCACTCTGTGTGATATTGAGCAAGTTACTTGACCTCTCTGAAACCTATTTTTCTCATTTGTAATATGGAATAAGAATAGTGCCTATATTGGGTTATTATGAGGATTAAAAGGGTTAATACATTAAAAGACCTAGAACGACGCACTGCATATAGCAAGTGTTCTATTAAGTGTTTGTTGAATAAGTAAAATAAACAAATTATAATTCAAACTTTAAAGAATTTTCATTTTGTAAATGAAATAAACACGTTTGTTTGCCTCTTAATCACTATACTTGCCTTTTTGTTTGTAATATGTTGAGCTACCTTAACATATTAAGGTAGCTCAATATGTTAAGGTAACATATTGAAAAGCCATTTTCCTAAACCCAGATTAAATTTCGAGATTGTGCCACCTTTCAACTCCATAAGACGCCCCCAAAGCAGATGTAAAACAGTGAGGTTATCTGCACACTTGGCTTTGCCTTTCCACCTGAAAAGCATCCCCTTATGTCTTCTACTGTCTCTCGAGAGCCTTACAAGCAGCATCTAGGAGAACATGGCTTCCTCACATCTCCCTCCATTGTAAAGACAAAACCAAAGATTTCATCACTGGCTTCTGTCCTGACGTTACCCACACGGCTTACTCTTCACAGTATATGAATACCTTAACTTATTTAATAACAATGCAACATTTGAATCATAGGTTTTTCTTCTCAGAAATGATCAAGAAGAAATGTGGAAAATAAGTATTTCCTCTTTTTGTATAAAAATTACTAAGATTTTAACAAATTGATTTTTGCTGAAAGTGAGAATAAAGTGATTTTTAAAAAATTATTAGTGAAGGTTTCCCATGTATCAAAACATAAGGGTAATTTAGCTGACTCCAAGAAGATGAATAAAATTATGATCATAATGGTTGAATTATTGAGAAAGAAAAATATATTATACAAAGATCAGAAAGCATAGTGGGGGAAAAAGGTCTGTAGTGGCTTGGCTGCTAAAGGACAGTTTTATGCTCATGCCAGCACTAAGTGCTCTTTCCAAAGAATAAACCATATGTCCATTTTCATGTATTTCCTTTCACTAAGAGTAAGTATTCCCTTGGTCCTATTCCTTGCTTTATCTTCTTCCACCCCAGCCATGTTCTCCCATCCCTAACCTAACTTCACCTGCTTGGATAACCAATATTAGTGCCCTAGCTACTAACTTGAACATCTGCTAGCTTAAAAATCACCTCATTGCCTAACATTCAGCATCCTTAAAAAGCCACAAAAGAAAACCAAAACCAAACAAAACAAAAACGCATATCTTTTCCAGCTCAGTAAATTCCATCTATATAAAGATTAAATGAATAACACTTTTGAAACTCCTCAATGCAAGCAAATCCATGCTACCAACAATGTATTGTCTTTCTTTATGCATAGAAGATGGGAGACCCACACATTTTCTTTTTATTTTTGCAACTGTGTCACCTTTTCTTTTCAACATATTACTGATATATATATATACACACACACATATATCAGTACACAACTATGAGAACAAAACTTCAGCATCTCCCTTCTTTCTTTGGGTGGCCCTCCATCCCTCCCTCCCTCCCTTTCCTCCCTTCCTCCCTCCCTATCTTCCTCCTTCCCTCCCTCCCTCCTTCCTTCTTCCCCAAACTCTTCCCCAACTGAAAGATGAGGAAATATTTTCACTTACTTAAAATGAGCCCTGTGTTAAAACAGCTTGCCTGTATCCACCCAAAGCCCATTTATCCTTCTTTTATAAAAACTTCACCTCAACATTCAGTCAGCTGCTCTCCTCATTCCACTCACTTAGATGATCAGACTCTTCCAACCAGAATTCCCATCACCATATACCTTTGCATATATATAGCTTTTACCAATCCATACCCTTTATATGTTTGCACTTAATTTGATTCCATCCTTCATGCTTTTTTCATTATTCTTAGTTCATCCACACCACATAAATTATCACCTTTGTTTTCAGTTCCCCATGTGCCCCATTCACACTAATTCCAAATAAATACTTCTGATTCTCATCCACTTAATCAAAATTAATTCAGATTCCCTCTCCCCACCCTCCACCCCATCCCCTAGCTCCCCTCTTGTCTGATTCTCTTTCTCACAGCACCTACTTTTCTTTCCATTCTTGTCGCTGAGGGAGGTTTTACAGGCAAAATGCTTATGCAGGGCTCAAGGTAATTGCTTCCTGTGTTTTCTCAGGAAAGCCGTGCTTTACACTCATGCCAACTTCAGTGAGCCACTGCCTGCATGTCCAGTTTCACCCTCCACAGCTGTTGCCCACAAGATCACCACTCATACAGTCCCACAGATCACTCATGAGGAATAAGGAAAGAAAAGCTTCTTGCTTGGTGGTGGTACTTAACGTTGGCTAACTGGCTTACTTCTAGCCTACATAAAACCCTTTTTCCACCCAATCATCACTAATCAATTATCAACAATAGCAATAACTACAACTACCCTCACTACTAAATTTAACGAGCTCTTATTACCTACCAAATACTTTACCCGTATTTGCTCATTTAATCTTTAAACAATTTAGGGGGTAGAAACAATTCTCTCTATTTTACAAATGAGGAGAACAAGACTCGGAAGATAAATAATTTATCCAGGTCATAAATCTAGAAAGTGGTAGATCGAGGGCTGAAACCCAAATCCTTCTGACGCCAAAGTCCTGCTCGTAACCACTCTGCAACATCGCCTTTCTAATAATGTATGGTGCTGCCTCCTGCCAATTCTCTACGGGGAGGTGTCTTTCCACTTCCACTGGCCATAAGGCAAGTGGTTGCAGGTGCTGAATAATATAATGAGCTCTGCCTTAGTAATCGCTCTGAGAAGACAATGCCCCCAAAACAAAGCACCAAATAGTGCATCGATGACAACAGTTACCCTTCTGACACCTCTGAAGGAAAGAGAGGATAGGAAAAAGAAGAAAATGCTCTGGACATTCAAGAAAGAATCTCTGCCTCCCCAGAGCTGTCCAGCCTCCATACCAGGCAGCATGAAGTCTCTTAGTGTCAATCATTCAGAAATGTGTCCATAGCCAAGAATTCCACACCCCCAACAAAGCTCAATATTCTTGCCTCATCCTCTCCCTGGTTTCTTCAGGGGAACAGGAAATAAGACACACACTGAAGACTGAGAGCATTACAATGTCTTGACATGACTTTACTTGCTGACTTCAGAAAGAAAGCAACATAAAGAAAAACTACCTCCAGGACAGTATAGTAGAGGAAAAGGCTGAAAACAGCAAGCAGCATCAGCCTTGATGTAAGTGGAGAACTCAAGCCCAAAGTCTAATGGGAAACCCTGAGCAGTACCCTGCACCTAAGCCAGCGGTCTCTGGATGGTTAGGAGACAGTCCTATGGAGCAACCAAGAGTCGCACAGGAAATTAAGTTCAAAATTAGAGGAGTACACGCCTAAGTCCTATCCTGGCAGGGAAGCAACGTCAGTTCTCATCCTTCCACGGAAATTAGCTTTGAGGTTCCAGACAGTGACTTCTTCCAGGCAGGTATTATGCATTCTTACTGTAGGAAAGACAGTTTATGGACAAACCCTCCTCCCACCCCCCAGAACAGTAGAGTTGAAAGGCGTCTTAAGAGGCAGACTGACAGATCTGAACAATGAGGCCAGGGAGCCATGCACAAGGTCACAGAGCTAGTTAGTGGCAGAGTTAGAACAAGAACCCAGGTTTTCCTGATTTTCCAGCCAAGGCCCTTTCTACCACACACTTCCTGGGTGGCACAAACCATAAACCATAACAAAACCTCAGCAAGACAAGCACTTAGCCCAGGAAAGAACCCTCACCAGACACTTCTCCTGGCACATATGCAAGCTCCTGTAATGCTCTTATTCTGCCATTTACATCTTTTGGGCTCTTCCTTACCCAGCTTGTAGTGTGCAAGGAGTACCCAAAAAAACACAAAACACAGAGGTGACACACTGTTTGGGACTCACTTAAAAATTGCTATTAGGATGGTAATACCAAGAGGAGACATTACCCTCATGTTTCAACCTCAAAGCAGAGAACAAAGACCAGTTTCAAGGAAAATGCCAACCTCACTCTTTTCTGTGTAAATCCCACTTTTCTAAATTATCCCATTTTGCTCAAAAGATAAATATGATTCTTTGGAGTCACCATGGAAGTCCCTGTCTCTTCCCATCCGCCCTTACCCCACACATAGCAATGTAATCACTTCAGCAACTTCTCAGTAACAAGCTCATTAAAAAGCAATTCTGTCATCTCTCCATAAAGCTCGAGCCAGAGAACAATGCAAAAGAGGAGCTGCCAATTAATTATAGAATGATCACATCTAATGAACTCCGAAACCCTCCTGCTGTTGGTGACTTTGATGAAAAATCAGGGATGCTGGGAAAAGAGTGAGTAGGACTGACACCCTAGCTAGCTTGTTTAACTGTGAATTCTTTCAAAGATACCTCCTCAGATTCCAGAGCCGATCAAAACAGCAGAGCTACGCTCACAATCGTCAAGTATACGGATCACAGACAGCTGTGAGTCACACTACCAGAGCTGCCCTTCCATCTCGCACAGAACCACTTGATTCTACTCTGCTATCGGCACGGCATCTGAAGGTCTCCCACAGCCAGCAAGTGGCAAACCCACGTCCTGTGCTCGGGACACTGTGGTCCCTTCAGGTAATCAGTGCGGCATTCTGCTCTCCTGCCTCTCCTATCACCTCCTATGCAGCATGGGTGCCACTTCTTGGAACAAACAGAGGCCCTTCCCACCAGGAGGCTAAAGGAGGGGAAAGAAGAAACCACATGCGGCCAACTTGTACCACTACCTGTGTGAGTCCTCTGGTGGGCCTTTAAGTGGGAGCTTTTTGTATAAACCTTCCGGCATCCATTAAACTGACAGCGGTGGACCCTCTTCTTGTTTTCAGGGCAGGCCTCAGCCCCCACCCCGCCTTGTTCACTGTCACTCTGAACACTCTTTACTGCCCCGGCTGTTGCCACAGCTGCTGCTGCTGTCGCCACCCCTCCCACCTTTACTGAGCTGAGTGCAGCCTTCTTGGCCACCAGTTTCAACGTCACCGTGCCATCCACGGCTGAGAGAGTCTGTGAGGTTTTGACCAGATGGCGGCTGAGCTCAGGGGACGATGGGGGCGTTAATGAGGTCACTGCGTTGAGCTGGGCCTGGTTGACGGCCGTGTAGCTGTCCAGAGAAGAGCTGGTTGGCTGGAGGCTGAGGCAGGTCTCAGATAACAACTTGTCCCGAGAGAGCAAAATGTCCACTGCTGAGCTCTTCTCGCAGATGGTGGCTTCCACAGGGAGCAGCAGGGGGTCTAAGCGTCGGAAGCTTTCCTCAATGCATGGGGGAGGAGAAGCATGGAGGAAACAGTCCAAGTCCTCACCAAAGGTCTCCGAGATCCTCCTGGGCTCCGTCTGTAGGTAGCGTTCCAATTCAAGGCATGTCTGCAGAGGGGGAAGACGGAAGGAGAAACAATCATCAGAGGCAAATAACACCATGAGGCCAAATGCTGACAGGATGAGTAGGAAGACACCGTGAGAATGGTTTCATGGCTGGTACCTGAAAAGTCTGACCTTGTTGATTCTCTGAATTCTTCTAGAGGGTTGATAAAAGTCACACTGTATGATTTCAACTACAGTAGTTGAACAGAAACAGAAGTCCAGGGGGGTATCTCACACCATCAAGATCCCAGAAACTATTAACCCATGAAATGGTGCTCTCCAGCCCCACAATCCAACTTAGCAGGTAAGATGCTCCAAGCATCCCCAGGAGTTCCCATATAAGCAAGAAGCAAATTAGAAACAAAGTTTTCATACCAAGACAAGACATCCCACAGTTCAACTTTATCTTTCAAAATCAACTTGAGCAAGTCACAAAAACAAGTCCGTTTTCCAACTTGCTCTGAAGGACAAGCCATGTCCACCCAAACTGCAAGGTGACCTCAGCCCTAATCAGCCAGAAGCAAGCCCTACCTTGGGAATGGATTCCCTAACCAGAAGGAATATATGTTGTCCAAAGAAAGCCTCTTACAAAGCCTTCAGTGCACAAAGCACAACACCTATAATTCATAGCAAGTTACTAAAAATACAATTGCCACATACTTTGTGGCAAAGGGCATGAATCCTATTACAACGGTTTAAGGTCTCTGACTACATGACACGAATAAGTTCAGACATAGATATTTGACCATTAAAGATAGGACCCAGTATTTCTCAACATAAGGGTTTCACTTGGTAAAGAAATAGAGAACCCCAAAGTTCAGGGTTTGAACAAATATTTATCCATGGTCCCATAAGTTTATGTAAGACAGTGGAAGTGCTTTTATGGCAAAAGTAGATATTTAAGAGGCTTGTATTCTAAAAGGTCTCTTCACTTAAAAACCTACTGTCCAGACTCTTGTATAAAACTGTGGTGCTAACTTGCATAATCAGCTCAATTTGCTCCATCTTCTGGGCTTCAACAAAGAAACAATGATGGCAAATTTGAAATCTGACTAGCTCCTAATTTACTGCCTCTGCAACACTTCTATGTTTTCAACCAGTGTTCTGATTCTAGGTTTTTATTTCATTCAGAATATATTTTAATGATATACCTAGTCATGTTGTATCTTGTAAAGGATTTTATTTTGGTGACATTTCAAAAGATTGGTTTTTAGTTGGTCTTCTGGTAAAGCTCTGAATTACTGAATAGGAAAACCATATTTTAACTATGAATCAGTTTTGGACCTCACTGTTGATTTTTAATAGTATGAACTAATGAGTTTTCCAATCTTCATCAGACACCCAGAGTTCATTCAACTACCGTGTTCACAGAAAGTAGCAAGACATTGTATATGTTAGAATGAGAAGACAGAGTAAATGTTACTTGTGACATCAGTGAAGAACAAACAATCACAAGCTAAAAATGACATGAATTTATAAACAACCTGATACGAAATAAGTAGCATAATATAAAGTATGTTGGTAAGTCCTTAGGGGATGAACAAGCAATTAATTCTACCTTCTCTAATATGTGATAGGAAGAGGAAATTTATTTTAGGAATATTTATTATAAAAAACAAGTTTTTGATTCTGTTTTATTGACTAAATAATAGTTCTGGCTCAGTAGCTTCCTACCACTTTATATTAGAAACCAATTCTACCACCTTTTCAGTTTCTAGAAATCTGCATTATCCTAACTTACCTCTTTTCTGAATCCTATATCTCAAAAATTTTCCCTTCCTTTTTCCATCTCATTGCTAGAAATTATCATTTATTTCTCTACAATACTGAAACCTTCATTATTTTGCTCCAGTCAATTCACTTCAGAATTATAGATTCTACTCCTGAAACCTCCTTTAAACTTTCCCTTCCCTTTTTAAACCATCACCTACCAAGCAGGTTGCCTGGCACCCAACAGGTACATACTATCTGTCAGAGAAAAGGTAAAATCAACTTTATACTATGCCTTTGATCACCCCACCTCCTCCAGTCTTCAAAAGCCACCTGCTGACACCCTATTCTGGACTGTGCTGAGACTAGTAACCTTAGAAATGGCCACTAATACACGTCTTCAAGAATATAACTGTAATGCTTCTCGAGCTTTACCCAAAGAGCAGAACCAGATCTTTGAAAGGCAGGTATATCCTGGTTAACAGTCAGCTGAATCATGGGTTATAAGATGTCCTCGAGGTAATACTCAAGGACATTATACTCAAGGATTATTTCACATACCCAGTCACCATTGTCTGTGGACAGAGCTTTGGTATGCCAGGTCTTCTTACATACTTTCCATCTCGAAGATTTGAAAGTCACTAAGAAATTGGTGATGATTGTCAGACCTCCTCATATTCAGAGTTCTGAGGATCTGCAGTGTTCTAAGGACATTTACACACTCTTCTGGGAGGACTGAAAAATAACCCATTCATTATGTCCTGGTTCAAATTCCAGAAGCACATGGGGAACACATATGATCTAAGGTTGGAGAGACTTTCCATCCCTAAAAAGTTGAAAATCTGGACCACATGAGACAGGCTAAAACTTGTGTTCCTGATACTGGGTATTCTTATTCTGTCTGAGAATTAGAGAAGCATGAGTACCACCAGGATGCACTGGATAGCCCTGTGACATAATTATGGAATGATCTGTGACTTGAGAAATCCACTTCTTGTAATATCTATAGAGATGAAGCTTGGAGAGTGGAGAAGATGTTGTCAATTGGAAACTGGTGTGAGAGGTATAAGAATTTTCTCATTAGGAATGCTGGAGCTAATATATTAAGGATGGGGGGGGGGGGAACCTTAATATTATATTATCTCCAAACCAAAGAGAAAGTTTGTCTCTAATGTTAAAAAAAAAAATGATCATGAGAACTCCCTTAAGAAATACCCATGATGTTTAAAGTGGAATCTGAAGTAGCAGTATTTATTCATGGATTTTAATATACACACACACACCCATACATACATACACACACTCACAGGTATGTATAGAAATAAATGTGTGTGTGTGTGACTATGTGACTATGCATGTATTTCCTAGCTCTGTCCACAGAGAGGGCCTACAAGCAAAGGGACCCCTAAATCAATGGCACACAGATCTTGGTTTGTAATACCATTCTCCAGTAAAAGGAAATAGGGATACCCAAAGAAATAGTTGATTTCAAGGGCTGAGGTGGAGAAAATAAAAGATAAGCTTGGAATATCTTGTGTTGCCAGAGGTAAGGAACTGCTCATAAAGTGACAGGGGTATGTTGAAAAGACTCAGGAGCTAAGTTGAAGGAGCTCTCAATGGCCAAGTCTGGACAATTTGAACAACAGAAATGAATAATGATTATAACCCATAAAACAAATATCTATGAGTCCATACAGACATGAATAAATAATTGAATAAATAAACAAATGGAGACATGTCAGCTCTTCTTTACGGGAAACATAATTAATAAACATAAAAAGAATGATGAAAATAGAAATCACCATTAGGCAAACAACAAACTAATAACGATTGCAGGCAAGAGTCACAATTAGAACTGAGATTAGTAGATGAAAGTATGATGAGAAACAAGATATATACATAGTCTCAAAAAATTCCCAAGATATTTATTAATTCTAAAGATCAAAATAATAACTTTACAGTAGAGAAAACTGGCAGTCATCACCTTCACCAGGTGATAAAAGTTAACATCACCAATAAAAAAATATGACACCACATACTTCCTGATATGATACACTGAAAAGGGCACAACACTAATTGGTGGCATTCCTGCCAATAATGTATAACCTCCATCTAATCATGTACAAACATCAGACAAATCCAAATCAAGAAGCACTCTACAAAACAATGCCATTATTCTTTAAAAGTGTCAAGGTCATGAAAAACAAAGGAATTTTGAGGAGCTGATACAGATTGGAGGATGCTAAGGACAACTAAATGCAATGAATCCTAGCCTGGATTGTGGACCAGAAAAAGAATATTGGTGGGGAAAATAATGTAATTCAAACGAAATCTATAGATGAGTTCATAGTATTGTAACAATGATAATTTCCAGATTCTAATAATTGTACTATGGTTATGTAACCTGAGGGAAGGCTGACCAAAGCAGATACCAAAGTATATACCAAAGTATATATGGGAATTCTCTGTACTATTTTTGCAACTCTTCTGTAAATCTAAAACTATTTCTGAAAAAAAAAAAGAAGCCACAGGCATCTGTCGCTTGTGAATCTGGATATAGAGTTCAAATGTTTGCACATTCCACCAGAACCAGAGGTGTACTCTATCCCAAAGACACTCTTGCCAGCAAACTCTAAATCTGAGACAGCAGACATCAATTTAAAACCATAACCTATGCCTGTCTGGTACCTCACCTTGGAGATAGAAGGCTTCCTTTGACCTGACTTAATACAATTTAAGGCTTAAGCCATTGGATCAACTCCTACCCCCTCAAAAATTCATTACATTTAGCAATAGAGAGGAAATGTTCCCAAGTTCAAAATGATTTTCTGGTATATTTATGAGTCACAGATGAGCTCTCTGATACCTCAACTCTGAAATACATGGCTCACTACTTCACCTAGTTTCTTAATAAACACCACCCAATATTGGTTTTGAAATGAGCACCATGGAGCCTTTTTTTAGTACTCTCTCCATTCTTTTCATGGCCATATTACTTTCTGAAACATGCTTATTATAAGTGATAACTCAAGACCTAGTTAAAAATGAAAAAATTCAAACCTATTACTGCCATGCCATGTAAAAGGTGAAAGAGAACAGGATAATCCAAGTCTTGTAGCACAAATTAAATTTACCCAAATCTTCCTGCTCCTGGCAAGAGGTAGTTACTTTCATGGGACAAGAAAAAAAAAAAAAGAAAGAAACTTAGTCATACATGAGTATGATGCTGCCAAGGCTAAAATGGCCTTCCTTCAACCTGTTCTTATTTTGTTATAAATTACCTGAAACTTGCCAGTCAGGATTACAAATATCTCCAATTACTGCTGCCACTTCCCCTACAAACTTAACAGCCCACTCTAGGGTTTCCTTCATCTCTTTATCTCTCTTCACCTTCTCTCATGCCAATATGCTTGAAACAATCTTTCATTAAAAGTTCAACATAAAGTATATCTCCTTTAAGAAGTCTGATCTTGAAAAAAATGAAGTAAAGAGAATATGCCTTGGGTTTGAAGACACCCCTCCTCAACCCAGGACAGTTAAAGAGTATCAACCCAAGATTCTATAGATGATTGGGTTGTCTGGTTTATTAGGATTAAGATTTCCTTAAAAGTGATGATGCTATCCCTTGTACCATATAGTTTCTTAAATAGCAAAACTAATCATTTGATGCTAAATCTTTACCTTTGTTATTACTAGAGATGGCAAGAGATGTCTAAGTGTTTGAAGTGGTGTAGAATTGTAAGATTCAAGACTTTCTGGAAAAAAATTGAGCCAGAATCACCTCATAGCCCTCACATATCCCCACCACTATAACCACAATCACGTTTAGTTGGGGCAGACACTAGTCCAGGCTCTTGATGCCATCTCTTTACAAACCAAGTATTTTGAGCACAGAAAGCTCTAATTTTTATTTCTGTGTCTTGTAATTTGAACATAAGAAAAAGCCATTTTGTCTAATATTTTTGCCACCACTTAATAACTGTGCCATTATGAGTAATTAATTGAAGGCTTTTCCCCAAGTTGGTGAACCAGAGAAAAACAATCCAGAGAATGCCATTTTGCTAGTGATTTTTTCTGGAATAATGCAGTGTCAATGGAATTAAAGGCTACCCCACTACTACTTTGATAATTATACATTTTAAATCAATTATCAGTCATTTGTGGTCCCTTTAAAGCCAGCTTCCCTTAATCCCAATAGTTTCATCCTTTTCACCTAAGAGAGCCAAGGTTAAAAACACAAAGAGATTAAGCAAACTGGAGAAAGAAGGTAGATGCAAAAATATGTGGAAACACAGATTTCCACTTCATGGAAACTTGTAAAGTCATACTTCTTCTGAGATCAGACCTTGCCCTGGTGATGATGATGATGATGATGATACTTTTGGTGAGGGGGGTGTGAACTTTGGTTTCCAAAAAGAATGTTCATCCATGTAGTTGCACACTCAGGAGAACTGCACTTGGCTGCCCATGGGAGTCTGTCCTGACATTTATATTATGTGTGATTTTGTCATGTACTATTAAGCATGGTGCCACAGTCCCCAAAGAGTCTGAAGTATAGAAACGGGGAAACGAACCCCTTACATTTCTCCTGGGAGTGCCCAAAGCTTAATTACTTTTTTGTGCTTTGAAATCTTCACACACATCCCAGAATGGCAAGTTCAAAGTGACACAAAACAAGCTCCCCAAAGCAGGGTAACTTAGAGCTGCCTTTTTAAAGAGAACTTCAAAAATACTCATTCTTTCCCTAGCGATTATTAAATATATTTACGCTTTGCCCTTTTTAGCAAAATCATTATACCTCACATTCCTGACACCAATCTGAAAAAAAACTTAAGACTGTGAAGATTGATATTTATGGGGACTTTGTGATTTTTTTTTCCCCTTCAAAGGACGATGTGATGCGATGGTTCTGACACATGTCTACTCTTTTAAAATTAGGTCAGAGTTGAAAGATGGGAAAGGAAGTGGAAAGCAAGTCCAGGGTCAGGGGTGGGGAAGGGGAAAAAGACACCATGATGAACAAGCTCAGTAAGCCCACGGGAGAACCTTAGACACCAAGCACTTGAACTTTGTTGCCTACCTCCCTGGGTTTCAACATTGTAAGCGGGTTTGCGGAAGAGGATAGTAACACTGAACCTACCTCATGGAAAAAGGCATTTATGAATCAGTGACAAGAATCAACCTCGTAAGACCTAGAAATCGATTTCTAAGGAGACTTTAAATAAATGTTCACTTTCTCTTGACTTTCATTACCAGAAAATATTAGAGTGGAAGGTTAGGAAAGAACATTGTCTAGAAAATGTGGGTAAGCAAGTATAGAGTACAAGTGAAAATCTCTGCATTTTTTAGCTATTAGGCTAAAAAAAAAAAAAAAAAAAACATCAATAGCACACCCCAGAGGTACACTAGTATTACACATACTGTTAGAATTGCTGAAGTACACAAAATAACCACAGTACTGCAACCAATGTAAGATCACATTCCTTTCAACTGTTTTTCACATCAACGGGTTGCTGGAGCTGAAACCAAATTAAATATTTCCCTCTAGTAATTTGTAAATTCTCAGAGACAATGCTAAAGAAATTAATTTAATTCTAAAAAAACACGAAAGTTGTAAATTTTCTATCAAAACCTTTTCAGCGGTTCTCCTCTCCAAACTATTTTCAACAAAAAAAGAAAATATTTATTTGTATATTTTTTCTTTGGGAGGTGGGGGAGGAAGGGGTGTCTTTGAAAGGACTTTCACCCAGCACATGATGCAAAGCAGCTTCAAATACCCCTTTCATCTCCCAAGGATTCCTTCACTGTAACTCAAAAAGAAATCCTGAAATAACTTAATTCCGAATTAAACGTTAAAGCAAGCTTTCAAGTCACATAAACTGGACAGAGGTGGGAGCTCCTCTGAAGGAAGTCTCAGGGTCTCCCACACCTCCAACAACGGGGAAATGAATTTGCCTTGCTCATAATACTTGTGATCCTCAAAATTTAACACTGATCCGCAGAGCCAAGATGGCCCGGGCATTGAGGAGCTTCCCTAAATTGGTTCAGTGGTGCTTTCCAGATATGCCTCTTTAGAATGTACCAAGGTAAAGGCCACTGGTTTACCCTCCACCTCGATTCCTGCAGCTGTCCTCCACCAGCGCTTAAGAAGTCACTGGCTGCTACTCGGCCACTGGACTCTTACTAAATTCCAAATTCCGAGTAGCCAAGAGACCCCAATGCTCATGCACAGTTTTATCATATAAGACGCTTGGATCCCCAATCACCTTAATTCCCAACCAAACCTCTATTTAGTTGGACACATACTGGAGGAAATCCCATTTGTTACTTGGTAGCCCACAAAGAAGTTTCATTAGACAGCCCTACTTCCATCATTACCTTTTCATGGTCAAAATGAAACTCCTGCCTCAACAGTCCTACATAATATAAAAATCCTACATACATCACAAGTAAGAGCAGAGGCCTAACTCTGGCCTAGAAACGAGGTTTTAGAAGGAAGGAGTACAGACAGAAGCGGGTGTAACTCAGTGGTTGAGCACATGCTTCGCATGTATGAGGTCCTGGGTTCAATCCCCAGTACCTCCTCAAATAAAGAAAAAAAGGAAGATGTGCACAAGAGGAAACAACCCACCGTGACCCAGGACAGTGCCCGCGGGTCCCTGATTGGGAAGGACGGCACTCTGCCCCAGCCCCTCCCCAGCTCCTCTCCAGAGCCCAAGGACTTCAGAGCAAGCCTGCCTTCCGAGGAGTGATGGTTTTCCTAGGACAATGGCCCTGACGGTTGTTTCAGCTTCACCATTAATTTTCCATAAAGAGCAGTTTTCTCGATGAGCGCTTGTGTCAGGCAGGGTCTGATGCTTCAAAAACCTGTAATTATTCTTGGCTCCCCACCCCCCACAGCCTCTGCACCTGTGTCAGTTCAAGGCACCAGCTGGCCATGTCGTGCCTCCTGCCTCTTAAAGGGGCGGGGGAGCTTTCATTGAAAACCCAAACTCACATTACTCGCCTCTTCTACCAAAATGGAAAAACAAAACAATAAATTGAGACTCACCAATCTCATCCCTTTCCCCAACGAGTCTTGCCAAAAGAAATAAATAAACATTAATAGGCAAGAGAGCCTTCATTCAAACCAAAATTACTGGAATACACAGTAACAAGGAAAGGTCTGACAAGGGGTTATTAATTCCGTTTTACAACCTGCTCTTACTGCCACCCCACCAGTTCCTCTAACTTCATACAGGCCCTCACACACCCTCCCCATACTGCCCGGGTCTCTCTGCACTTAGCGGCCTAGACAGGAACATGCTGAACCCATTACATCACCACCCTTTCCTCTCCCAAAGCACTTGCATAGGTCCACTCAGATGAGTGGGATTTTCTTTCAAGCGAGCTCATTTCACTGACACCCTCCTAGAACACTGTTAATCCTTCTCAGTTGGATTAATGAAATATACCCTACCCCCACATACTTATTTAAAAAATACATGGACATATATGATTATCTTTTCCCTCCAAAGTACAGTGGCACATGTATACACATGTACACACACACACACTCACAGCTTGAATCTCCCAAGAATGACATGTTCAAATCCCATCGGAACCCTCAGTGGCAGATACTCAGTGGTTGAGCACCTGCTTCCTATGTACTAGGTCCTGGGTTCAGTCCCTGGTACCTCCTTAAGAAAACAAAACAAAACAAATAACCTGAGAGCTTTCAGGAATTTCCATGGTGGAATGTTCAAAACAATGTAGGGGCGCTAAAGGAATGTGTAAGATGGCAGCCAAAAACATGAAACCAGACACGAAGGTGCTTTTCCTGACACTGTTGATTGTACTTTTATTTCACTTGGGGTATTTGGGATCATTTTTCCAAAATATTTAAGGTGACTGCATGGGTGTGCCATTGTGTGGTTTCCCCCAATTAAAGAGCTAGACTGGTGGTGTATATTAAGAGGCAGAGTAGTTAGTTCAGGGGGCGGGTTTTAAGAGCATTGACATAGACCAAGACTTCCTGGGTTCAGAACCAGATTGCACTACTCAGTTACTTAACAACTCCCATTCTCAGTGTCCTCATCTGTAAAATGGTATAGTAGTAGTACCTACCACAGGAGTGTGATGAGGGTTCAATCACTGGACATATGCCAAGTGCTTAGAACAGGGCCTGGCACAGGTTATATATGCTGTGGCTACTATGTAACTAGGGTTATTTTCTTTATACTTCCAGACAGACAACAAATATAAATAAATGAGTCAATGACATGGAAAAGGAAAATAAAAAATACCAAATAAATATCAAAGGAAAGTCAACGTGCCTGGTTAAGGAAGCAGGGGACTCAAGAGTCATGAAGATCAGGCCTGACTAACTTGCTCAGTTTTTCATCTGCCAGGTGATGGAGTTAAACTTCTAAGGAACATTCTAGTCTAAAATGCTATGATGCCATGAAATAGCACAAGTAGAAGGATCAAGATTGAAAAGCAATATATGCTCACTCAGGACAGGTTCAAAGGAACTGACACTCTGCTCTGCTGTCCAGCTGGCTAGTAAAAGGAAGGGAGTTTGGAGAGCCTGGAAGAAGATGATTCTTGAACCCTCCTCTGCACTGGGGCCGCATGGTCTTTATTATAAGGCCTCAGACACTCAACAACGCAAGTTTACAGGATGTTATGAAACTTTAATTCTTTGGTTCCCCATGGATATCGGCTTCACCTGCATCTAAAACGTAAGCTTCACTACAACATAGGTGCCTCAAAGACACCTGGATCTGACATGTGGCTTGCCTCAAGCAGTTGTCAAATGAATAAATGAAGCAATGCCCCCAAAAAAGTCCTACTGAAAAGGCAACAGCTATCATAATCCTGGACACAGGTCCAAGTGTACAATGAAAGCCAAAAAAGTATTCCTTCTTCACCAAAAATGCAGTCAGAAGTTGTGTGTGTGTGTGTATGCATGTATGTTTATTACCAACGTTTCTTGTAAGATACCTCACTATTTTAAATTTTAACTATAGGTTATATTTATTTACCTCTTCAATGTTTTTCGTGTGGAGAAAAATGCCTACTCTCTGGAGACAGACCAAATGTTACAAACTGACAGGCCAATTTAGGTTGATAAAAGGCCACAGAGCAGACCAATGTATCATACTAAGGGAAAGTGGGGTTATATGGGAACTCTCAAGTATTATCTTTGCAGCTTTTCTGTAAATCTAAAACCATTCTAAAAAAAAGGTTTATTTAAAATGTAAAAAAAAAAATTTTTTTATAGGCCACAAGGCAGCCCTGAGAATATGCACCAGTGTTGTAAGTCATAATCATTTCCTGGCCTCAGAGAATGTCTCTCTCCCTTCTGCCACTTCTTCTTCTCTCCTTTGGCCTCCAGAAACCACCATGAAAAGAAGTAACAAAGACCAGTGGACAAGATGCTGTTTTCACCTCACATGTATACTGGTGAAAAGTCCCTGGCCTGGGAATCAGGTTCGCTACAGCTCTCCCAGCCACCTCCCCTACCGACCTCAATGAACGACTGAAGCTGAGCAGGGAATGCACTTCCTCCTCTGCAAAATGAGTGAGCTGCACTCAAAGACTCCTTCCAGCTCAAACATCCTGCTCATAATTGTTCAATGGCTTGTCTTTACTCCTATTCCTTACAGTGGCAAACCAGAGCCCACGTGATATGGCTTTGCTTTCCTCAATTCCCACCCTTCCCTTCTTTGGTCATTACATGCCTCAAGGGAGCCTTCCTGCTGTCCCCAAACACACCAAGCTCACATCACGATCAGGGTCACAGTACCTGCCATTCCCACATCCCAGAATGCAGGTCCCCAGGCTGTTGCATACCTGCTTCCTTCTAATCTATTATGTTTCAGCTTCAATATCCTTCTTTGACCTGCTTAGATAAACGAGCTCAAACACCCCATTCACTCTCCATTACATCACCTCTTTTTATACGCTTTTTAGTCTTTAACAAGCCCTGAAGAGTTCTAACTTATTTATTCGTTTGATGTTTATTGTTTGCCTTTCCCTACTAGGGTGTAAAACTCAGGAAAGCAGGGACTCAATCTTATGCACCGATGAATTACCAGTACCCAGCCCAGTGCCTGGAAAAAACATCCAAAACACACTAGTCGAAGGAATAATACATGAGTCAATGAAGCCATTAATCAATCCTGAAATTCCAGGGAAGTCTCGAGCTGGTCTCTCCAGCCAGGAAACCTATCCTTAAGTGCCCAGTCTATTAGGTCAAAAAGTTCCATCATCTTTCCTTCTAATTTCAACTTTGAACACTGAGAAGGCACTCGTTGATTCACACTCATCAGGCAGGAGTAAAATGAAGCCTCCTCTCAAGACAAAGAGTTTAGTCCTGGGTCTTCACCTATTCCCACTTCAAACAGGTGCAAAGAGGGCATTTCTTCTCAGCCGTCCGTATTGCATCATGTGCTCTGAGTGTCACTCAGATGAACAAAACCTACCCCTTTCCTGGCCTCCATGCCAGGTGCTTATTAACTGGTGTCCCAAGAGAAAAGATTAAAGATAGAGGCTCAACCCACTTTCTATTACTTATTCCTGTCTCTGTCACCTAAAAGAGCTCCCTGAGAAAGGCAACTCTGGCCACTGGTCTGCAAAGCACTTGAAGGTCACAGCAATTTGGTTCCCAATTTTAGCATTCCCACGTAATCCTTAAATGAAAGGGTCCATTCAAATCTGGCAATTATCGAGGACTCTTGTTTTCAGAGTCACCCTAAAAAAGCCTCACTCTCTACTTACACTGGCATGGTCCTTCAGAATTCCTGTTTTGACTCATTCTGGTGACTTTTCCATAAATTCCTAAACACAGAAGCATTTTCATTCCTCTCCAATCCCTTTAAGAATTTTACATAAAAAGATATCTCTACTGAGAGGTGCAATTTATTTCAGGATCATTATTTCACAGACACAGAACCCTCAAACACTGAACCTGGAAGTGAGCCAAAATCCAATTATGAGGGTATGGTATTTGAACTTGGCAAAAGCTAAGGGTGAAAATATTGACTATAAGGTGTACACTTCTAAGAGTATATGAATGTGTGTGTGTTTAACCACTGACAATGAAATGTAGATTCTTCAGTGTATTTCAGATGCCTTTCTCTAAACCTGTCATTGTTCCCTATGTCACAAAGCCATTTCCTTTCTTGTTCATTATGTTAGGCAACAGGACTCCTTCCCATGCTAGCTGGGAAAAGATGAGGGAGAAAGGAAGAGATGGTTTTCCATCATGTAAAGAAGAGTGATATTGTGCTTGGTCTGTTTCTGAACCACGTTACAATGCTGCAGATTTGAAACTGACAATTCATCCCGACTTGGCAGGGAAGAATCAGGCGCTGAGGTCCTCAAGTTTGCATTCCAGTAGCTCTGGCACCTCACTTTAACCTTAGGCAGCTCAGCTGATATTGGATGACATATACTTTCAGGCACACCAGACTCACCGAAGAAGAGATACTAATTTGAATCATCACTGCCATCCCCTCTCCCCTTTGTTCCTGTCTGAACCAATTTCCATATAGTTTCAAAGAAATCATCAGCCCATGCAAAGGGGAAATCCCAATGGAACAGGAACTACATTAGCAGCATAAGGGGAAAAATCTAATTTCCAATCCAGTCGCTTTGTTGTTTCAACCTCCAAGGAAGGTTGCTACATATGCATAACATAAATTAAGTTTTACAACACCATGGTGATTTAAAATTAATAAAAACTCTCATGGGGAAAAGGTGGTTCTGGATACAAATCTCCTCACACAATGAAGGTCAACTCTACCAGAGCTTGTGGGTGGTCTGGGTCTCTGAGGTCTCAATCACCTCAGCCAATGAAGTGTTTTAGAACAGTGCATACTCGTTGAAATGCCTGCATTTTCTGTTTATGGCTAATGGTGAATGAACTCTTAGTGTAAGGCAGTTTCCACTGCCTTAGAAGCATTCTTAAACTACCTTGTTGACAGACCTCATGGAGATATATTTTAATGGTCCAAATTAAGGATCCCTCTTTGGCACGGCAAGGCTATGCCAATGTGATTTCCTAGAACTCTATTTATTGGAATAAAACTCATGGCAAGACACCAGTGTGACTATGTCATTAATTAACCGGAACATTGCAGCTAATAAAACTCCTCTAGAAAGAAAACATGTTTTCTCTAACGCGAATCCTGGAATGTGGGCCCCAGCAGAGCCACCGGCTTAATTAGAGAGAGATTTTCATGTTTGTGTCTATGTCTGCAATTGCCATGAAATTTGGTCATGTTTGGCTTGATCTTCAATAACTTGAATTCTTCTTTACACATGTTTTTTTGGAAAAAGAAAAATGACATACGAACTCTCAGGGTTTGTTAAAGACTGTGAATGAAAGGAGTGCTTTTGCTAAGAAAGAGGATGTTTTACCTGCACTGTGCTTAAAATCACTCTCTGAGTCTCAAACAACTCACTGAATCAGAGCTCTGTGGAAACCTTCATGTTCTCTGGAAAACAGGCTGTCAGAATCAGGAACAAGTCATAAGTACAGTACCCAGGTGAAACTGGGGCTTTTCCAATCCATCAGGTGAAATGGCAGATGACTCTTTTTACAGAGAAATCTTTTGTGAAAAGCTTCTAAAAATGGTTAGTAACATTTGTCATGTAACCGTGGAGTCTCCCTAAGAGACCACATAGGCAGAAAGATTTAAAATCCCCATCCTACTTATGGGAGCCAGACCTATTAAAGAAAATTGGGTTTTCCACAATCCTGTAGCCATACTGAGAATAAGACCAAGATCAGAAACAAAAGTTTCTTGGCAACTAACAAATAGGCTTTCCCTGGTTCAACCCTCAACCTTCTGCAAAGGATCTCAAAACATCTAAAAATTCAACAAACCATCAATCTTTAGTAACCCTGGAATAAGGATTCCTAACTAAGGTTGGGGATCTTACCAATAAATATCCAAGTTGTAAATACACCATCAGGTCCTAAAACTTCATTAAACAATCTCTTTTTTTTAGGAGGGTACCAGGGATTGAACCCAGGAACTCACACATGGGAAGCAGGCACTCAACCACTGAGCTACATCCGCTTCCCAGTGAGAGTTGAGTTTTTAGTTTGTTTTGTTTTTGGAGGTACAGGAAATCAAACCCAGGACCTCAAACATGGGAAGTAGGTGCTCAATCACTTGAGCTACATTCACTCCCCATTACACAAGCTTTTAAACTACATTTGCTCTATGTAATTTCTATGCCATTGTCACTTCTCCTGGTGTTACTGAGGTAACTGGTTTCAGTTTTGGCAACACCCTTATGAAATTTCTGAGTTTTTTCCTGGACATTGCCTATCTCAGTTGGATTGTTAAAATAATGGGATTTCAGCTCCTCCCATCTGTCAACATCAAGTGGAACTGTTGACAGGGAAAGAAATGGAAGTAGTAACATTTTTTAAAGATCTGAACTAAGAAAACTTACAGACACAACTTACAGACCAACTTTTATTTGTTTATTTGATAAAGGTCAAATACACGGAAACTTAATCTGATATGCTTTTTTAAAGGGGGACTTTGGACCTGCTATCCAACATTTGTTTAAACATTTAATTTTAATAAACATAAAAATGCAAATTTGTCTAAACCAGATTCAACTTTTTTTTTCCCCAGTGTCCTTCGGAATAAGTAGTTCTGAAGTCTTATCCATCACCTATTCATTTTGTTCAAGGTTCAGATAGAAACTACAACTAGAAAAGGTCTATGCAAGAAATAGAAGCAGCAAGAAGAAAAGGAGGGGGGAAAAGCAGAAGTAACGTAAAATAAACCAACCCCAAGCCTCTCATTCTTGTGTAAAAATCACGAAAGCCAATGGCTGTTTCTGATTAGGTAACACACCTCTAGCAAAGGGGATCCATAAAACTTTGGGCAGCAAATCAGCTCAAGGACAAAATTTACAATTAGCTGTTCTCCCTGCATGGAACCTGAACATTAATTTTACAATGGTTTTTGTCTATAATGTTGTGTGAGTAACAGGCTAAAAAGGATGGCTAGTGCATGAAGAAAAGTATCAAGATGCAGAAATATATGGTGGTAGAAGACTGTCTTTGTTAAAAATCAGGTAACTTAGCATCTGATTGGGAAGTAGTGCCTATTAAATGTTGGATATCAGAATCCTTCAACTTTGGGGCATTTTTTACCAGTAGGTAAAGTCAAAAGCAGTTGTAATGTCATGTAGAGAGCACAAAACAAAATCAGGAGAATTTTTACTAGTTTATCTTAAAGAATTAGCTCTGTGGCCTTCTTCAAGTCACCTCCTCTTTGGGTCCTGGTTTCTTTACCAGGAAACTAAAGATGTTGGTAAAATACACACACACACATACACACACAATAGCTTCCAATGCTATGAAAGTCCTCTGTGAATATAATAAATTTCTCAGGACCAAATCATGCTTGTCTAAGGGAAGTAAGACATAAGGAGGTTGCATTTAACTACTCTGATCTCTCTGCTTATAGAAGTCTCTCAATTTCATATTCTGGACTGCATTTTCTGCCCAATGTCCTAGGCAAAGTCCCATGATACAAGGCCACATGATTGTCCTTGGGGGTGTTGTGGTAGGCAGGTCTGTTTTGAAGGTTGCTTTCCTCTTGAAGTTAACAATGCCTTTCCTGATAAATATAGATTAGGATTCACCAACTCAAATACCTACAGGGGCCAGGAGGATAATAGAAATTAGTGAAACAGTCAAGGAGAAATGTAGTAAGGAGTGGTAGAGACTGTGGTAAACTGGATAGCATAAACCGTCTAAAGGAGAAGTTGCTACATAGCTCCAGCTCACTGACAGCATGTAGGAAATGGAGGTCCAGTGTTGGCAAATCTTTAAAGAGAAACCAAAACCCAAGACCAAAATCTTTAAAGAGAAACCAAAAATCAAAACCAAAAATGTAAACTCACCTACATTTTTGAAATGTTGATAACTAATTAAAAAAAATTAGCAACAGTGTGTGAGCCAAGCAAAGTGCTGATGGCTACCAGATTGAGAAACAGGTTCTAAATGAAGGGAGAGGAAAAGGAAAGAACAGAAGCACATCTGGGCAGTTCTTTCCTTGCTCAAGTTATGGCATGAGAGTTCTGTCAAACATTCTCTTTTAGGGTAGCTACCAGCAGTGAAAACTTAAGCCGCACTACTCAGAGAGCTTTTCCATGAAACTCTTTACTTGAAGAGAGACCCACCTGGAGGAACCTCATGAATAAGCAGCACATTCATTAGCCTTCTGCTTGGCTACTCTTGCCCTAATACTACTCAGCTTGAATCATTGCTCTCAAGAAGAATCTCCACCCAATCATGAGAGATCTGCAGAGATGGCACCATGAAATGTCAAGCAGGAGGTGGCAAGAGCTATGAGAAAGCTAAGAGCCTTGAGGTCTGGGATAGGCTTTAATCTTCTCTTGTGCTAAGTACAGTGTCTGGCATATCAGCTGCTCAATAAATATTTCTTTAATGATTTTTTTTAAGTGTTGATTCTGGGCCACAACTCTCTCTCTTTGAATGTTCTTCTCTGGGATGACTGGGTCAGATACAGATTGGTTGATTTGTCCAAAAAGATAATGATTGGGGAGAAAAAACTCTCTGCTAGGGGAAGAAGGTTAGGCTCTTTTGAACTCTGTTAGCTTTTCAGGGGCAGGGACTGGATCTTGTACTTCTTTTAAATTAATTCAACCTTTTTTTTTTCTTTTTTTTAACTGAGTATCCACTTTATATCAGACACACTGCTAGAGACTTCAGGGAATCTAAGGTTCAAGACCTGCCTACAAGGTGCTCATGGTCTAGTAAGGACAGAAATACATACAATTAAAGGTAATATGGCATATGTGTGAATAACAACTAGGATGAAGAGCATGCTATGACAAAGCAGAGAAGGAACCGATTCACTCTCCTGGAGGGGTCAATGAAGGCCATGTGAGAAAGCCACATTTGAGCTTGAGCTTTTGCGAAGTAGAGGAAGGGAATAATGACCTTCTAGAAAGAGTACACAACACAAGCAATGGTGTCAAGGTATGAAAGCCCACAGGGCATTTGCTGCAGGATGAGAAGTCTGTGGGTTCTGATGCATGGAGTATACGTTTAATAACAACAAGAAATGCATCCCTAGGACCTAGAAAACGCCAAATATTTTTGGCTGACGATTACATTGCTGTTTTTTTCTAGGCTCAGCTTTATCAGTGGTAGTTTCTCAGATCCTCAATGAGAATTCAAGGAAAGATTAAGAGCTTAAAAGATCCCAGTAAGGCCCAGTGGTCATATTAATGCTGCCAAGTAATATTCCTGAGCCTAAATGCTTTATAAAATCATCAGAGGGGTTTTCTTTTTTAGATTTATACTCCTACTGTAAAGCTCAAATAAAACAAACCTTAAAATGTGAACAAAATTTCTAGAGAGATGAATACTATAGGAAATCTCAGCTAAAAAAAAGAAAGCTACTGAATTGAGTGAAGAATTCAGCCCTGAGTTGCCTGGTAGCCAAAACAAAAAGATCAACGAAAGAAACATTTGTTCTTCAGAGGCCAACTGATCTTTGAACACCAGGTTTAAAGCAAAAGGAAAAGGAAAAGAACGAGAAAAACTAGAAAAGAAGAAGAACAAAAGGAGGAAATGAAATGATGAACATAATCCCCTCCCCACCAAAAAAGGCTAAATTCCTTCATTAAAAACCATCAAATGTTTAGTTGATGACGGGCCCGAAGGTTCAGTGCCTGGGTATGTTTTTCTCCTTTGTAGCCTCTCTCGGTTGATGTTTTTCTGGCTTTCTAAGCAAAGAGGAAACCTCACCCATTCCTGTAGACATGCATTTGTGACCACATTCTCCTGGCCAATAATCCTCAGTGGCTCCTTGAGGCACTGCTCAAGGGCAGAGGGTCAAGCAATTGGATCTGGTTATGAAGCATGGCTGCTGCTCAGGTTAAAAGCTGGCGAGTTCAGTAAGGGCTCCAGGGCAGAGCTAACTCATTAAGGACAAAATGTGCAGGCACATTTGACCTTTGGAAATCCAGCCCTGCACTGAAGCTTCCAGATTCAAAACAAAAGCTCCAGGGCTGGAAAGGGAGGTGGTGGAAGCACACTGCGAGAACTGGGCCCATCCCCCACCCGTTCCCCCGTGACAGAGAGGTTCACAAAATCAATAGAGCAGCATTATTAACTCTGCAATATCATAAGAGAGGGCTCCACTTCTGCCTTGGTGGACGAAGAGAAGATGGGGGAGGGGCAGGCTGGCTCCAGGGGAAATGATGCTTCATTAAAGTCTTAACTCTGCAGTGACAACTGCTATGGAAGCTCAGCAGATGAAACCGATTTTGCAAGCCTACCATAAAAATCTTGCCCCTGGTCTGGGAGTGGTCATAGCAGAAAATAGTACAGCTAGGGCGACCAAGGTCGGGATGGCAAAAGAGCTGTTTGGCATAGACTTCCAAAATGGCAGTGAGCGTAAAGTCATACCAGAGGACTAACCTAAGGCAAACGTTTTAAATATGACACACTGAGATGGCACTCTTTGGTTTGTAATCAAATATTTCAAAGCCTCCCGTTGTCACTCATTTCTCAGTTTGCTTTCTTGGGCCACCTATAAAGACCAAAATGACCACTTTCTACTTTCTTTTTAAACACAAGAAAATACAGAGCTATTATTATACCTGCATGGAAATGAAACCACCAACCCTATTCTGTTCCTTCTGATTTCCCTAGGACTTTCACCCAGCATGGGAGCCAGTGCATTGAGTGTGCTCCTGGATGGAAGGTGGGTCATTGTTTCCCTCTCCTAAGCCATATGACCCAGTCCAACTGCCCCTATCACCAAGTCACTATCACCAACAAATGGCATGTATAGCCAATTAACAGGGACTCATTTAATCTTTTACTTCACACAGGAAAGGTTTGGCTGTTGTCCTGCCACTATCCACAGCAGTGCCACTAACTGTCACTGCAAGGTTGCAAACAAGTTGACATTAAAACTAAACCAAGTTTTCAGCTATGTCTTCATGCCCAAACCTTTCATTCAGTCATGAAGATCAAGCAATGTCTAATCAAGTAAATTCTTGGTTGTCTTCAGCTTCTTTGATTCTGGCATTTGATATTAGGTAAAAGGTTAAGCATCTCCTGTTACAAATCAGACTTACATCAATTCAGTCCATTTGTTGTTCTAACCCAGAATCAAACAAATATGGCCTGATATATTGTTGATAATATTATTCACACCTGTCATCAAGGGACAACGGGAATTGACAATCAGTCCAGGAGCAGAATTTAAAGAACAGAACTCTAATCATATCGATATTAAAAAAAATTACCACCACTGATGCTGACTTTGTTAGGAAGTACTGTGTAATCACATATCATTAAAGCTTTAACTGATATACTCCATCAAAATCTCTTGCCTGACATGATTTGATATGCAACCTGGAAAGTTCCATTAACCTTTTATTTCCTCAATTCCCTCATTCTTTGAAAATTTTTATATAAATCTTAAAAAAAGAAAAGAGGTTGTGGTAAAAAATTTTTCAAATCCTTTAAACAATTTTACTCAATACTAACAATATACATAGAATATATGTAATGTGACAAGTTCTTTGCTTAGCATGATTAAAACTCTTGCTAGAAAATAGAAGAGAGATTATAAAATACAAGAAAACACTAGTAGTAAATGAAATGCAAGTGTCTAAGTGTTATAAGTGTCCTCAAATGTCTGTTCTATTTTAGATTCCTTTTGAGTGGTAACTATAAACTTCCAAGAAATAAAGTTTTGAGAAGAGCATTTTAAAGAAGTATTTAAAGAGTTACAAGATGAATAGGGAAATTCCTTGACTATTTCAGATGTGGCTGGGGAAGTCAATGAAGAGTGTTCTTTCCTAGTGCCTTGTTCTTTTCCTTATATCCCAACCCCAATCTATACTTCCGTATTTATTTTATCTTCTGGGCCCACCTCTATGCTCTAAGCGACATAACAGCAGAAACAATGTCTGCTAGGTCCACCAGTGCATGCGCCTCGCACAGAGGTTGGTTCAGAGGTTGCCCTTGAAAGTCCTCCAGAAAGAAAAGGAGGGAGCAAGACAGGAAGGGAGGAAGGCAGGGAAGGAGAAAGGGAAGGAGGAGAAAGGAATTACATGCATGACTTAAAGAAAGAAAGAAAAAATCATAGTAGATACAGCCACAAATCAATGGTTGATGATGACTGAGTATGATCTAATGTCTCTGAGCCATGTTGATGGATGATGTGCTCTGATCTAGCAAAGGCAGTTGACTTTAGGGGCTAGGAGTGAGTTACTGTTCTGAGGCAAAGTAGCCAAGGGCAGGCAACTAACAAGTGCACAAGTATAGGACAAAGCGGTTTCCACAGGCAGCGTGTTTTATGGGAAGTTCTGCTCTCATCCTTCTGCCAGTATGTCACCCTTCCATTAAGAATCCCAACTACATTCCTCAAACTCTTTCCATTTACATCTACAGGTGAAGATGGGAGAATTTACAATGGAATGAAACACATCCCTGGATCACTCTCCTTCCTTGACTATACCCAGGCACATTCTGGCCAGTGTTCCTTCAGTACCAGGACCTGGGACAACATACCCTTGACCCCTTGATCTGAGTCAGACCAATGCAAAATTGTCCTTTCTGCTTCCCATCTTCCTCCCAGCACTCCAACCCCTTTCCCTTACTTCCCTGGGCCCCTCCACCTCACTGGACATTCAGCATCTGCAGTGTTCCCTCTTCTCTCAGACTCTTCATTCTAGTTAGGAAAGACCTGTCCCTCATCCTGGCCCTTAGGGACCTCCACTCTCAGAAGCAACTACCATTGAAGTAAAATTTCCAGGCTTCCTTTTACTCCTTTCACTCCCTCCTGCCCAAGTGAGGAAGACTACTGTGCTGGCTTGGTGACATGGGGAAGAAGGACAGAGTACAGCACTCAGTCCAGCTCTCATCCCCCCTGCCCTTTCCCTGTAAGGGGGAGGCACTGTGGGTCCAGGACACAGCTGGCCCCACTGAGGCCTAGGTGGGCAGTGGGGATTGCAGCTATTTGCTGTTCTAAGGAATGCACACTTTCTCTGGAGTGGGTCAGCCCATGAGCTAGAAGCAGTGTGGAGACTGGGTAAATACTGGGGAGCCAGGTTGAGACTGCACTTCCCAACTGGGTCTAAATCCAGATTTATCAATAATAAAACTGGTATTTGACCTCTATCTGTCTGATTCCTGTCTCTAAAATAGGTTAGGGAGGGGAGAAATGGAGTGAATTTACTGACTCCACTAGAAAAATAGCAATTGTACTATAAGTATAGATAATTGTTAACAGCCCAAATTATTAGTCCTCTCAAGAAGTCTGATATTTTAAATTTAACATATAACATGTAAAAATTATACAAAAACCTATAATGAAGAAAATATAAGCAGCCCAGAATCCCATCACCCAGACTGCTCTTGAAAAAATTAAATGTAATGAACATACATAAAGGTCAAAAACATTCAAGGAGAACCAAAAACACATAATAAAGTAAAATCCTCCTTTTTTTGCCCCCAGCACGTTCTTCCCCTTCTCCCCCAAAATATCAACAGGTTCTTGTATATCCTTTTACTTTAAATGTTATACATATCACCATATATGCATATATTAGACATTTTTATTCCTTCTTTTTTTCACATTTCCATAGAAGATACTTGACTTTTCATTTTACCAGCTGAAAGGCTCCAGGTGCAGGTGGAAGTAGTGGGAATTTGGGGGTAGGGGACTTAATGCCTCTCTCTCCTAGCCCTGCCCACAGTTATGTATCCCAGCTGCACCTTAGCTCCTTTTGCCCCATAAGGGCTTTACCTCACCTTTCCCACTTACAAAATCCAGGCTACTCCCTCACAACAGGTGCCTTAAAAATATATTAGAAGTCACCACTGGATTAAAATTGGTGAAGGGTGCATGGACTCTTTGTATTATAGTTCCTACTTACTGTGAGTCTATACTTACTTCAAAAAAAAAAAAAAATTTGTTAAAAAAAAAAAAAGAAGTAAGTCAATGCATGGGGAAAGCCACCATGGAGGAAATGAAAGGAGGAAGAGTAACTTGATGATGACAAAGCTGTCGGATGACATAATGTACAGGGTACTAAACTCAGGCCCTGGCCTCTGCTGCCTCCATGGTCTCCTTCTGGCCAGGGTTGTAACATCAGCCAGTTCTTGAAATGTTTTGGGACAAGTTTGATTTTCTTTATGGAACAAAACAATGTTTTCCAATAAAGCTATTTGTTGTGACCCTGGAATGTTACTACTTGAGCCAAAGCATTTTCTGTGTGTTTTTTGAAATAGCTCAGTGACTTTCTATCCTATTTTTAAAAATCAGAACTAAACCTTAAAAGTACATAAATATTTAATTTTGCAGAAAAAGGTATGGCCCTCCAGATGGGGAGTACGTCCAATTCATGACCTCAAGCATTTTATGGCCACACTTGCCTACAAATCACACTGATGGCAAAAATCCAGCTGCATACTCAAGGGTTTGTCACATTCCTGACCCCAGAATCAAATTTCTCATGCGAGAGGTTGAGCCAAAGGTATGGCCCAACAAATCCCTAGAGATGTGAATCAAGGGGCTAACATTCCACCTCCACTTCTCCTTGGAAATCTAGAGTCAAGGCAAACTGGAAGCTGTGAGCTTCGGGGACCCAACAGCCCAACCCGTCTCCACTAGAGTGAGGGGAGAGTCCTGTCAAGGGAGGCCCCTGTCAAGCCACTGGGCAGCACAGTCTCTCAGGGCCATCTTTGATGCAAGTCTATGGGGTCACAGTCCCCACCGCTCTCAATTGTCTTATTCTCTGCCTGCCTCACTCATTGTTATTACCAGCCTGGTTCCCAATGGCTACTTTTATCAGTCCTGCTCTCTGACTTTTCCTTTTTCAATGATTGTTTAGGCGATACAGGAATCTCCTATCCCCCCAACCCTGTTTCCTAGCCTCTAAATTCTCGGTGCCCTTGACACATGATATAAAAATATCCAGTATTACCTGTGCCCTCCAATGCCCTTCCTTTTGTTCAAGACCATAAGAACAAAGAAATGTCTCCTTACCCCCAACTCCTTGTTTTACTTACTTAGAGCAGGCAGCTTCCATGCAGTGCTCAGAGACTAATAATGCTATATCTTTTCCCGGGTGCCACCCATTACGCTGATTTCTTAGTCAAGAGAAAGAAATTGGTTGTTGTCCTTTCTGAGATGAGCCTTCAACAATTTTCAGGAGAAAAAAATAATGAAAAATATGTTAAATGCAACATCCCCACCCAGAGCTGTTACTGTCCCTCCAGCAGGCTCTGCCTTTGTGTTCCAGGCCAGCTATATATTTCTCTAGCACTTTCTGCTGCAGAGGTTCAGCAGGGGTGCCAGACTACATAGAGGAAGGGGCCTATGGGGTCTGTACCCCAGGCTTGCCTGATCTGCTCTACCAGAAACACTAACAGTGGCCCAAGAAGTAGCTGCCAATTCATCCCACCGACCCTGTGCTCACCCGCAGCTCAGGGATGGTGCCGGCCACTGTGGACACAGCACTCAAGCCACAGGGATCCAGCTGTGCCCTCACTTCAACCACAGCTCCGGGAGAGACCGAATGTGAGTGGACCTTTGTACCGGACACTCAGTGCTCCCAAATCCTTGTCTTAAGCAGCATTTGAATCTGAGTATCCTCAAAGAGTTCACGGGGGCATAACGGGTGCAGGGTTTCTGTTCGGGATAATGGGAAAGTTCTGGTAATGGATGGTCGGGAAGAGAGCACAACATTGTAAATGTGAGCAAACTCACGGACTGGTACGCTTGGGAGTGGTTGAGATGGGTAAGTTTATGCTATATTATGTTGCCACAGATTTAAAAGAGAGAGAGAAACTAAAGAGACAATGACAAGTAAATGTAATACATGATCCTGGACTGGATTTTATAATGAAGGAGAAAAGGCTCAAAAGGATATTATTGGGATATATGAAAAAATTGGTATATAGACTAAGTTTTATATCAATGTTACATGTCTTAAACTTGATAAATGTACTTAAGGTGGTTACATAAGTGAATAGCCTCATTCTTAGAAAATGTACATGGAAGTGTACAACCTACTCAAATGTTTAGAAAATTGATAGATGATTAGATAGATAGATGGGTAGATAGACTGACAGATAGATAGGATTAAAGAAAGATATGGCAAATGTGCCAAAATGTTAAAAATTGGTGATTTAGATAACTGGGTAGAGGATATGTTAGGGTTCTCTGTGTAGGTTTTGTATTATTTTTGCAACTGTCCCTTAAGTTTGAAAGCATTTAAAAATAAGAAGTTTGAAATAACATCATCAAAACATTACTACTAACTATAGCCCATATCTTACAAACAGTATGTAACAAAACTTTCACAACAGTGTAAGGTGTTAGTAGTGGGTGATGTATGAGAACCCTGTATGATGATAAGCCTGTTTGTTTCGTATGTGCACGTCTCCAATGCATTTATTGTTTATGTATGTTCATGTATGAATGATATACTTCAATAAAATTTTATTAAAAAAAAAAAAAAGTTTGAAAAAAAAAAAGGTTGGAGGAGGGCACAGTTCACAGGGCTTGACCAACACAGTCAATCCGGTCCTCATCCCTGAGTTCAACCTCCCTTCCTATCTGCAGTTACCTCCTACTCAGGTTATCCTTGGTTGGGATAGGAGTCCATGTCCCCAAAAGCACACATGCTGCTCTGTCACCCCAAACCCTGTGTGGCATAAATAGGAGGGTTTCCCTGGAAATCAGGCTTCGAGGTCCCAGGAAGTCCAGGACTACCAGGTAAGTTCCCCTCTTCTAATCATCTACCAACACGTCACACTGCATTGTTAATGAGTCATTCTAGCCACATGGGCTTCTACTTTCAGAAGCATACTGTCTCTAGTTCTCATTTCCACCCAAAATTCAAACTTCCTCTCGCCCCAGGGTACTCATACACACACACACATACACACAAATGCACACAACTGTTTGGTGAGGGTAGTAAACTATTTTAATTATTAAAATTTATTGTGTATTGTTCTTATCCAGAAGTTTTAATTTGACATTCTATATACTACAAAGGCTGTTTACTTTCTCAAAATTTAGTTAAAAACCTAACACATGCAAAAAGAAACTAGAAAGTTCTAAGTCCTCACTTTTAGACAACCAGTAAGAAATGCTTCAAGGTGCCTTAATTAAGGCACAAAACAGCCACATCTGAACAGAATAAGAAGCTTCTAAGTTCCTACTTAGCAACCCTGAGTTGACATCAAAAGGAGGAAGAAAGCAAACAAGAAGAAATAGCTTAAGGCTTGAAACAAAAGCCTCCTCTACCACAGAATAGAAAACAATAACATAGCTGTGACAGTCTAGAAAGCACTTTCACATCCATATATCATTTGATTATAACAATCCTATTATTATAATCTCCACGTTGCAGATGGGACAATGCTGCTTATAATTTGCCCTGGTTCATACTTCCAAAGTCAGGACTTAATTCCAGGACTTCTAACTCCAAATCCTTTATATTTTCCACCACACCAGTATTTCTCAAACTTCTTTTTCATTCCGATCTTCATGCATTTTTCCCAAATCAGCATTCCATCTGCATATCATTTCCTTATTATATTCATCTTTTAATTGTCTCATTAAGGCATTTTGTATTAAGGCTGCACATATTTTAAAATATTTTTTTTGTAAATGGCCATCAGTAGAGGATAATCACAAAATTAAAAATGAGAAAACCAAAATGCTATTACTAACTTTTAGCTGGATGCTTTGCCTGTCAAAAGCTCTAGGTCTGAGACTTGTTTTTCTGTATTTAAAAAAAAGGAGACGAGATTAGCAAGCCTTAGAGAGGTGTTAAAAACAAACCACTGCAAAGCTGAGACTTGCTCCTGGAGTTAATCAGAGGAATTGAAAGAAAACTGAAAAGGGAATAAAACTGTCTTCCAAGGTGATTCTGTGATATTTAACACTGTGCTCATGAAGCCCCTTTGGAGTGCAGCCCACCCATTGAAAAGCTTTGCACAGCTCCATGCTGCATCATGTACTGTGTTAACAGACATATGCACTTAAAACACCAGAAAGGGACTCACAATTCTTGAGGGTCCTAATCTAGCTAGAACTTAAATAATGATCTCTAAAGCTCAGGCAAGTTATCAGCAAAATGAGGAGGAAGAGCCTGGAATAAGATGTCTGGTGTTCCTCAATTTCTAATATTTGTAAAATCCTAATCACTATGGATGGGGACCAAAAAAAGGGAGACCATGGATGCAAATGCTGGAGGAAAAAGTAGGCAGACATATCTTGGGTAGGAGGACAAACGGTTTGCATTCTGCTTCCCTTTCACAGAAAAAACTATTTGTGCAAGGACATCTTATGTCCACATAATTTTCTTTCTTTCTTTCTTTCTTTTTCTTACTCTCTCTTTTCTTTCTTTTTCACTTCTTACTTTCTAGAAATGTATTTTAGAAATATTTTAATAGTAGTTAATTCACAAGGTAAGATAAACAGCTATTGGTCTTAAAAATAATATATGTATGTGATATAAATGTTTGTGTATGTGTATATATATATATATAGAGAGAGAGAGAGACAATAAGATAATGACTCCAGACCTTTACATAGTATTCAGAAATTTTTATGACGAGAAAAGTAAAGAGAAATTGGTGAGCGGAGAAAAGAGGGAAGAATATCTAAGCCCCAAGTAATTTAAAGGAATGACTTTTATAACAGGAAAGGAATGACCCTGAAAATCACCATATGGTCAATCTAAATGACATCCTTACTAATATAAGAGAGCCAATATAAAATAATATTTTTTTAAAAATACCTTTAATGTAGAATAGCATCCTGAAAGCATTAGCAAATGAAGGCCAAATGCATTGCTGGCAGTATTTGAATGCCAAAGGTAGGAAGAAAAGCAAATTACTTGATTCTCAGGAAAGTACTTTATTATAATGCCCTCAAGTTCTTCACACCAAAAGCATCAATTCCTCAGTGGAATAGGTCATATAAAATATACTTGCTCAAAAAGGAAGCATTTGCCCGCATAGGAAAGCTCTTAGTGAAATTCCATACAACATGCTTATAAAGTATATCAGACTAAGAAAACTCAGAACTGGTTACATGTTTTGTCTTCTGCAAAAAGGAGTTAGTTTTTCCCACCACTGCCCAGTGGAGTGTCTGGGAGTGGCAAAAATAAGCCATGGCAAAGCAGCCTTTTTTATTAATGAGGGATATCTGATGGAAAAAAATTATGTTTGGTATTATCCCATTTCACTCCCACTTAGACCAAGACAAGCATTCTTGGAGCCAATTTCCAAATTGGAAAATGTTGCAAATACCAAAAAGGAACGAACATGCTCTAAAGCAACTGCTCAGCCCAGGCAGGGGGAGGGGTAAACCAGATGGTCTTTTCCATTCCAGATTTCGATGATCTACAACAGAACCTGGATGACTAGGAAAAAGTGAGATGCAATTTGGAGGCTGCTTTATAAAATAGAATCCCAAACAAAGACATTTAACAAGGCAGAGCAATCTAAAAAGAAATGAAAATGGATACTGGAGAGTAGCAGAAAGCAACCCAGCTTGAGACTGTGGTGTGGAAATAAAGGTTGTCTCCAAATCAGAGTGTCTGAGAGGAGAAGGTGCCTTAGTGACCTGCTAGTCTGATGGTTAAAAACTTAAATGCTCACCCATGCATGCAGAGATCAGAAATGAAGTGAAGTGGAAACAGGGGGAAAGAAAAATTGAAGAGTGCATGATCTGTCTAAAAGCATTCATATATAATAAAAATTGAGATATGTGTAACTGACCAAATAAAACACATCTTCAAGCCAGTTCAGCCTAGGAACTTCCCATTTGTATCTCTGATAGTTTAACTGTTCCTAACTCTAACCACACAGTGTACACTGAGGAAACTGAGGATAAGAGAAGTTACATCATTTGATGATAAGCACAGGATAGTGGGTATATGTAGCAAAACTAATGTTTGTGTCATGCACTGAGATGACGTTAAACAGAAAAAATTAAATGACATTAAGGCAAAGTTCTCTGCACGCCTTGGGTTCAGGTGTACCAATTAACATACTTTGTTCTTTTCGAGAACAAATTAAATTATTATCTAGTTAAACACAAACCTAATGAGAACTTGGGAAAAACGTAAGGGGATGTTATGCTTAAAAAAAAAAAAAAACCCTAAATAGTTAGGAGAGTTGGATATCCAATTTTTCAAAAACAGCTGTTAAACCTGCAGTTTAATTGCTCACAAACAGACCTGAGTAAGATATGGCAAAAGAACCCGTGACTTCTATTTTACATATGGCAAAAGTGAAGCACTTAGAAAACTCACAGTTTGATTTTTTTTTTTTAATGCAGTAGTTTTTCTTTTTGTTAAGTTCCATCCTCAAAGTTCCTTCTAGGTACCCCTCAAAGAGCAAGAGAAGAAAAATACTTAAACAATACTGTTTAATGTACCTTAAGAAAGGTTAAGCTTAAGTATCCTTTTTTAGGAAAAGTGAAATCCCAGGGAAAAACATCTCATTAATATATATGAAGTAGTATGAAATCTTCCCAGGTGAAGTCCATGAAATGGGGAGAAGAATGATACATCCTCTCTCTGGACAGCAGACAGTAAATGAGACAAAGTAATGAGCAGGTTCTTTCAGGGAACCTACCTCCTGAAGCTAATCGGCCTTTCCTTCCCTGGTTTCTGTATATCTAAGAAAACACCAGTACACAACTCACTGGAGGAGGGAATGCAGTTTCTCACATGCCTGGCATATCTGAAATAAATCTCTCCGTAGGTGCTGGGCTAAACCTTAAATACAAGGAAATAATCTTAGTTTTATAGCAGCATATGCATGATCCTTCCCCTTCCCCCATAAAACTCCCTACACGAACAACCACATCAAATTATTGCTTTTCAGAGGCCAATTCAAAAACACCCTACTTTATCACAGAAAGGATTTTCCTTGTGTATGTGAGTGCTTCCATTATGTCTTATTTGAGAAGGGAAAATGAAATAAAAATCCTATCTGAGATATTTATAGATCCCATAAAACCTGATTCACTCTCATAAGCTGCTGTAAGCTCAGTCATCAGGTAAGGCAGAAATGGCAGGTATAGTAACCATCACTGTATTATATTATATATGCCTAATTCTGGCTCCTAAAAGAGAGAGACAGAGAGAGAGAGAGAGAAGAGAGAGAAGAGAGAGAAGAGAGAGAAGAGAGAGAAG
>JAKSZT010053929.1:29620284-30121094 GCA_026826555.1 Tolypeutes matacus | reverse complement strand
GAAGAGAGAGAAGAGAGAGAAGAGAGAGAAGAGAGAGAAGAGAGAGAGGAGAAGGAGAAGGAGAAGGAGAAGAAGGAAAAAGCATTACTTTCAAGCTGGAAAAACTTAAGAGAAGTAAGTTCTGAGTAAGAATGGAGAGAAAGAAAGGGGAATGGGTACGATATTTGCACAAGCAAGCCAAGCAAATTCCAAGTATGTTAAGCCAGCCCAAGTTCCAGAGGTAATAGCATTGCTAGTCTTTTCCTAGCTCTAAGTACATGATATATTATGAGAGCTTCTCCTGTGGGATGGATGAAAAAATACCATCTCCAATCCCCAACACTCTCCCCTACCCTGCCCTCCATCACTCACCTTCTCTTAGGCCCTCCAGACTCACTGGGATCTTAGCGAGACCTATTTAGAAAAAGAGCATTGTGCTACTTTGCACTCCTATTGAAGGGAGGGAGGATGTTGAAAGTGGGGAAGAGAAGAATATTTGTTGAGTGGATGCTATGTGCTAGACACTGGGTCAGAGTGCCAATATGCCTGATCTTATTTAATTTTCACAACAACCCACTGAGGGTTGACACATGACAGAATGAAACTCAGAGATGTTAAGTGACTTTTTCAAGGTGACCCAGCTAGTAAGAATCAGAGCTCAAACCCAGCTCTGCCTGACTTCGAAGTCTCCGTGTAATCTGTCGGCAATAACACACTGTAACTTTAAGGAGCATCGAGCACACTCCAGTCCTTTTACAGATAAGAAAAGCAAGGCCAGAAAGAAGAAAAACAGACCAGAGAGCTGTTCAAATCCATACAGATCCATTGTTTGCCAAGACATGCCCTCTGACTTCTGCCCTGGTGCCTCTTACCTAAACAGGATATAATATAAATATGAAGCTAAGAGTGTTGAGTTTGCATCCTGGCTCAACCACTTCCAAGCTGGGTGACTTTGGGCAAGCAACTCAATACCTCTAACCTCAACTTCTTCATCTGTAAAATAGGGATCAGGAGAATATATATTTCAGAGTTGCTGTGAGGATTAAATGAAATGATGCATCAAGATGCTCAAATGAGATAATCCTCAGGAGGTTTTTTTTTTTTTTTTTTTAAACTCATTTGCTTTGCAGCCTTAGGAAGACGGTTTGCTTAATCTTCCTCTGCCCCAATCTTCTCACATCAGAGTAGGAAATTCTGTAGTATCTGCCTGCTCCCTAGTTAAAGAAAGAATATGCCAATGACAAGAGAGCATGAACAAAACACCTTGTGCCCTTCAGAACAAAAGTTCAATAAGGATGTTCATTAGACCCTCATAAACCAACATGAAAGAGGAAAGCATCCCTTGGTCCATATGAAGGAAAGAAAGGACCTGGATATAAAGAGGAAAATGCCCAAGTTGGGGCTGAACCACCTTAGAATGCAGAAGTGACGTCTCCACCTCAGGTTCCACACAGAGAAGCATCTCAGGCAGCTCACAGGAGACTCAATTCTACATAGGGACTTCCTCACAGAAGACATCCTTCAACAACATAGGTAGGAGCTGAGCCCTATTAACAGGGCCTTTGGTGACTATAGGAACAAACACTAAGAGCTCAAAGGGTAGGCGTTAGGGATAGGAGGCAATTTAATCCTACTCCTTTGTATGCTGAGCAAATTTGCCACCTCTCCAAAAATAAGAGCCTGCACTATGACCACTCTGTTGAATTCCTACTAACTCGGCTCTGGATGTGAGTGTGAGATCCTGCACACCGGAGCCCGGGGCAGGAGCACGTGGGTCCCCTCTTGCAAGGCAATTGCTTCACGCTAATTGCCATTTTCACAGTTGGGTTGAGCTTTCCAAAAGGCATTCTTCAACCCTGAGCTTTGAGCTTCTCTCATGATGTTCTCCCTTGCCAACCATACCCCATCAAGGCAGTTTATACATGAAAGGATGTAGCTATAGTACATCCAGTTTTGCAAACATCACAGTTTGAAAAAGAGGCATTTCTAAGGCTTCTTTATGAAGATCGCCACACGCCCACAGCCATTACCACAGGCACTGAGCCTCCCATCGATGTGGAGACTGCCTCCTTGCCTGAATGGCCTCAGCAGCAATTTTTCCACAATTTATTTTTGCTCCTCTTACTAGAAAGATGGTTCCTTTGACATTCTTTATAAACACAGTCTACTTCCAAACAGTGAGGTCAGGAAGATATATTGAAAGCTGCTACCTAATGCCTATGTGGCATCTTCCAACAGATGTACATACATGCATCCATCCCTTTTTTAAAAACCACAGGGCAGGCTGAGGGAAGTGAAAATCATGTCTGAAGGCTTACAGACAATGAATTATCTGAAACACAGCATGGCTGGACTTTAATGCCCAACACCACAACAATACCAGAAACAGAATTTGACCACGTTAAACAATCCTCCGGTAGGTCACAGGAAATGTGAGCCAAACAGGACCATCTTACACACTTAAGGGTGAAGGAAAGCAAAACAGAAAGGATGTAACAACACTCGGGCAGCTGCTCTTCACCAATGAGCTGGATGAAGTGTATCTACCAGTAGTGTCCTGTTTTATTATAAACCTCAGTTATACTGAGACTTCAACTTATACAAGAAACGAGCTGTTTCAATTTAAGGAGTAGGCACCTGCAACTCTCAGATATCACTGATCCTTATATAGACTGATGGCTCAGCTTTGGCTGCACATTGGAAGCACACCTGGAAGCTTTAAAACCTAACCACAGGTATATGGACTTAATGGGTCTGGGATGCAGCCAAGGTTGGGAACCCCTACTACAGACACAGGCAAATCTTAATCCAGTCTCCAAAATGCCTACTGGATGCCTACTGTATGCAAGGCTCTCTCATAAGCTGAATGGTTATATATTAAAAATGTATTGCCAAAATTACAAATACAAATACTCATAGCCCTGAACTCCTGAGATTTGAAATGCTACTTTGAATGAACACCATGATTCATCATTCAGCTTTAAAGTTAGGTGATGAAGAAAAACTTTAAAAAAAAAAGTAATTAAAATAAGAAAAAAAGTTTAGGTTGTGAAATGCCTATACCTTGGCTGTCCAATGTGTTAGCCACCAGACACATGTGGCTACTGGGCACCTAAAATGGGGCATATCTGAATTGAGATGTGCTGTGAGTTAAAAAAGCACTCTGATTCTGAAGACTTAATGAGAAAGAGAATGTAAACTATTTAATTAAGGACTTAATTTACATGTTGAAATAATAATATTTTGCTTATTAAAATTACTTTGACCTGAAAAAAAAAGTATTACCAAATTATAACCAAAGCATGAACCCTGCTTCAAATCTTACACCTCTGGAACAGTAAGACAACTAGGGCTTTTGTTTTTTTTTTAAGCTGTAATTCAAGGCAAAACTTAAAAATGTCATGAGGAAGTCAAAAGGACCACACAAGTGTAGAACTTATAGCAATTACTGCTGGCTGAGGGAAAGGGAGAGAGGTTTCCTGAAAGATGTGGCAACTATCTGGAAACAAAAGGATAAGTAGAATTTAGACAAAGAAAATTGAAGAGGGAGAGGAGGAAGAGGGAAAAGGCTAAAGGAAACAGTATAAATAAAGACAAAAGCAGGAAAAACATCTGTACAGTGAGCCACCAAGCTTGGGTGGCATTTACTGTGCTTGAAAGGGGAGAAACCAGGCCTGATGCTGGGACACCTTGAATCTTAGAAGATGGCCTTCTCCTACATGTGACAGGCAGCACCAACAGTTTGTAATCAGGGCCACACTGGGTGATGGAGGTAGAAAGACAAGTAAAGGGGAGGTAATGAGGGCTGCACAGGGGCAATGGCAGAGGAGGCAGAAAAATGAAGACTGATTCGAAAGCCTTGCAGGAGCCAAATCAATGGGATTTTTCAACTTATTAGATTCAAGGGAAAGAGAAAAGCCAAAGACAGCTGAAGCTTCAAACCTAGATCATTGGAAAGATGGTCATGTTATTAAAGAAACACAGAAGCCAGTAAAAGAAGAAGTTGATGAGTTTGGGTTTGGGACATTTTCAGCTGAGGTGATAATGGGGGAACCCCAAAAGCCTTTATTGTCAGCCCCATATTTCAGAATCCAAAAATGTGCATCTGAAACTCAGGAATATATCTGGAGTTGAAGATGTAGAATATAGCTTTGAGGAATAAAGAAGAAGTCTTCATTCGGGAAGCAACTTTCTGTGTCCAAGATCTTAGAGGTGAAGCAGATCTGTGAGATGAGTTCCAAAAGAGACATTTCCCCGTTATAACTATCAGAGATTGGGGGAGGGGTGAGGCAGAGGAGGACAAAAAGTAACCGGGCGAAGGAGTGAAGAGAGCCCTAACTTCTTCTTTCCTCACTGAGGACAACTGTGAAAATTAGGCCTGCTTCATCCTCCAGCTCCAAAAGATTTTGCATTTAAACCTCACGGAGGTAGAGTTTCTTCCCAACTGTTTATTATGTTATGCAATATTTTTCTCTTTAAATTTATAAAACATTACAACCTCACTGCCCCTTCAATTCTCTTAAGAATTTAAAAACACTTCAAAAAAGATTTTCATGAATGGCTTTTGAATTCACACGGATTGCTGCTAAAGTTTCATGCAGTTCCTTTGTTGGCGAGATGTCTGAGACAAAGCCATTTCATGTTTGATGCTTTCTCCATAAAACCTCAGTTCTATCTTCCACCCCACCCCCTACTATCTATACTTCAATGTACCCCATTTGTTATTATTTAAGTGGCAGTACTTTAATGGTTAGTTGTAACTATAAATTCTAATTGGGGGCTTTTGTTTTGTTTTGTTTCAGAACTAGTGTACATGTTCCAGGTTACCACATTATTCAAAGTGGAAAGGGTTTAAATTACACAAATAAGCCTTCTCCACGATATTCAATGGCTTTTGGATTAGGGCCCAGACAATTCCAAAATTCCGTATTCTTGTACTCTTCAAAGTAAAAAGGGGATTTTCTTGCCTCCATTTAAGGGGGAAAAAAAGAGAGATGAATGAGGACTGACTTAAAGCATATTCTGCACAGTGGGAAGGTAAGTAAGCTAACTGATTTGGGCAGGCGGATGAGTCCTGGGACCGAGAGCCATCAGTGTTAGCAATAGGCTCCTTGGAGGGTCCAAAGCCTTGTCTGGCTCCAACAATCACCTGGTCCAACTCTCGTGTGTTAGCTGAGGAAGCCAAGGCCCTTTCAAGAATTGAAATTCTAAGATTCTATATTCCTAGCTTTGTTACAAGGTCCTGCCTGGCATTCAATATGACCCTCAGGAAATGTCCATAAACTCATATTCAGAAATAAGTATTACATATGGCTCTACATTAATTATTTTCATTACCTCTAATCATTTCCGAATGACACAGACTTTGATGCTGTTTCCTGACCATTAGGGACATGTGTATCCACACACTGTATATTCATCTGCCCTAAAAAATCCAGGCCCCAGCATCCAAGTCATTAGCTAAAAGCATGTCCATAATAAAGTTTAGTTAATCTCAAGCATCTTTTATAAACAAGGTCATGACAAAATAGGTAAACACAGAGATGCACAGGTCAATGCTCAAAAGCAAATACTCACAGAGCTTTACTACCTCTTTTTTTTTTTTTTTTTTGGCAAATGCATCCTGCTCCATATTCCTTAACTTTGAACATTCTTTCTCTCTGCTAATAGAGTACAAGGTCTTAGTGGGCAGAACCTATATCCAACTGAAATTTGCATTACCTAAACATAGTACTTTGCACATTACAAGGACTTAAGGAGTCAAGTATTTACTGTGATATATCTTCTATGTTTTAAAATAAACTAAGAAAATCCCACAAGCTGTGACTGGGCCTATGTACCAGGAAAGGTGTCTCCATAAAACCAGAAGTCACTCACACCTCAAGCAGGCTGACACTAGACCCCCACCCCAAGGCCACTGCTGACACTCAAGCATATGGTAGGTGGAGCTGAAACAGCTGCTCTAATGGACAGTGGAGCAGACAAGATGCATTCAGCAGGACCAAGTTCTTTGGGTCACACCAAAACACCAAGTGAGGAAACCAAATAGGACTCAAAGCAGTAGAAATAAGTCTGCAAATTAGCAGCAGAAAATCAGGCCGAGGGAGAGGGAAGAACAAGATCATGCCCACTCTTAGGTAAAAGCCTGTCCTAATAATGGCAATACTTTGTTTATTTCAGGAACACTTAAGCTAAACTGAAAAAGGACAAGTTCTCATGTGGCTGTTCTAAGAATGTAACTCAGGAGGAGGGGAAAATGCTTTTTAACTTGTCAATGTTACATGTAACATGAATGATAACATACTGGAATGTGTTCCTCCAACTTTAATACCATTAGTAGTTGTAGAGCTTTCTAATTGCTGTTCTCAGTAAAACTGGCATTTGGGGTTAAAACATTTCCACCTGTTTATGCTAAGCAAGTGCTCAACTGATTTGGGAGAACAAAGGGATTTGTAGAGCCTAAATCTCTCCCCTCTCCCTCCTGGCACCACTCACTAATTTGGGGAGCTGTCCTAAACTTTCAGCAAATCCCAATTCCAACATACATGCTGATATATTGAGTGAACCAGAATCACAGAGGCTTTATCTGCATTTGCCAGTGGTGGGGTCCAGCAAAGGTGATTAAAAAAAAAAAAAGAAACCAAAAAAAACACTTGTGTGCTACGACAAACTGCCCACATGTGGTGCCTCTACCAACCAATCTAATGCCACAGCAGCTATCCTCTCAGCATGAGCCAGGTGAGACTGGCCAGAGTGCACTATATTCTTCTTTCCCCAATAGGAACAAAGAATGCTGAAAGGAAGCCTGCAATGCCTTTTTGTACTCAAAAAGTTAAAATACAGTATTATCTGAACAGAGAGGAACGTAAAGATGCAAGAGAGAATGGTGCTACTAAAAGCCCCCATTTAAGTCCCTCTTTAAGCCCTCCCCCCATTAAGTCCCACTTAAATGGAGAGGGAAAGAGCCCCCACTGCCATTTATATTTAGAATGGGCTAGTAGAAAGTAAGAGCCTACACTTGAATGCTTAGGGTCTCGGACGTACCCATACATAAATCATTTCAGGGTAGGGCTGTCACACAGAATCTTTTGCTCTGCCCTTTAAATGGATTGGAACTCAACATCACATTCTCCTCAGGGGAGGGAGAACAAAGAATGGTGACTTCCTTTTCCCCCACACAGATGTCAAAATATCTGCATTGTACCATTCACTTGCTTTAAAATACCAAACTGCAAACAGGTACACTGAATGATAATGTTTGAGAGCTCCTAAATCTACACAAAGATGTGTCTATTAAAAGAAGGTGGAAATGAATCCATTAAAGAAAGGCTAAGTGTGTGATTGATTGCACTTCCATGTGCTTTCGTTTTTAAAGGTACATTTACTTAGAGATTGCATCCTTATAAAGAAAAATCTAGACAACAGGTGTAGTTCTAGGTTTTTTTCATCTACCAAGTCACTGTCTGAAATGAAGAAATAGATTTATAGTAACTGAAGAGCACACAAATCACATACAAAAAAAAAAAAAAAGCCAGCTATTTTATCCTTTCAGTGTGGTTAGCAGGGCTCCTTTGTGTCTACAAATTTCCCTGGGTGGTGCTGTTGCCAAGAAATTCTAATTCACGACAAGGGTTTCTGCAAATTGGGGACAGAGGCAAACCTGCAATGGACCAACCCTACACAGAGTTTGCTTTGTCTTTCTGGCTGAGACAGCACCTGGCTGCTCAGGCCTGGAGAAGGCAGTGCAAAGGCAAGCTCACATGCAGACGGAGAAGCATGTGGCTCGCAGGCCAAATGCCATCCCTTGTACCATGAGGCTGTTCTTGGAAGGCAACCATTTCTGGAGGCTGTCCCCTAGAGTTGCTTTGTACCAAAGGCCCTTGCTAAAAGTGTTTGAGGGTGCCTAAAACCAAGATGAAATTGCAGTGTTATCGGGACGCTTTAGTCCTTACAGTAGCCAAGTATGCCATTAGTTTAAAACAATGGGGGAATGGGGGAGGAGGGAGGAATGCTCTATGATTTATTTATTTGTTTCCAGTAGCAGTGGAAAATTTTCTCCGAGCAAAAGGGAGGCCTGAAACTGACCCCATCTGCCAATTATGAATCAGCATTAACAGCAAACATAATTTCAGAAGAAACATACTGTGCTCCTCAATGGCACATAACAAAGCTAAATCCAAATAAGACTTAGAACATCATTACCTGACCTGCATTTGTGAAATAGCAGGTATCAAAATAGATCAAAATCTAAATTCTAAAAATCTTTGTCACTTCTAATAACTAAGAGGACTGTATCAAATCATTTTCATTTTCCAAGTCAGAGGTGGGCCCAGAAAAGTTGTGATTTCTATTGGCAGAAAAAGTCCTGAATGGGTCTCCCTTTATCCACCATCAAGTGGTACCCTATAAGCTATTCCAGCTTCTGCCCTACCCTTTACTTTTTCCTGCTTTTGCTCAAACAGCTCTTGGAAAATTTCCTGCAAGTTTCCAAAGAGCTTAAGGCTGGTAGCCTTAAGAGTTGCGTGTCAGCTGAATTCCATAAAATAATTGACCGCATAAGCACAGTGTAATTTACAGTTATATGACAGGCAGAGATGATGTTACTTGGGCCAAGTGCTTAAGTATGCAGTCAGAGCCCGGGAATGGAGAGCTGTTAATGCGGGATGTCCATCTGGATTTTTAAATTACACTGGCAGTGATTTTCATGCCTGAAAATCCAATGACAGAATGATGATTCCCGCTACACAAGGGCCATCACAGGCTCAATTATCCCATACCACCAGATTAAAATAAAATTCCCACATATTTAGAGCCCATTCTCAATTTTCAAATACACAGATGTTCTTGGATTTATCATCCAAAGCCCTCTTTCTCTAGAAACCAAATCAGATTATTAGGATCTCCTCGTTTCCTCATCTCTTTAAGACCAGGTACCTGGCTGACTCTAAGAAAAATAATAACTGCTCCCCATTTGACCTAAGGAAACTTCCTTCTGCCTGGAGTTCTTTGTAGCAATCTTCTTGAGCTGTTTTGAGCAAACTAGTCTCAAAATTTCATCATCTGATGGTTTATTTGGAACCAATAGTTGCAGAGAACCACCACACCATCCCATCCTCACATCCCCCTTATCACCACTACATTAAAAAGCAGCAATGGGGGGCAGGGGAGGCAGTGGGAGAAAAGGAAGCAAAAGAGACTGGAAGTTGTGTCATCAGCATGACAGAGGGTTGTAGTCACCTTTATATAGAGCAGGTGTGACTAGAGGCCAGGGCAGAAAGCATTTTCCTAAAGTTATGTTTCTCTATGGAGTATGAGCATGCCTCTGAAATAGCTCGACAAAGGGGTTTAAGGTGAGGCGCTTGGCAGTGGAGAAGGTTAAGGCAAGAGGAAAAGGAGTGGGGTGGAGTGGGGGGAGAGAATTCCTCTTCTTGCAGATAGAAACTAAGCTAAAGTTTCCTTGAAGGGGTTAGATGGAGGTGGCAAGATGGGGGGGTGGGGGGAGCAGGGAGAAGGTAAAAAGCAGAGGAGGCCTCTGGGGAAACAATAGATCTAATACATCCTCTAATTGTCAAACCAATGATGTTTCTTTGCAGATCTAGAGTTTCTCCTGGATGTGATAGTCAGATCTAGAAAAGCAGTTTCCCTCTGAAGAGGCCTTCCCCCAAGCAGGCTTTACTACTGTGAAAACCTGAACCAAAACAAAGTTGCATGATTCATCAGGAGAGAACGTAACAAATAAAGCCAACTTTCTTCCCTCCAACACTGCTCTAACTGTTAGTCACAAACAGGGGCTGCCTTGGGCAAGCTGACTAAATCAACAGATTCCCTTTCCTAACCTGTCTAGACGTTTGTTAATATGCAACTGATTCTACACCAATGGGCTGATAGCGTGAGATGAAGGTTATTTCAGAAAATGAAATTCTGGCATTTTGGTTTAATTACCACGTGAAATAAGAAGAGGAAAAACGTCTAATGAGACCCTTTCCTGAGATAGTCTCATTAAGGATGAGGCAAAGGATGCACTGAAGAAATGCTTTATGCCAAAAATGTATACACTGTATATGCATTTACAGAGAGCCAGGGTCAAGAGTATCCTAGCATCCTTGGCCAGGAATGCATGTGTGGACTCACAGACCCCAGAGGCCAATACCTTGAGGAAACACAACTCTAATCAGAAGAGAACAACTGGTAACAATGGTACAGTCGGAAGATGTGCTTTGCCACTCTGGTCCCTGTATCAAAAGCCAAAAACCTCTTCACTAAGCAGCAACTGTTACATCCCAGCCTCAAGCTGGCAAATCCCGCTTTGGATCCTGGCAGAGGAAATCCAGCCGTTCATTAGCTTTAACAAGCTGCTGTCACGGAGCGAAGCGAAGTTACAGGAGCAGCCACACACCGAGCCGCTCTCAGCCCTCCCCAAGGGCAAGCGGGTTTCTCCAGGACGAACTGTACAAGTTCACACTTCTGATGTGCAAATCCGGACCGTCTTCTTGGACTTTCATGGTGCACACTGTGATATTTTTAAAGAATACTCGTGTCCCTCCGCTCCTGCCCCCCATCTTTCCTGCAGAAGGTCCCCCCCGGCAGTTCGTAATCCCTGCTGAGAAAAGGACTGCTTCCGCAGTAGACCCAGCACTTTTTTCATTCCACTTCACAAAGCCCAGTGAACTTGTCACCAGCCCTGCTTCGCCCTTACTGGGATGCCTAGCCAACTTGGCGTAGGTGCCCTTCAGCATCCTAGGAGTTTCTTAACTAGTCCTTTAAGACAAAGTCGGAGGCATTGGAACACACAGAGGTTGTGCTGTCTCACTGAACAGGGACCCCAAACAAAAAGAAACAAGGACACACACAAAGAGTGTTTTCTTTCTGGGTGCATTTGACTAGGGAAACCTACAATGCATTGTCAGCCGAAGCACATCTTCCCGTCCCCCTTGTGGATTTCCTTGGGCATCTTTTGTCACTGGGCTCCTCTCCCTTCTGCCCTCCTTCCAATCTCCAAATCAAGCTATTTCTTATTGACACTCGCTAATTACTGGGAAAACACCCCGCTTTGCTCCAGCTTCACCTCCATCTGACGGCCGGCAGTCAGCACTAGTTAAGAGAGATGGACCTGATTTAAGACACAAAGTACGCAGCGCTCCTGGATGGAGGGACGTCGTCTTCTACCAGCGTTCGCTCGTAAACCCCCAAAGCACCTTCCCACCCGGCTCCTCCGAACTCCAGAAGTTCGGCAGGTCTCTGCTGGGGTGACAGTGCGCCCGACAATGTGTGCGCAAGGATGTGTGTTGGTGACTGAATGCAGGCAGCTCGGACCGGCTGCTCGCCTCGGCACGCTAAGGGGTTTAGGGGTGGGTGGAGAGGTAAACGTATATGACTGGCTCAGAAAACATGTAACAACAAACAGCCAAGCCAAAAACGTAAAAAAAAAAAAATTAAAACAAAGCAAAAAACCCCAAAGCCCACACCAACGCAGCCCCTGCGTCTCCGCCGCCACCACACGATTTACACAAGTAATTTAAATCATTCACCTGCTGCCAGGTCTCCTCCAGGGATGGCAAAGCTGAGAAGTAGCCGGTGTCGTGGACAAGTTGTAGCTCCTGGAATATACTATAACTAGCCAACACGTCCATGCTGCTGCTGCCGGGCAAAACGGGAGGAGAAGCCCTCCCCCGGACACAGTTGGGTCTGTTTGTTTGTCAGTCTGTCTGGCTCACCCCCCAAGAAGGCAGACATCCAGTGGCCCTTTTGTTTTGTTTTGTTTCAGTCAACTAAAAAGGAAAAAAAAATCAATGCTGGAGAGAGGGAGAGAAGAGGTGAGAGAGCAGAGAGTGAGCGGGGTGGATGGAGCGAGGCATCCAGCGTGTACAGTGCAGACGACTGCCAGGAAAAGGGGACTTCTCCACGGGAGTAACAATTCCCTTCCAGGGCTCTAATCACTCCAGCTCGTGGATCACGAAGGGGGATGCAAACTCACTGCCACGAAGCTGCCATCTATTTCTGCAGCGCTGTTCGCTCCTAATGCAATCTTTGCTCTTTATTTTGGGAGGTTGAATTTTTTTTTTCCTCTCGCGATCGCTTCCCCCCCCCCTTCCCGCTCCTCCCCACCCCCTACCCCATCCTTGATAGTTTGTAGTCTCTCCCCCCCACCCCCTTTTCTCCTCCTCCTGCTCTTCCCCCTCCCCAAACGCCCTCCCCCCGCCCGGCTCTCGGCGCAGCCGTGGGATCTCGGAGGAGGGCGTCCATTAGGCCGCGTGTGACCATGTAAGGTAAACAGGGGGCTCATGAAGTCACTGAGGACCAATGAGGAGCGCGAAGCGGGGCCCGGGGCGGGGCTTGGCCCTGGCGGCCAGCGCGGATTGGCGTGCGGCGGATCTCCCTGCTGCCTTACAAGGCGGTGCGCGGCGAGCTATTTTTAGAGGGCTATATAAGGGCGCTGAGGCTGCCGCTCGGCGGCTCGCGGCCCGGGAGCGGGAGCTCGAGCGCGAGGGACGGGGCGGGCCGCGGCGATACGAGCGCCGGCTCCCGGGACGCCGAGGCGGCCGGGATCGGGCTACGGCCGCGGGCCGGCCTCCGGCCCTCGCCTTGGCGCCCTGCGGAGCCCGCGGAGGCCGGGGCCTGCACCGCCGGAGGGCAGGCGGCCGCGCGTCGCCCCTCTGGCGTTGACGCGGGCAGCCGGGAGGTGGAAGTCCAGAGCGCTGGGTTAGGACGCCTCCTGGAGGAGGAGCAGCGCGGGCAGCGCCGCGCAGAAGCCGTCGGGGGGGCGGGGGAGGGGAGCTGACCCTGCGCCCCGCCTCCCGCCTAGGCCCGGTGGCCCAGAACCGCGAGAGAAGGGATTGCAGAGGAGGGCAGCACTTACTCAAGAGTAAAGGGGGAGAAGGCACAGAAAGGCCCTCTACGAGTTCCCCTCAGGCAGCCAGGGTGCAGGGAAGAAGCGCCCGAGGAGGAACTGTCACACAAAGGACCAGAACAAAGGGGCGCGGCGCCGAGACTGCGTCGTGCGCCCGCCGCGGGCTGCGCGCTGTCCCCGCCCCGATCCGCGAGGCCCTCGGGGCGCCGCCGCCCACCCTGGCTTTCCCTCTGACCCCGAAGGGGAGGACGGGCGGCCGGCTGACTCCGGTTAACGTTGATTGAGAAGCAACGTTAGCTTGAGGGTGGCAAAGCGGGTAAAGCGGGTCCCAGGCTGGCGCTCGCCACCGGGCTTTGACGGGAAGCTCACCTCATGGGCGAGGAGGTCAATGCAGGGCAGTGATTCGCGAGCCGAGGAGCCGGATTGTGTTCTAGAGCAGGGATGCGGAGATAGAGAGATAGAGACCTGATATCTGAGATGAAAACCCTGCACAACACACGTTAGCGTTGACCAATTGTTTGCTTGACCTTAAATGGTTAGTGTTGTTCAAGCTTCCCCAAAATGCACTGTGAGCTGAACTTCTACTTTTGGAATGATTGCAGAATTCGCCACTTACTCAGAACTGAGAAACTTCGTTCTATCCGTAATGAAAGAAACACATCCACTTAAATAACCTTCACCTTTCCGTCCTTCTGTGTGGGACTCGATATCACAGGATTTGAAAAATTCTGCTCTCTAGATTGAGCACAATTTGAAAGTCAGTATTTGCCAGGGGAAATTATACGGGAGTTACCGGAATTGAGGAAAGTCTAGATTATTTACTTTTTAATGCCTGGAATTTTGTTGGTGAGATTTACAGCTTGCCACCCATTGTATGCGTATAATTGGTCCATTTACTATAATGAATTTGCATGGAGTGTGCAAGGATCATAGTGCATTCATTATTATGTATACACATCATTGTATACATTATTATGCATATACACATTCATGGTGTGAAAAGGTTAAAAGTCAAACACGAATAAGTTATGTCATGATAGCACACGCATATGTTAAAGCCAGTATGAGAAGACAGCTCTACCTCTCTTTGAAAGGCCAGATGGAGAAAATCATTGAGAATCATCACATCCTTATTAATGTGTTAACTCATCTTAATCCTTATGGTCACTGGTGCTGCCACTTACTAGCTGCATGACTTTGAGCAAATTACTGGCTCAGAGCCTCTGCCTTCCAATCTCCAAAATAAGGATAGTGATAGCTGCTCTGCCTGGTTGTTAAGAAGAGTCGAAATAACATTTGTAATTCACCCAGCATATTATCTGGCATTAAGTGAATGCTAAATGTTAGGTATCATTATATCCTGACTTTACCTGAATAAACTAAATAATATCTGAACTAATAGGACCCATGGTGGAACATACTGGAATCTTGGAGATGGGGGAGAGATAGAGGCTTCTCTCCAGTTTGTTATAAGTTTCCCCCTACCTCCTGCTCAGGGCTCTTCTGATTGTGTGCTGGGGTGGGGATGCGGGCAGATAGGACATTGATGTTTGAGACGCAAGTGAACTTAATCTTTATTTTTTATTTCACCATTACTATGTTTGAACAAAATATGATATAGCTGTTAACTTGTGAGTCTGAAGATTTTACAAATATTAGTTACCATTATTGAGCACTTAACAATGTGCCAGACTACCGTATGGGAACATTGTATATAGCTTCATTTAATCCTCACAACAACCCCGAGGTAGGTATTTTAATTATCCTCATCTTTATGGATGAAGACACCAAACTTAGAAATACTGAGAAATTTGGTCACAGTCACACAATCGTGACGTGACCAAGCAGCGGTTCAAATCCAGGAGCATCTGAACAAATCCAAGCCTCTGCTTTGCACTGAGCTGTGCATGGTGAAAAACTGAGTTGCTTGGTTTTAAGTCAAGATTTATTTCTAAAGATTGCTTGGGTGGAGAAAGGGGGGGTGGTTCCATTGAGACTTTCCTCCGTGTGACTACCAGCCCTCCAAATTACAGGACTCAAGCAAAGTTTACAGTGTAAATCCTGCAAACCTCATTATAACTTTTTTCAAAGCTGTATTGAATATTTCAGAATTCATTCTAAGAGATTTATGCAACAAAGGCACATTTTCAATATTAGCTACTTTTTATAGCCTAGAGATCCTAGGTTCACATTGCAAAACACATGCAAAGTATCCAGATGTACAAATTAACCACAAATTAAGATCACAAGGGAACTTTGGCAGTCAAACAAACCAAATATAAACAGCACTGTTGGAACTACAGCATGCCGAATGCCTTCTCCGAACTGGGCATTTTACAAACATTCACATCTGATCTTCACAATCGTGAGGGAGGTATTAATGCTCCATTTTACAGGTGAAGAAAGTGAAGTTCAGAGAAAGCACAAAACTTTCCCATTACCATATGTTTATTAAGCGGCAGAAGCAGATTCAGATATAGGTCTGACTCCAAATGACTCCAAAGAAAGTCCGCATGCATTGTCTTAGGAAACACTGATACTACTTTTAGTAATAACAACCTTTGAATGTGGTCTTATAAGGACTATCTAAGAGTATATAATAAGTTATCCCCAAGTATGAGGATATTTTAAGAATAAAATGATAAAAATTTAATATGCAAATAGACACAATCAAGACATCAGACTGTTTCTACCAGAAACATTCTGCTTCATTAGTAAAGGAAACTGTTGATATTATCTGAGGGTGATTAGTACTAGTGGCCCCTCAAAGTACATCTAATTAAACAGGGACCAAATTTCATAGCAATTACTGAAAAAAGGTTTGCTTGAGACTTTATTTGGAAATAAAACTCAATGTTATTAAAATACATCTATTCCATCCTATATTTAATAAAACTTTTTGTAATTACAGCCTCATGCTAATCCTAAAATGAGCCAATAATAAATCAAGTAGATTATTGCTTGCCTTAATTTTTTCTACAAAATGTTAAGTACCTTACAATGCTTTAGTTCCTGTTTGCCTTCTACAACATAATCAAAAAGGGGATCATTTTTCTAAAAATGTTTGAGGGCTTCATCAGTTTTCCCAAGGGGCTCAATTAATTCTTTGATATTCAAAGTATGCTCTTCTGAAGTATCAATATAGTCATCATCTCTGTTGGTTTTTCCTTCATTTGTTAGTTTAATTGTGCAGATTCTCATTTTCTGGTAGCTTTACCAACTTTATTTTCACTGACATCAACTTCATTTTCACTGACATCATGAAACTTTACACCTTTCATAAGATTTGCAATTTCACTTTGCAATAGATTGCATTGAACTGTGGATGTTTATGCCATTACTGGGGCAGGGATAGGGTCAGGATGGGAAAGGGGGGGTGAGAAGGATGGAGATGTTTGAATGGGGACTGTGGTGGTTTGGAACTGTCTGTACCCTAGAAAATCATGTTCTTAAAGCTAATCCATTCCTGTGGGTGTGAACCCATTGTAGGTAGAATTTTTTGATGTGGGTACTTCAGTTAAGGTGGAGCCCACCTCGTTCAGAATAGGTCTTAATTCTTTTACTAGAGTCCTATATAAATGGGATGAATACAGAGAGAGAAAGCCATGGAAGTAAGAAGCCGAAAGCAATGAAGCCCAGAAGAGAAGGAAAGACCAGAAGATGCTGCCATATGCCTTGTCACATGGCAGAGGAGCCAAGTATCACTGGCAGCTGCTCTTCGGGAAGAAAGCATCACCTTGATGATGCCTTGATTTGGACATTTTCTCAGCTTCAAAACTGTAAGCTAATAAATTCCCATTGTTCAAGCAGAATCATTTCAAGGTATCTGCTTTAAGCAGCCTAGGAAACTAAAACAGGGACTAATTTATAAGTGATCATATCATTATAAATACTTTCATGTATTATTAATGACATTTGCTTCCCTTCACATTCTTACTACAGAGAAGGAACTAAGAATTTAAGGTGCATGCTTTGGTTGTATCATAGAAAACAAGTGTCAGAAGGTATTGGTTGGTAAACAGGCCTGTCCAAGAGACACAGTTTGAATCTGGAGGAACATGTTTATATTTACTGATGAAAAAATGGTGGTTTCATCAGGCCTCCCATGGTTTGAATAAACTATTCCTCAAAAATACATTACATATCTCCCTTTGTTTTCATTCTGTGTGCACTTTCTACTTTCTACTTGTTCTGCCTACAGGGAAAGAATGTGCTGGTTACGACTAGAGGAGTGTGGTCACTGAGACAGTTCTAGATGTTATTGCTAATTAATGCAAAGACATTTTAGTTACTTGAGAGTTCCTTGTGAATTGAGTTAACACAGGTCTGATTCCCTGGGTGTGATTAATTTTGAAACACTGACATGTTGAGGTTTCAAGACATAATGGGCTAAAAGAAATTCTGGGCTTGGTGAATTAACCAAAAACACTTGGCAAGTAGCCTGCTGATCTTCCCAGAAAACATCCTGAAGCTGCCATTTAATTTTCAGAGTTGTGGATATGTTATATTTTAATAAGAAACATTTTTTTTTTTTTTTTAATCAAAGCCAGCCCTGAATGCTGAATTTTGCATTGCAGTGAATCATACAAACAGGGTCCTGGTGCATTGCTGCTAATGGCATGTTGCTGGGGAGAATACTTTGCTTTTTTCCTCTAACTCAGGTCATCTATTGCTTAACAAAAATTCATTTACCATCATGATAAAAGTAAGGAATTCAAGAATTCAGCAAAAGTTCACTATCAGGAATGCCCTGCCCAGACCTTACAATGTTGAACATTTGATGCCATTATGACCTATGTATGGCACATGATTCCTCTGAAGATTAATATCCAAAGTCACTTTTCTAGCCTCAGCTTCCAGCACTTGGAAGTGTCAATATTCTCTAAGGAAAAACAAAATTATCCTTAAATTCAATCAGCCATTCAACATATATTATGCAAAACATTGGGCCATTTAGCATATATTATGCAAAGTGCCTAAGTTGCAAATAGCATGGCAAACACAGACACATTACCAATGTCCAATAATAGTATTATATCTCAGAAGTTAGGAAAAAACATTAGAGGTGTCTAGTGCAACTTTCATCAGTTCCACTACTGCCCTCTGCAAAGTTCCTTCCAGGAGATGCTCAGTTCCTCCAGTGATGGGGAAATTCCAGCAGGCACTGGTATAAGCCTGTATAACTGAGCCTAGTTGGCTAATTTTCCTTAATCTAAGAATACCATCACAAAGTATTTGGGATTATCTGGCCAAAATTGATGGAAAGGAGGGGAGTAGGGAATGAAAAATATTTTTAAAATAATATAAAGAAGAATTACTTTAGCTATATAAAGATAACAATGCCAAGGCAGTTTTGAAGCCAGTGAGAAAATAAATCATTAATGTTGTAGAGAGTATTGCCCTTTGCAGTACTCGAGGCACAGTTTGTGGGACTGCATTTTGTATTATCTTGAGTATTTTTTGTTGTGATGTGTTGAATACAGCATAGTACTCTATTAAATATCACTGTCAATGTTTTATCAGAATATTATCAGTTTTTCTTTTAAACATGCCATTTTCAAAGAGTTTGGTACACAGCTAATAGGATTGAACAGCGGAACACAACTCCAATTTTGTAATGGAAATCAATGGGAGAATAAGATTGAATTGATAGAAAGTCCCTGTACTGCAAACTTTGCTGACAAGGACCATTCCTTTAAGTGAGGGATACCTATTCTACAAGTGCCCAGTGATGAGATGAGTTTTTATGTGTATGATAGGTCTGGGTAGTTTAGAAGATTAATATTGTCAGCAGCAGTTTTTTGCTGACTGGTTGCTCATTTGAATTTCACTGAGGGTTTTTTGTGGGTTTTATTTTTTTTATCAGAAGGAGGCTTCTAGATGCCTCTAAATGCTTTCAGAATTGTGAGACGAGTAGGCTGAGTTACAGTTTTTAATCTTAGGTACTGTTCTCAAGACTAGGCTAGACGAGTGCCGTACCCTTCATTTTTGCAGTCCAGAGGAGGGAAACAATACTTCAGTGCCCCCCTCATAATGCTTTCACAATTCACTCCCAGCTCTCCTCTCTTTCTACTGCTTTGTAATTTTCAAAGTTGTTCTAAGAAAACGTAGTCATTTCATTTAGGGCTCTCCCAAGCTGTGTGCCATGGATGCTATGCTCTTCTCCCACCTGCTTTGGTATTGGTCATTATTTGGGAAGGAAGGGAATCTCATCTGATGAAGACCACATGGCAATACAGCTCAGAGAGACTCATTCCCTCCACCCATTTGTCCAAATACAAAATTTCACCCAGCCTTTCCCTGTGCCACAAATTAACCTATCCTTTCCTTTTACTGCAAGACGAATTCTTGATCTTTGAGGATTGTCTGTGTTAAATCATTCTGTTGTTCAGTTCTTTCTACACGTTCATTTACATCATTGTTGTCCTTTGAGATTAGAATTTCCTAGAGAACATTTTTCTGATCACTCATAGAAAATCTAAATCTGCTATGGTAAACATAAACTATTAGTTTTGAAAAATCATTAAAGAATAAATGAAATATTTTAGTAAAAGTTAAAAGTAATATCACCCTTTCTCTAGTATTGTTTAGACACTCTAGTACAAAAGTGACTTCTGTCAGGTTGGCTTAGACAGGAAAAATTGATATTAACACCAATGATGTCCAATGTGGTTGGATGAAAGTAGAAAATTTTAATACTCCTCGCAAAAACCTCTGTAATTAAAATGATCAAAATCTACACAAAATATATGGGCACATTGTCAGAGAACCTAGTTAACAGAGTGATTTGGGGATAATACCGTTTTAAAATAGAGCACTTCCAAGTCTATCAAGAAACAGCCACCCTTTCATTTGTTAAATTTCAAAAGAACTGTAATGTTAAATTTTGTAACATCTCACACAGTGATGCAATAACAGTAGTTTCTGGGGATTAGTAAACGATATCAGCAAAAGGAAACTGGAAGAAGAAAATATTTGTTAAATAAGAGTTTCTTATACACAGTCCTGGGGCAAATGATGTCCTGAAACTCAGTGCCTTTTAAGAGCATTTAGAAGGGAAAGAGATATACTTTAGTAGCTTAAAGGAAGTATCTGGCAACCTTGAATTTCTCCTTTCTAATTTGTCTTTACCAGAGCAACTTTCTCATCTGTAATTCTTCTTCTGAGTGAATTGATGTAATCAAAATGGCCCTTTGTAAACAAATAGTATAAGTTTTTATTTATCACACACTTGTTTATTATTTCTTCTACTTCCAGAGAGGAAATATGAATAAATACAAAAAAATAGGAACAATAATACAGAAAACTATTAGCATTAAATATAAGACAGAAGTCAATACCAAAGGGCAGAAGAAGATATATATATATATATATAAAATATGTTTCCATTTTCATTTCCAGCTGTGTCTCCCATTAAACACTGATCCAGCTATGTTATTTTTTATAAATTAATTCCTTGTAATTTTGCTTAGTGTGAATCAATGCCCCTATAGCACAGAATCTCACCTTCGTAAACTTAATCATTTGGTTTCTAAAATGGCAAAACTAAGCTTCATATTTTCAGTTCTGGTGGACCTACCAAGATATGCGCAGGTATTTTCATTTAAAGCCACATAATTTCATTAACTCAACAATTATTGAGCACATATTCTGTTAAACCCTAGGCTGGAGTCTGGGGTTATAAGGATGAATTAGATATGTTTCTTGCTTGTCTAGAACTGACATGCTAATAGAGATTTAAACTTTTTTAAGTGAGGGTAATATGGAAGACAAGATATTCGGACAGACTTTCTCTATATAAAGAAAACCTAGAATGCTAGGAAAAAATGTATATGGACATAAGCATTGATGATCTGACAAGATAATAAATAATTTGGGAGCTAAAATCAAAAGTTAAAATGAGATTCAACATAGCTTATAAAAGTGAACACTTTTAAGCGCAATATTTCTAGCATTAGCTTTTAAAAATATTATTGGTTGACATCTGCTTTCAGCAAAAGTGGACTAGCTGGTATCGGATAAACCTCTCTCTAAGAACAACTAGAAAATCTTGACAAAATATTTTTAAAAGTCATGATTAATGTATTGAAGAAGTAACAATACAACAAGAATTCACCAAGACTAGATTCTGGAAAGAAAGGAGGCCCAGAGGGATGAGTTCAACATTCAGCAAGGTTTTACCCCATTGAAGTATTTACGGAAATGAAAGCTGAGGGCTATGAACTGGAGCAGAAAACTGAGGATGAGAAATAAGCAGAAAATGCAGCTGAAAAGGTAAGAAGTTGAGCAGAGGTGTCAGCAACTTCATAAAGCTTGGGGTATAGATGCTGGAGTCAGAGTCTGCCAAGCATGAATGGGGATGGAGAACAGGAATATATTACCCCTTACAAGAATTGAAGACTTGTCTGGCTTTGAGACATCACAATCCCTGATTAGAGTAGGGTGATGTATCCATAGTCAAGCTGCCTTCTAGAATGAATGAGGAAATACTCCCTGGAAAAAGATAAAATAATTCAGAGCCTGGAACTAACTTCATGAAAAGGAAAAAAAATTGAATCAAAATTAAGATTAAAAAAAAAACCTAATAAATCATTCTGGGCAACAACCATAGTAATGACAGCTGCTAGGATTTCCTGAGCTCTTGCTAAATGCTTTCCTTGCATCATATCACTAGTTTTCATAACAAGAGAATGAGGCAGGTCCTGTTATTATCTCTATTTAAGAGAAAGGGAGGCCTCACCCCAATCAAGATGGCGGAGGAAGATGCTTCAGGGTTCTGTCCCCCTGCAGAAGCTTTGAACAACTAGCAAGAACTTGCAGAAACATCTTTCTAAAAGATCCAGAAAACTGTTCAAGGACTGCAATAGCAGGGTGTGGGCTGAATCAAGAAAAAGGCCACTTAAAAGAAGCAGGATCTTCTTGCACCCTGACTGGCCCCTCCCCCATGCCTCACTGACTCAGCACTGAGCCAACCTGTGCTCCCAGTATAGATCCCTGGTCCTAGTACTGGAGGGAGCAAAGTAACTCTCCTACACAGACTGGGAACTTGTATGTCTAGTAAAATCTGTTTGGTGGTGGCCTGAGGGTCTTGTTGAACCAGAACTTGCCCTGCCAGTAGAAGGTAGCTTACAGAGTTCTCCAACAGAATTCTGCAGGAGAACAATCAAGTAGATGCCTGGGGCAAGGGATTGCTGGCTGTAGAAAATACAGTCCAGTGCCTGGGACCCTGAGGAAACTGTTTCCTATTGAAAAGTGGGGGACATTTGTATCCATATAATTGGGGGAATGTCAAGAGCCAAAAACAAATGCCCAAGACAAAACACGTACTGAAAGGATCAGGGAGAACCTTATGCTTTGGCTGGAACTATTCTCTAAATTACTGTATGGATAAGCCCTGAAAGAGAGCACTTGCACAGGTCAATCTGCAAAGACTAGGAAAGGTATAGTGTTTTTTTCCTTTTTTTTTTTTTTTTTTTTGTTAGCTCCTGCATTCAAGGAAAGCTGTTATAACACTAGTTGGATACACACTTAAGGAACAGATCTCAGAATCTAAATTTCAGCAATAACACATTAAAATGTCAAAATGTCCAAGTTTCAACAAAAGATTACAAAACATACAAAGAAACAGAAAGTCATGGCTCAGGCAAAGGAGAAGATTAAAACAGGAGAAATCATCAATAAGGAGGACCAGACTTGAGACATACCAGACAAAAACTTTCTAAAAAATGGCCCTAAATATTCTCAAACTGCTAAAGAAAACCCTGAATGAAGAACTAGGGTAAAGGATATCAAGAAAACAATAGAAGAACACAAAGAAAAAGTCAATAGAGAGCTGGAAATTATGAAATGGAATCAAACAGAGCTGAAGACCATAATAACAGAAATTCAAAAATTCTCTAGGGTTCAACAGCAGATTAGAGCTGATAGAAGAAATAATCAGTGACTTGAAGATAAGCAAATGAAATCATCCACTCTGAGAAGAAGGATGAAGAAAAGTGAAGAGAGCCTGAGGAACCTATGGGACACCATCAAACATAACAATACACACATCATGGGTATCCTAGAAGGGGAAGAAAGAATGAAGGAAACAGAGAGTCTATTCAAAGAAATAGTGTCTGAAACTTCCCAAATATAATGAAAAACATGAATATACACAGCCAAGATACTCAGTGAACTCCAAACAGGATAAACCAAAGAGATGCACATCATGGCATATTATAATCAAGCTATTGGGTTCCAAAGATAAAGAGAGGGTTCTGAAAGCTGCAAAAGAAAAGCAACTTGTTACATACAAGGGAAACTTGATAAAATTAAATGCAGATTTTGCTTTGGAAACCATGGATGAAAGGAGGCAGTAGGAAGACATATTTAAAGTGCTTAAAGCAACAACAACAAAAAATGCCAACCAAGTATTCTAGATCTGGCAAAACTGTCTATCAAAAATGAAGGAGAGATTAAAATATTACCAGATAAAAAGGCTCTACAGGAGATGCTAAAGAGAGTTCTGCAGGTTGAAAGAAAAGGATAATAGACAGTAGGTCAAAGCTGCAAAACAAAACAAAACAAAATACAAAGATCTCCAGTGAGGATAACAAAATGTGTAAATATACATGCCAGGATTCTGTATTTTAGGTTTTTAACTCCACTTTTTACTTCCTACAGTATCTGAAAGGAAAATGCATAAAATGCAATGATAAACCAATGGTTTGGGGGCTTATTATGAAAAAAAAAACATGTAATTTTTGAGAAGAACTATAAAGGTGAGGTAACAGAAGGGTATAAGAACATAATTTGTAAATATTTGAAGTTAAGTTGGTATCAAAGCAAAGGAGATTGTTATAGATTTAGGAAGTTAAATTTAAGCCACATGGTAACTAAAAAGAAAATATCAAAGAATATGCAAGCCCATAGAGACAGAAATTATTGTACAGGTTGCCAGGAGCAGGGATAGGGGAAATGGCAAGTTAGTATATATTGGCTTTCTGTTTAGGGAGATGAAAATGTTTTAGTAATGGAACATGGTGAGGGTACCATGGTACTGTGAATGTGATTAATATCACTGAATGGTATACTTGTGAGTGGTTGAGATGGGAAATTTATGTTGTATATACATTCCCAAAATTAAAACAAAAAAGAAAGAAAGAGCTAAAGAGACAATGAAAATTAAAGCATAATACATGATCTTGGATGGAATCTAATAAGGGAGGAGAAAAGGATCAAAGAGACACTATGGGGACATATGAAAAAAGTGGAATATTGACTGTAAACTTTATATCAATGTTAAATTTTTTTAATTTTGATAACTGCACTTAAGGTAGATACATATGTGAATATCCTTATTCTTAGAAAATGTACATGGCAACAATGAGTGTTCAAGGAGCATGATGTATACAACCTAAACTCATGTCCAAAAATGGATGGGTAGATGGATGAATGGATGGATGGGTGGATGCATGAATAGATGAATAGATAGATAGGATATGATAGAGTGATATGGCAAATGTGGCAAAATATTAAATTGGTGGATCTTAGTGTCTGAGGAGGGGATAGGGAATGTTGAAGTTTTGTGATGGGGTTTGTATTATTCCTGTAACTGTGCTGTACATTTGAAAGTATTTCAAAATAAAAAGTAAAAAACAAACAAAAAACAAATTAAAAAACAGATAATAGAAACAAACCTACAGAAATTCAGATATTGGCATTATCAGACAGATTTTAAATGGAAATTCTGGAACTAAAAATCAGAATCACTGAAAATAAAAATTTAATAGAAGGGATTAACAATAGATTAGATACAGATGAAGAGAGAATTAGTCACCTGGAAAGTTGGTTAGAAGAAAAGATTCAGACTAAAGCTAGGGAGAAAAAAGATGGAAATAGGAATAGGAGCATAAAAGGGAAATGGATTAGGATGAAAAGCTTTCTCATATATATCATTGAATTCCAAGAGAAGAGAAGGAATGGATCAGAAGCAATATGACTGAGAATTTTCCAACATTTAACAAGAGACATCAAAAGTCTTAGACTAAGAAAAGCTCTGACCCCCCCCCCCCCAAATGGATAAAAACAAAGAAACTACTTCTAGAAAAATCATAGAAAAATTGCTGAAAACCAAAGGGGCAATCTGAAAAGCATTTAGGTAGAATTGATAGTTTACCTTCAAAAATGCATCAATAAAAGAACAAACAAAAAAAATTTTTTTTTAATGCATCAGTAAGACTGAAAGCTGCATTCTCAACAGAGACATTGGAAATAGAACACAATAGAATGGTATCTTCAAAATGCTGAAAGAAAATAAGTCAATTTAGATTTCTATATCCGGTAAAAAATGTCTTTCAAAATGAAAGCTAAATAAAGGTATTTTCAGATAAATAAAAATTGTTGGGGGAAAATCCACATTAAAAAGAAAAACTGAGGGAAGACTTCTGGGAAGATGGAGGATTAGAGAGACACAGGACTCACTTCTCTCCCAGAAAAATAGCTAGAGAACAGGCAGAAACAACCTGAAAAAAAAAAGTTTTAGAGTTTTGGGCACCAGGAGAAGGTTGGACACCACGCAGAGAGAGAGGGCAAGGCAAAAGAATCTTGATGGGAAAACTCGGCGAGTAAAAGCTGCAGTTGCAGCTGCCGGTGTCCATCCCCCTGTGCTCAGAGCAGACAGCTTTGAATTCTCAGCCACTGGCTGGTGACTATGCACAGAGGAGACCACAGGAGCCCACTTCCCCAGGAAAGTGGAGAGAGAGGGATACAGCTCAAGGCTGATTCAGCTTTTGGCCAACAGATTTGGTCTGCTATGTTCCAGGAGCCCTTCCAGGCTGGGTGGGGCTATGCTGTTGTTTTTCCTGGGAGCCAGCAGGGGATGAAAGAGATCCAACTCCCACAAACTCCCTACTGACCTGGACTGTTTGTTGAGGACACAGAGGGGAGTGGAATTATTTCCTTCCCAGGAAAAGGGAGGGGGCTGCCAACAAAGGTTGGAAAATAGCCTCTGCAAAGTTTGATTTGCAGATTTTGAATAGCCTTGAGGCAGGATCCTCTGTCACATTGTTGTGGCCAGTGTCGCAGCAAACACATTCGGACTAGGGTTTGAACGGAGAGGGCTTCCAAAGAGCGCCATCTTCTGGTGGACAAAGGAAGTTCATATGAGAAAATAAAATATAAATAGAGGCGTTTTCAGGCCTTTACAGCCTCCCTCTCCAAGCCCCTTGGAAGCAGGTCTGCAACACATTACTGGGTCCATGGTCCAGATCTGAGCAACTAGGGATAATCCTAAAGAGCTAGAACAGGTTGAACCAAGAATCAAAGCATGGCAGTAATACACAGCCTCCCATTACTAAATCCCTACACAAGAGAGAGAATTTGAGCATCAGAGTAAACTCACCATCATAATCAGAAATACTGAAGGGAGTTTTTCAGCCAGAAGGATAATGATACAAGATGAAGGCATAGAAATAAAGGAGAAAAAGTAAGAGCATGGAAAGAATAAATATGTGGGCAAATATTTATATTGACTCTATAAAACAATATTAATAAGTTCTGTGAGGTTTAAGATTACATGGAGTCAAAATACACATAAAAAATACCACAAAAGTAGGGAGAGAAGTAAATGGAGTTTTAAAAAGTCTAACTCTCTTGCATGTGTAGTACATAATAGAAGAGCTAATCTGTATTGTAATTAAAAAACTAAGGAGGAATGTTATAATTTCTAGGATTGCCACTAAAAGAATAGTTTTAAACTGTTAAATAAGTAGGTATGACAGGAAAAAAAAATAGAATAAGTGGGGAAAGAAAAAACAATAAGACAGTAGATTTAAATAAAATATTTCAGTTATTTCAATAATGGCAAATAGATTGAAATGTCCATCTAAAAGACAACTAGTCATTCTGAGTAATAAACAAATCCCAAGAATAATGAAATAACAATTTTTGTAGATAAGAAATGGTCTATTAATCATAATTTCAAATGCTTCACCTGAAATATATGTCACTTACAAAGAGATACTTATTAAACATAAGGAAAAAGAAATGTTGAGAGTGAAAGGGGAAAAAAAAGATAACCCATAGAAATACAACCAAAAGAAAGCTGGCATAAATCTATGAATATTGGACAAATTAGACTTTAAGCTAATAAACTAAACTAGATATAAAGAAGGTTATTTCATAACATAATAGGATCGCTTCACCAGGAAGCTGTAACACTTCATATGTACCTATTAATATTGCCCTAAAATGAGTAAGCAAAACCAGCAGAATTGAAGTAGAAATAGAAAATTTTACAATCATAGTGAGAGAATTGAACATGCTTTTTTTCCTCAGTAACTGATAGGGCAAACAGACAAAAATCAGTAAAGATATAAAGATTTGAGCAACAAGATGACAACCTAATTGTCAAATATAAACTATGGCACCTAATGCCTACAGAGAACATATTATTTTCAAGGGCACGTGAATATTTGTCAAAATAGACCATACATTTTGCCATGAAGCAAGTCTCAGCAAATTCCAAAGAGTGAAACTGTATAGAATATATTATCTGACCACAATGGGAATTAAGCCAGAAATCAATAACAAAACAAAACAAAACAAAAAAACAACTGTAAAGTCCTCATGTGTTTGGAAATTAAGAAATACATTTCTAAATAGTCCATGGGTTAAAGACAATGTCATAATTTAAAAGTTTTAAAAATATATTTTCAACTACATAAAGATGGATAGACGGATAGATATGTGATAAAGCAAGTATAGTCAATTATTAATGGTAGAATCTAGGTAGTGGATATGTGGTTATTCACTTGACAATTCTTTCAACCTTGCTGATGTTTGAAAATGTTCTCAATAATGTTGAAGAAATATAAGCATAAAAATCTCAGAGGGGGGGGGGAGGGAGAGAAGGAGGAGGAGAGAAGGAAGACCACAGTCCAATTTGAGTGTGTCAGAATGTGTTTGTGTGCACACGTGTCTGCAAATGAACTTTCCTTTCTAACTTAGTTTCTCCTTCTATAGGTATTTGAATGGAGCTAGTTTAGAATAATTTATTGAATGCTCACTAAGCACTAAATGCTGTACTAAGTGCTTTTATGGGATTGTTTTATTTAATCCTCAAAACAATGCCAGGAAAGAGATATTATTGGCATTTTCACTATTTTACTGGGATTAAATAAATCGCCAAGATTATAAGAGCCAGGATTTGAACCCAACAAGCCTGGATTTCCAATTTCAGGGTCCTAGCTAAGACTGATGATAAGAGCAACTGTGAGCCCTTCAAGGGCAAGAACATGCCCATTTTTGCGTCACTGCCCCCAGCACCTGGCACCATGCCTGACACCAAATAGATACTCAATAAATGCTTATTACATGACTACATGTCATAAAAGGTAGTGATGGTACTAACTTGGTTATATGTTTTTTTCCATATTCTCCATCCTTGCTGCGTGCCTCTGTATTAGGTTGAATAGTGACTTGCCCCCACCCAAAAGTTACGTCCACATCCTAATTCCCAGAGCCTGTGAATGTTCTTATTTGGAAAAAGGGTATTTGAAGATGTAATTAAGGGTGATGAGATGAGATCATCCTGGATTTTCCTGGTGGGTCCTATATCCAATGGCAAACGTCTTTATAAGAGACACACGGAAAACAGAGCAGGAGGCAGAAACTAGAGTGGTGTGCTCATGAGCCAAGGAAGCCAGCAACTACCAGATGTTGAAATAGGCCTGGAATGGATTCTCCCTCTGTCAGCTTCCTAGGGCTGCCATGACAAGCTATCGTAAACCTGGTGGCTTGAAACTACAGAAATGTATTTTCTTGCAGTTCTGAGGCCAGAAGTCTGAAATCAAGGTGTTGTCAGAGCCATGCTCCTTTTGAAGAATCTAGGGGAGAACCTGCTTGCCTCTTGGGGCTTCTGGTGGGTGCAGGCATTCTTTGGCCTATGGCAGTGTAACTCCAATCTTTGCTTCTGTGTTCATTTGGCCTTCTCTCCATGTCTCAATTTTCCCTCTGTCTTTCTCTCAGGAGAGCATTTGTCATTGTTTAGGGCAGGCCCTAAATCCAGGATGATCTCATCTCGTGATCCCTAATGATATCTGCAAAGACCATTCTTCCAAATAAAGTCACATTCATAGGTTCCAAGAAGGACACCTCTTGGGGGGGAGGGGGCACAATTTCCCTAGGGCCTCACAGTTATAGCACATTCCCAGTCTCTCCGTGTACTGAATTTCACCCATCTTTCTACAGATTTAAACAACTTCTCAGAATGTTTGCAGGACAAAACTGATTAAGAAAATTTCTAAATCCACAGAGTCAGGAGATACCCTAGAGACTAGCACATGAGCCACAGACTCAAGTACCTGCAGGCCAGAGAGGTAACTTCAATGCATGAGGTGGGCCAGGTGAAAGTGGTGGGCCAGGTGAGTGTGGTGGCCCAGGTGAGGATGGTGGGCCAGGTGAGGATGGTGTGCCAGGTGAGGATGGTGGGCCAGGTAGGGTGGTGGGTCAGGTGAGGACGGTGGGCAAGGTAAGGATGGTTGGCACACTCTATTGAAAGGAGACAACTGCTCCTCAGCTGCAGCCAGCTGTGACTATGAAGATGTACAGATGTGCTGCCAGATCTTCTTATTTTTCAAGGGAAGCTAGAAGTCTAGATTTTTATGTGTAATCTGTTTTTTAAATGATGGTAAGGAATCCAGTTTCAAAACAGAAAAAAAAATTCAAAGAAAAAGAAAACTACAGAACTGTGGACCAAATTTGGCCCGTGGGCCACCAGTGTGTTAATAACCACCCTTTCCCCAATGCATGGCTCCCTCATTGACAACATCCTTCACCAGGGGTGGTCTCTCTAGCTACTGCTGAAGCATTCAGAGGAGTGGGAAAACCACCCCCTGCTCCATCCAAAGCAGGCCATTTCATTTCCAGTCAGTTCTTTTTTTTTTCTTATTTTATTAAATATATTTTTTCATTAAAAAAATACTTAGATTACACAAATGTTACACAAAAAATATAGGGATTCCCATATGCCCTGCTCCCCACACCTCCCACACCCTCCCACATAAGCACCATCCTTCATTAGTGTGGCATATTCATTGCAATTGATAGATGCGTCCTGAGGCCTTGCCACTGAGCATGAACCATAGTTTACATTGTATTTTACACTCTCTCCCGCATAATTCTGCAGGCTATGGGAAGATATAGAATGGCATATTTCTGTCATTGCAATGCCAATCAGGATGATTCCCAAATGCTGAAAAAGCTCCTGCATTACACCTGTCTTTCCTTCCCCTTGCCCCCAGAGCCTCCAGTAGCCACTGACTCCACATCAATGCTGTAATTTCTTCCATTGCTAGAATCACAAGTCTATTGTAGAATACCACTAAGTCCACTCTAATCTATAGTTCATTCCCCAATCCTGAGGATTCTGGGATGGTGATGTCCACTCCACTTCTAATTGAGAGGGGGCTTGGATCCCATACAGCTGATGGATGGGACTTCTTGCTTGCAGTTGTAGGATCTCTTGTTTCCTTGGTGTGGTGGTTATCAATCCTCACCTCCTTATTAGTTGTCCTGGATGAGTCCAATGAATGGGAGAGTAGGTGTTGCAACTCCACTGAGGCTCAGGGCCCAGCTGGCACATGGACAGCCCAAAGATTCAAGTCTCTTGGACATACACATACCAACTCCAGCACCAAGTATAGATTCAAATAGAAGGGACAGATGAGCCATGTGTAGGGAAGCCATAATTGAGTCCAACTCTGTCACTCTCAGGAGCACAAACTCCAAAGTAGAGCCCACTGGCAAGGCATTAAACTTGGAGCTATCTACCCTGACCATAGGACCTGGGTGTCTCCAAAGTCCTCAGGAGCACCACTATTTGAGGTAGTATCCATTTTGGCAGTCTGTGAGATCCTGCTGAGATGTGTATAACTGTTACCTCTGGAATGACCTCCTGACTCACTTTGAAGTCTCTTAGCCATATACACTCATTTGTCTTTATCCTTTCCCCCTTTTATTCGAGGTCTTTTTCCAGTTGCATTGCTAGTTGGTGCTTGGTAGTAATCCCATGGTGCCAGGGAGGCTCATCCCTGGGAGTCACGTCCCACACTGGGGAGAAGGTAATGCATTTCTATGCTGAGTTTGCCTTAGAGAAAGGCCACATTTGAGCAATGAGGAGGCTCTCAGGAGGCAACTCTTAGGCAACCCACAAAACTAGGCTAAGTTTCAGTTTTAAGAACAAAGACTCACAAGCATAGTTGTCAATATCAAGGGCCCATCAATGGACCAACCTCCTTCGCCAGTCATTGCCCCTGCACTTGGGGGACAGTTACTGCTACATTAGGGAACGTGACAGAGCTTTCCAGGATGGGAATTCAATATTTTCTCAGTTATTGTGTCAATCTCCACCCACTGTGATAATGCCCCATGAACATTTGAACACATTTATATACCTTATATGTATGTCCAGGTGAACTTCCTCCCTTACATCCCCCATCACTGACACCCCACACCAGTGATCCTCCCCTGCCCCAGTTTTCAACAATGAAGCCAATAATATAGCCAAATACAATTAATAGGAAAATGAAATAATAATCATAGGTTTAAATATAAGAAATAAAATACATAAAAATTAAAAGAAAACTAAAACTAAAATAAAATTTTTAAATTGGGATATTAAAAAATAATGAAAAATATTTAAATTTTTTTTGACATTTTGTCTTTCATCACTGTAGTAGCTATTGTCCTGTATGTACAGTGACATTTTCTTCCATTTATTCCCCAGTGTCTTATTTTTTTTTTCATTTTGTTTTCAAAGAAGTTTTAGGTCACAGTAAAGTCACATACAGAATGCAAGGGACTCCCATATACTCAACATCCTCCCCTTTTCCCCCTTCCCGTATTAATACCTTTTTATATGTGGATAGTACATTTGTTATAATTGATATACAAATAGTGAAACATAGCTACTAACCACGGTCAATGGTTTACATTATGGTTTACATTTTAGACCACACACTTTTATAAATTTTGATGATATTTAACATGACCTGTGTTCATCATTACAAGATCATGTAAAACACTTCCACTGCCCACTAAATACCCCTGTTCCATCTATGCTATTCCTCCCTCTTCCTCCCCTCAGGACCCACGGCAACCACCTGGCTTCACTCCTTGGATGACAAGATTCATAGTTACTTGTAATAACATTGAGTTACTTGTAATAACACTGGTTTGTCCTTCCCTATCAGGAACCACTCGTGCTCTCGAGAAACTCCTGCCTCTCTGTTTGAGAACATATCGGTCCTCCCCAGGGGGTCCAGCTCCTTCCCGATCATTATGTGGATCCCCACCCACTGATAAAACACATTATGACAAAATGATCACTCACACACGCCCTAGAAGCCTGCCCCAGGTGTGCCCTGTCCCAAATGCCCCCCAACCAACACTCTAGACCAGTAACCTTTCCTTGTCATATTGCCATAAGAGCATTCCCAATTTTGTACTTTCAACCACATACCCACCAATCCCCTGTGTTCACCTGGTCCCTCCCCTAATCCTCCCCCTAGTTCCATGGACCGTCCAACCCACCCTCCCCACCTGTCAAACCTGCATCACCCAACCCAATAGATCACTATTGTCCTGTCATATCCCTTCAAAGCCCAAATGCACACTTCCACCTTATCATAGATTATGCCCATATGAGCATTGACTCACAACCTTCTTCTCCCTTTATATTTCCTGTAAACCTATCTTCTAGACAACAGCTCTTTGAGTCTGCTCGATTTGCTTAATTCATATCAGTGAGATCATATAATATTTGTCCTTCCATGCCTGGCTTATTTCACTCAACATAAGGTCCTCAAGATTCATCCATGTTATCCCATCTGTTAACACTGTATTCCTTCTTACAGCTGAGTAATATTCCATTGTATGTATGTACCACATTTCGTTTATCCATTCATCTGTTTGTGGACATTTGGGTTGATTCTAACTTTTGGCAATAGTGAATAATGCCTCTATGAACATTGGTGTGCATATATTTGTTCATGTACCTGCTTTCAGTTCTTCTAGGTATATACCCAGCAGTGGAACTGCTGGATCATATGGCAGTTCTATAGTTAGTTTTTTGAGGAACCGTCAAACTGTCCTGCACAATGGCTGGGCCATTCTGCATTCCCACCAGCAGTGTCTAGTCTAGTCAGTTGTTAGTCAATTTTTCCTAAGACTGAGAGGAAGTCTAGGTAGACTTCACTTGGCCTCTAACTTCCTTCCAATGGACATTGTTCTGTCTTCTGGAATCCCCAAAGTACATCTCTTCTGCCTTTCATATGCCAGTCCTTCAAGAATATAAGGGCAATGATCATTGTCATCCCTAAGTTTTCTCTTCCTTAAACCAAATATCCCCAGTCCTTCCAAATAATCCTCTTAAAATATGGGTTCAATCCCCTCAAAAGTTTTGCTTTGTCTGGGTATGCTTGTTTTTCAAGGCCCCCTTTGAAGAATACTGACTGAAATGGATAATACTATATTCCAAGTGTGGTTGTGTGGTTCAACCAGCGCAGGGGCAGAGTGGGACTATATCCTCCTTTATTTACAGCCCTGTATTTCTATAAATGCAACCTATTTTTTTGTAGGTGCATCTCATGATTGACTTATATTAACCTTACAATCAGCTAAAAACATTTTTCACATGTGCTGCTGCTAAAAACAGACCTACTTCATTCTCCACTTGTTATTTTGACCCCAAGTACAGGACTTTCTATGTGCTTTTACTGTATTTTGCTTTGTCGTATTCAGCTCAAGTTTTCATTCTGTCAAAAATCTTTTTAGGATCTTGATTCTGTCATCTAACACATTTGCTATCCCTGTCAGTTCCATGGCACCTAAAAATTTGATGTTTTAACACACATGACACTTTTATAGAACACATATAAAGCTAACACATATGAAATTTGCTATGTGCCAAACACTGTTCTGAGTGCTTTTCATGTATTATTTCATGCCCACAACACTCTGAGTTAGGTACCTATCATATACCCATTACACATAAAACAAACAAACAAAACAAACAAACTGAGGCACAGAGAGTTGAAGTAACTGACTCTGAGCCACACAGCTCCTGTGAAGTTAGGCCAGGTGGTCTGAATGCAAAGCCCGCATGCATAGCCATTACTCTATCCTTACCCTATCAAATATCTGAGAGCAATGTATGCAGACAAGGCTAGAATGCTAAAGACCACCCTACCTGTGGATCTCCATGATAGTCTCTCTAGGTGTAGGATTCAGCCACCTATAATAAATCCACTGGACTAATCTATTACACATGCTATATCTTGTCATCTTGTCACGAGGATGCCATGGGAAGCCTCACTAGCTACTTTGCTTAGACATACTGTATCCACAATCTCTTTGCCTCTGACCTGGTCATCAATCCAATAAGGATATTTTGCTCTGTGGCCTGACTCCATCTTGGGGTATGGATGCTGTTTCCTGGGGATTGAGGCTTTCCATTCTGGGTTTGTACATCAGATTAATAATTAATTCTTGAATTTTGCTAAGAAATAATGCCAGGATCTGTGGAATTTACCTTCTGCATCTGTCTAGAAAATAGGAAACTTACCTATTTTCATTTCCCTGACAGCTTTCCCATTCTCTTCCTGAAAGATTTCATCTACAAAACTCTCTTACTTCCTAGATATGTTAAGCCACCAGGACTGGTACACTTGAATTCACTTGGAGCTGCCAAGTACACCCTACAGTCTTCTCAAAAACCTAGGATGTTGTTTTACCTACCACCGTATGTTCTGAGATTGCCAGTCTTGAAGTCCTACTCTTTGTTTGGGGGGTTAGGTGGTGCCAACACTGGAGACGACCCTCTTTCATGGTCATCTCTTATCAGTATATCATACCCACCAGTGAAGAACCTAAAGCGTTCCTTTAACCGTCCTCATATGACTAATACATCGGGCAAGTTCCCTTTTGCCATGCCTAGCATTGCTTTTTAGTTTAATTAATTTTCAAATAACATAGCTCACTTTGTTCTAATGCATTTGAGACAAGTCTATACCATTTGTTTATAATTGTACTTGGTTATATGTCTCTTCTTCCAACTTTTACACATTCTTTTAGAAACTGAGCTTGTAGAGGAAGCTCAACAAGCCCAAGGCAGGGCAGAATCTTTAGATTCCTTACGGTTTTTCCTGATCAGAGCCATTCACTAATATGTTGTCAGAATTTCCATTTTGAAAACTGCTTATCCTTCTTGGGTCAGCTTCCGTTTCAGTGATACAGACCTTGCTACTCAAAGTGTGGTCCTAGGACCTGCAGCCTTGGCAACACCTGAGAGCTCCGAATGCAGAATCTTAGGCCCCACCCAGGCCTACTAAATTGCAATATGCATTTTAACAAAATCCCCAGGTGATTTGTGTGTACATTAATGTTTTTGAGAAGCCTTGTCACAGATCAAGGGCTACCTTTTTTCTGAACTTTTTGAAAATGGCTTCCTGAAGCCTAAAGTCAATTCCATCTGATCACATCCACTTACCTGATTCCTATTTACTCTGTGATAATGGGGTTGTTTCCTCTGGTGTCACTTCCACTTCATCAGTTGGTACCTTCTTGTTGGTAAGAATTAGATTTAGAAGAACTACTTTTCTACCTGTCACTTCCTCTTGCTTCTAAGAGAAGTCTATTTTGTTCCCAATTTCTTTCCTTCCCAAGACATAGGAGTTGAAATATCTCCTTCTTAACTATCCTTTTACACCTGGGTAGATTATATATTCAAAGGTACTTTCATATCTGCTATTTTACTTGATCATCCAACAGCTCCATGATGTAAGTAGAATTAAAATGCTAAGAGCATAGATTATTATTCCCATTTTTCAGATTAAAAAATTGAGGATTAGAGGTTAAAGCAACTTGTAAAGCTCATAAAACAAGTAGCGGCAAAGTGAGTGCTAGTAGCCAGATCCTTGTATTATTTCCACTGCACAACTTTATCACCACAAGATTTTCAATCAGTATTGGAGGCACTCACTATGTAAGTAAACACTCTTTCCCCTGTGAAAAACACTCTTGGTTTCCCACCCAATGTCCAAAACCCTTTTTTCTTTGCTACCAGAATCCTAATGTTCTGAGTGAAATATGTTCCGCTATGTGCATGCTTTCCAGCCTCTCTTATAGTCAGGGATGGCCAATAGATGTAAAAGGAAGTCTTCTGGGGAAGTATGGATTTCCAGGAAGTTTTTGCTTTCCTGATAAAAGGAGAGAGCGATGGTCGTGCCATCCTTCCGTTGTCCCTCCTTCTTTCTGCCTTATATACACACTCAATAGCTGGAGCTGCCCAGCGATATTGTGATTATGAGGGAAAGACCAAGACAACCAAGGAGTTGAACCAACATTAGGAACTAACTGAGTATGAATATCTTGTTATATGAGAAAGATAAAACCTTATGCTTAAACTCCTTGAGTTGGGTTTTCTGTTATTTGTAGCTAAATACATTCCTAATATATTACCATTCTCAAAAAAAATTGACATTCTACCATTTTATCAGATTATACCAATTAGACTAGAGTAAAATTCATGGTTATATTCAGACTATTTACAAACGATTTAGATTGTGAGTGGGGTTGAATAAGCTAAATAGAAGAAAGAAAGTTATTTTTATCTACTTTTCTTTTTCAGGCATTTTGAAAACAATATCTAAGAAATATATGTATGTTGGATGCAGACCACTTGCCATCAAAGTCCGCCTTGTTGCAAGTTCTTGTCCATGACTGCGTTCTTTCAGCCCCCAGTGTTACTCTTGACAAGCCCATAAGAAAAGCTCCTGCTTGCTATTCTGAGCACGTACATTATGGCTCCAGTATGAGCGAGAACGACATCATGACTTGCTACCCTCAACAGTGGAGATTTTAGCAAGTCCCTCTGTGTACTTCTTCGATGACTAAACATGAGATCACCTCTGCAGTTAAAATGTATAGTCTTCAGTGCACCTTCCTCCCCTTTCACATGCCGGGTCCTGTAATGATCTCTTTGGGAATGCTTTGGGAAGTCAAAGAAGGCTGACAGCAGTCGCTGCTGTCCAGGTAGTATGAGTGTGGAAGGCAGCACTAGGGAGAGGGCAAGGGACAGTGCCAACACACCAGGCAGGGTGTCCTCTCAACAGGGTGGGGGACTTGGGTAAGGCAGGAGAGACACCTGGGCGCAAAACATAAGGCGGCTTCCCACTCCTGGTGTTCTGCAAGTTCAGGTTTGTCTTGCAGGAGGCTGGGAGAGAGTGCCTCAAAGTTATCTCCCTAGATGCTTCTCTCGCCTAGCCCTAGTCTAGCCCTATCTCTGAGCTAAAAATCATCTCTCGTGGACATTATTATCCCCTTGAATTTATTTCATTTGACACATACCTGCTTCTTGGTTTAATTAATTTCAGCTGAATAGCTATACTTTTAGCCATAATCCCAACAATAACACATTCACAGAAAAAAGAGAATTTTCTTTCTTTTATGCTCAGACATTTAATTTTTACAAGGATAACTCTAAAAATTTGAGCACCTATGTTTGAGGCAGTATACTCATGCTGTGCAGATTTGTTACATATACCGTTTCCAATCCTCACTAGTAATAAGGCATTCTAGGCATTCCTATCCCGCTTTAGAGATGAGCCCAAGAGAGGTTAAATGACAGGTTCCCAAGTCCCACTGAAGACGGGGTCACTCTTCAAAACAAGTCTGCTGGGCTCTAGCTGTGCACGCCCCACCTGCATCCTGCCCTCCCTGCAGGCTTCCACATCCCTGAACTCTAAGCGTCTCATGTTTTAATGCCCCTACTCACCACAAATTCTACTTCCTTTTCTTCTGGTCAGATTTTTCTTACTTGCCTAAATGATTTTATTATTGCTTTCTTTTTGTAGTTTCTTTCTCTTTTCCAGCTTAAAAAAAAATGAGTTTAGGAGTAGATCAGTATGTCAAGTTTTCTCAACACATTCTTTAAAGCCATTTTCTGACTTAAATGTCCAGAGGGCAGAGCCAAATGGGGCCACCAGGTAAGAAAGCAGGACAGATCTACTCATTGAGGGGGCACGAGGAGAGAGAAAATGGGAGAGAAGAATCTTATTAGGTTTTGTAGGTCAGGGAAATCCTTTCTAGCCTGGATTTTTAAACCTTCTGAATTTTAATTGAAAGTATTTCTCCAGGGTATTTACTTTAACATGACTGTGCACTCTCAAAAAATTATTCCCTATCCATATTAGAAATATATTACAAATTCAAGGAAGACAAGATTGCATTAGAAGGGAGAATTTAATGATGTGCCCTTTGTGCTTGAGACAGTAAGCATGAAATTGCTGGCAACCACAAAAGCTGCCTGACTTCTATTGAACATCTCTTCTGGGAAAAACAAAATGCTCATGGGTATGATGCATGACTTCATGCTCCCACCTAGGAATCACCATTAATTTTTAAAAGAAATGAGCAATATTCCTTTTGAGATTTATGACCATCCATGCCAGAAAATGTCCCCAAATTAGACAGTGAAAGATTGGTTTTAACCTATCTGGGGGCTATGGTTAGAAAGGTATGAAAGTTAATGAACAAAACTTGAAGTCACCCTGATTTCTAGTTTGGGCCTCGTTTGCAAAATATTGCTTGTTCTTTGTACAGTTCACACACATATGCACTCCAAAAGATAGAAATTCTCTGTTGTTTCCTTATAACAAGTGCAAAACCAAGTGATAGCTAAGTGCTACCACTCATCTTTTCTAATTCATGTGGACATCTTTGCCCAAACTAGAAATTACTCTGTACTCGACTTTCTGCACATATACTTATTAGTAAAATGATGATTGCCATTATTAGAAATCATGAGGATGGAAATCATATATTGGTCTAAATAGAGCTTTTTGTCTCTCTGGCTCAATATATATATTTTATATTATATCATCTCATCTTCAGTTATGTTCATGTAAAGGGTAAGAAGGTTACTTATCATTTCAGATTTATAGATGTAAAAGTCAGGGCACTAAAAGGTAAAATGACAAAAGTCAAGGTCAAACAGGCATGAAAAATTGGTCCTTCACCTCTCTCTCTCTATTCGAATTATTTAGCTCCCTTTAAAGACAGACAATGGAGTGTAAGAATACACAAAAAATTTTCCATTGAAAGAGTGATTCAGCGTTAGAACATGTTTCCAAATTAGGGATCCTCCTTCCCAAATGCCTTTAAACATAGCAAGCTGAGTGCGTGTTGTAGATGGTTTTAAAGCTGGCCCACTTGAGCCAGGGCAAGCATTGGGCAACGTTTTAAGGATTCTGAGTACAATTCTTATGATACTGTGACTAAGTGACCATGTCTTGACGGCTTCACCCACCTCATAATCAAATTTTCCCAGCCCTTTTCTTACTGAGAATCATGTTAGCCTTGCCTTGGAGACACATTTTCCCATAGTACTTCAGAGTCTTTGGTGCTGCACTGTTTCTGCTTGACATTGTCCTTCCTGCGGTGGTAGTAGAGCTTAAGTTTTCCTTCCACAGGACTCCAGGCTCGAAGCTGGTCTCAGCACTAATGAAGGATGCACAGTGTACCTGTTACTCAGCCGGCCTTTACGTTCCACAGTCTAGGGAGGAGGTGTTCCTTCTTTCCAGGCTGCTCCTTCACTCACAGCAGCCACCCCCACTCCTCACCTCCAACTCTGGTTCTGTTCCACAAGTCTTAGGGATCTTTACAGTTATAAGAATTTCAGAGGTATCAGTATATGGGCATGGCCATGACCTCTACTGTCAGCATTTAGGACACAGGCTGATTCACCCCAGCCATGAAATGAGAAGGGGATATAGGTAGGAGCGAAACCATCCATTATCTGCAACTTGTGAACCTTCCACCTTAGCAGTGGCAGGGTAGAATGGGCAATAATCTAATACTCAGACAACTCGGGTTCTAATTCTGGCTTATGGACTTTCTTTGCCTTAATTTCCACATTTAGAAAAACACTTATTTTTTCTAAGTAATGACTGTGCACTGGGCACATGTTCCATGCTTTTACCTATAATATTTTAATTGGACATTTTTGGTTATCTAGCATCTTGAGTTGTCTCCTTTTGTAACTTTACTCTGATTTTCTTCTTAGAACTACCCCTCCTCCAGTCACAGCCCACGACCTTCAGAATTGAGTTGATTCCTCCTCAGTTCCAGGGATGAAGCTTGTGAATTAAGCTGGTTAATTAGCTATTCATATTCCCTGAACTGTGTGGTTGATTCAGGGGTGGGCAGTCAGAGGGAATCCCAGGACTTTCCTAGAAGCTCCCTGAAGAGAATTTCTCTGGTTTCCATTAATGAGTCCACAGAGAGCCTAAGAATGAGGTAGAGCCAAGAAATGGGTCCTGGTGGCCTTGTCGAGTACTGAATCACCCTGACCTGAAGCTGTACCTATTCCTGGACTTTTAGTTACATGAGTCAATATGTTCCCTTTTTAGCTTAAGCCAGTTTAAGTTGTGTCTACAGTCACACTTTCAATTTTTAAAAAATTGGTGTCTCATTTTTCTCACCTCTTATATTTGCATAAAAACTGACTGAGCTAATATACAGTGTTGTTGTGAAGAGCATATTATGTGTATAAGGGAAATTTCAAGAATATAAACAGAAATATGAAAGCATAAATGATTATTGTCATTCTATCATAAAAGTAATCTCCTCTTGCTATTTTCTCTCTTTAGTCATGATATTTAAAATCCTGATATCTGTGAAAAAATTATGCAAACTGATTTTTGAAAGATGATATATTTCATTAAAGTTTATTTGGATAAGTTATTCTTTCATTCCTTTTGGAACTGAGCTCAATAAAACATGAAACCAAGTGAATAAGCCCCTCACTACTCCCACTACTGAACCCCCACCTCTTGTTACCAAGCTCTATCAAATGAATAGTATATTCACTTCTTGTCACTTCTATTGCTGCTCCTTTAAATGAGGTTCTTATTGTTTCTTCTCTGTTACTGAACTTGGATTGTGGTGGAGTCCACTGAGGGATGAAACACTGGAGGAGTTTCAGGTTTTGTTGGAGAACTGGTTATATGTTTGGTGTGCAACAAATTATCCCCAAACTTAGTGGTCCCAAACAACAAAGGATTTTCATTATTCCACACAGTTTCTGTGGGTCAGGGTTTGGGTGTGGCTTAGCTCGGTAGTTCTGACTCAGGGTCTCTCTTGAGGTTGCAACCAAGATGTTGATTGAGGCTGGAGTCATTTGAAGGTTTGACTGGGGCTGGGAGGATCTGCTTCCAGTTTGTCTCATTTGCAAACCTGGAAAGGTTGTGAGGTTGAAGGCAGGAGGCCTCTTCCACACCACATGGACCTCTCCATCAGGTTGCTGATTGTCCTAGGACAGCAGGCTTCCCCTAGAGCAAATAGCCCAAGAGAGAACAAGACAGAAGCTGCAATGTCTTTTATGGTGAAGCCTCAGAAGGCACAGTTCATCATTTCCACAGTATTCTCTTGGTTGTGCAGGTCAGTCCTATCTAATGTGGGGAAGGGTTGCACAAGGGCATAAATACCAGGAGATGGGGATCGTGGGGGACCATCTTGGGGACTGGCTACCACAGTTGAGGCAATGAAGATTTCAGTTTGGGATGCTCAGTTTAGTGTTGTATCAAAGTGGAAAAGGACAGCAGACAGCTGGATTTGTCGGTCGGCAATTGAGAAAAGAGATAAGTGTTGGGAGTTGTGGGCGCATAGATGGCAGCTGAAGGCATGAAAGTGAATAAGTTCACCCAAGAAGAGTAAGATCATGAAGGACTGAACTATCAAAGTCTACAGAAAAGAGAAAGAGGAGAATGAGGAGACAGCATAGAAAATTGAGAAGAATAAACTTGAGAGTTAGGAGGAAAGCCTAGATAGACTAGTATCAATAAAACCAAGAGAATTTCAAGGAAGGAAAATCTCAAATTCTCATTTAACTATAAAGTTCTGTCATCCCAGTTGATGGTTTGCCAAGGGACTGCCATAGTTGAAATGTAACAGGAAAAAGCCAAAGGTCATTGGAAATTGACACCTACTGGATTAGTCTTTGTCTTTGCAAACACAAAATGGGGAGTAGTGTTATTTTGCTTTGTTTTGGGGGGAGATGATGGATTTTGTTTGGTTTGCTTTTCAAATTGGATATTTTCTTTCTCTATACATTCTGTCCATATTTATTCAAATTTTTCTTGGTTATTAAAAGAAAACTTATTATGATCTGAAATATAGGACTAATTGTCAACCTATTATATTCTTCTGTCTCTTGAAGCAGCAATTGTTCCATGATGTTCTCTGTGATTCTGAGAGTACCAAAAGCTCTAAACTCATTCTGTGGTCTATGGCATGATGAGACATCATAGTTTGTAAAAAAAGTCCATCTGGTTCAGGGTTTTGGTTGGTGCTTTGGTCATCTATAGTTGTAAGAATAAAGCTTCAGGAAACGTACCCTTAATAGAAATATGAGCAAGTCATGAATACATTAAATTTTTTATTTGTTTGCTTTTGCCTTTAAAAGCCTTTGGGTTGGTCTGTGTGGCTTGGTGATTTGTTTTGTTTTGTTGAAGATTATTTTCGTCAATCTATGATCTATTTAACCTGCACCTGACCAAATATATTTGCTCTGACCCATTTTATAGGCAGCTGTTTGCTGTTTACTTTCCAGGGAGAAAAGTGCCTAGTCAGCCAAGGAAAATATTGCAAATGTTAGCAGGATAATTTTGTGTGACAGTTTAGCAAACCAATTGTATTTGACCTTCTTCTCTATATTCTGAAGAGTTCAAGTCCAAGTGCCTTCAGGGGTGGGGTGGAAATCTGGAGGAAAATCAACCACATTTTTGTTAATATATAAATCACATCCTTTCCATGCAAATGAAAACTACAAATAGGATTAAAACTTGCACTCCTGAATATCTTATAATGATAACTGACAGCAAAAATATTCCCACTCTTCTTCCGTCTCCATCCTTCAGTACATATGCACACACATGCACATACATGCACACACACACATGGAGGCATCAAAAACTTTACAGAAAAGGTACAGGGAATATTTCATTCATTTCTGGAATATAGCCATCTTTGGCATGGAAAGCAACAAATGTTATTTAACAGCTACGCAATAAAGCATCTCACAATAGTCTATGAAGATAGTCCAGGCAGGGGAAAGCTTCTATTTAGTATGAATTTAGCGTAGCTTAGCTGGAAGGCTGTTGGGATGTGGCATTGGGGAATGCCACAGTGTTAAGCACAAATAGCTCTGCTGCCTGGATTTTATTAGGTCGTTGGGTCTCCAAATCCCAGAAATCCAAGGTACCTTAAGCAGAGTGGCTTTCTCTCCACTTTTGCCCGTTAGCCCATCAACCCTCTACTGAGACTCACCTAAATCTACTCTTGTATTCTTATTTTTAATCCATATATAACACATTATAATCTAAACTAGCCCCAAAGGTAAGTGGCTAGAGAGCACATTTTTCTTTTACCGCATACACACACACCCACACTCATGGAAACACACTTTCTGTGTTAATAACTAATAAATATTCTAGTAAGTGTTCTAATGACCAACAAGAGGCAAATTCTTAGCAAGAAGAGGTACTCTTGTAAATGAGCTACAAGGGAAAAATTCAGAGTCCATTTATGTTATTCACCTTCAGTCATATATTAAGACCCAGGGATTTAATATGAATCTGTCAGGTACACTAAAAAGCCTCTCCTAGACATTTTTTTTTTTTTTTTTTTGGCTTCTTAATTTAATTCAGAATATATACTTGGGAGAATGCCCACACACATGAATTAAACACAGGAAATGGAGACCATTAACATATGAACTAAAATAAGTGCTGTAAAACAAATTTTTAAATCTGAATTAAATTACCCCAGTTAATGCATAATGTTTATGGAATTTTTGCTCTTTAGGGCAACGGTGTTCTCTCTGGACCTCTCAGCTTCTCTGGAGGGAAGGGCAGAATGAGAAGGAGGAGCATCTCTTCATGAATGGAGAGGCTAAGGCGTAGAGAAATTCGGGGGCTGACCGCACACACCAGCTAGTACCGGGATCTCCCAGTCTTGGTCGGGCACTCCCATCTTTAAGAAAATGTTAGACATGCACCCTCAGAGTATTATCTTTCTATTCTCTCCTTTATAAATGATATACTTGGCCTCCGACACTAATATATTATGTATGTTATAAGGCACACACCAAAAATAGAGATTTTGTAAGGACGAGTTCTAAAGTAACTTTTTTCCCTCACAGATTAACTTGTGTTTCCTATGTACATACTCTGCTTTGGAAACCACTGAATTATCGAGTTGGGCATAAAAGTGGGGAGCGGATTCCTGGGCCCCCCTCAACACATCTTTTTGATCATCCTGCCTCTCTCCAGTTTCAGAAAGTAAGTAATTTTGTGTGTACAAAAGGGCACATGCCAAGTATGGCTTATACTGAGGGTCACACACAATATCCCTTCTCCCTAGAGGCTCTCTGAGCGTCACACATTAAACACAGCCATACAGATGATGATGATGATGATGATGATGATGATGATGATGATGATCGTTAACTAGGCAATACCTGTGCCCAGGGAACCCTTGGTCCAAATAGTCCAATTTAACTGAAATCATTCTCTGAGATATGGTCATATGTTGCACTTAAAAAACAGAGTAAAAGGAAATAAAGTTATGAGAATGAGGTTGGCATTTCATTCTTTGGTCTCTGTAGCTCATGTAAGTAAACATGGATGTGGGGGCTAAACTAAGGCAAAGGTCCCCTCCCCACAACAGATACTTGACAGCAGGCATTTATTTTAATCTCAGCACTTCCTTTGGTTTCACTTCAGTTTACTGCCCTTTCTATTAAATTTGAGCTTAATAAATTAAAATAAATTCTTATTGTTTGAAATAGTAAAAATAATGCAGCCCAGTATTATAAAAACATGTCTATTTACCCATTCTCTCTTAAAGGAGCTTTACCTGAGCAATCAATCATGATTGTTTTGGGGTTATGGGATTGGGTGCAGTTTTTGTTTGCTTTGTGTTGTTTTTATTTTCTGCCTTTACTGTTCTGTATTGCGTAAAGTATCTCTGTAGTGTAAAAATATATATGGTATAAAAATAATAAAGAAAATTTCCTTTAAAAGTCAAATATTCATATCTAAGTGAAATAAATGAAAGTGTTGAAAAGTAGTTGTTTCCAATACTGAAAGGAGATGATTTTGCAGATCAAGGCAAAGCAAAGCAAAATATGTTGTTCTTTGGGGTTTAACTGCATACACGGTCCCTATGAAAATGAAAGCATGTGCAGCCTGGAAACCCACTCTCTCCATGGTGAGAGGTTACAATCTCCCCCCTCTTTTGCACTCTGCTTGTGATCAGCAGGACCCATCTACAGAATCCTGCCTCAGCCCCAAACCAAATTTCTCTCTCTAGTTAGTGGAAAGATTCATAAAACCCCAAATAACAGAAACTTGGAAAGTTTAAGCTGAAAGATATCTCAGAAATCATTAAATAATGCAATCTCAGCATATTCCAGCTGAGAGAATCATGACACAGAGAGATTCAATGTCTTGTCCAAGATCATTAGCATGTGAGGGCAGAGCCTGGACTATAACCCTGTCCTCCCAACTTCAAGCTCAACAACAGCTATGTTGACCTTAGGCTCGGCACATTTCTTGTTCTCATTTTGTTTGCCCTGTCTTACTACTTCTATTTATGGCTTTGTTATTGCTGTAATATTGTTGTAAGTAGTCCCAAGCCATTTGTGGTAAGAGGTAGGGGATGACATATTTATATTTCAGAACTCTCCCAACTCCCAGTCCAGTGCTCTTTCCATGAAAGGGCAGAATGTCAGAAGTACCGTGGACTCGTTGTTACTTCACTGTCATTAACAATATCTGCTGTGTCCATGGAGCCATAAAATCTTGCAGTAATCAACCACACACTATGCATCCTTGTAGGCTTCTTTCCTAAGTGGAAATTTCTTGAAAATGATTTTTTAAAAATTTCATGTAAAAATAGAGGAAATTCATGTATTTATTCAATAGCTTATTTAATATTCATGAATAAAGTTACCAAAGGTGAGACTAGAAATCCTTGTAAGAAACCATTTCAATTTGGAGCTTTGACAAATGTAAAATAATTATCTATTTGGGGAAGGGAAACTTGTATACAGCTGTTTTCTATTGACTTTAGAAATCAGAGAAAAAAGCTTTAAAAAGGAAGATTTATAAAGAATACTTTGAGACAATAGCAGCAGAGAATGAATTATGCTTAGAAGGTAAGAGATACTTTTTTGGGAAATACATTGCCCTTCTATTTCTGACATCATTTTATTTTCAGTGAACTGATATCAGAAATATGGTGATGTGGAAAATCACAAGGTAGTTGACCTGACTAGAGAAGCAACAGCTAAAATCCATAAAAAAATGTATCTATATAATGGTTGAGTGGTGGAAGGGACAGAGATAAAATGCATTGAATCTTTCTGACCTGAAACATGACTAGTAAGCAATAATACCAAAAGGAACAATGCATTAAGCTTCTAGGTCCAGAAGGATATTAAATTAACAATAAAATTTTAAAATTCAGTTGTAATTCCCTATGCTAACTGAATTACCTTACATGAGATGACTGCTCATGATTGTGTCAATAATCAACAAATAAAATCATAAGGTGAAAAGAACCTATTACATTATCATTTTATGTACGTGTATATTTATGCTTTCTCCATTTTGCACTCTTTGAAAAGCTGTAGCTAAAGTTGTAGATTTCATATGTTCTGTTAACAAACTTACCTTGATAGGGAATGGTGGCCATTCTTAGAACAATCTGCCTTTAACCTGCTGGAACAGGACAGGGTGAATTTGATACAGTGAACAAATATCCGTCAAATGCAAGTTAAGGAATATGAACTCTGTGTTTGGGATGAGACATAAGCATCATGTTGACCCCCTATAGGAAAACTTAGAAACAAGGCTTTTTGCTGCTCTTCTGGGGAGGGATGGGGGTGGAGGTGGTGCTTACATTCCCATGGGAATCAGATGTGAAGAAATGTCAAATTCCAATGCAAAATTTTCTAGACCTAAGAAATATATTGGTGGGTAGCCTAGTACCAGTTTTATTTTGTAAATCAATACAAAGATGTGGTCATCAAATTGTTTGAAAAATAAAAACCAAATATGTAAATGTAGGTTGATTTCATCCAAGATCAACAGTAAAAATAATAATTAGGTTGTTGTCACATGAAAATTAAAGGTTTTATGTTCTGTTTATGTTTATAATAATACGAGAACTCCCAGGTGAAGCTTGAAGAATTAGCTTATTTTAAAGAAATTATGTAGGCAGCAGCTAATAAAATTATATTGACACTATATACACTTGTGTTTCCATAAGTACCACAGCAATCAAATCAAATTAAATTTAAAAGAACACACTAAAATTCTCACTACCCAAAGGTGATCAACAGATCTTTAAGCCTGTAACTGTGATAATTAGGAGAGTAACATTTGATTTGCCCATTAAACTCATTATTTCTTTTTCTATTTCTGGGATTCATTTATCTCACTTACCTGTGACCTGTTTAGTATGGATCTGGGTCACTTTTAAATTTAAAAGTATGCATTTTGGGGTAATGAGAAGTCCACAAAAGGACTGTGGATATAAATAAAATACAGGCGTTCCCTAACTTACAAATACCCAACTAATGAATACACAGACATATGAACAGAGCCCAGGAGAATTAAAAGTACAGCCTGTCTTGTAAACCCCATTTTATGCAGAATCAGACAGATAATGTAAATGAATAAAGCTACCATCTGAATAGAGACAGCTACTACTCAGGCCACTGAACTTTTGTCATGTGAAAATAAAGAGCAGCAAATCCACATTTTTATGTAAGATCTCTGAATGTTTCAATGTTGAACACACCAATTCCAAACTTTTAAAAAATACTGGGTAGGCCAAATAAAAGCCTTCTGTAAGCGCTGCTGTTCCTACCTCACTGTAAAACCCTTTGTATTAAAGAGTGATGATTTTCCAGACCGTCTTTATATGAAATTTGTAAATCCAGTCTGTCTACTTCTAAACATGTTTCCAGAATGTGAAGTAGCTCATATATGATTGGTAAATAAGGGAATACTGTTTATAAAGCATAAAAAACACATTGGTTCACACGGCTCCCCCCAGCACATTTATGTTTTGTGTAATATAGTAATGACAAAGTACCTTGGCACAGCTCAATGCAGCAAGCCACAGGGGATTGCAGTATTGTCCCAGTCACCCCTTTCTGTCTCAGAAGTGCCTATTCCACAGTTTTCACCAATCTTCATGCATTTTTGCCAAAGTCTCATCTCTTGCCACCATCTCTCCTTACCATTATGCTTGAGCCACACTGACCTTCCAAGTCCTTGAACATGACCAGCTATTTTCTATTTTAGAGTCTTTTCACAGTTTCTACTCTCTGGGTAAGCTTCTGCTCATCCTATTCATGAATGATTCCTTCCCATAATTTTAAGACTCATAATAAATGTCACCTCCTCAGGGAAGCCTTCCATGACCACCCATACTATTTCCTGTCACTGCTTCCTGTAATTTACCTTTACAGCACTCGTCACCTAAAGAGGTTCATGTTATTTCAGCACCATACATCCTGTGCTATCTCAGAGGAAGTTCGTGATACATGAAACTTGAATGGATAAGATACTTACAGTATTAGGGGGAATAATAAAACACTAACATTATGATAAGATTAGCTTAACAGTATTAATGCCATGGCACCAACAAATAGACTTTTGAGGGTTTGACAAGGAGCTTAAGCATCACTTTTTAAAAAAAATGTAATAAAATATACATAATTTTAAATTTACCATTTTAACCACTTTAAAGTGTACAATTGAATGACCTTTAGTACATCCAAAATGTTGTGCAATCATCACCACTATATCATTCCAGAAAATATGCATCATGCCAAAAGGAAACCCTGTACCCATTAAGCAGTCACCCCCTATTCCTCCTTCTCCCCATTCCCTGGTAACCGCTGATCTGCTTTCTGTCTCTATGGATTCACCTATTCTGGATATTTCATGTAAATGAAATTATACAATATGTGACACTTTGTGTCTGGTTTCACATAGCATAATGTTTCCAAAGTTCATTGAGGTTGTAGCATGTACCAGTACTTCATTCCTTTTTATGGTTGAGTGATGTTTCAATGTCATGATATAGAGCATTTTATTTATCCATCATCAGTTGATGGACATTTGAATTGTTTCAACCTTTTGGCTATTGTGAACAGTGCTGCTATGAACAAGTTTTTGTTCGAACACTTGTTTTCAATTCTTTTAGGTATATACCCAGGAGTAAAATTGCTGGACCATATTGTAATTCTATGCTTAACTTTTTGAGGAACGAACCGCCATACTGCTTTCCACAGCAGCTGCATACTTTTTTTCACATTGCCAGCAGCAATGTAGGAGGGTTCCAGTATCTCCACATTTTCACCAACACTTTTTATTTTCCGTTGTTTTTTTAATAGTCATCATAGTGGTATGGAGTGGTATCTCACTGTGGTTTTGATTTGCATTTCCCTAATGACTAATGACATTGAGCATCTTTTCATGTCCTTTTTGGCCATTTAGTGTAAGCATTATTTTTAATTTTGTTCTTTAAGAGAATAGTTCCAATTCCAAAAGCCAATTTAAAAAGCTTTTTGAAAATAGCATGAAGATTAATTGGTGGCTGCCTATAATTACTCTTAAGCACAATGACAATGCTGTATCCTGCAAGCTGTTGGGGATAGGCAGGGGGCAGAGAAAGGTGAAAGAAATAGGGAAAAAAATAGCCCTAGTCCTTAAGAAAGTGCAATCTAATTGAGGAAGAAAATTCAAATGTAAAACCCTCTAAGGATGATTAGATGAACAAGTTTGGATCTGACAAAAATATGAATTATGAGGGGCAGGTTAAAAATGTGAAGAAGTGAGGAATACTATTTTCAAGAAGGTATCCTAAAAGAGATGGATTTGAATCCATGCTTGAAGGGTGTGGTTTGATACAAAGAAGTGAATGGGGCTTTTGAGCAGCAGAAAACTGCAGAAGTGGAAGGCAGGCATTTTACTTAGGAGATAGCGAAGAGCACAAAGGAAGGAGAAATGCTGGTGATTGAAGAGAGATTGAAAGAGGTGTTCATTTGTGGTGAGAGAAGTATGAAAAAACACTGATGTTAGAATGAAGAATTTGGACCTGTTCATGTAAACAATATGGAATTCTTTATCAGAGGGTCTCTGTGCTTGAGGACAAGTGTATCTCAGCTGACTTGGACCACAGAGAGATTAAAATTAGAACCATCTAGGAGGCTGTTGCTATCTGTCTATCCATCTGTCTATCTAATCTACCTACTTACCTAGCAAAGAGAACCTAAACAACCAAGAAACTATGGAAATTAAAGGGTGGTAAAAATGTAAGGGGCATTATAAGGGCTATTGGGAAGTAATTAAGAGGAACTTTGGCAATCCAGATTATTGCTCCATCTTCAAAATGGAGACCTCAATCTAGCAAACCTCCCAGAATTATCTGCCCTGTTTTTGAAGATCTTCAGAGAGGAGTTACAGGAACAAAGGAATTGCCATCAAGAATCAGACCCTTGGGCCTTCTGCTCAGTGTGCCATTGACCACGTGACACAAGATGCCCTGAGAGCACCGGCACGTGCTTCTTCCCCAGAATTCCAGATGTGGAGTCGAAGGATCACCAAGTGTCCAGATGAGCATACAGGTCTCAGGCTGTCGAGGGATTGAATGTAAAGCATGTCAGAGGGCAGTGCAGGAAGACAGAATAAAGAAAGGAATCACAAACTGGTGACAAAACACCTGCAAATATATTATCTCCCTATGTCGAGCACCCACTCAGGAAGGAAATGGAGATGCTATTTTTTTCTGTTTTGAGAATTTAGAAGGTTGGTCCTCACTAAAATCACTATTCATGTCTTTTACCTTCAGAAGCTCATCCAAAACTCAATTCATCTAGGAAACTCTCTGAGGATATCCCTAAACTCAGGGTTTTGTTCTGGCCCGTGAGCCCAAAGTATACATAATTTACTTTGAAGAAAAAAATGATCCACAAAATTTAGACCTTCCAGTATCAATCAATTAGACTATAAAAGGACTCACTGTTTACCATGAGAAAACTCCTATAAATAGCTATTTTTCTCAGTGCTTCACAAGATTCATTACCTACTCTTGTTGTCGATAACATAGCTATTGTACTAAGAGGCACACCTATGTATTAGTTTGGCACTGCTGGTTATTTACTTTATAATTATATTCTTTAATCATTCTAGGAGTATCTTCTGTCTAACTATATTGTAAATTCCCTCGGAACACAAACCTAATGTGTTGATTTTTTGGTGTTTCCACTACCTTGCTCAGTATACAGTGGGCATTCAATATATGCCCTTCCCATCAGATCAAGTTGTTAAGTCAGAAGGGAAGTCAATGGTTTATAGTAAGGTCTAAATCTTTTGTGACTGAAGAAGAAAGAAAATGGGCAGGTATTTCAGCTTTAAAATGGCATGGGAAATTTGTGAATTTTTCTCAGTAGCAATTCTAGTAGGTGATATTGGATTTACCACATAGCAGAGATCATGGAAGTGCAATACAAAACCCAGATGACAGTATGAAATGTATTTTGTGTGTATTCACAAAATTCCACAGAATCAATCATCATCCCTTTGACCGAGTTAATATGAACTCCAGTGGCAGTAACCCACGGACCTCTAATAGAATTCACCGATAGGAAATACTAACAGTTCCTGTGGAGGCATTACCCTTGCTGCCGACTGTGATCTATGGATGACAGCCTCCCAGAAAACACATTGACACAATAGGCTGTAATGGCTCAGATGGGGCCTTTATGTGCTATCGGGCCAATGATCCGCAGACAATGTCTCACTGGGAGATTTCTCAATTGCCTTCTCCAAAGCTTTCCCTCATGCTTTCAGGGCCCGTCCAGGTACTTTCCAGAGCACAGGGATGTCTGCCTGTGCTCTAAGGCTACGGAAGCTTGCCTCAAGGCATCTCCGGTACACTAATGAGCCGCTGCAAACCCAGTGAGGAAATGAAGAATAGTATAGATGGACTCTTTTCTCCAATCTGAGTTGCTGTAGGTGTAGATGTGCTTACTTATAAAGTGTAATTAAGCTCCAACAGCCAGATTTGGGCTTTAGTTCTCACCAATCCCTGTCGGCTATTTGGAAGGCTGCTTTGTCAATACCTAAAGATTCCCTTCCTCCTCTGGCAGTTGCTGAATTGTTCAACAGGTGTTTCCTGAATGTGCTCATAACTGTGTAAGGCATTATTGTAGATGTAGAATAATTAGCTTCTGTCTTCAAGGAGCTTCCAATTGAAAAAAGGTGAAACTGACTCATATGAACCCACATGTAATATGGGCTAGGTTGCCGTATTCTGGACTCTGGGCTGCTTGATGATTATGCATTCAAAGCTGCCCAATATCTGCTTCCACATACCATTGAAATCCAGTGATAAAATAGGTATATGACCTGGCACTGGGCACTTACTCAGAGAGGTAGTTCTTGTTAGAGGAAAGGGCAGATTTATCAGTGGTTACTAAAAAGACTTGAATCTTACATTCTTTCATAGGTCAAGGGCATGTGGGTAGGAGATTTGGCAGGTAAGGCAGGGATAGGGGACAACTGACATTTACAAGTAAGTCTTGTGTTCCAAGCACTTGAGAATGGTTGTCTATTTTACCTTAACAACACCCTATGAAGTAGATATCATCATCAACATTTCACTCATGAAGAAATAACAGCTCAGATTTATTACCTATCTTGCCCCAAGTCACACAACCAGGAAATGATAGAGTCAGGACTCAAACCCAAACCTATTTGTTCCAAAACCCACCCTCTTTCCACTCAACCATCCTAACTACCTATCACACGTTCTATCTCCTTGACCAACACATGCATAAAACCTCTGTCTCTTTCGCACTGCTTGTGAACAGTCTTCTCCTTGAAAATGGCCCCTGATTCTGGGTTGAGTGGGAAAGGATAGAGATCAAGCAAAAGGAGACAAGAGTGAGAAGCAGATTCAAGAGACTACCTTTTGCCAATTCACAAAGGTAAGACCAGTGCTGGTGTTCCCAGCCCAGCTTATTAGCCAACATCCATCCTGACGGCTCAGTGCAAAGACCATTCAGGATGTGACATGTTTTTTTATGTGACAAAATACAATGTCACATATTTTGTGATATATATTGAGGGATGTGACATCCTTAGTGAGTCCCTGAAATTTGAGGCCACCCAATGATGGTTGTTTCGAGGAACAATGTCAAATCTGAATGTAGCTCTAAGGTTAAAGAAAGGCATCTGAATGACTCATTGCTGAGAGAAAATTTATGTTGAGGAAACAAATCCATTCTTTCAGTCATACACATTATCTCTTTTTTTGAAAAAGCCCTCAAGATGATTAGAATGTAAGCACAAAGTTTTGTGCAAAGTCTTAAATACATATTACAGTTGACTTGTGCTTTGGTCTAAACTTATGACATGGAGGAGTTAGATTTTTATGGATTGTATAGCTACTTAAAACATGTAACTACTTTTCTGTAAATTTTCTAATCTCTACTTTCCTCAGAAATATGCACGCTTACACATTTAGTGTTTATCTAGATTTTTTTCCTATGGATACAGGTACATAAAATATATTTGAAATATATGTTTTACAAAAAAGGAAGTCATTTACACTACTCTACAACTTGCTTTTTCTACATAATCTATCAAGGCCACTTTTCCTTATCAATACATATAGGTCCATTTTGTTCTTTTCAATAATTGCATGGTATTCTGGGCCTGGATGTACCGTGACTTCAAGGCTTATTGATGTATATTTAGATTGTCTTCAATGTTTTGATATTTTCAACATGCTACCATAAAATCCTTGTGCATTTTTGCAAAATTGTATGAATGTTTCAGTAAGACTAGTAGACCCTTTTAAATATCTTCGTCTCCTTTTGGCAAATCAGTGTCAGGTATTCATCTGCACCTATTTTATAGAAAGCCATTCATATATTTACTAATACTCTGTAATTTTGCAGGCTTATTATCGTATCCTTATATATACTGGTGTTAGAATAATATATTTGGTGCAGATCTTCATCAGTCATAACCCCCAACTGTAACATTGTATTGATAGCTTTATAGCGATTCACTTTCAGTCACAGTTGCTGGGCACCCATTGCTGTGAAAATCAGGCACCATCCAAACAGATTTCAAAGCACTATCAGAACTCAGAATAGCAACTCAATAAGGACTGAAATAATCAGAGATTTCTTGAAAGAGTTGTAACTTGAGCTGTGCCTTGAAATGTAAGGAGGGCTTGAATAGGGCGAAGAGGGCCCAAGCCAAGACCGTGGACCTTAGGCGTCAGGACCACGGACAGAGCAGAGGTGGCTGGGACTGAAATCGAGGCGCTGAGTCAAGGGGTAGGAGAAGCAGAGTGAGACCTTAGGACGAGGGCTTTGAAAAACGGATCAGAAACTCTAGATCTGCGGTAGAAATAGGAAACCAGGAGCAAAGGACAGTTTGGAAGAATATTTAACAAAGATTCGTCTGGCATCTATATGAAGTAGGGCTTGAAGAGGAAAGACCATTAGGAAAGCCAGGGCCTACAGTGGGGTGGTGACCCCACACTACAAAGGGATAGGCATATGGAATCCCCTATATTTTTTATGTAACATTTATGTAATCTAAAGCTTCTTTAAAAGTTAAAAGAAAAAAAATTTAAAAAGGGCCTAGGAAGATTCAATATAATCCACAATAACAGCTACTGCTTACTTGGGGCTTACTCTGTGCCAGGCCCTCTGCTAACTGCTCTATTTACATCCTCACATTTAATACTCCTCAGGACAACACTTTGAGTGTGTATAATAATTAATCTCAGAGATGAGATACACTGAGAGAGTTTAAGTGGCTTGCCCAAAATCACACAGCTAGCAAATTGCACAGTTGGGATCCCAACCCATGTCTAAATCCAAAGCTGATACCCTAACTACAATGCTCTGCAGCTTAGGGACTTGAAGACAGAGGAAGAAGGAAGGGCAATAATTGAAAATAGCTCCAAGAGACCAAATTGAAGTGACTGGGAAAATAGTGCTAATTTTTACAGAGCCAGGAATCAGAACTAAAATGCAGATTTCATATCATAAACATTATGGAGACTCCTTCCTGTATTAGTTCATAACTTCAAAAGGAAATATTCTTTCTTCTTCTCATGGTGGTTCCCTTCTTCCATGAAAAAATATTAAAAGGTAGTTTCCTTAAATACTACTTCCACCCAGGCTTATAAAGCCCTTAAGAAGTACGATGACCCAGATTCTAATACTAGCTTTGTCAATCCACTTAGTTACCTCATATGATATTTCCTGACCTCTTGGAACCTCATTCTCCTAATTTATAATGAGGTAGGGTAGAGGATGTTCCAGATACCTCCTATCTCCTAAATTCCATCATGCTCCTATTTTTTGTATTTTTGGTGCTAAAAGCTGCTGATTAGCAGAGATCTGAACTCACAAAGCCCAAATCTTACTTGACCCCCAGAACTGAATTATAACCTCTAATTGTTCCTTTAGGCATTCATTAATTTCATCATTTATACAGTAAATGTTTCTTGAGTACCTTCTATGTTCCAAGCACATTTCTAGATGCTTTGAATAAAACAGGGAACAAAACATTCATCTTATTTTTAGTAAAATAATTATAGGTAATTTTTACTGTTTCCTACATTTCTATTTATGATTTAAGAATTAACTCATTCAATCTTTATACCAACTCTATGAGGTGGGTTTTCCCCCCAAAAGAATGAGGCACAGTGAGATTAAGTGAATTGTCCCAGATTGCACAGCTATGCAGCAGAATCAGGATTTGAAGCCAGGTAGTCAGGCTCCAGAGACCCAACTCTTAACCTCGATGTTTTGCTGCAATAATCATCACACCCAGTTCCCCAGAAAGTATCCTGTTGCCTGCAAGAGGAGCCAGTACTTAGTCAAGGAGAAAATGACAGTCTTCAAGAGAGGCTATACGATTTTCTAGCTTGTGGCTTTGGAATCTCAGGATTATGTTTAAATTCTAGTTTTGACGCATGCTGGGTGGTTTTAATTTCTCTGAACCCTGATTTCCTCTTCTATGAAATGGGGCTAAAATAGTAGCTACCCCCTAAGGTCTCATGAAGCACAGAGACAACTTATGTCTAGTACCACAAAGGCAGTCAGAAACAGCACCAGAATTGCTTTAAAAAAATAAATAAATAAAAGCTCTAGCACTTTGATGTTAGAAGGTGTTTTTAGATGCAGAACCCATCTTGACTTCAGCTATTTGATCATGGTAGCCTCTGTGGTCTATGATGTGCTAATTCAGAACTGTAGGTATTTAAACATTGGAGTGCATTGTCAAGGAAGAGTTATTAGGGATTGCCCAAGTGTCCTATAAACAACCACTAGGAACAAGGGTGGGTAATTACCATTTCAAACCATCGAGCAATCAAGGAATATCCACACTGAAGGAAAACTGAGCAGGGCATGCTGAATATTAAATTTGTATACCACTGGTCGTATAATGATCTCACACCTCAGGAGCATTGTGTTGGCACCAGAATGGCCCCGTAAGGGAGATTAACAGGACTATTTTGCACTTTAATTGACTCCTTGAAACACTTCCTAGATGAAGCCATTATTTGCATTTTCTTGATGGCTAATCCAAATGTAGAGCTTGAAATGGTTGGGATAAGTCACACAATAAATTTGGGGCAGAGAGAAGCAAAAATGAAGAGGAATCACAACTCTTGGTCCCATTTCTCAAAATGAGAAATCCCCTTCTCATCCCAATAACTGTATTAACTGTGTAGATATAAATAAATAAATACACAGTTCTATGGAGCTACAATTTCAGAATATGAAAAAAAAAAAAAACTAAACTTAACTCTTATAACTTAATCATTAGGAATACAAGAACCCAGAGCCAACAGATTAGGGCTCAAATCCTAATTGCCCCACTTACTAGCTGGGGAAATCACTTCCCCAAAACACTGTTTTCTTATCTGTAAAACAAGGAATAAAAATACGATTTACCTCATTGGGCAGTTACAGGAATTGAATGAGATGATGGCATATCAACTGCTTAGCATGGGGCCTGGCACATAAGAACTCAGTAAATATCTTATTATTTCAAAGCACTTTGTAGATGTGATTTCTGATCTTTTAAACAAACCTTCAAAATATGATATTAATTCCATTGTATTGATAAGGCAACACAGGCTCAGACAAGCTACATGACTTGCTCCAAATTAAAAGGCTGCCAAGTGGCAGAACCAGGCCTTTTTTGCCCCAGAATTCAGGTGTTGCATACTACCCCACTCTGCTTGGCAGAATCACCTTGGCCCCCATACAGGCCAGCGTCCTGCTGGAAACATTAAAGCAACGTCATCCTAAGTCAGCTCCCCACTTTGGCTAAGTACACATTATGCCTCAGAGATGATTTCCAGCAAGGCTCACAGACTAGACAAAGAAATTCTGACATGATCATGGGTACAAAATGCCTTCTACCCTAGAAGCCGGCCACTTTAACAGGCATATTTTAGCTGGAAACAAGATGGCTTGCTTTCCAAAGTGCTTGCTCTTGCATCTCATAACCAAAGAAGAGAAGCGTCATTTTTTATTGGCCCATAACCTTTCCGTTATGTGAGTTTGGCATGAAATGACAGCTGTTAACACAGCGGGCCACCTCTTGGCATTCCAATGATGGCTATATTAGTGCCACCACTGGGTCCAGACCTGCTGTAAGCCTTTCATGAGTCAAAGTGCCACTAATTTTCCCTTATAAAGACCACAAGATGGTGTCCAGGCTGTGCCATTCAATTATGTTGTTCTGCCTTGCAACAGCAAGATCATGAATTTTAAATGCCTACTGTGATTTGGTCTTGTGACTGCACTGTGGACCCAATGCCATTCTGGGAGCACGATGCAAGTAAGTATAATCATATTTTTAAAAATGAAATTCACTTACAAGTGAGTCCTGAGGAGTAAGTGATAAATCCAGTTGAGGAGTCTCATTAAATACTAATTCCCCCTTCTTCTCCCTCACTCACCCTATCCTCTCTCATATAATATATAAGCCTTGTCTCATAGAATTCAGAGTAGGACTAGAAGAGGATCTTACTGTCTTCACTGATGCTGGTAATAAAGGAGAGTGGAAGGGGATAAGATAGAGGAGAAAGAGAGAGAGAGAGAGAAAGAACTAGAGGCCAGTATTGATTGTAACTTCACTAATTCATAATCTGTCTCTCCAAACCAGGGCTTCCTCCTAACTTTCTTTCTCAACTGATGTTACCACTATTCTCCTATATCTACACTTGCAGCAATGAAACCAAATCTTTGATTTCTTCTTGCTTTTGCCACTCACACTCAGTCACTAGATCTGTTGAGTCTTCCTTTACAATATCTGTCACTCCAACCTTCATTTCCTTTCCCATACTATCACTTTAATAGAAGACTTTATTACCTCACAACTGGATCATTGTGTCATCAGTTTATCGTAAAGTAGATAAGAATTCAACTCTGGTTGCAAACAGGTCTGGGTTCAAATTCTGACCCAACCACATGGTAGCTGTGGGACCTTGGACAAATTACTTAACATTTCCAAGCCTCATCTGAAAAACAGATATAATGACTAACTACCTCTAAGATTGTTAGGATAATACATGCAAAATGCTTACATTACTTTTTAACTGTTCTGTAGAACCAATTTCTTTCCTTTTTATCTGCTCTATACACCTTTTTCATGCTTCTCTTACTAAAATAAAGCAACAACCAGGATCTTCTGCTCCCAAACCTAAATGAGCTCCCCAGGGTATAAGGCAAAACCAAATGTCTTAGCCTCTCCATCAAGGCTTTTACTATCAGCCTTTAAGTTACCCTCCCATCCTACCTCCTCTCATCACTGTTTCTTGATAAGAGTTCTTCCTTTACTACAAAAGACTTGCTGTCCCCAAAGACACATTTCTTACCTTTTCAGCACTGTTCAAAAGTTATATTATTGGGAAGCGGCTGTGGCTCAATCAGTAGGGCTCCCGTTTACCATATGGGAGGCCCCGGGTTCGGTTCCCGGGGCCTCCTGGTGAAGGCAAGCCCGCCCGCACGGCGTGGTTAGCTGACCCAGCGAGCACAAGCAGCAAGGGGGGGATAAATGAATAAATAAATAAAATCTTAAAAAAAAAAAAAAAAGTTATATTATTCTTTTTTTCCTCAAGAGACTCACTGTTCCCACTCCATCTCCATCCATCCCAAAGTATCCAAACTTTAAGGTCCACTTCAAACCCATCATCCTTCAAAGATGTCTTTTTGTTTCCTCAACCCAGATTAGCCTCCCTTCTCCACCAATCCCTGCAGTCAACACCTATTTCCTGTGTCATTTATATTACGAATCACATACTGCCAATTTTGAACACCTTCTTTCATCTTGTTATGTACTATTTTGTAATTAAATGATGATGTCCTTTGATTCCAAGCCAAGGTACGACCTTACAGTGAAGTTATCTATATTAGTCAGGGTTCTCCAGGGAAACAGAACTGACAGGATTTTTAAAAGTTGTTCAACATCTATAGTAGTCATAAGAAATATACAAGTACCTAATATGTAAACTCGACTGACACTCATATCTGTAGAAGTAAATTTTTAATGGCTGGTTAATAATATCACTATATTTTTATTGTAATATAATACTCATTTAAGCACTTAAAACAGAAGGTGTACAAAGATTAAATTAAGACATGGTAAAAAGACTATATATTTGATTTTTATATGAGTAAAGGTCATAACCACACTGTTGACATGTAATACTGTTATAATACAACAGTTAAACTTGTGAGTCTACAACAGAAGTTATCTGTAGTTAAACAGGAAACAAAGTTGAAAAAAACCATATTAAAACAAAACTACTGGGACTAACAGGTTAGGATTGTATGTAGCAATAGTAATGTAAATATTATCAGATTTATATATATGTAAATATCATCAAGAATTGGCTCATGGAACTGTGGGGATGGGCAATTCTAAATTCCATAGGGCAGGCTGCAAGCTGGAAGTCTGATGAAAGTTTTTGATGAATTCCCCAGGAGACGCTGGCTGGCTGAGGTAGAGATGCAAATTCTCCCTATGACTGCTGATATCATCAGTTCTCCTTTTAAGGTCTTCAACTGATTGGATGAGACTTCTGTCATTGTTGAAGGCAGTCTCCTCAGTTGATTGTGGATATAATTAGCCAAAGATGCTATAAACATACTGGTCATTTAAATCCATGAAATCTCCTCACAGTAACAATCAGGCCAGTGCTTGCTTGACCAAACAGCTGGACCCCATAGCCTGACCAAGTTGACGCATGGACTTAACCATCACAGTGACTTAGAACAAAGCCTTTTGATTCTTTAGTAACTAATTTCTTTTGGATGCATTCCAAGATGTATGCATATTATGTGTTGGCCAGATTGATAGATTTGAGGAAAGAAAATACCTTTAAAAATGTGAACTTGAGCCCAGAAAAGAGTGAGAACATTTCTGACTTCTCAGTCTTGGCTTGGTGGTAGCTGAGGTGAAACTAGCAGTATCTCTAGCAGGGACTCAGGGTTCAGTGCAGAGGAAGTTTCTCCCAGATGCCTGAAGCAGTTCTCTGGAGACCGGAAAAGGGCTTCTTGGACTATGGCCATTTGTCAGTGGGAGAGATAGAATCTTCATCTCATGGGGCTGACACTTGGAGCCATAGACCGCCCCCACACACACACCTGCTGAGGGATCAAAAGGAGGTAACCCCAGCCTGTAAGACACAGATAATGGAATTTGTACCACAAAACATGTTGCTTGCAGGAATCTTTTTTGTATACAATGAATTATAATGAATAAAAAATAAATTAGGTGTCTGTGTGGACTCTACTTTAGAGGAAAAAGAATTGTTCCTACATTCTGTGCCCTTCTTCCATCCTTACTAAGCAAGCCATCTGTTTCTCACAGTCAAATTGAACAATTGATTCTTTGTCCTGATCCATTTACAAGTATCAAGCTAAGTTTTACATTCCCAGAAGCCATCCATGGTTGGACCCAGAGCACCAGAAGATAAGCAAAATCAAACCAGACGGTGAACAGAGTCAGTATGAGAAACTGGGAGTGGGTAGTAGGTTCTGCTCAGAGAAACTGGGCCTCAGTGGCAGCAATGGACAATACAGGGAGGTCACTGGGAGATACAGAAACCAAAAATGAAGACCAAAACCCAGGACTAAGGAGAGATAAAAGTGCTGGGATTATCATCATCTTCATCATCATCTTATAGGTCTACAGTCCCCTCTGTGGACCCCTTGGCCCTAGATATGTTTTGGAATTTAGAATTTTTGGATTTTAGAAAGGTAATGTACATTAATATTTCTGCAGCAAATCACAATAAATGGTATTAAATAGATCCTATACACAGCCTCATGTTGGTTCAAGTTAGGTTTTGCCACCATATTAGTTTTGGCACCAATTTACAAGCGAAAAATCAAAACAATTTCTATATTTTAGAGTTTGGGGAGATTCAGAATTGTGAGTAAAAGCAGCCATGAACTATGTTAGGACTTCCACAGACATGTTAGATGGAATGCTGGAAGGCGGCCATCACCTCTACTCTAAAATGGGGAAACCAAGGCCCAAGGAGGTTAAGCAACTTACCTTTCCCCATAGCTACATTTCCCACATTTCATCTCATAGCTAGAAATTAGGGCAGGATTTAGCTAAAGGACTCCTACTTTTCCTGACTATAAAGAGAATTATGTGACAAAGCTGTCTGTGGACAGTAAACCCAGATTTCTAATAAAATTTTGATTTGACGTAGCACTAATTTAACTCCATGCTGGCGTCCATATCCATCTCACGTTGCTGCTTTTTTGGCATTGCCGCTGGCTTTAGAATGTCTTTCAATATTCTAGAATTCTTCCTTGATGACTTTGGGTTGTAGTGGGAGTAAACAGAGCCTCTTATTCTGATGTTGATGGTTTCATACCAGTGACTCCATTTTCTTCTAATTAGTAATTACTTTATAGGCTATTAATTACAAAAGTTGTTTTGGTTCTACAATATCACCAGCAATTACCTGGACCTCTAATATCATGTGGTCTGCAAGAGAGAATTTTGTTTAAAAAAAAAAACAAAACTAAATTTTTAAAATAGTAAAGAAGAAAGAAAAAGATCATGCTGTCCCCCCTTTTATATTATAAATTATATAATATAAAATTATATGCCAATTATATTTGTACATAACTATTGTAAGATAGCAATCAGACAATTGCACACCTACCCCGTTGTATGAGGACATTACCAACAAATACTACCATCCCCGCACATTGGTGCACTGCTCTCTTGAAGTTGTTTGATACTCACTTCCTCCTGCACCGCCCCTCTAGGCAGAGTACCTAGAAGTTTTGTGGAGTTGTTAGACTGGTAGCCTGAGTTCCCACTCCCAGCACCATCTGAAGGGGACCTCTCATTATCAATTCAGTCATGACACTCAAGTCAGCTGAAGCCTTGTGGGGAGGGACAGGAAGCAGATAGAGGGGAGGGGAAATCACTCACTTTCCCTACCTTTTCCTACACTTGCCTACTTTCCTGGGCTTCCTGGGGCCATCTCATCTATGACCTTTTAACCAGGCACCATTCAGAAAAATTTAAAAAACAATAAACTCTCCCTAGTCCCGGGATTTCCCATCTAGAAGCTTCTCTAAGTACAAAGCCCCAGGATGTGTATCTCCATTGCAGGTGATGTGCCACACTAATGAAAGATGTTTATTTGGGATGTTACGGGGGGTGTGGGAGGTGGGGAACATGGGAATCCCTGTAATTTTTGTGTAACATTTATGTAATCTAAGCATCTTGTAAAATTAAAAAAACAAACAAACAACAACAACAAAAAACAATGAACTCTCCCAAGTCCCGGATTTCCCATCCAGAAGCTTCTGTAAATACCATGGTGCCCAAACTCCTTTCCTCAAATGGGCATCCCCTTTTGGAAAATAAATACCTATTATTTGTTACCTGTTTGCTCAAATATTGGTTTTCCAGCACATAGTTAAGTCACTTGTCACATCTAGTTCCCTTTGGACTTGAATATTCTTAAAAATAAGTTGGTTTCTCATACTTGGACCTGCTAAAATGCAGTTCAGAGAGAGTGGAGCTAACTATGGCTGGGGAAAGAAGAAGTCCTCTTGTGAATATGTGCGAAGATTTTCACTTGAGTCCTATTAATACTAATGAGGGTGATCTGCCAAAATCCCTGTGCACTGAAATGAAAATATATGTTTTGGTACTGAGATTTCCTGTTACACTGTTGATGATTCACAGTATGATGTGATCAACTTATACTAAATAATGGCACTTATACATCACACTTTGAAGATGCATTTTATTGACTTAATGTGAACATTATTGCCATCATTTATTACAGAGACTTATCTTGTAGTAATTGAAATACAATATGGTGCCGTTAATCATTCTGAATACCAAATGTTAACTTTAAACCGGTCACACTGTATTAAACGCTCCTATAACCATAAAGCAATTTGATTTGCAAGTCTGTAAAAAGCTGGATGTTTAGGATTCAGTAAAACTAACACTTGGAACACATTCCAAATTAGATTCCTCAACAGTTTTCTTTAGCTGAAATAAGTTTTGCTGTTTTGTTTGCATAGGTTTCCCCTTCCGATGTGTACTTAGTGGATAAAATGATTGAAGTCATTTTCCTACAACATGATTATCAGGACTTGAATTTCTGTTCTCTCTGAATTGAGTATGAGAACGAGTTAACCTACCTTTCCCTTGTTTTCAACATTTAACCCACTGGGACCTTGAAAAAGGAAGTGGCACTATCAGATGAAGAAATTTCATTGAAAATGAGATGGAGAAAGGATTACAGGCGTCTCATTCTGTCATCATTCTATTGTTTGCCATTCCATCCATAATCAAGTAGTGACTGAGATTTTATGGGTTAAATTATTTGGGGGTCTCGTTTTATTTCCCCACAGCTAAGGGTGACTAATAGCAAAAATCACTTACAATTTGCAAACTACAGCTTTCTAAGGTATAGAAAAATTTCCTTTATTCATTTGGGCTAAGCAATATGCAAAAGAGAGACTTGTTGCCTGACTTGGGATACAGTATTTTACCCTTTTGACAAAGAAACATTTAAGTCTGCCTTAAACTTGTCTTTTGTATTAGAAAATATTTCTTGGGCCTATAACTGTTTATCTACATTTTTAAATAGTTCAACTTTAAGAAGCAACTTCTTTTATCCCAGTCATTTATAAAAATAACTCACTAGGTGGTCTATTCATAATTTAAAAATTTATACTGTAATTCCATTTTGCCAAAACAGTCTTTTTTTTCAGGATTTGGAAGTAATGCATGCTCATTATAGATAATCTGCAAGATACAAAGGAGAAATTAAGTCATCCATGATGCCCCAAGGCAATATTTTCAAAGGCCATGTAATGATTTTGAATGGTGTGGAGAGAGGTTGAAAACGCTCATTGAAGATTGTTTCCTTTACTTTTCATTTAGAATAAACTGTTGAGCAGTTTAGGACCCTCTCTGTGTGACAGGTAACAGAGGGATTCTATATTATTTCAAACGCAACTTTTGTCAGTAGCACTTCTCTTCTTAGACACGTTTATTTTTTACCACTTTGCGAAGAGATTAAAATGAAAATGTATGAAGAGTCCCAGAAGGTAGCCTGCTTTGAAAAGCTGTTTACTTGCCTTGGGCATGATTTGGGAGGGTAAAGGTCAAGGATGAGTCACAAGAAAGCCCCGGGGGTGTCCATTCAGACATGCTCAATACTCTTTCATCTCTTGTCTGTTTTTGTTGACACCAGCTGTGTCTACCTTAATCCTGCCTGCGAGTTTACATTTGTTTTCTTAATAACCTATAAACAAACCTTAGAAAACGGGCAAGAGCTGGCTAGAAAATAATGGTTGGGAAGCAGATGATGGGTAGAAAAGGCAAAGGAAAAAGAAGTGTAATGGGTAACAAATTCCTTGTTATAAAATGTCAGTGTAACCGAGATTATATTTGACAAGACTTAATTTGATCCAGAGCTTAAATGGAAGAAGTGGTTCTTAAACCCCATCCAGTGCCTGAAATAAAATAATGATCATATGCTAAATTTCTTCCAAGAATCTTAAAGTGCTTCCACAAATTCTCTTTCCTTTTATATGTGATAGGTGACAAATATGTTTCATAATTTTGAAGGCTTTAGGAATCAGAACCGATAAATAAAATTATCATAGTAGATTTTACGTAATGCTTGTATTTTTTGCATGTATATTTTCAATAAACAGCACTACCTAAGCAGATGTTCTGCCTTAATCACTCCCCTTCCTAAAACATAAAGGTGGGGGCGAAATGGGGTTTTAATGGATTTCTGAATCCTTCAGCGTGTGAAGAGAGGGAAGCAGGTGGTAGAAGGAAAGTGAGTGCATCTTGCTCAAATCTCCTGGTCAAATCGAATATGTGAATGCATTGAAAGGATAAGGAAGGAGGTTTAAAAGAGAAAGAAAGAAGGGCAAAGAACAAAAACACCAAAAGTCCTGGAAATACACTGTGATAGCCTATTATCTGAAAAGCCAATCAGGAAAATATTAATTGCTTGACCTCTACATTGATACAATCATTGATGTATCAATGCCTGACTGTGGCCCCACCTGTAGAAGGCAGAAGGTTGGAACCCTGTGTTGAGATTTATAGAAAAAGCAGTGCTGATACTGTGATCTACAAGGAAAAACAGAGGGCAACAAAAGCATCAAAGGGCAGAGAACACCCTAGGTGACATCCAGGGAATTTTCAGCATATTACTATTTCATTTCTCTTTCAAAGGGAAAAAAAATCTTTAATATGAACCACAAAGATGGGGGTGGGGAGGGGAAAGTAAGGGTCATCTCTCCAGAGAGATGGGAGCTCGGTGCAGATGTGATGGGTACAGCTGGGATGCTGAGTGCCCTGCAGTAACCCAGGGCAACAGCCATTCCCAGAACAGCTGTCAGGCAGTGACTTAAATGGATGGCCCCAGTGCCAGGTTTGTTTTTATTTGTTTGGTTGTTTTGTAACCCTGATATACGGCATTGAATACCTAGGGAAGCTCTTTATTGGAAGAACTAAGCCAGCAAATATTTTAGGTTCAGAATGCACCTTTTCTTAAATATCCAAGGGAAACAATTTCACTTACATGAGCGCCAGAGAACTGGTTAATATATGACCCTTGAAAGTCCAAATCCCAAAATTTAGTACATGCTGTGTGCAGGTACTATCATTCTAATTAATGCTTTTGACCAGTTTTAAGCAAAGAGTGCTGTGCTCGCCATTTCTCCCTCCCGTCTTAACCTGCTGGAGGCAGACTACCTGGATCTCAGCTCTGACTCCTCGGCCACTTATCAGCTGTCTACTTTAGGGCGACCATGCACCCTCTCCACACCTCAGTTTGTTCATCTGCACGACCTACCTGCTAGTGATGCCAGGAGAATTAAATGACTTCCCATTGGTAAAGCACTTAGCACAGTGCATGGCCCAACAATTAATTTCCAGTAAAAGGTGAACTAGCTATTCTATTTTATCAAATTAACTCTAAACTCTATTTTATCAAATGTAAAATGCCATCAATTATATAATATGCCATTATTTTATATGTCTAAGAAAATTTGATGCCAATGAACTGTAACAATGCTGTCCTATCAATTTATTAAAAATTTTATAATTTTGCAAATGTTCATTTAAATTTATTTAAATCTATATTTTGTGTATCACTCTTGTGCATACATTAAAAGGGAAATGTAAAGTTAAATCATTTAATGTATTCCTCAAACTTCTTAGCATTGGAGTCTGACCCTACTAAATTTTTTTTAAGTTGTCAAAGTTCTGTACCAAGACCACCAGGGAAAATTGCTGATCACACAAGATGGCACCAGGGAAAGTGCTACCTTGACAGAGTCTCAGCAGATCTCAAAAGGGGAATTAGAGGAACTTGGGAGACTGTGGTAGTCGTAGGGTAGTTTGGGGCAGGAGTTAGGGAGCCTGGGTTAGACAGGGATTGGGCAGAATGTGTAAATGAGGCAAGTTGCTGGAAGTCAGGGGTCTTATCTTGGAATATGTGGGACAGAACAAGCTGGTGTTAAAGCATTTTAACCTTACTTTGCTATGCAACTCAGAGTGTGTATAATTTATCTGCAAGTTGTGGTTTCTGTTTTATTACTCACTCACTATCATCAATGCCCATGCTTTCCCACCTAACATCATCTCTTCCCATTAAAAATATTGGTGATGCAGTATTTCTTACTTTTTCCAAGATTTCCATTGCCGTAGTTGACACCCATTCTGAAAGTTTTGATGCCCATGTATAGTGTAGATAGTTATATCATAACTGCTGCCTGGATAATAGAGATTTTAATATGCCTCCTGATTTCAGAACTAACAAGATACAAAAAAAAAAAAAAAAAATAGTGTGTCTTAGAATCAATGAAATACAGTAATAATTTGATAATAATAATACAATCTCCTTATTCTCATCTTGGAATGAGATGAGAGATACAATTTACTATGCATACATATGTCCTACTATATACATAAATACCCATTACAGAACTAAACAACTCTCGGAGTTAACTGAAAAGATGTATCATGAAATTATGGCTCAAGATTACTTACCCTGTAGACAGGCCCTTACACCCTGTTTTAGTTTGCTTAAGCTGCTCAGAGCAGATACCATAAAATAGGTTGGCTTTTAACAATGGTAATTTATTAGCTTACAAGCATACAGTTTTGAGGCTGAGAAAAATGTCTAAATCCTGGTATCATCAGGCGATGCTTTATTCCTGAAGACAGGCTGCCAGCGATCCTAGACTCTTCTATCACATGGTAAGGCACATGGTGGTATCTGCTGGTCTCTCTTTGGGTTTTGTTGTTTTCAGCCTCTTGTTACCATGGCTTTCTCTTTCTTTGTCTGACTTTCATTCTCTTATAAAGTACTCCTGTAAGAGGATTAAGACCCACCCCAAATGAGGCGGGTCACATCTTAAGATCTTACTCACCAAAAGATCCTACTTACAATGGGTCCACATCCACAGGAATGGATTAACTCTAAGAACATATTTTTCTGGGGTCCATATAGCTTTAAACCATCACATACCTCCTTATAAGCCTAAATGGGAGTTTCTATTACTTATTTTGTCCTAATCTTTAAAATTTTAGCATTAGTTTTGTTTCCTCAATTTAATAATTCTCTACTTTTTCAAGGCTTTTTCTACTGCGATGGTATTTGGTCACAGAAAAAATAATCATGTCACATAATCAGAAAATGCCCAAGATGTTTTGCCTGTGGAGTTGCTGTGCCACAGAATAAAACTAGAAAAGATAAAGACACTCAAATATACACTTTTTATTGGATTTTTAAAAAAATGCAGTGGATTTGAACTTGGCTGCACTATAATTTTTCCCAATGGCAAAAAATAAAAATGAGCACAGTGGCAGCTCCCAAGGAGAAAATTCCCGGAGCGAACAATCCATCGGTACCCTGATTTCCCAGAAATTCTGTGTGTGTTTGTTTGCCTGAGTATGTGTGTATGTGTGTGTGTGTCTGCCTGCCTTATGTGTGCTGGGTGGGGATGGAGAGGGAGAGGAATTCCATTTATATTGTCAATATCATCCTTTCCTCTGAAAAGTACCAAAATGTCAGGTTTATGAATAATGGCTATATCACCTGAGACTGGAATTAGTCAAGGAAGAAATCTCATGTATTACCTGGGCAAATTAAGACGTTAGAGGTCCCATACAGGGAATAGATATTAGTGGCCCATTCTTTCCCATGCTTGATAGTAATTCAAATTTAAATAATATTAAGTCAGAAAATAAGTGTAAAGAAACACAACAGTGTTGTGATTTCTTCTATGACTATTTTGATACTTTTTTTGAGTTATGAAAAAAGTCTTGTTTTTTTTCAGTTTTTTTTCCATTTTGAACAAAAGAAATGTAAGCTACCCCTGCATTGCCAATGCCTTCTGCCTATGGTTTGTCTACTAGCTGGGTTATTCCCACTCGGTGGCATCTTGGTTTGCTTCTAGAACAGAACATGCTCTCAGTTTCAGGTGTACAGAATAGAGATATTTTAATAAAATTGTGAACATTAAAAAAAAATTTTTTTTGTTTTTTTTTTATATTGTGAACATTTTTTAAGTTAGTCTATAAGCAAAACCCCTCCCCTACCCCTTCCCTAGCCCAGCATAAAATGGGTGTTTCTCAAAGTACAATTCAGATTTTCTTTACTGCAGATTATTCACCCTGTTGGGTTTCTTTATCTGAAATTATCTTGGGGAACATTTATGTTTGAAGCACAAAATGATATGAAAAGTCAAGTTAAAAAAAAAAAAGGCAAACATAAAAGCCGAAGGCAGGTGTCGGAAGCAGGAAAATCATTCCTTGAACTCCCCAGGAGTTGATCAAAGAGACAGCCATAAATTGCAACAAAGGCAGGGATCTATGCTGCTCTGAAAGCCCGCCAGAAACACTGGAAATGTTTCATTATTTATTTCATTAATTCTGTGATAGCAATCTCTGCTGACAGGATTTGCAAATCTAATCATTTATTAATGAAACATGTCTGGTGAATTGTGCTCAATACCTTCCTTAGGTCCCAGCCTCTGCATGAACGAAGCCCTTTCCTAACTGCCATCTTGCTCTCTTGCCACATTATGACATGGGATTTCCAAGTTCCTCACCAGGGACTGGTCTCTCTGAGCTCACAGGCATATTCAAAGATGGCTGCCAGGCACAGCTCCGTTCTAATGACCACCACGATGGCCATTTTCTTCTAGTTGTAGAAAATATTCTGAGAATCACAAAGTGTTGTGTGTGCTTTTAAGTCATGGAACAGGCAGGAATGAACCATTCAAGTTATATTTGCATTTTTTGTTACTCACCCTGATGCAGATAAGTCTTAACCTGACTCTTGACTAAGACAATGATTTTTCTTGGAAATTTCCCTGTGGTGTCAGATATTTCCAAAATCTCAGCCTGTTTCCTTGGCGACTGTCTAAGCTTTATTCCCTATGAACCAATGTGGCATGATTCATCAGTAAACAGCTAAGCAGCAGCCACCCAATTTACAGGCTTCCTAAAGATTTCCTGGAAAGAGATCCCTACCCTGAGCTATTTCACGGGCACTGTTGATATTTCACAGACTGTAGCTAAAAAAAAAATAATAAAAGTCGCATAACCATGTGCATGGGGAACAACTGCGTTTATGCAGATAATGAAATGCAAAGCCCCTTTAGATGTGCCTAAGCTCTGTTCATTAATCTGTGATAATTAGACTTATTTGCAGAGGTTAACAGCAGTGGCACATGGTAATTAAGCACTCCCTCTTCACCAGAGGGATCGAAATGCTTCTCATGTGACACGTGTCCAGTCTTCAGGACATTTTATGTTTGCTTTTCAGCTCAGGTTTCCTATAGGAGAAAGAAATTGTATTCTAGGCAGCCATGACCAGCTATCACTTTCCATAATAAGCAGCATCATATTTTAGTTTTAAACTCGGGAATGAGAGTGACCCAGGGTTAGAATCAAAATCCCTATCGCTGACTGGCTGTATGAACCTGGCAAGCTGTTTAATCCTTTTCAGCCTCAGTTTCCCCATCTGTAAAATGGGGATAATAATACCTTCTTCAGAGTGCTGCTTTGCTAATTGAATCATGATGACGATGAGAACACCTAACGTTCACTGAACGTTAGAGTATGTCATTCACACTTTAAAGCACTTTAATTGTAGCCATTAAATCTCATTTTACAAAGAAACCAGAACACAAGAGATTGAGAAGCTCCCCCAAACAAGCTTTGAGAACAAATCATTTAATTCACTTTGAGGCATCCAAGTCCCTTGAGAGCAAACGTCACAAAAGTGGGCATGAATTCACTGCTGGGAAAAACATATTTCCCTCTTTCCTCTAGAATGAAAATGATAATATTTATGCATTGAAACAACTTTATCTTTGACAGCAATCATCATCTGAGCTTAGGCTATGTAGAGTGGCATAATCCTAACTATAAAAGAATACTTCAGAAATAAAGAATTAAGGGAAGGTAGAAGAGAGATGTTGCACCTCTGCCCAGTATTAATAATTGCTCTAAATGAGGTAATACATGCAAAGCCCTTAGCATGGTGCTTTGTGCATATTAACTGCTTAATAAATAGTAGCTATTATCATAGAAGGAAATGAGAGCAATGCACAAAAGGAAAACTATTTTTCACTTCACACATGCACACGAACATGGACCTACCCAAGAGTACAGTCATCCCTAAATTCAGGCCCAGTGAGGTTTTTATCCATTTCAGCCAAAAAGTAACTAAGTAGTTTGCAGTATTAAAAAGGAGTATAGAAGGAAGGAAGGGAGGGAGGGAGGGAGGGAGGAGAAATATTCCTAAAACAAAGAAACCAAAGTTTCTAGTCCTTAAATCTTGGAAAGTGGCATTTAGGGGTTTCAGGTCCTAAGAAAGAGAGGGAGTTTTGCCTGGGTTTTAAGATTACCAGACCAAGTCAGAAAGTAATAGCAGCATATAGCTGCCTTGCCCCAAGACAGGGTTCGTTTTTAACTAATATTCTAGGGCTACCCTTGCTCTTTATTTGTGGCTGAAGCCTTGCTCATGTTTCTCACAGGCAGTCTAGAATAAGGATCCCAGCAGAAAAGTGAAAGCCCAAAGCCTGAGCTTGGCTGCTTTTCCATACACAGCTGGTATATTCATTAGCAGTTCCTGACTCCTTTCAGTGCAAGAGTGTGCAAATGGGCAGCATGGTACTTGTTTTTGCAAAGCCTCTTTTTACTTTTTTTTTTTTTTTTTTTTTTTTGGCTTTTGAAAGACAAGCATTGATACTTCCCACAAAGAAAGAAAATCCCTTGCAGCAGCAAGGAAAGAATTAAGGAGCTCTAAGGAATGACCTGAGTAAGGAAAGGTCTGGGACATTCCACCAGTCCTTATGCACATGGGTGATCAGTCCCACACCTTCCACAGCAGATGAGAACAGAAGCACATCTCCAGTCTAGCCTTGGTTTACCCAGATCTCACCTTTGTCAGTGCTGATCTGAATTTCCCTTGTAAGATCAACCTAACCCTCAGCTGTGGCCTGCTGACACTGTGTTACATGAAATAGGGCAACACTGAAATCAACACAGTTCTGACTGCTTTGGCTTTATTTGTGTGTGTGTTTGGTTTTTTTTTTTTTGGGCTGGGGGGAGGCACGGATTCCAAACTGTGCTAACTCAACCACAAATGGCTGATTTGGGTGGGGTTTTCTGTTCATACATTGAAAGGAGATATAAGATTTAACCAACTAATTATTTGTTCAAGAGTAGGCAGTCTTATGCCACCATTTCTGTGGTAATGAATGAACTAAATGTAGTGGGTTTTTCCAAATCATTTGTAAATCTCTTCGGATTTTCAAATTTCCAGGACGTGTGGGATTCTTTCCATTTTCCCTCCACTAATTGAACCAGAGAGCATATAAATTCTGGCCATAACCTGCCTTCTCGAAACCTTCATCTCATTTAATAACTCTTTGACTTAAGGATTCCTTTTCCCCTAGTTTATAATGGTGGGTCTGATGATGCAAAAAAAGCTCCTTATACACTTGAGCCTCACAGATAAGGTTCTAAGTGAGATTATTAATTTAGTTGTGGGTCTTGAGTTTGAATGAAGAGATACTAAGCAGGAAGGACAAAGAGTGAATGAGATAGAAAAAGATTCCTCTTGTTAAAGTAAATTAATTAGTTGGATTTATATGAGGAGACAGAAGGGAAGAAGCCAGGCTATGTCCTATATTAAAAACTCACTTGGGAGAAGCCAGATTGGATTGAAAGTGGGGGAGGGGGATATTGTGCTACCTTATAAGAGAAGTAGCCTCCCTTTACACACCATAACCTCTACATACACAAATGCACATCCTCGTTTGACATGAAAATGATGTCATCTTTCTTTCTGACTCGCCAACCAGACTACATTAATCCCCTGCAGCGTGAAGGCCAGCGGGAGGCTGCTTCAGGGACTTCAGGCCTGTGAATAAAAGATGACCCGGTGGTTAGGGGCGGCAGCCTAGATACATCCAGGATGCATTAAAGCAATTAGCTGGAAGAGGCATGAGAGCACAATTTCCACGCCCCAAGAAGGACGAGGCCACGCTTGGAGCAGGAGCTCTACAGCCTAAGGGCCAGTCAGAGCCATGTAGGAAAAAGTGGCTGCACATAAAAGAAGCACGGAATCTCAACCCCACATCATTGTTTGGTACTGGTGCCATTTAGGGGGATTTCAGGATCAAAGGAAATATGAAACTGATTACGATTGCAAATCAGTATGCTAGAACCAGCCTGTCACAGACAAATCCGGATCATGGTTTTTAAACTGGTGTCCCGCTGACTGGAATCTGACCCATAGATGCTTCCTGCTTGGCCAGACTATTCACTTTGGTCCAATATTTTAAAAATAAAGAGACTTTACAAAAATGAGGATTTCTATATTGTTTTGAAAAGCCAACAAGTCTGGAAAACCTGGGTCTGCATTCCTGCATGCTATCAAGCCATTGGAGCTAAGTATCACCTTTCCTCTCACACTGGCCACGTGCTTTCCATTTTGCTACAGTCCTTACCACTCCCTATTACTTCACTCTTACCCCACCTTGCTCATTTACTCAACTAGTTTATATCATCTCCCTGGCTTTCTGTAAGCATTTGAGTTTGTGACCTCTATTTTAAATGACTTCTGAGTTAGGTTCAATCAGAGATATAAGGTTAAATTCTAGAGCTCCCAAGCACATTTTGCACATGGACTTTCCCCCAACTTCTCAGTTCCTGCTAATGACCCCAGCTTCTCAGTTCCTGCTAATGAAAGGTTGACCTCTAGCCTTGTATGAGGGTTTGTTGTCATGTGTCCATGATTCTTAGGGAGTCTGCAGCCCTCACAGATGCAGCTGTGAAATATACACACGCAGCTATTTCAACCTGGCTAGGAGTCATGCCATGAAGTGACAATTACAGCAAAGGTGTATCTGAACATGACTTTAAATTCAGTGACAATTGCAGGTTTGAATAGTGTTGATGACCATCAAAAGAAGAGAAACCAAGACTATCACAAGCTAAATAAAATACCAGCCAAAGCAGCCTCAGAGATCTAGAAATGGCCTGTCGTATTTTTGACACTCACTTCACAGTGCAATGAAATGTCAAAATAGCCCCGAACATACAAGAGCTGCCCAACCAATGTCTGAGCCAATGTCTGCTGTCTTGATTCTCTTAATAGGCACTGGCTATTTGCAACCTTCCAAACTGTTGGCTGCTTATTTAAATTGGTAAAGATTTGGTGGGATTTTTCTCTTGTGTGGATGAATTTCTAGTTGGGAATCTCACTTAAAGTCAGAATAAAGAGCTCCAGTGACTAAGGAACCAAATCATACATCCTCCATGAAACTTCCTCCTCCTCCACCCAGCCCCTCCACACCCTCAGATGCTTTTCTCACTTCTTGCTTTTAATCTCTCTCCTCCTTCCCAACCACTTAGCCCAAATGGGAATGTAGTGCTAAGTGGCTGCCCCTCCTTCCCCCGAGCTGTGCCACCTTTAGGTGCTCCTGAAAGGCATCGCCCAGCTGCTCTTGGCACAAGGGCTCTATGCTAGCAACCCCTTTGTTTAAAACAAGAGGACAAGGCATGGTTTTTTTTTAAGATGTCTTAGAAACCAGTGTGGCTGCAGTGCTCCAAAAAACGCTGTAACCGACTGCCCTGAAAATACCTGGTACAGGGTCAGAAAATGAATAATTCAAACTTTCCTCACATACTAAATTAACCTTGACTTATTTCATGTTTCCTGCCCCCATCACCCTGACTTGCAGTTCTATCCAGTCTCAAGTTGGCTGAAGTCATTCAGGTGTGCATTTTAATCTTTCTGGGGTGCTTTTTCTGCTCTATTTGGATCACAGAAAGTGAGAGCAATTGGATAAACTTGTGCCCGTGGCCCTGCTGGAAGGGATGTCATCGTATAGAAGCTGGCAGCGATGGGGCCTTGGGGCATCGGCCACCCCCATGTAAAGTGACCACCAAATGTCCTCCCACTAACATCGACAACCAGAGGCTAAAGCGACTTGGAAATTAGGAAACGTCCCTCTTTCTATTTTCAGCACACTCGTTTTTCCTTAAAGATTCTTTTCTTCCCCCAACTCTCTGCCACAACAGTCCCCTCACCCACCAAAACAATAATCCCCTTCCCTGACTCAGCTCTCTGGAAGGCAGGCAGAGGGAGGCACTCCTTTCTGCCTTAAAGTCCCTCTCCTACCCCACAGGACAATTTCAGAGGCAGCTCTGTCTTGTCCCTCGTTGTCCTGGCACGCAGCCACACAAGGAAGCAAGGTCTGTGAAAGCACAATTTTCACCCAAGTTGTGCTTGCACGCCTTCCTCCCTGATAGGCTTGGCAGGGAGAGCGGCCGCTGGTTCCGAGACACATGCGCGCAAGTGCAGGACTAGCCCAAAGGGGGATGTGAGCACGTCTGTGTGAGTAGGGTGGTTTTCTTGGTTGCGGTATGAAGGAAATACTATGTGTCTTAAAGGCGTTGTCATCGAAAGAAGATGATACACACCAGGGAAAAAGGCAATCTGGGTTTTTCCTTAAGAAATTTGTTCTTGTCACTATGGCAGGGCTAATTTCTCTAAGAATTCTTTGGGCACTGCCCCCAGTAGAACCTTCTGCAATGCTGGAAATGTTCTACCTCTGCACTGTCCAACATGGTAGCCACTGGCCGCATGTGGCTGTTGAATGCTGAGGAACTGATTTTTTCACTGTATTTATCTTAATTTAAATGTAAATAGCCACAGGTAGCTAGTGGCTACTGTATCAGACAGTGTTTAGATGACAAGACAGATGCTATTTTGTGCTCCATTCTTTTTTTTTTTTTTTTTTTAATAGAACTTAAGTCTATCTATCTCCAAGGTTCACAAACACTTCCTCCAGGAATTCTTTCTTTTGGTATTATCAACAATGAGGAAAAAAGGAATCAAATTTTGGATTAAGCTTCTACTAATCCAAGGGGCCAGGCCTGTGAAATGGGCATTCATGAAGGAACCTGACATAGGTTCAGTTGAAACCTTACAATTCAACCGGTATTATCCTTGTTTTACAGCCAAGGAACCTGAAGCTGGTAAGTGTTGGTAAATGACAAGTGTAATAGCTGGCGCCCTGGAATTTGAGTCCACTATCCTTTCTGTATTATTCCCAATGCCATTCCGATTTTGCAGAGAGGGTAAACAAGTCATTTGTTGCAGAAGAAAGTCCAAGGGTGAGTGGTAGGAACAGAAGTTTGTGGCCTTTGGCTCCAAGTTTCTTTCAGATCCAAGTGCACATTAAAATTATTCAATGAAGGAGCAACCAATGAACTTTTACTTGTTGGAGATAACAGTGTGATAGGCAGTTCTGAAATGACCATTACCAGGTCTCTCTTATTGCTGCTGAGAGATGTTTTTCAGAACTTCAAGGAGGAGGAAGTCTATATTAGGCAAACATTGTTCAGAGCAAGGAATTTGCAGAGACTTCCACAATGAAATGTCCTAGGATCTGGGTGTTGGGGGTGTGGGGGTGGGGGGCCTCTTGATCCAAACTAACTCCATGATTTGATTCTAAGAGAAATAGAAGAATGACAAAAATTTGGGTAAAGCCCATTGAAAGGGGCTTTTTTTTTTCTCTTCCCGGGCTGGAACCCCTGGATAAGATATTAACCTGGAGGGTGATGAGAAGAAAGGTTTTCTCTGCTGGTAACCATTCACCCAAGTAGTTTCCTAGAAGGAGGCCTTGATTTGTAATTAGAGCCTCCTCTCTGAGTGGGTGTGGGGGGGATGTATCTCAATTCCCAGTCCTGCAGAGGCAGCTGGTGCCTGAGAGCTGCCGCCTGGCATTCTCTCCAGAGAGAGTCTCAGCTGCTCTTGCCCTCCAGAATCATCACTCGGTTTAGTTTCCCAGGGCTGGGGATGGAGGTGGGGGCGGGGGGAGGAGGGCGCAGGGCTGTGTGGAAGGGGGCCAAGTGCCGCACAGGCAGCTTTCCACAGCTTGTGTCTGTCCCTGCGGGGGCAGCAGACTACAGTTACTACTTGCTCCCTTCTGGCGGTTCACTTTCTACGCCAATGGGCTCTGAGGTGACAAGTTCAATTCCCAGTTCTGTCAAACCTGCATTTTCTTCCCTGACCTACTTTCCCGCTCCGCAGTGTTGGAACAATGCCTCACTCTGTTCCCTGTTAGGCCTCTCTTTTGCCTGTGCTGGTGCAGAAGCCCGGGCCATTGCCAGGCATTTTGCCTTGAATCCCTGACAAGTGTTGATGGAAAAAGAAAAAAAGAGAAGAAAAAAATCTCCTCACTATAAGACAGAGTCCAGCCCTCCCACGGATGCCCAGATTCCGGGGAGAGTAAAGCCGCCTCTGTTCAGAAAGAAATCAAAAGGTTGCACTTCTCCATTCAGCTACTTCCCCACCCCACCCCCACCCCCATCCTCAGGCACAGTGAGAAGCAACTGAGGCGATGCCAAGAATACTCGTGACCCACAAGCGTCAAAGAAGGGCTGCTGCATCTGTGCATTTGCCGGCTCTGAGGCATCGTTCAAGACTGTCCTCATCCACACTCCCAGAGAACTTGCCCTTGGCTGAGCCGTCTGGTGACAGGGACACAGGGGTGCTTTCACAAAGGCTCTGGAAAATAGGTCTATGGGTCTCACACAACCCCAAGGGGACGCTCATGCTGATGGCAGACAGCAAAGTACCACATGCGAAGATTTCATATCAGTCTTAGTTTCCTGGCCGGAGCTGCGTAACAAAGTACCACAAACTAGGTGGTTTAAACAACAGAAATTAATTGCCTCACAGTTCTGGAGGCTGGAAGTCCAAAATCAAGGTGTCAGCAAGGCCTTGCTCCTGCAGAAAACCTGTAGGGAGAGTCCCCCTTGCCTCTTCCTGGCTTCTGGTGGTTTCCTCGCATCCTTGATGTCCTCGACTTACAGCTGCAGCCCTTGTGGTACTTTGCTGCCTGCCTCCATCAAGACATGGAGTTCTTTCCTCGGGTCTGTCTGCAGGAGGTTCCAAATTTCCCTCTTAGAAGGGCACCAGTGTTATTGGATAGGTCCCACCCTAGTCCAGTTTGGCCTCATTTTAACTAATCACACTTCCAAATAAGGTCACATGGACAGGCCTGGCAATGAGGACACAATTCAACCTATGCCATCAAGTATTAAATGTGTATTCTTCACAAGACCCTATGAGACAGGTACCATCACCTACCCTGTTTTATAGATGATGGCATACAGGGAGGTGCGTGGATAGTAAGTGGTCAGGCTATGATAAGCCTCCACCTGATCCAGTCCCAGGGTTGGACCTGTCAGCTGTACCTGCAGCCTGCACCTCTAGCCTGCTAACTCCACCTTCCTGCACTCACTTTCCCCCTTTCTCCATCGTACATTCGAAGGACTGCTTTGTATGCTGTGTCCTCTCTAGCACTCTGGCAGCCCTCTCCTCCCACCACACCAAACCCCAGCCAAGACTACTCTGGCCTCCATTCCTCCACTTGAACCTGAAACAACAGGCTCCTCTGGAACCTTCCTTCCCTCATTTTAAATGATTTTCTCCAAAGAGGGTCTAGACAAGCATTTCTCAAATAACCCTTTGTGGACAGCTGCCTGTGAAGGGCAGAGATAGGGCCATCACTGAACTGAGAACCTTCTAGTCCCTCCTAGTCCAAGGGTGAGCATGTAATCAGTTCTGCTCAGCAAAGTGTAAGAGGAAATCTCTCTGTGGATTCTGGGGAACATTTTCCTCTCCAATAAAAGGAGACAGCCTCACAAGGAAAATGTTTTTGGTTGCATCTCCTTTCCTGCTTGGTCTGATGCTATATGCAGATGCAAAGCTTACCGCTGTAGCAGTTATCTCACAGGAAGTCGCCTCTGACATACTACAGATGAAAACGGGAAGAAAAATCCTGGTAACTTGATGATATCATCACGTTGCTGCACCAACCCTGGAACCGCCGATTTTCAGATTTATTAATACATATAAAATTTGTATTATTAATCTACCACTAGTTAGGTGTCTTAATTTGCCAGGCTTCCAGGACAAATACCACACAATGGGAGGACTTAAACAACAGGAATTTTTTGGCTCACAGTTTTGACGTTAGAGGAAGTCCAAAATAAAAATATCTGCAAGGCTTGCTTTTTCCCAGAATACTGTAGCATTCTGGTGCCGGCTGCCGTCAATCCTTAGGGTTCCTTGGCTTTTATCTCTGCTTCCCATCACATGGCAATGTCTTCTCCTTTCTAGCTTCTGTGACTTCCCAGTTCCCTCCATAAGGCCTCCATTTATCTTGATTAAGACCCACCCTCATTCAGTTGGGCAACACCTTAACTAAAAATAATACCTTGGGGAGCAGATATAGCTCAGTGGTTGAGCACCCGCTTCCCACATACGAGGTCCCAGGTTCAATCCCCAATGCCTCCTTAAAATACTACTACTTCTACTACTACTACTACTAATAATAATAACTTCAAGTGGTCCTATTTACAAAGGGTTCACACCCACAGGGATAAAGATTAAGATAAAAAACATGTGTTTCCTGGGGTGCACAGAAAACCACATTAGGTTTTCTGTTACTTGCATCCCAAAGCACCTAAAAGAGCAACCTAAAAACAGCCCACAAGAAAGGGTGCTGAATGACCTTAATCTCAATACTGGTCATTGCCTACCCCACTCTGGCTTACATATCTCCTGCCTCTCTCCTCAAGAAGCCCAGGAAAGATGCTCTCACCTCCATCCAGCCCCATTTCCTGGTGTTTGCAATTGTTACTTCTTCTGCTGAGAAAACTCCCCCAGATATTCATCCTGGATGCTTCCTTCTCTTCACTGCACTCAAAAATCATATCATTAGACAGAAGTTCCCAAACCACCCAGCCTTGAGTAACCATCCACTAACTCTCTTTCCTTCATAAAATCTATCACTCTGTGAGTATTTTAGCTGTTTGATTAATCTCTCTCTACACTCAACTGGCTTTGTCCATCTTACTCCCCTAGATCACTGCCTGACTCACAACAAGTGTCCAGGCATTGGCATGTGTCACAACCACCAGTAGTGTTTGCCAAAGGGCTTGGCGGGTCCTTCTTCTCCTTCTTCTCATTGTTGTCCTCCTTCTGCTCCTCCTCCTCTTTCTCCTTCTCCTTTGACTCTGACTGATGCTCTTTATACCTCCATCCATGGTACAGATGAGCTCTTTTTCCATTTAATCTCCCCATATCTTTAGAACCACTACCTGTGTTCAACAGCTGAAATCCCAGTTGGATCATTTCCAGTGAAGCTTGGTTTTTAGGGTATCATTTTAAATTGGAATGCTTTGATGGAATGACAATATGAGGCTGTTTTTAAGCTCCTTGTGTTCATTTCACTATATCATTATGGTGGATTTCAGTCTTTCAGACATTTTAATCTATGCTTAATTATGCTCATTCCCAGAGGGTCCTTAAAAGCAAATGACAGAGTTTTAAAAAATCAAATAAATAATACATACAAGGCCTGCTAGGACTTGAATAAAAAGCCTGTCAGATCAGCTGAAGAGAATGACTATGAACACAGGGCCTGAAAAACCAGATTTTGGAGAGTCACTGCCTTCCCTTCTGGCATTCCCAGCAACTCAAGAAATCTCTTCAAAGCCTGGGAAGATGAGTCTCTACAGATCAGTTTCCTTTGCAGAAGGATAACTGATTCGTGTTCATTTTCCTTACAAAGGAGGCAGCTTAAAGTCTATCTGGCTGCTTTGGGAGGAAGAGGAAGAGGCTCTCCAGCCATTCTGTAATAAGAGCAACAATCAATTAGATCAGGACACTGGACGTACCTTCTTAGGGCAATTGGGACCCTTTAGCTTACAATTGGACATCTGCTGTTTTTGCCTGTCCAGAATCTATCTGCCCTTCTTTTAGTCTTAGAAGGACTATCGGTCAAGACTCCTCACCCTTATCTAGGCAAGAGGTTGGCGTGATGCCCACGCTGGGTAATCAGATTCTCATGGGAATTTTAACTGAGAACAGAACATTGAAGACTCAAAACACTGGTACTTCCCTAAATAGACTGTCCTGCTACTTAACTTCTCTGATTCCAGTACTTTCTGACACTTGGCCTTCAACTTTTCCTTATACTAAATGACTACTACATTTCCTTCAACTAATTCCTTTTGTCACCTTGTGAGCCACCAGATTAATTTCTGTAACTTACAACAAAAGGCCCAGATAGAATTTTTAAACAGTGACTCGCAGAGTTAGACACCTGCTCCCACCTCTGAAGCTTCAGAATAGGTTTATGTCCTAGCTTGTCTACTAACTCTGGTAACCAGTGTGAAAAATGCCTAAGGAATTGCAAAGAGAAAGCTGGGTAACTTCTCCCTCTGGTCTGCCATGTAATTCTCAAAGAGAAAACATAAATGGCAGTTCTGAGGCTAAGAAAAAAGGGTCTAAAGAAGGGGGGAAATAACTAAAACCCCTATCTGTCTTAAGAGCCATGAATGAAATAAAGGAAATGGTGTTCATAGCACCTGACTCGCGTGATTCCTGTGGGTCAGCTATCAATATGTAGATAGAAAGAAAATAATTGGCATAAGCTCCTTGAAATTTCTGCCTACAGTCTCCCCATGGGGGCCTTGGGGAGATTCAAATATCATTTGAACAACCAGGGCTTAGTAATGAGAACTGACATGCTGGTGTGTAGTACAAAAGATGCTTCCCTCCTGGAACCATGAAAAGTACTTTAATCAGCCAAAAAGTTGCTACTGTTAAAAAAAAGGGGTGGGGGTGGGGGGCAGGAGTCAAGATAACCTTGTTTATTGTTTCTCCATCATTGCTATGCCCAGCTTGTAAAAAAGCCCCTGTGGCATGATCTCTGCCCACCTCATTAATGCCATTTGCACATTGCTACCCCAGAAAACCCAGCAGATTACCAGGAAATCCTGAGCTGAAGGTCACCTGGGTTCCTAGTTGCTGTGTTAGGAGCTCCCTTTTTACTTCCATCACTCAGTGAACCTGCAAAGTGGGAAATCGGCTTTGTATTGTCTCCTCTTCACTGATCAATCAGACCCCAGTGTACCCACAGAATATTTGATTATGTGTAAAGCCAAAACAACCACCACAAACACAGATAAAAGGTTAAAACCACAAGCAAGATACCCAGAGTGAATGGCCTTAGAGTGTAAAAGAGGTAAGCTGAGAAAATACTCACACTCCTCTAGCAGAAGCTAAGATCAAACAAGGGCATGTTTTGTGCCCAAGGCAGAAAATTAAAAATTGAGCAGGTTCCATTCTGAAAGGTATATTGAAAAGTGAGATCTCCTTCTCCACACCCAGCTTCTCTGTCACCCTCTCTGGCATCCACTTTTACCTCCTACCATGCTGTTTTTCTTTGTCCACTTGCTTCTAACTGAAGCAAATATCCTGCTACTAGTAAGTGTGGTTATCAATAATAGATAATAATTTCAAGGAAAATAACCATAGGAAACCTTAGTGAGGCATCAGATCCTGAGGGCTTGGGGAATATACTTTGGATATATACGCAGACCCCTTTGTACAAATGGCCAAACAAATCCTTTAACAAATTTTCAGGATATTAAAGCTGGAATAGACTGAAGAGGTCTTGAAGCCCAATCTCCTACCAAGTCACTGTAGAAACCACTCCTATGATATTCTTAAAAGAGCAGCAAATGGCCTTCCTTTGAACCTTCCCAATATTTGGAATTCTCACAAAGGACTTAAGAGAAGGCACTGAAAAGAAGTAGAGCAAAAGCCACCTTGGGGAGGGCAAATCTCTGACCCTGGAATAGACATGAGATTCTATAACGTCATGAGCAAGGAGCCAGAAAGAGATGATGCCTTCTCAAAATGGATAAAAGTATGGTATGTAAAGGTATTAATTACAATGTAATGGTCCAGTAAATGTGCGTGTCTAAATGCTAGCAGAGGAAAACCATCTAACAGTACTCTCGAATCCTTTTCCTATAAAGTCAAACTAATGAAGGAAGATGATGGGCCATCCTGCCAAAAATGTTATAGAGACAACACAAAGAATTTAAGATGAAAGACCAAGGAAATGAGCAAGAAAAAGGAGCTGAGAACACAAGGATACTACAGAGAGAACGGGAAAGCAAGTATCATGTCCCTGGCTTATGTCCTTTGCATACTAAGCTTCCAGGGGCTTCCAACAGAGCTTAGCACAGTGAAGACTGACACAGACCGAGTCTGGCTGGTCACATATCTAGCAGACAATGAAATGTTGAAGGAGAGGTTCTAAACATGAAGTCAGCCAATTTATAGTAGTCAGTCAGGATACTAATTTTTGCAGTTACTGTTCACTGTTATGGTCATCAAATTTTATGATGATCCCTAAACTACTCTGGGCCATGCCAAGATGGAGAAGAGGGGAGCTGGTGGGCAATTGGTGGAAAGTGGGTCTTCTTTTGATGGGAGAAGAGTCCTCCATAAGGGAGCTTCAGCTGAGACCAGAGTGTCTCTAAAAGGGGACAGGCAACTTGCCTAAGTGTGTGGCATGTCCTGGATAAGAAAATAAGGAGTGGTAAGAACCACAGAACTGTGTAGGCATGCAATATCTAGTAAACATTTTTTTCATACACTTTCCTGGCTAGACTCTTATATTTGTGGTTGAATTTGACTCCCAGGCTGCCAATTAGCAACCCTAGCTCTAAAAGGTAACAACCTTCCCAAATAATGTCAAGCAATCCTCTTTTGCCACCATTGTTCACGCTCAGACAGAGAATTGGTGGTCTCACAGTTAGGTTTATGTTTTATTCCAGGTCAAATAATGGCCCATCCCCTCTCTCTGTATCTCTGCTGCCACTATCCCTATCACCATTTCTAGCTCAGAAAAGTAAGCCAAAGCAATTGCCAAAATGGAGGGAAGAAATAGACTAAATTGGCAAAAAATAATAATAATATAAAAATATGTTGAATAACATTAACAGTAAACTAAAGGCAGGGTGAAGACTTCCAAGCAAATGCCAGGTACCCTACCCATAGGTGCCCAGAAGAAAGTGGGTGGGTATGGGACTGGAATTTACACTTTTCTTTTTAGCCCTGGGAGACTCTGATTCTGGGGCCACTCCAGCTATGGTCACTCAGCTGATTTTCATTACTTACCTTGTCAATATATCCATGAAAGCAGGGATGCAGGAACCAAAAGAACCATTTGTACCAACAGTAATGCAGATGAAAACTAAGAAATCTTAAGCTTAAACTGTGAAAATATGGAAGAGAAACTTAAGCAAGGCTTTGCTCGATTGATGCTATACACTGTTCCCTTCTCTGAGGCTGTGATCAAAGGGGTGTCTGGGTACCAAGTGGAGATGGAAGTGGGAAAAAAGGCAACAAATGGAACCATTTCCAATGGGACCACCCTAACCTCATATTGGAAAGAAAATGGAGGATTTTTTAAAGCAGAAAGATCGCCTGGGTTGTTTCCTCTAACTCCCCTCAATTTGCAGACAAAAGAACAGAGGACAAGAGTGGTTATATGAGACCAAGTTGATGTGTTAGTTATTACTTTAGTGGTCTGGAATGTTGAGTTATATAATAGTTTCCATGTGACTTCATCTACAATTTGTTAAATTATTTTGTGGCATCCCTGAGATTATTTGTGTTTCAACCTCTCCTCCATTTTAAAACACTGCTTAAACTCATAAACTCATAAAAGTGAACTCTCTGTTCACTTTTTCTCTTTTTTTTTTCATTCTTTTTTACTTTTTTGTCTTTTTTTTTTTTGTAGAAATACAAACAATTTTTATTTGACCTTGTATCCATAGTCTTCCTAATCCATTTATTAGTGTTAATGGCTTATCTATAAATTCTTTAGTTTTTTTTTTTTTAACATTTTTAAAAAACAGTTTATGTACCACATTTTGCTTATCCATTCGTCTGTTGATGGGCACCGGGGCTGATTCCAACTTTTGGCAATGGTGAATAATGCCGCTATGAACATTGGTGTGCATATATCTATTTGTATTTTTGTTTTCAGTTCTTCTGGGTATATACCCAGCAGTGGAATTGCTGGATCATATGGAAGATCTATTGCTAGTTTTCTGAGGAACCGCCAAACTGTCCTCCACAGTGGCTTGACCATACCGCAGTCCCACCAGCAGTGGATGAGGGTTCCTATTCCTCCACATCCTCTCCAACATTTAGTGTCTCCTGTTTTTTTAATAGCTGCCATTTTGATGGGTGTAAGATGGTATCTCATTGTAGTTTTGATTTGCATTTCCCTGATAGCAAGTGATGTTGAGCATTTTTTCATGTGCTTTTTAGCCATTTGTATTTCTTCCTTGGAGAAGTGTCTTTTCAGGTCACTTGCCCATTTTTTATATGGGTTGTTTGTCCTTTTATTTTCAAGGTGAAGGATTTCTTTATATATGCAGGATATTAGGCTCCTATCAGATATATGGTTGCCGAATATTTTTTCCCATTGGGTAGGTTGACTTTTTATTTTCTTAATAACATCCTTAGAGGTGCAGAAGTTTTTAATTTTGAGGAGATCCCATTTATCAATTTTTTTCTCTTGCTGTTCATGCTTTGGCTGTGAAGTTCATGAAACCATTTCCTATTACAAGGTCCTATAGATGCTTCCCTACATTATCTTCCAAGGTTTTTATGGTTTTGGCTCTTATATTTAGATCTTTGATCCATCTTGAGTTGATTTTTGTATAAGGTGTGAGATGGTATTCTTCTCTCATTCTTTTGGATATGGATATCCAGTTCTCCAAGCACCACTTGTTAAAGAGGCTTTTCCCAAGTGCCAACTGGCAACACAACTGGAAAAAGACCTTGAATAAAAGGGGGAAATGGTAAAGACAAATGAGTTCAAGTGGCTAAGAGACTTCAAAGAGAGTCGGGAGGTCATCCCAGAGGTAACTCTTACGCACACCTCAGTAGGAGCTCATAGAACATCTAAGTGCCTGTCACCCCACTCAGTGGGGTTCCTGAGAGCTCCGGAGACACCCTGGTCCTATATAAGGGGGGATAGCCCCAGAGACTGATGCCTTATCAGTGGGTTCTATTTTGGAATCTGTGCTCCTGAGAGTGACAGAATTAGACTCAAATAAGTCCTCCCTGCACATGGTTCACCAGTCCCTTCTATTCAAACCTATATGCGATGCTGGAGTTTTTAGGTATACTTCCAGAGACTGGAGCCTCCCACCTACCTATGTGCCAGGTGTGCATGAAATCTAGGTGGAGCTGCAACTCCTACCCTACAGCTCAATGGACTCATCCAAGTCACCTGGTGAGGAGACAACGATGGGAAATGGCCATCCCAGGGAATGGAGAGGGCCTGCATCGGCAGGCAGGATCATCCCCACCCACCATATCCATGGGATATAAGCCCTCTCTCACTTGGAGTTGGAGTGGACATCACCATCCCAGTCCCCTCAGGATTGGGGGAAGAACTATGGACTAGAGTGGACTTGATGGTATTTTCTTGTTCACATATGGTGATTCTAGCAATGCAAGAAATTATAACAATGAGGTGGAGCCAATGGCCACTTGACACTTTTGGGGTAGGGAGGGGACGAGCAGTTGAAATACAGTGGCTTCTTTGGGAGTTGGAGGATGTCCTGAGTACTGTTGTGGCAACGGATGTAGGCCATTTTAAATCAGCACACACCACTCAGAACTGAGTGGGAGAGAGTGTGGTCTACAGTGTGAACTGTGGTCTATGGTTGGTGGCAAGGCTCCAGGATGTGTAAGTTCATTGAGGGTGGCGGTCCACACTGTGGGAGATGTTTGTGTGGGATGTGATGGGAGGTGTGGGAGGTGGGCAACATGGGAATCCCAGTGGGTTCCGTATAATATTTTGGGTAATCTAAGCACCTCTTAAAATATATGTATATATATATACAACATTTTTGTAAGCAAATACACATATATGCATATATATTTATATATTATTTTGCAAATGTTTGTATGTATTGTGAGAATTTTGATTTTTACCCATAATAATAAAAAAAAAAAAACAGTTTATTGAAGTATATCATCCATACATGAACATACATAAACAATAAGTGTTCAGTAAACATTGTGAACTTACACAACAAACATGCATAACATCACACAGGGCTCCCACACATCACCCTACCACAAACACCCTGCATTGTTACGAAACATTTGTTAACAAATTATGAAAGAGCATCGTCAAAGTATTACTACTAACTATAGTCCGTATCTTACTCCCCTATACATTTTTTTAAAGGATTTATTTACTTTTATCCCCCACCCCCTGCCCGGTTTTGCTGTTTTTGTGTCCATTCGCTGGGCAACTCTCTGTGTCTGTTTCCTGCCCTCTCTTCTCATCCTTCTCCTCCTGTCTTCACTGGGATTCAATCCTCAGAGCCTCCAATGTGGGAGAGAGGCGTCCTACTGCCTGCACCACCTTAGTTCCTGGTTTTTCGGCACATCTCGCCTCGGCTCTCCCTTGTATCACTCTCCTGTTACGTCATCATCTTGCTGCGTGGCTCGCGGGGCCTGGGGGACTCACCCGCTCGTGGGGCCTGGCAGCACACCCATGCACGAGGCTCAACCACTTGAGCTACGTCTGCTTCCCTATATCTCTTAAGGTTGACCAAAGATAGCTAGAGTTACAGTCTTTTCCCATACAGGATGGTCATATAATAAATCAGGCTTAGTTTATCACCAGCATTCTAAAAGCCAGACCTAGGGAGAAAAACTAGGTCTGGGGACACATGCATGGTTCCTAATATAGCGAATGCTTAGCCTACCCTGATTATCACAAAATCAGGACAGCGAAAATCTTCGCATTGTCATTTATTTTGAAAACATGTATTGATCACCTAATCTGCACCAGGCACTGTTCTAGGTGCTGGAGATATAGTAGAAAAGGCTTAGGTAAGCAAGGAGCTTTTGTTCCAAAGGGAAGATAGGTAGAAGCATTTCTTGGTCAAGAATGTCAGTATATTAATCTTCTTTTATTGTTTCAAGTAACTTAAATCATCTTATGTCTTTACATAGCAAAAAGAACTTGGGTTTTCTTAGGAACCAGATCCAAACTGGAATCTGGGCTTTAATATGTCTCGGTATTATTACCACAGTATTAGGACTAACATTGCTAAAGCAGGTCACGGTCTCTGAACCCTCCTACGTTATAAAACAGCAAGCTCTGGAACCCATCACTGAGGTGCACTACAAAGCTTGTAGAGGAAGAGTGGTAAAGGGGAAAGGAAAAAAGCAAAAGAGAAAGAATTGAAACAGTCAGGAGGGTTAAAAATAGCTTTGAGAGAGAGAGAGAGATGGAAGGAGGGAGAGGAAACGGGAGAGGGAGAAAGAAGGAGTGAAAGAGCTAGAGAATGAAATAGAGACACAGAGAGAGCATTTATGTGTCTGGGTAATGGTAATGATAGAGTCCAGTACTGGGTCAAGGCAAGAAAGGCAGCTAGGGCACAAAATTTAAGGAGGCGTCTCTCTCAGGGCCGAGCAAGTGCCTCCATGCCTGGCCTTCCCCACCCTAGCCCTGGCCCTGGTACCTAGGCCCCTTGGTGACCACATCATGGGACACAGGGACCCAAAACTGGCCTGTCATACCATCTTCACTTTATGCCTCCCGGATGCAGAGGCGGAAGGACTGCTGGGACTCAAGTTCTTTCTCTCTCTCAGGCCATCTCCTTCCCACTGCTCTGCTCATTCCAGGCCACATTGAGCTCTTCCTCTCTGCTCAGGCTCCATGGAGCTTTGAGCACTTAGGGGATTGCTAATTGTTTCCTGTGCATGTCCAACTGGAGTCTGAGCAATCTGAGGACTGACACCATGTTTTGTAGCCCACAAGGAACGTGATGGGCCCACGGTAGGTTCTAATTAAACGACTCAATGAATGACTGATTGGTTGGTAGGTTGTGATGTTATTGCTCGACTGCAGAGCTAGAGACAATGGGCTCCAGCCCATCGTTTGACCCCCATACCACCCAAGGCAGATAGAGTTGCCTCATCACATTTCCCCTAAGAAACTACGTTGCCCCATGCCTCTGGCACTGTGAGAAGAACTGAGGATGATATTAAGGAGGTGCCAGGGGCCTTAATGGACAGGATGGAAAAGGACAAGCAGAATATAAATAAAGCAACTCTCTCTGTGGAAAAGAAAATGGGAGGAGATTTGAGGGAAAACTATTATTTTTACTTTAATAAAAGAAGGCTCAGATTACCATATACTTCTATGTATAGGGGGGTAAAAAGCAAGTGAGTATCTGGCTGAAATCTAAAAGAACCAAGTTTCTATGGGAAACCCCAGTTTTCAATCCAGTTAGAATATTGTTAGTTGAGATGTCAATCCCAATACTATGACGGCATCAAGTCATTGGGTCTCTTTTTATAAATCAGTTCAAGGAGGGGGTTTAATCACTGCATAACACCTGACTGGGGCATGGGATGCCTGCCTGGTCTGTTTAGCTAGTTTGACCCTGGTGTAGAGCAGGCACACTCTGGCCTATAAAGGTGAGTAGTTAACAATTGCAGGCGTTTAGGACAATCAGCCTTAAACACCATTTGTTTGCTCTCAACGTGCTTAGATTCTGATCTGATCTTCTCACCACTTCTAAACTACTGTATCTGCAACCCCTGCCCTCCATCCTTTTTAGGTCCCTGTTTGGACAAGTTCTCACTGCTGTTTGAATGTCAGTGTATTTTCCCCTAGGGCTGCCACAACAAAGTGCCACAAACTGGGTGGCTTAAAACAGCAGAATAGATTGCCTTAGTTCTGGAGACTGGGAGTCTGAAACCACGATGCCAGGAGGGCCGTGCTCCCTCTGAAGCCTCTAGTAGAGAATCCGTCCTTGCTTCTCCCAGTTTCTGGGGATGGCAGCAATCTTTGGTGTCCCTTGGCTTGTAACTGCACCACTCCAACTTCTGCCTCCATCTGCACCCACCATTTTCCCTCTGTCTGGCCAGGACCCCAGTCATACTGGATCAGGGCCCACCCTAACCCAGTTTGACCTCATCTTAACTAATCACATCTCTAATGGCCCTATTTCCAAAGTCTCATTCACAGAACTTGGAGTAGAACTTGAACATGCCACGGGGCTGGTATCCTCACCAAGTCAACCCTGATGGCCTTGTGAGCACAGTGACTCAGATATTTGGAAGCCACTAACAAATCAGTAATCAGAAATGTTGGCACTTACCAAAGTCTCAGTTGGACTGGAGCAAGGTTGGAATATAGCTAGCAGATGAAACTAGGGCCAAAGCCCCTTCACTGCCAGTTATTTATTTTAACCAATTTACATGGGAGCTCAGGGGACCTACAGAAATTACAGGGTCTCTGTGTACCATTGGGGTGCAAACAAGTGGAGGAAAGGGAGAAGAGGAGGTACCCTGAAAAGGTTTCAGTGAGGGAAGGCAGAGCACCTAAGAAAGAATGGGCTATGGCAGATATTTGAATGTTCCCAACTCAGGTGCTTCATGTGTTTGCATCTGGGAGAAAAGGATAAAAAGCATAAAATGAAAGAGCTGTCTTATTAAACCCTGTGATACTCTAGGGCCCAAGAAGCCCTGCTATGGAATCCCCCTTAGCTGAGCAGAACACAGAGGGAGAAGGGCTTTCCTTCTCTTTTGGCCAAAGCCTGCCAAGTTATCAAAGCCTGTGCAGATTGCAAAGGAGCAGTGGCCACTGGGGCAGAGGCCATGCCTGGCAATCGAGGTCAGCAACAGAAGGGGAGCTCAGCTCAGAGCCTTGGGAGCCAGGGGACTGGGCTGAGAAAATGGACCTGTATAAGAAGTCCTTCAGGACTCTCAGGAATAAACTTTGGTGAAAGAGGGAAGGGGATGGAGAGGAGACTTAGCAAACTTTTGTGTATGAAAGTGGAAATCTGAATACCAAATGTAATGGACCCTTATTCTGTTCACCTGCTGGTAAAGCTTGGAGATCTTTTAATTACACCAGAGTCTCAAATACTCTAGTTCCCTTTTAAGGGTGTCAAGAGATATCTGATCTACCAGTCCTAGTGATCAGAGCTCAGGCACCTGGACACCATCTGAACTAGAGTCTACACTGGTACAGGGAAGTGCAGAGAAATAGTGCAGAGAAATAGGAGGCAGTTCATAAACATATTGGCCCCTCCACCCCATCATGAAGGCCACCTCTGCTATCCAAAGTCTTCTCTTGCCCTAGCTAAAATGATGGGAAGACTTTAGTGCACCTTATCTGAGCTTTGTCATCTGATGTATTCAAATGTGACCTCCGTTGTACTCTCCATGCCTCCAGCCAAGCAGAATGACAAGTGAACCTCACCATGATTAGCTTTTCATGTTTCTAATCGTCCCAGACATGCCTCTGGTTTCCTCCCCAGCTCTCGAAGCTTGCAATCTGTTTCCTTTTGTGGCAAAGTTGAGCAAGTCCTAATGCTTGGGGTGGCGAGCCATGAATCAGGAGCTTAGGATCTGGGAACGCTGAGTCTGCACTGCTTTGCTCACATGTTCCCAACTGCCCAGTGGGATCAGTCCTGACCCCTAAGGAGTTTTTCACCCATGACTGGTGCCTTCAGGAATGTGTCTGTGGAAGCAAGAAAGTCTCAACTGCAGTGGAACAGAGTCATTGATTTTTTTTTTTTCCTTCTATGCTGGATTTTGTAAGAGGCCCAAAAAGGCCAGTCAACTACACCAGTGAAGTGGGCATAAACAGACTCCCACTGCTACCTAGCTTAAATCTATGTTTAAATCGTGTTTTCTCAATGTAAGGAAGGAACATGGTTCCCGGTGGAGAGATCACGTAGCTATAGCCTGGAAGTTTGTTATTTCTGTTGTTGTCTTAATAAATGAAATTTAGAAAGAATTTGAATATTTGATGCTGGGAAGGTAGGTTGCTGAGTGAAACATTTGGGGGAAGGAGACATTCAGTTCAAGTGATTCCAAAGGACACTTCACTGAGCTAAATATTTGTCAAGCGAAATCATTACATCCATTCTTGCCTGCCTCCAATCAATATGTTCAAGTCCAATGCAGTTGCCTGCATCCAAGTGTGGAGAAAGACCTTCTTAAAACTGAACTGGCATCTGGGAAGTGAGAAAAGAGCTGGACAGGGAGTCAGGACAGGAAGTTCTTTTCCACTGTGTGTGGGACGTGGGACAGGTTGTTTAATTGCCCTGAGTTAGCATCTAAATTCTGTGATTCTATGGCAAGCTTCAGATAATCTATATTTTGTGAATAATTGTTAAATATGCTGGGCAGCATACAATTTTTTTCAAGAAGGGTACGAACTCATCTGTCAGGACAAAACCTTGCTCTCTTTGCTGTAGCCCTGAATTTCTCAGAATACAATTGTACTAGTGTGCACGAAGGCAAGTACAAAATGGAGCATTTTGCTTTCTTCGCTTTTTAAGGAGTTCCCTTAAGATGCTTGTGTCAAGGCCTTTTCATTCTGAATCATTTCAGGGCTATTGAAAAAAAAAAAAAAGAGTATGTTGATTTAACATTCTCTTCACCAGGTGCCTTAAGCTGTGAGTCATCTGGCACCACAAGTAACCCTGATGTGTACTACTGCCTGCGGGGGGATTCATAAGCGGTGTTAGCACCTGCGTTGGCTCTGCCGTGCCCATGTGGAATTATGATTTGGCAGAGTGAGAAGGACTGACTGGCCACAGATGAGTCTGCATAGTTGTGCAGGCAGCAGAGCACCCAGGCCCAGTTCCCACCACTCCCCCAAACAGTGCCCATGGCTGGTCACGCAGGACCCACTGAATCTTGTGGCTGACCCCGTTCCTGCGGCTGGATGAAAAGGCACTGCTGAGCCTCATGGGCTCTTGCTGCCCTCATCTGGGAAGGGGAATGGGCCAGTGAACAGTGAGCACTTCTATTGTCTTCCTTAATGTGGTAGATGAATTGCAAAAATGCCTCCAATTCTTTGCCCCTCCCAGTGACCACACCTCTACAAGGTGGCTTGGCATTCTACGTGGGAATATAGACGTGAAGTCTACCTGCCTACTCCTTACATCTGGGCAGGCCTTGTGACTCATTTTGACCGATAGAATGTGGTGGAAGTGACGGTGTGCCAGTTCTAAGCCTCGGCCTTCAGAGGCCTTGTGCACTTCTGCTCTGTCTGGGACCACATGATGACTGTGTGCACAAGCTTGGACTGTGGACAGTAGAGGTGCGGGGCCTAGTTCCCCTGTTGCCCTAGCTGACAGCCAGACAACTGCCAGACAATGAGGGAGGCCTTTCTAGACCGGGCAGCCCTCTCAGCCAACCCACCAGCTGACTATAGAAGCATGAGTAGCCAAATCAAGATCAGCCAGGGCTGGCCCAAATCAGCAGAGCTTCCCAGATGACCTGTAGATTTGTGAGCAACAATATATGCTTGTTTGAAGCCACGAAGCTTTGGGGTCACTTGTTAGATGGCAATAACCAATTGATATACTTTTTCATTTAGGGAGAGGGCACATGCCTCACAGGTTGGTGTAATACTACCCTTCAAACAGTTACATACTTGTTTATTCCACAGATATTAATTTAACTCCTACCATATAGCAGAAACTATCCTAGATCTTGGGGATACAATGTTCCTCCTCTCTTAGAGTTTCTATTTTAATAAAGGGACAAATCACAAATTAATAAATGAGCAAATTTTTTAAATGGCAGCCAGTAGTAAGTAATATACAGATCATTTAAAATGATAGAGTAACTGTGCTCTTACTTTAAATTTCACAGCCAAAAAAGTTTCACTGAGGAAACAACATGTAAACTGAGATGCCAATGTCAATGTAAATGAACCATGCAAAAATTGGGGGGAAAGAGTACTCTATGCAGAGAGAAATAGCACATGCAAAGGCCCTGAGGCTGGAATGTGATGTGTCTGAGGAACAAAAAGAGGACTGTATGGCTAGAGCATAGCTGGAAAGGGGGAAAGAAGCAAAGGACAGAGCATGCAGGGCTTTTAAGCCAGGGCAAGGAATTTGGACTCTGTGCTAAATGCAATAATCAAACTATTATATTTTTAAAGCAGCAGAGTGGCATAATATTTAAACGGATGCCTCTGGCTGCTGGGTAAAGAATGATTCTTAAAGGGCAATAGTGGAAAAAGAGAAATTAGTTAGGGAGCTTGTGTGATTGTTCAGAATGGGCCACGGTTATAGCAATGGAAATTAAGAGAAGTATGCCTTGGAGGAGTGACAAAACTTGGGTTGAATTGGATGTGGGAGTTAGAGGAGAGAGAAGAATCAAGGGTAACTCCTAGAGCTTACTCAATTTGGATCTTTGTTGAGTAACTGGGTGAACTGAGAGAGCAGGTTCAGGGGCTGCATAAGCCAAGCCTGAGATGACTGTTAGGATAGGGAAAGGCCATATGTGGGGATGGCTACATGGGCCTGAAGTTTTGGGAAGGGGTCATGGCTAGAGAGTAGGTTCAGAGGTCGCCGGCATGAAGATCCTGCCTTAGACTGGATGAAGCCATCTGGGGGCAGTGATCAGAAGAGACCTGAGCTCAGGACAGAGCCCTGGGACATTCCAACACGTACAGGCTGAGCAGTTGAGAAGAGGCCAGGAAAGGAGCCTGTGCAGGAGCAGCCAGTGAAGTAAGGGGTGGATGAGGAGTATGTGGTATCACCAAAACCCAGGAAAGCAAAGTGAGCAGAGTGGACAAGAAGGCAGCTGTGGCCTTGCCCTGACAGATCGTGGAGAGCAAGAACCTTCCTGCGACCACTGAATCTAGCAAATGTTCAAATGCCCTTTGCCCTTCTGAGAGCAACAGTAAATCACAGAATATAAAATGGATTCTCTCTGTGACCATCTTATTCTCCTGAGATTTTTTTTTTAATATTCCCCAAACTGAGGTTTCTCTGGGTTGGTGTCCTGTCTTACTCTTCAGTTTTTAGGGTCGGATGCTGCCACTGAGCCGGGTGCCCTAAACCTGATCTAATTCTCCTCTCTCTCACGATCCTGTCCCATCCCCATGGTTGGGACAAGTCATACCCTTAACTGTGTTTGAGGATGTCATCTTCCAGGACCTCACCTTTAAGACTTTTTTTAAGTGTTTGTCATTGTGGGATTTTTCAGCTGATTTATATTCAATTCACATATATGCAAAGCCTGTATGGCTGGATGCTGGGATGAGTTTGTGTCAGCTTGAACTGAAACATTGTCTGTGCCTAAAAGTCAAGATTATAATACCTAGCACTGACATCTGGGAATGACCCTAGAAAGGCACTACTTTTAGCCTGCAATTTTGACTTTGATGTTCGAGTGTGAATTCATATGAAAGTTTGTACTTTCAGTATTTCTTCTGGAGCCTCTCTCAAATAAGGCCATCCACCAAACAATCCAAATGAACAACTAAAACAACTCACCAGCTTATCTGAGACAATTCTGTTTTCTGGGACACAGTAAGGTCTTCAGGGGCAGAGAGTTGAAAAGTTAGCCTCATTTGACCTGAGCAAAAGGTCACCTTTTAATCATTAGGTTTTTTTGTCATCTAGTAATTATTCTGAGTTTAACTCTGTAACCATTCTGCTACCACCTTCTTCTGTAAGGAACTCATATTTGTATGGCCTGTGAAAGGAAATTATCATGGAAGCAAAATCAGATTTTAGCTGAAGTCAAGACACATATTAAATCTGATGCTTCACAGCAAAATATAAACCCCTCCACCTTTGATGGGCTTCTCCTGGCTGTGTGCTGACACTTAATAAATGCCTCTGCTGAAGGTCCCTCTGCCTTAAAAGGAAATTAGATTGTTCTGACAATATCTCCTCATCACTAAACTGCTGGTTATTATCCAGCAGGCTGTGGTCCTCTAGGTGTTGGCAAATTGAGTGTCTGATGTTTTGCATCTCTCTAGGACCAAGTTTTGAGGATAAGCAGCCAGGCCTGCAATTCCCAATCTAGGTGATATGTTTGTCCTTTGCTGGTGTTTTGGCATTTCTTTGAAATTATACACACACACATACACAACACACGCACAACTTTTGACTCAGAATAAATTTCCAAGCTCTTCATTCATTTCCTTCTTTGCATTTATTGAGTACTGACCATATATGTGCTAGCATTACACCAATCCCTGGGACATATTGGTATAAAAAAACAGAACAGATTTGTGTCCTTATAAAGCTTAAAATCTAGTGATTATAATTTCAGAATATGGTTAATTTTAAGCTGAGACCTGAAGAATAAAAATAGGAGGGGCAGCCTTAAAGAATAGATAGAAGGAATTGACAAATGCAAAGGCCCTGAGGCAAGAAGGAGTTTAGGTTGTTCCAAGACCTAACAGAAGGCAAATAGGAGTGGACTTTGGAAAGGGGATGAGATGAGGGTGAGAGGTGACCATATTATCAAGTACCTTACAGGTAGGGTGACCGTACATCCTAGTTCGCCAAGAACAGTACTGGTTTAGACCTGTGTTCCTGTGTAATTATTGGTAGAGTCTACTTTTACTCTAAAAGAGTCCTAGTTTACAGGATAAATTATATTGCCATCCTACTTAAATGTCATGTCAAAGAGTTGGGATTTTGTAATACGTGAGATGGGACATCATTGAGGGTTTGTTTTTTTTTAATTTATGTTTTCATATTTTATTCCACCTTTAGTCTAAAGGGGGCTGGGTATGAACATGGAGAGAGCTATAAGAAGGCCATTGGAACAACTGAGGCAAAAGTTGGTGGTCAACAGAGCATCACGTTTAGAAAATATCTTACGTTTAGCAACTTCCTACCATCTTTCCTTTCAACCTCTTGGTGCCATTTCCACTGGACACTGCACTGTACCATCTGGACTCCCCACCCCTACTCCTTCAAGAATTCAGCACTTGTTTGCCCAGCTGCCAAGAGTGTTAGCTCGTGATGGCTCCCAGCTCAGTCCCTCTCCAGGAATTGCTGAAGGGAGCTCTCTTGCTAGAGGATATGCCCCCTTCCTGTAGGCAGCACACATCCAGTGATGTATCCATCTAGGGGTGCCAAGACCCCACCCCTTTGTCTCGATTCAAGACATGTCTAAAGGGCCACCCCAGCTCCAGAGCTCCCTGTGGGATCGGCAGTCTCTGTGGCAGCTGAATCACATTTTGACTTCTCTTCTGCCCCTTTCTACTTCCCTCATTCCCCTGTGGGGCTCTTCCCCAGAGCATGTCCCCCAAATCACCTGCATGTAAATCTCCACTGCAGAGTCTGTTGCCTGGGGAACCTGGCCTATAATTCCACTGTTAGTGCAACTTCCCATTGAAATATAGCTTTAGTGTATTCTATCCTGGCATCTCTACTTCTAATCCAGAAGTAGCGCTTTCCCTGATGCTTTTCTGCTGGTGTGTATAAAGGATCTTATCTTATTGTCTTTTATGTCCTTTGTAATTGAATCACCTAGTTTGTTCTGACCTGGATAATTTTGTTCATAAATGGTTGTACTGGTTCATGACACTGGTTCTCTGAAGCTGGCACCCTTCCTGCTTTTTATTGCCTTCCAAGTGGTTATCTCATTTCTTGTAAAACAACAGCTCTTCTTTAAACATCTTGATTCCCTATTACCTAAATTTAGTTTCTTCTTTTGTTACTTGAATTATTTCCTTAGGAATGTAAAGATCTCATAAATTCCTTTTTTTAATTTCTTGTCTACATGAAATTATTCCTAGTATTTCTATATAGAATTTGAAATTTATTGAAATAAATTACAATGAGACCCCATTCTGTATAGCTCATTATCACCAAGAATGCAGTTCATTGCAGATTAAATCATGCTCTCCCCAAACCTAACTATGACCAACAAAAGACTGATGCCAGGCCAGTAGAGTGTAATAGGAGAGAGAGTTTGTCATCTTTTCAAAGTAAGTATTAAGCCTTCACTCCCTCACAGACACAAAAGGGATCGATGGGTGTTGTGGGGGTGAGGATGGAGACAGGTAGGGGGAGCGCTGGGGCTTGCCCACGCATCCTGATGAGGATTCTTGACTGGTTCCCAGCCCTCTACTACAGGGAAGTCTCCCCCTCCCCATCCTTGGCTCGAGGTGAAGGGCAGGTGGGAGGAGGGAAAGAATGTCTGTGCAGGAGGATTCACAGCCTTGCACACTTTAATTCTCTCCTTCCTTCCACTCATCAAATATTGCTGAGCACTGCCACCATGCCACTGTGCCGGGGTAGCACTGTGCCAGGGACAGAGCACCTGGGGAAACCACTCACGTCTCCTTCAATCTGGACTCGCAGTCCTCTTGGTCCTGAATCCCAAACCAGTCTAATAAAAATATTGCATCATTTTGTCCTTTCTTTCATTAAAATTTTGAAGTTTCTTCTATTTCAGATCACCTGCCCCCAGCATGCCTTTTACTGTGAAAATCAATTTTTCCTGCTATCGGAAGATCAAGTTGAAAAAAGGTATCTTCCCTAGTTGGTCGGGGACTAAACATTGTTCTCAACACTTTTCAGTACCTTGCTTATACTCTTCTTTCTAAAACATTGGATGTATTATGAACTTATCTCCCCAACCCCAGCTTGTATCATAGTAGAAAATTTGTGGAAACCAGGTAGAACTTCTGCTCTATAGTTTATGAACTCTTGCAACAGTCTCCATATTTAGTCTCTCAGAGCCTTGATTTTCTCATCTGTAAAATGGGGATAATACCTAAGGGATTACATGAAAATCAGAAGGAGTCCTTGAACCATGCCTGCTACATCAAATACATTCTAACTGTAAATTCCTTTCACTTTTCTTGCCCAGGAATTCTTTGTTCATTTATTCAACAAATATGTATTGATGCTTAATGTGTGACAGGCACTGCTTCAAGCCCTGGAGATATGAACTGAACAAGTAGGACAATGTACCTGGTCTTATAGAGTTTATAATCTACTGGGAGGAGACAGACAACGAATGAATAGAAAGATACCAGATAGTGATAAGTATTAGAGTAAAAAGAATCAGGAAGATGTTGACAGGAAGTAAATGAGGGGCGGGGGAAGCATAGTAGTCAGAGAGAGCCTCTCTGGGCAAATAAAATGTGAGCTGAGGCCAAAAGACAAGAAAGAATTAAGCCAACTGAAAGATCTTTCTAGAAAGAGAGCACAACTAGTGAGAGCCCTGAGGCAGGAGGCAGCTTGGAGGGCTTTATAGGGTGAATGGGAAAGAGGTAGGCAGGGGCCAGATCATGGTAAGCCATTGGGTCAGAGAAGGGAGCATGTATTTTATCCTCAGTGTAATGAGGAGTCTTTGGAGAAATTAAGTAAAGAGGAGAAAAGATCTGATTTACATTAATCTGAACACCAGCATCAGGAAGGGAGATGGGATAGGAGACTATGGGGTCTTCCAGGTAAGAGATACCTGTGTTCTGGGCTGACATGGTAGCAATGGAGATGGTGAGAAATGAACAGATACCAATACATCTTCAAGGAAGATCCAACAGGACTTGCAGCTAGATTGAATGTGGGAGAGTGGTGAGGAAGAGTAAGGCATCGAGGAGTAGTCCTAGGTTTTTATTTGAACCATGGAACAATGGAAGGGCCATGTAAGAGAGAGAAAACTGGAGAAGGTGCATACTTAGGGGAGGAAAATCAAGATTTCAGTTCTGGACGTTCTAAGTTTGAGATGTCCATTGAACATCCAAAGGAATATGATAAAAGGATAACATGTAATTAGAAATATGAGTATGAATTTTGAGGGAGGGATCAGGGCTGGAGATTTACAGATAAAAATTTGAAAGTCATTAGCCTAATGATAATATTTAAAGGCAGGGACTGGGTGAGATTCCCAAAAGAAGGATGTAGGATAGTGTAGAAAAGGAGGCAAGGGCCAGGTCCTGGGGCAAATCCACATTTGAATGTCAAGCAGAAGATTCTGAGCAAGAGACCAGTACAGAAGGAAAATCAAGAGAATATGAGATTATGAAAGCCAAGAGGTGATAGTGTTAAGCAATGAAAGCATGATTCACCATTTTTAAAGCCATTGTGCTTGCTTTACAAATACTCCCATTATCAGCAAACCATCATTAAGCCCATCGCCGACCTGGCAACCCCACAAGTCATCTCAACACTCACTTCTCAAATGTAAGCTGGTATGCCAGAAGGGAACCACAGGGTCTTCAATAAAGTCTGGTCGCTAGGGTCTCCTTTCCCCATGTGCAAAAGGCAGAATAGATTTCTGGAGATTATCAGGATTATGGTAGCCACTGGGGCCACCTCCCTGGGCTTTGTTCTTTGTGTTTGAGACTGGAATGGCTTATGGACCAACACCTGTGAAAACACCTACAAAATTAAACAGGCTAAGTGCTGTCAGGTGGCAGTTGATGCTGCAGGAACCCCACTTTGCCAAGAAGGGGAGGAGAGAAGACTGCCAAGATTCAGGGAATAAATAAGAGAGAACACATCTGAAGGAAGCAAAAACTGAGAGTGTTTCTTCAATACAGAAGTAGTGAGGAGAGCTTCCATATAGGAAAGCACTGCCTATGTGGCATTTCACCGCAAGAAGCAATACTGAAGGAAGGGGAAGTACAACTCCTTCAACTCCTGTTGGCCCAAATTAGAAATCATTTGTTTTGACAGTGTACATACTTTGAAAGCCTCCTCTTCTCACTCTGCCCGTTTTTGTTCCCATAGGCATATACTTTGCCTCTCTTTTTATCCTAAAAAGAATTCAAAATAAAATCCAACTTTTTTTTTCACTTTCAAAAATTTGGAAAGTACTTTTAGGCTGTCGTTGGTAAGCTGTTCTGATCAAAATGTGTCCAACTTGGATGGGGGTAGCCATGGTAAGGATCCATGTGAGGTAGGAAGAGGGAGATTCCATTGAAACCAAGAATTTAGCAAGAAAAATAGACCTCACTTACAGAGTATGCCAGGCCTTTTATTAAAGTGCTTTCCATGTATTAGTTCACTCATTCCTCACAACATAACTATGAGGGAGATACTATACTTATTTCCATTTTACAGGTGAGGAAACAAAAGTACAGAGAGACTAAGTGCCTTGCCCAAACTCTAGTAAGGGTTGAGCCAAGATTTGAACTGAGGCAAGCTGACTCTGAAACATGCTCCTTTAAGTACTAGCCTGGGATACCTCACGGGAACTTGAACAGAACTGCAAAGTTGCCAGGAATTGTGTCCACTTAGGGAATCTCTTTCTCTCCACAGTCCCCATCTCTCCCCCCTTTTCCTTTCCGCCTCCTTCCCTCTGCCTTTCTCTCTCTGTGTCTGTGTTTTTGTCCCCTTTTTGTGTGTGTCTGTTCTGTTCTCTTTGGGCTACCCACCATCGAGCTAACTCCATCCTTAGGCTCGGTGTTGCCTTCCCCTACCTAATCCCTTCTACTCACTCATAGCTGCTGCTCCCTCATTCCTTCCGCCTGGGCTCAGTCCGTCACAGCGGCGCCAACCTCCCATTGCTCACTGTCTTACTGGGATTTCTTAGTTCAGAATCCCAATGATGAAGATCCAACTGGATCAGCCCATTCAGTGCCTGCTTTCCCCAATCCCCCAATCAATTGTGGCTACGCTTCAGTCATAAGCAGGGCCAGGGCTGGCGCTGAGAGCGATGCCTAGTAAGCATGGTATCACCTTTGTTTTTGTCAGAAAAACTATCTACTGACCAACTCTGTCACAGATAAGCCTACCATTCAAATCTCTACCCCCTTCGTGGCCGTGCATGAGCATAGGATGCCCTGTGTGTAATAATGCTCACACACACTGCGTGTCTCTGTGAGATGGGGAGAGCTGATTGTGAGTGAGTATATGAGAATCTTGTCTGGCTCTTCCAAGAGAAGACAAATGGGCCTGAGTTGCAAGGCATATCTGATCAAAGGGAAGCCCAGACATAAGTAGGAGACAATAGGCGGAGGACCATGCCATTACGTGTTGAAACTCAGCAGAGACCTGCCTCTTAAATAAAACAGGGTAGGCTATCTCAGGGGTAAAAGCAGGGAACCAGGAAAGAGAATCTGCTGGAGTAAAGAGACAAAAGGAACTTGGGCTTAGCCCAATAGTAAGCTCGTATTAGAAATGGAACGAGAATCCCCATTATTCTGGGAGAAAGGGAGGAGGAGCTAAGCTAGAAAGAGGCTGGCTCAGGGATCCATATGTTTCTTAGAGTACATGGACTCTCTCTATCAGGCTTCGGCAGACACTGAACAGTGAACTAGGCTTCTATAATATTTATCTGTGCTTGCGCACCTGCATATATAAAGGTGTTTAAAATGCAAGCTTGCAAGCAATTTTTTTAACTTGACACTATTCCAAGAGAGGTACTTAAATGATACCTTACTACGTTTCAACATCATCTCTTAACAGATTTGAACATTTGTTCTATTTGTTATAGTGCTGGATAGGTGTTAGTATCTTTGTTTATTGCAGCCTTCCACACCTTGCAAGATCACTCAGCCTTCCTTCTAGAAGTTTTGCTTTCCTCTTTGATACTTTTGATTGCCTGATAACAGATTTGCCACAAGAGAACAAAAATATTTTTCTCATGAAAAACAGGATCACAAGAGGCACCCAGACACATTTAGACATTTAAACAAAGGATACACCAAACCTCAAATTCTTATAATTAATTAACTTTTCTACACTGCCACTGGAACTGGTATAATTTGCTGATGATTAACCTTGTCAACTTATTTTTAAAATAACCCTCATCGTTTTATGCCATTATAATAAAGGGTTCCCCTCTCCCATGCAGGAAGTCCAGAATGAAAGTGGGTTGTTGCCCTAGCAACAAAATACTAGGTGGAGAAACTCCAGAGAAGGGGGAGGTCTCCTATGCCCAAGACCATAGCCACAAGAAAGCCCCAGGCCCTGGAGGGGTGGCAGCAAAGAGAAACAACCTGCCGTGACTTTCACACTGCCAGATGGCCCGCTTTTGACAAAGAGTTTCCCCCTAACTGCTAATTATTTGCATAAACTTGGATCATGCACGTGATGGCTTGGAGACACATACCCCAGAAAATCATGTTCTTAATCCTAATCCAGTCCTGTGGGTGTGAACACATTATAAATAGGACCTTTTAATGAGGTTACTTCATTTAAGGTGTGGCCCAACTGAATCAGGATGGGTCTTAATCCTATTACTGGAGTCCTTTATAAGCAGCATGAAATTCAAGGGAACCCAGAGAAGCCAGGAGAATCCTCCACATGCACTGCCATGTGACAGAAAAGCCAAGAACCAAGGACCACCAGCACACAGCCCCAGAATGGATGATGCTTCGATTTTGGACTTCTCTTAGCCTCAAAACCATGAGCCAATAAATTCCTGTTGTGTAAGCCAATCCAATGCATGGTATTTATTTTAGCAGCCAGGAAACTGAAACAATGCATTTACAGGAAACTGAAGAAGTTTACTTATGTATACATTGACAGACTTATCACACAGTTTTTCTCATTGAAAGGCTTAGTATTAAAAACTTTCTTCAAACACCTAGCACAGTGTGTTACACACAGGAGCTACTTAAGAAATGTGTAGTTAGCTATTTATTGGATCTTTTCTTGAGCCAGGTATTGCAGAAGATACTGAGGTGAAAAAGACATCCTTCCTCTCATCAGAGAGTCTCCTATCTAGTGGAGAAGAAAAAAGTCTATAAAGACTCATATAACCTTACACATCAAGCTAATGCTACAGCCTTGCAGGATCTCACAAAGAACTACTGAGAACTCAGTAGAAAGGCACCCCACCCTGGAGGTGTGTGCAAGGAAGGGGAGGAGGGGTCCAGAGTGTGAGTTATAGGACACCGGCTTGGCAAAACCTGCTTTCTGGATGGATTCTTAGCAGCACTGGGGAGAATAGTTTAGCAGAAAAGACTGGGGACAGGACGACCAGTTAAGGCTGCTTCAGACATCCAGGGAAGAAGATAGTAAGAGCCCAATCAGGTATTAGGAATGGAAAGGGTGGGGATAGATTCAATAAACGGTAAGTGAGTAAAAACGCATAGCACCCCAGCATGGCTTAACTCCCCAAATCCCTAAAATTCAAATCTCCATCTTCTTCTCTATACCAATCTAAACTCAAAGAAAAACCTGGACAAGAAAGGATAAGATTTGCAGCAACAGAAGCTCTTGCGATCATGCATAGCTCATACATTCATCGAACCACTTAAAATGATCACAGTCACTTTAAACTCTATTGGCTGAGATGATAGAAAGGCAAAAATATTCCTTTCTTGAATTTAGTCCAGTACACCCTTTCCCATCATTGTTGGCCATAGGGGTCAGAAAAAGAGGAGATTTTTAGGAAGATTCTCAACAATATATCAATGCCAAATCAGAGTGGCAGGCAAAACAAGACGGATAATACTTCATATTGAGATAGCCTCATTCCTCTGAGGCTCTCCTGGTTTCATAGTGAATATTAATTTTTAGAGCATTCCTACAAACTAGACAAGTGGCAAAGGGGGGTTGGCTCCATTTCAGTGGAGAGACTTAGAGAGCTGAACTGACTTCTCAGAGGCAAGGCTGGTCTGAGGCTAGCCTAAGGGCAAGGTTGGGGCTTCAAGGTTTCCTCTCCCTTATCATCTACACCCATCCTATAGGGGGTGCTGTGTTTAACACAGCCTATCCAGATCTCATCTAAGAAGAGGAAGCAGAGACCTGGGTCAGTTTCCAGATAATTTCTTTAAAAGAAAAAAGCAACTTCTCTTTCCTCCAAATTGTTTATAATTGATACAATACAGGAAGTCTCACTGTTTTTTTAATGAGTTCCCAAACTCAAATTCTGCTATTTAATTTTTTCTTTAGATCTGCTTTTGCCTTAAATATCTCAGCAATTCAAATGGAAAGGGAAGTTTTGCTTAAATCATGAAAATGACCTCAATTTACTTCTTTGTGTTGCTAAGAAAGAAATGGTCATGGGCTGGTGACTTTGCTGTAGAAATAAAGGGGTGCTGCAGGGATCCCTGTTGATCCTGGGGTGGGGGCAGAAGGTAAGACCCCATACTTGGTTCAACGCTGTGATCCTTTTTGTTTTCCATGGTAAATGTTTGGGTGTTCATCATTTACTCAGTTTGCATCTACGGGGACTGCAACAGACACCACGAGCTTGGTTTCATTTAGACATAGGTGAAACTCTAGGACTTATATTAATGACGGGAAGAAATGCCTCTCATTTCAGTTCTTACCAAAGGGTCAGGCTTGGGCTCAGTCTATTTTTTTATATATTTCTATTGTAGGTAACTTGAGCTTGCAGTGATGAAGCAAGGAAATGACTGCCTTCCCCATGCTTTTGCCAAAGCACATGTCTCAGTCTTTGTTTGACTTAGTCCCTGTAATCTGCCACGCTGCTTTTGTCTCTCCCTTGTTCAGTCACTCTTCTCTTATGCCTTTCTTCTTGTATCTATGGGGACAGAGTCACACGCCCCTGGATGCTTTAGTTTAGCAAAAACCTTGGATTACAACGTGGTCCACAGGCAGCCGGTCAGCTGAAAAGAAGGAGACTTATCCCCAAACTATTTTGGAACTGGGACATTAGTCTATAGGAGGACACCACCAACAGTTTCCCTCTTCACTGAGCTCACAGACAAAAGCTTCAGATCTTGACGCTGAAGAGGGACAGCTCCTTTGGGCTGGTGTGTGGGCTTTCCAGCTACTCCCAGCACTCAGAGAGCCAAAAACAAAAGATGCTCACCAGGCCAACCCTGGTCCCCAGCCAGAGGACACAAGCCCGCTCACCTGTGCACACAAACCCGCATCCACACACCTGCGTGGCTCCCTTCAGCAGGCACCTCAGCCTGGAGGTGGCTCCCTTCTGGACCTCCCCTCCTCCCCCCATAAAGGGCCCTTTTGTGAGCTAGAATAACTTCATTTTTACATCCTGAACCATCAGGCATGATTTCCCCAAATATAAGAGCAGTCAGAACACTCCTTCCGAATTATCTGCTCTAAGCATTTAAGACAGGAAGAAAGGAAAGGAGGGCGGAGGAGAGGCGTGGGGGAAGGTGAGCAGAGACTCCCGGGTCTTTGTTTCTTTCCCATCTGGCTGGAAGCCAGAGGGGAAGATCAGATCGAAGAGACCTATCCTTTGTCCACTGATCTGACAGTCATCCTGTGTTACCACTAGGCAAAATCAAAGTGAGATGCATTTGCATGTTCATATCCATTGCTCAAAAGATTATTGAGAAACTTAAGTCTTTCTATGCCTAATGGAAGCAAGATTTCTGTGCATCTTTTCTGTTTTCAAGGTCGTAAGAAGAGTAAAAGGCTTCTCCTTTCTCCTCCATAGTCTGTCATTATCAGCACTTTTCTAGTCCTCCAATGGGGACCAAAGGGATGTGTCCTGTGGCTTTAAGGGTAGAGTCCTTCCAAGTTTCCCTCTACCAAGCCTGGTTAGGTTTTAGCATGTAAAGTTCCAGGCCATAAATAATTCAAAAGGCAGGAAGAAGATTTTCTTCGTTCTTCATCTATCCCGGCACATAACAACCCCCAGCCCCCTTCCTTTCAAGCTTATAACAAATGCTAATTTAATCAACAGGCAGCAAATTGTACTGGTTGCTGACTCATGCCAGACACAGTCCTATGGACTTAACAGGGCTTTGCCATCTCATTTGGAAAGAAACAATAAAGAAGTATGGTGTCCGGCTGTCCACCTTTCTTTTTTGTCCTCCTTTGTTTCCTCCTCTTCTTAGGCCCTCCCCCAGAAAGGATTCTTCACAAATGTATCCCCTGACTTACACGCAAGCAATTCAAATTGCAGCCACAACGCTGGCAGAGGTCGGCACTATGTGGAAGCTGGGCATGCCCCTCAACTGACCAGGATTTCCCCAATGGTCCTGAGGCTGCGCCCTAGATGAAGGCTCTGTGGCCAGGGGAGGGAGGGGGAAGGGGAGAAGGCAGAGCTGAGTCCTGTTATCCAAGCTGTGAAAACCTGTGCATCTGGAAGGCTGGGAACCCAGAGCCTGACAAGCCCAGAAGGCACGCTGATTAACTGGGATGGAGAAGCAACTCCCATTAGTACGTCTTTCCCTCCTCACCAAGCCAGGACGGCTGTGGCTGACAAGGTGGATGAGAACTGAGGCTTGAGGGGAGGAATTTTCCTGAAAACAAGCCAGGGGCAACAATTAGAGGGGCGGGGGAGGGGGAAGAAAATGGAACACAAAGAGATGCCTCCAAAAAGGAAGGAGCAAGAGATAAGTACATATTTGTGGCCTATTTCCTTTTTTGCACTCTCTCTCTCTCTCTCTTTCTCTCTCTTAGTTATAAACGCTTATCTTTAAAAGAAGTATTCTCCACCCCCACCCCAGAAGGACTCCTTTAAAACCCTCCCTCATCATAAGCATTAAAATATCTTCTGAACACTAATATGTAGATCTCTGTGAGGAAATTGAACACCATTTACCCTCTCATCTTCCAATTCCTGGTAAAGCATTTATCCAAGCATCATCATGCTCATTATCTTGTTTGTTTTTGCCTCCTGACCACCCCAGAAAGTGGACAGAGCTGGTAGCACTAGGCCCACCCTCTAGAGAGGGTGAGCTGGGTGGAAGGGCCGAGAGATGGCAGAGCCACGGCTGGATGCTATTTCCACCAGACACACTGCTCTCTGGGGCGTTGCACACAGTAGGTCTGACTGCTTAGACATGAGGTTGATCTTTTATTAAGCAAACGCAGTAGCAGCAAAGCAACAGAACTTCTGGAAGGGTCTGACTCCTCTGGTCCCACCAAACCCCAACCATAGGGCTGACTGCGCAGTTGGGGTCTTGAATTGTCAAAGAACTGATTTATGCTTAATTGTGCCCCACCCCCATCAGATTATAAACTCCTCCTGGCTAGGGACTCAATCTGGGAATTCTCAGTGTCCCCCACAAGCCTAAGACCGGGGCCTTACAAAAAGCAAATTCAAATTTTCTGGTTGACTGATTGCAAGTACACCTTTAAAACTCAAAGTGAGAAACTCTGCCACAGCCCCTTTATTTTCAAATCCCCCATTGAAGTTGATTCCCCCAGAATGGCAGCTTGTCCACATTCCTTTGGGTTCTTTTCTGAGGGGTGTGCATGTGTGTCTTAGACCAATTGTATTGTTTTTGAGGGTTCTTTCTTGAAGGCTCTCTGCCGGCAAACCAGATATACACAACTGCAAAAGTGTGCTTGCCTTAGAACTACAAGAAAGCGCTATCGACTTCCTACAGAAAACACAGAAAGGGGAACAAAGCAGCCACCCTCTTCTTCTCCAGCATCCTTGGTCATGGCACAAATATGCTGCACGTGTTTCTTCTAATTTACGGTTCTACAGCTTTGGGGTCAGTGGGGGGCTAGGAAAGAACCGGCCCCACGTAGAAGAGGCTTTTGCACCCAAGGCTGTGCTCCACAGCCAAGAATGGAAGGCGTGGTTCACTTTGTCCTTATTTGACCAGAAGCCTAGGCCTCGGTGCCTCCTCTGCAAACTCCTGCAGCGTCGTGAACAAGCACAAGGTCTGGTACAGCTTCGCGGCTAAACGCTTGTGAAGTGACTCAAATGAGGCAGCAGACAGAAGTCAGGAGGGAGAGATTAGCCAAAAAGAGGGGAGTGGGGGAACCGAGGCTCTAGTTTCTCAGGCCTGTGAGGCTGTACTTTACCCGAGCCGCTCTGCGGCATCTCCAGGGACACACTGCAGAGCCCTCCCCCTCGGACGGCACCACCTGCCGGAGCCATTTGCACAGCAGCTTGTAAGCACGCCTACGTCAGCCAGCCACTTGTCCATACTCCGGTTAAGGCCAACAAGGACCTTGTGCATTGCTGAGAGGGGCAATAAAACGACATTAAATATTTTATTGATTATGAACTTTCACAGTTTGAATCAGGGCTGTACACAAACAGAACTTAAAGCTCAGGGATAATGTTGGATCTGCAAAGGTGAGGTCCTGTGGAAATCTGAAAAGATGTGCTCAGTGATCAGTGGATCACCTGTTTGATCCTTGCCGCCCTGAGGTTCTTAAGCTTACACAGCATGCTTCGTTTTCTCTATCGGGGCCAATGAAAGGACAGGTCTCTTCCCAGAAGGTGTGCTTCTCCATTGTAAGTCTGTCTCCCTCTTCTTCTTAATAATTATGTTTTTTGTTTTTTTTTTTTTTTTGCATCTCAGGACCAAATATGTTAGTCTCTGTGTCTACATAAAAGTTTTGTTCTATAAAGGCCCTGATCTGCCTAACCTACAGGGACACCATCCACTTTTCCAAGGAAGGCAAGACAAGATAATTCCACAGTGTTTGGTGACAGAACAGGTGTTTTTTGTTTTATTTTAAAATATTATTATTCCAGTCAATTGTTCCCTGTTGAAGGAGGAAGGCATCAAAAATAACTCTTCTAGGGGGTCTATCAGTGCCCTGTCTTTATCCCTCTGTTCCTGCCACCCATTACTTCACTGAGGTAGCCTGTCCTTTCAGTGGAGGCTGCTTCTGCCTGGCTGCCTCATTTTCAACACCACATTCTTAGCAGTCTATTTTGGTAACAGAATGAGGTTCCATTTGTTTTCAGCATAAACTGGGTTTCAGCATTTCACCAAACCAAGTTGCAGGAAAAACCCTGAGAGGCCAGTTTATACCTGACCCTCTCCACTGGGTCACCCCGAGATCCCATCCCATCCCATCCTCACAGCCCCAGCAAAGAATCACAAGGAGGAGCAGGGTCATTTCCTAATTCCCAAAGCCTATGCATATCCCTCTTCCCACAGCATTTGAAATTTATCTATGCTCAGTAAAGTCTCAACCATTCATATCACCCCTACCCCACCCCTTTGCAAGGAATGGAATGCTGAAACCTCCCAGGCTGTGAATTTTGGCCTCCTAACTACTGATTTACTAAAGGGTCAATAGTCAACACAGAGCCCTCCTGTGATATTTTTTAATGCTTAAAAAAACTTCCATTTAAAATGTTTCTGGGGAAGCGGCTGTGGCTCAATCAGTAGGGCTCCCGTTTACCATATGGGAGGCCCCGGGTTCGGTTCCCGGGGCCTCCTGGTGAGGGCAGGCCCGCCCGCACGGCGTGGTTAGCTGACCCAGCGAGCACAAGCAGCAAGGGGGGGATAAATGAATAAATAAATAAAAATCTTTAAAAAAATAAAAAATAAAAAATAAAATAAAATAAAATAAAATGTTTCTGGCCCTTAATCCATGCTTGATATGTATGATTTGTCTTTTGAAATTCTCCTCTGAGCATGGCATGCTGGGGTCGTGGCAAATTTTGTATTTTGATCCATATGCCCTTCTGAATTCTAGGAACACACGTTGGTTAGATTTTCAAAGCACCTTTGTTGCCGGATTTTCTCTAGGTTCTTGGCTATGTTGTAAAAAAGAATTTAAGTGCATGCCAATTTAGTTAGGCCAGTGGTTTACGAAGAAAATGAGAGAAGAGAAATGGGAGAAAATAACAGATTATAGGGCCCAGGTAGAGAGAGGAATAGGGCTAAAAAGCTGATTTACTGACCACAAGTTCCCACTATAGATTACAAGTCCCCAGGACTACTTACTTGCTGGTCCAGTCCAGGAGAGAAAGGGCATAACAGGAGGAAAAAACAGGGTGAAAGCAGGGCCAGTTTGGCTTCTGTGCTTGCTTTTCAAACCATTAATTACCCCTCCCTTTGTTACTGTCCAGGGAAGGAGTCCCAGTTGTTTGCTGTTTTCATTGGTTACCCGTCAATCCCCCGGGAAGGCCCATAAGGCCCCTTGAGAATATCTGGGGCTTTTATTTGATCCCAGTTGAAATCCTCTTCTGAATGGGGAATTCTCTTGAGGGTCTTCCAGCAGCCATCTTGTAGGGTCTTTCCCTCAGAGAAGATTCCCACGACCACGTGATCCACAGACATATTTTCCTGCCAGGTTCCAGATCTGTCTCTTTATTCCCTACTCTAGCCTGCCTCACTTTCTGGTAAATTGATAGGTAGATATTGTTGCTGATATATACTCAAGCAGACAAGAAAAATTAGTTGTAAGAATGGGGTGGGAAAATATCTTCCACTTATCTTTTTCCTGTCTCATCATTCAAACTTCCATTGCTTGAGATTTAAAAATATTATCATGGGAAGTCTTTTAACTGCTCTTGATTCCGAGCCAAAGAACGGAGCCCCAATAATTAATATAATTTATTTTTCCACTATGTACAGGGCACACCAGTGTCTACTGAGGGGTAGTTAAGCACATAAATCTTGGTGCTTTAGGATCACATAAGCAGAATAAGGAGACACAAACTCAGAAAGCCATACTTAATGATAGAAAGCAGAAAGACGTGATCAGTTCCAATTGAGTAGGAGAGACACTCAGCGCTATTGGGTTTCAGAGACCGGAGTGATCACTGCACTGAGGGGCTCTCCAAGGAGCTGATATTTGAGCTTGGATGAGGGGCATAGACCTGATCCTAAAAGCAGCGCAGGCTCACTGAAGGCTTGAGAGCAGAATGATATTATAACAAAACTGGTGTCAGGGATGGAGGCCATCACACAAGGTATAGGATGCACTGGAGCAAGTGAGAACCAAGGCTGGCCAACCAGTTTGCAGGCTCCAGTGGTGGCCCAACGTGAGGGATGCACATCTGAGCTAAATGTTGGCAGAAGAGGAAGAGACAGATGCTACAAATGCCATAGAGGAAGACTCAGCAGAACTTCGAGCCTTACTGACTGTGAGGGACAGAGGGCAGGACATAGGGGTAGACAACCAACCAAAGAGAAAGTGTAGGTCTTGGCTGGCCAGCCCTCCCACCCTCCCAGCCTAGAAGCAACAGAATCACCCAGTTCTCCACTCTCTCCAGTGGGAGTCCCAGGCAATCCCCAGAATGTAGTCCGGCCCTCTGAAGAGATAGGAAGATTGTTCTGAGCATAGGAATTATTCAAGGTCAGTTGTCAAACAAAAAGTCCAGCGCTCCCTCTGACTTTTGTAATCCCTTTACCTTCAACCCCAGACCTAGACCTTCATCCTGATTGTACTTAAATGACAAGGCTTTGACCTTGGATCGGTTCAGATTTCAGATCACATACCTTCATGGCTTTTGGATTGTTTAGTGCATTTTGGTTAAGGCCCTAGTTAAGCCTTGTCCTCCTTCTTTCTTTCAATGGCCTGGGTTCTGTTCAAGTCTCACACATGATCCAGGGAATCACATGGACTAGCTCGAGCTACTCAGGGCACTCCATCCTCCTGTCCTGGTTGACATATTTGAGCGCCTAGTTCAAATGTCCCCTAAAGCCAGACATCTCTAAGCTTTTCATTTATAAGAAACAACTCTCCTTTACTGTTTGAATTGGTTGGAGCTCTGTCTGCTGCTTACAAAGTCCCTGATAGAGGCTCCTTGTTTGTGTTATTATGGGAAAGAAGGCAGAGCCTTGTCACTGTCAGCCCTCCTCTTATACGAACTGGCCTTAGGACCTTTGTCAATACTCTTCATCTCTCTGGGCTTCAGGTTCTTCATCAGTGGCATGAAGGATTGTACAAATCAATCTCTAAGGTTCCTTCTAGCATTGCCATTCTGATTCTAAGGCACCCACTGTGTTGTTGAAACCCAAAAAACCCTTAGTATTCATTTCATGATCGGTCCTGCTGACAGTTGTGCCCTTACCTATTCTTGACCCTACACAGGGGCCAAGGGACACCAGGTGGCCTTCCATTTCAGAAGAGGCTGAGGAATTAAATGTGACTCCAAGTTTTTGAACCCATGTAAACATGAATTGGCATAGCATGAAATAGACAGTCAAAGAATTTTCTTTTTTTTTTGCCTTGGGGAGATGGGGGTGGGGAGATTAGGGAGAATGAGGAAGGCATGGGCGGGGGCGGGGGGAGGAAAAAGCAAGGTCCCTTTTAGACATATTGAATTGAGGGAAATGGGAGACAGTCAAATAACAATGTCCTACTAACCACTGGAGATTGGGTACCATGGGAGAAGTTCTCCAACTTGAATTAGCACAAAAATAGATAGGTGAGACTGAGGAGGGTGAAGACAAGCAGAAGACCTGAGCTGTCCTGATGGAAGTGGCCCATAGAGGTGAGAGCTGAAACTTAGGGAAGAAACCACGTACCTGGGAGAGTGGGGAGAAAGAAGACAGAGCTCCAAGGCCTGAAACTTGAGACACAGCCACATATTCTGCGGAAGATAAGAAAGAAGAGAAGGGAAGGTCATTCGAAGGTCAAGGAGGAAAAAGAGAAGGGAATGAACATATGCCATGGCATGGGGAACCTTGAGAGTGCAGCGCCATGAAAACCAAGGAGGAAGAGGACAGTCTGGGAGAGGTGTGCTTGGGCATATGTAATAAAGCAGCAGGGAATGAGCAAAAGGGGGATGGTGAAGCCCCGCTCAGGTCAGCAGCACCCAGATCTTGGCACACCCCAAGACAGATGGATCGTGAGTGATTGTAGCAGGAGCCTTTGATAGCCTGCATCACAATCCCGATCTGAATTCAGACTCACTGTGACAACATCCCACCTCCAGCTCCCTCCCGCATCTCTGCTCTTCTGCCTCCAGACCTCCTCTGTAGCTGTGGGAGCATCACACTAGGGAAACTCAGGCAGACAGAGGAGTTAATGCTCCCTTACCCAATGTTCAATCACAGAGAAACAAGAGCCAATGAGCCAATGACCCGGCCCCGTTCTGTAGGCTTACAGCGGAGACCTCAATTATGCACCTCTGTGTTGGCTTTACCTCCTTCCCTACCTCAGTCTCCCCACTCCTGCTTCCTGGGATCATCTCCCAAATAGATTATGTGCACTTAATCCTTGTCTACTTTCAGGAGAACTCAGACCAAACAGTGATGAGCCAGTCTCAGGGGTGGCAGGCCCAGAAATGCTGGCAGAAGCTTATGTGCATATTTCCTTTAAAGCCCCAAAGGACTAAATAAATAGAACAGATTTCTGCTCATCTCTATAATGACCAAAGGCTAAGCTGTGTCCTGTGGGGCAGGCAGAGAGGCTATTTTGGATATGATCCAAAGGCCCTCAGTCATAAATCCACCTTGGCAGGGTGAACAGGCAGTGCTAGTTTTCAGGACTCTGCACTGAAAACGAACAAGCATGGATCCTACCCACATAATAGCAGAATCACTTCCTTTTTGCAAGGTTACCTTCTCCAGTATGCAGACGGCAGACTGGGAGGCTGGGGCAGTGTGAAGCCTAAGAACGTGTTTCCTTTGACAGTTTGATTCATCCCCATGTTGTTTTAAAAGCCAAGTTAATTTAGCAGGTGCGAAGTTTGATTGCAGTAGGAGGTTAGCACTAAGTTTACTCCAAGCCCCTTGAATCATTTATGCTATTAGTTGGCTCCAGTTCTGGAACATTTGGGAGAAAGAACTTTTGTCTCAGTTCACTCTTCCATTAGGTCCTGCAACCATTTCCTCTATTTTCACCTAGTTGTTAATTTTCTGTTTCTGCCCCAAATTGGACTTCTCAGATGGTTTTGCTATTGATCACCTCCTTGGACTTGCAACAACCATTGAAGGAAGGGTGGTCCTGAGAAGGTTAGGCAATACTCCCCATTTTCCCATCCCAACTTGGACTCTGAGCCATTGAAAAGTTCAACACAATATAGGGCTCTTGCAGATTACTGACTCTACAAAGTCTTGAAAAGAGCATAAGGATTAATAAAAGCCAGAAAAGGAAAACCAAAGTCAAGGCCCAACGAACTTCTTTTCCAGGTACCTTAGCACTGCCCTATTACTGAGAACCCTTGATGATCCTCTCTTTCCTTGGCCATGGCCACGGTAGTGCTCAAGTTCTATTGCTCCTCAGATCCCTTCTGTCTTCCCATATCTCTCCCCAAAGTGCTAGAGTTTCCTGACTCTGATGTTGGCAGCTACAGGAGATGTCCTTCTCTTCTCTTTTTAAAACAAACCAATTAACCGTCTTTTGGCAGATGACCTTCTTGCCCTGGGCTGCATTTTAAATTTAAATTTAATTTAATAAATTAATTGCTTTAATAATTTAATAAATTGCTTTAATAAAGCAATTTTAACTTTTCATTGAGCCAATGTTCTGCTTTTAGAGGAAACCTAGAACTTATTTTATACACACACAAGATTTCTCTTAATATTTAAAAAAAAAATAGAGTAGGATTGTATTATTTCAGAATTAATGATATACAAACTTTAGCGCAAACCTGGATTTGATGCATTGCCATTATTTCATTTAACCCTCTGTCTTAGTTTGCCACAGAGCTGCCAATGCAAGGAGTTGCTTTGATAATGGAAAGTTTATTTGGGGTAAAAGCTTACAGTTCTGAGGCCACAAAAATGTCCAAATCAAGGCATCATCAGAGATGCTTTTTCACCAAAGGTCATATGCCGGCAGAGCCTGGTATCTTGCCACATGGTGAGGCAAAATGGCAGGTCTGCCTTCTATTTGAACTTATAATTAGTACTAGAGTTGATAAGTGTACGTCCAAGAGACTTAAATCTTTGGGCTGTGCTTGCACCAGCTGGGCCCTGAATCTCAACAGAGTTGCAACATCTACTCTCCAGTTCATTGGACTCACCTAGGACAACTAACAAGGAGATAATGATGGACAACGACCATCCCAAGGAACCGAGAGAGTCTACAATTGCAAGCAAGAGAATCCAATCCATCTGCCCTATGGGATCGAAGCCCCCTCTCAATTAGAGATGGAGTAGGCATCACCATCCCAGAATCCTCAGGATGGGGGAATGAACTATGAACTAAAGCAGATTTATTGGTATTCTACTATAGACTTATTCTGATTCTAGCAACAGAAGAACTTATATCATTGATGTGGAAGCAGTGGCCACTGGAGGTTCTGAGGCGAAGGAGAGGGAAAAACAGTTGTAATATGGGGGCATTTTCAGGACTTGGAAATTGTCCTGAATGACATTGCAATGACAGATACAGGCCATTATATATCTTGCCAGGAGGTATATAATGGCCTACGCAGGAGAGAATGTAAACTACAATGTAAACTATAATCCATGCTTAGTGGCAATGTTCCAAAATGTGTTTATCAATTGTAATGAATGTACCACACTAATGAAGGATGTTAATGTGAGAAAATGTGGGGAGTGTAGGGAGCAGGGCATATGGGAATCTCCTCTGTTTTTTTATGTAACATTTATGTAATCTAATTATCTTTAAATATATATATATATATATATATATATATTTAAAGATGACAGGTCTGCCAGACTCTCGCTTTCTTCTCAAGCTCAGCTTGGGTGATTAGGCATCTCTCCCTGGGCCTTGTCTCCTGGAGCCTCTCAGGGCTTCTCCATCTTTCTGCAGCTATAGGTGAACCTGGAGTCCTCTCTCTTACATGGCAGGGTTAAAATGGCAGAGCTCCTTTTCTCTGTGTCTCTTCTTTCTCTGTGTGTGTTCTCAATTTATGTAAGACAGCAAAAGGGCAGAGACCCAACCTGGGTCACACCTTACTGACGTAGTCCAATCAAAGGCCTTCAAGTGATCTAATTAAGTGATCTAATCAAAGGCCCCTTAACTGAATCTAATCAAAAGGTCCCATCTACACTGCATCTACAGGCATAAGAATAGGTTTGCTTAAGAATATAATTTTCTGGGGCCAACAAAAGACAAACCAGGACACCCTCACAATAACAAACACATCTTTTATCATCTATAAAAATTGTCAAGGCTTAATATTAAAGGGAATTAAGTACAAACTGTGACCCAACAAGAACATTTTGCATTCTCACCTAGTGCTCATTCAAGGCTAGGTATCTGATAGCTGCCTTAAAAGCAGAATGGTCTGAAAGGTCAGACATCTGTACACAGATTTTCCTTCTGTTTTTTTCCTTTAGTCTAATGCAATGATTTTCAGATTTCAGTGTGAATAGAAATTAGAATGCAGGGATGTATATTTTATGGGTGATATAATGGCTTTTCAAGGGTAATACTGAGTTTGTATGATATTTACATTAAATGTTGATTTATAGAATCTAAAAATGCCACCCCTAAGACACGACTCTGTTGTTGGAAACTGTTCTTCAACATGAATTCTGCTGGAAGACTAGAAATTCTAAATGGCTGCAAAATTTTAAATAGGAAGTTTTGGTTTTTATTTTTTTTCTTTCTTTGGTCTCACTATACTTGGAAAGAGAACTCAGCCCCTAGGGCCTGGAGGGGACAGTTGATAACCATTACTGACCCCCCAGTCATCACTTAGCAGCTTCTCTCTGGTTTAGTGTATGGAGAGAGATGGGCGCAGGAGCCTGACTTTCTCAATAACCAGCTGGGTGACTGGGGCTGCAAAACCCATCTTCTCATTTGAAAGCAGAGATTTCCCAGCTTTATTTCGAGCCCTATTTCATCTGTCGCTGCTATACCTTTGCTCAGCTTCATGGTAAATGGTCTGTTTCTGTCAATGGCTTTTTCATCTATGTCAGGGAAAGGCCCATTAGACAAATCCAATGGGACAAGTTCAGAGAGTTTGTCAGTTCCCGTCAGTCTCAGGTCTGGATGTGCAGTGGAGCACAGACTCGAAACAAACTTGTCAAGATGGGCAGCTTCTCCTGGAAGGAGTTTATCTCAGTGGAGAAAAACACATGATGGGTGAAAAACATCGAAATACCACAGCAAGCTGAAAAGAGCTGTCTGTGAATAAATTAAAATGTCAGAGTCTCAGTGCCTTATGCACAGGGGAATGGACAGATAACAATATATATCCAGGAGTATTTAGGGGTACTTGGCCAAAACCTGACAAAATGAGGAAGCTGTGATTTCTTATCAATAATTATTGTAAGAGAAGTGGAAGACAATATTTTGTATCTTATTTCACTGGAGAAAGTAAAAGAGAACTTCCACTCCCTCCCATTGCCAAGTTGTCTAAGCCCCTACCTCTGTCCTCATATACTAGACCTTTCTCTTTTTATAATAAGTAAACTGTCCTGGCTGGAGTCTAAGGCCAAACCCTCCCCTGTCCATTAGAGACTCTTGCCCTATCACCTTGTCAGGCATTCACTCTTAGAGTTATCCACTGTATTCTGCGTTGGCGATTCCTCTTTGCTCGGTCATTGTCTTCAGCATATAAATATACTGTAATACCTCTCATTAAGAAACAAGAAGTCTCTAAACTCCATATCCCTTTTCAAATGCCACGCACAAGTTTCCTTGTTGTCTATACTCCCTTTCTCAACTTCCTTTTCCTTCCATTCTTGAACACATTCAGAGGACAAAAGTGCCTATCAAAGTCATCAATTATTTTCACATAACCAAATCCAACATTCAGTTTCAAAGTCCTCATCATATTCTGTCTCTCACCAGCATTTGCCCTAATTGGTCACTCTCTCTCTCTCTTGAATTTTCTCTTCCTTGAGATTCAATGCACCATACTCTCTTGGTCTTATTCCTATTTCACCAGCTCCTCCTTCCCATTCTCTTTTTCAGATCCTTCTCACCTTTCTGATTTCTAAATATTGAGTGACCCAGGAATCAGGCTATACCCACTCACTAGAGAAATTCATCAAGTTCCACAGCTTTCAATGCCATCTTCTCTGACAATTCCAGAATGGGCACCTCCACTCTCAAACTGCCTTTCTGACATTCTGGATGTCCAGATGGCAACCAAAAAGCCCATCCAAACCAGAACTTTTTATCTCCCCACATATCCTACTCCACTCCCAAGACATACTCATTCATCCAGTTGGCTGTGTCTTGAAAATACATCCCAAATCCGACTACTTCTCTCCACTTCTGCCTGTACCATCCTGGTCTAAGCCACCATTCTCTCTCACCCAGAGGGGTGCTGTTTTAGTTTTCCTTATTGCTAAAACAAATACCATGCAATGGGTTGGCTTATAAAACAGGACTTTAAAGGTTCACAGTTGTTGAGACTAGGAGAAGTCCCAAATCAAGATATCATTAAGGAGATACTTTCTCTCAGAAAACTGTGGCATTCTGGGGTTGGTTGCCAGCAAATCTTGGTCCTTGGCTTTTCTGTGCACATGGCGGCCTCTTCTGGCTGCTCCCTTCTCTTCTGGGTTCCTTTTACTTTCAAATTCTGGCTGGTCCCTCTCTGTGACCTTCCCTATAAGGCCTTCAGCAATGGGATCAAGACCTGTCCCGACTAAGTTGGGCAACACCTTACCTAAAGTAACCTCATCAAAAGGTCCCATTTACAAGAGTTCACAACCACAGGAATGGACCAAGTCTAAGAACATGTTTCTCTGGGGTGCATAGCTCCAAACCACCGCAGGGGCACTGCCTCCTAACTGGCCTTGCTTTCTACTCTTGTATAGTCTGTTGTCCACAGAGTACCCAGTGGTCTTTTAAAACCCAGGTTGGATCATTACACTCCTCTAATCAAAACCCTCCAGTGGTTTTCCACCTCACTCAGTATAAAATTCAAAATCCTTATCTTGGCCTTCAAGGTTCTCAATAACCTGTTTCTTGCTTTCTTTCTGCCTCTTACTGTATCCCTCTCCTCTGTCTGTTCTAGCCACTCTGGGATCCTTGCTATTCCTTGAGTATAACAAACACTCTCCTGCCTCAGGGTTTTTGCATTTGCAATTCGCTCTGCCTGAAACCTACTCCCAGGTATTTCTGTGGCAGATTACCTCGGTTATTTAGTTCTCCAACTCAAATGTCACCTTCTTAGAAAATTCTTCCCTGATCACCCTACCTTAAAAAAAAAAAAGATTCCCTAATACTTTAACCCTTTATCCTGCTTTATTTTTCTCTGTATCATTTTTTTTTTTTTACCAGATAACACATATTTTCTTGCTTATTTGTTCATTATCTGTCTCCTTCCACTATAATATAAACAATTCTCATGGGAGAATAGCAACTTTGTTCTGCTTACCACTAACCTCAGCTCCTAGACCACTGTGCCTGGCACACATTAAGTACCCAATAAATAAATAAAAATTTGTAGAATGACTGGATGAATGAATGAATGAATCAATCAATCAATCAATTAGGTATTGCAATAAGGGTTGTGGCTTGGCGAGTTCCTGTGTATTTGTAAAGAGTAAGAATCAAAATTGCTTTGAGACATAGCTGTGTTATTCCTTTAGCTAGTGTTTTGCAGTGATCCAGAAAGCAATGCCATCTGTTCTCAGAAAAGAAGTGGTAAGGCAAGAAAAAGGACACTAATATTTATAGAGGGTTTCCTATATGGCAAGTCCTGAACTAACCACTCCCATGTACATTTTCTCATTTGATCCTCACAACAGCCATATTAGATAGGTGCTATTATTATTTCCATTTTGCAGATGAGGAAACAGAGACAAAAAGAGAGGTTAAATAACTTGTCCAAGTTCACCTAAACATGAGTTCATAATGAGGAAGTCATGCAGTTTTCTATTTTTTAGGTATTAAAAGTCAAGGTAAATTCAGTTTACTTCACAGAAAATAAAATGGATCAAGTTGATAAAGATAATTATCAAAGTTTCCAAAGTAGAATACATATTGGTTTTGGAATATTTGTGTTGTTCTTTTTATTGACAAAGAACATCAAATAGTCACTAAAGTAAATAAAACCACAGAGCTCAAGATAATTCTGTTATTGGTTTTATTCTCCAAACATACTTGCTATCACAGGAGGCTTTTACTTATTATTTGTAGGATATATACATGTGGCTAGGGTGCTGAATAAAGTACAGGATGTCCTGTACATCTGAATGTCAGATGAAAAGCAAATAATCTTTAGCACAAGTATGTCTCAAATATTGCATGGGACATAGTTATCCTAAAAAATTATCGTCTATCTGAGTGAAATTCAAAATCCAGCTAAGTCGGGCAGTCCTACTTCTGTCCACAATGCTCCCTCATCCTTCCCACATGTATCCTGTCACTCTTTCAGACAGGCTTTGTTAAGGAGGAAAGTACAGAGAAAAGAAGGGAGAGAGGGCAACTTTCAAAAGATGAAAATCAAAAGGCACCCGTAATTCTTGCTTTCTCTGAGAGAGGGCCAGGACTGTCGTGAGGCTCATTTCAAAACAAGCTAAATTTACCTCCCCCAGACCCTTTGAGCCTCACCCCTGCCTCTCAGGCCTTCTGCTCAGCTGCTCAGGAACCTAACAACAGTGGATTAATCCCTGACGTGCTCTGGCCTCCATTTCCCCATCTGTAAAACAGCAGGACTGGGCTTGGCCCCAGGCCCTCCTTGCTCTAACCATCTGTGCTCCTGAGCTACTATGAGTTGCCCAAGCTTTCCCTTGCCATGCCTCTCTCACCCAGACCCGACCTGCTGGTCTCGTGGTGTGCCAAACGATGCCTTTGCCTCCAGCTTCCACCCCCTCAAGTTAGGAAGGCAGTCCAATGAAATGATAGGTATTGAGCAGGGAACTAAAGATGGCTTGCTGAAGTCATTGAAACAGCAGCGCTCACAATGACTTTTTCGCTTTCTTTTCCAAACATACTCAACCTCGCAGGAGGGGTGTAACCATTCTTTGTCGTGTAGGGGGTAACTGCAAATATAGACAGGAATATGGTAGAGGGACCCAGGGTTTTCTCCTTCTGCTCTTGCGGATGACCTCTCTCCACAAGTGATCCCAGAAGAGGTGGCGAGAGCTGTGTGAAGGTAAATGTTATGTTATTTACATGATACTCCTATTTCCTCGCTGCTGTACTTTGAGACCCATTATACACAGTATCAGATATAGATGGGCCTAATTTTGCTGCAACTTTAATCTGATTGTAACTCCAAGCTGTGTTCATGCCCAGTCTTTATATTTTCTTCCTTACTTAGCATGTGTTTCAGTTAACCATGTCAGTCCACTTTAGGGAATGTGATATATAGATTAATCTTGTTTCAGTCTCAGTTGTCAAGTTTTGGTGTTTGTTTGTTTGTTTGTTTTTCCTTTACCCCTGTAGCTGTTGGGCAGTTTGATGTAATTATGCATTCCAAAAATACATATTGGATTATGCTTGTAAACTGGTCTGTTAATCTGGGCATGATTAAGTTACGATTAGGGTGTTAACTGGGTCACGTCAGTAGGGCATTGAGCCCCACCCCTTGGTGGGGCAGGAATCAAATATAAAAGGCATGGCAAAGGACAGAGGGAGAAGCTTTGATGTTGGAGTCTTGAGCTGGAGCCCCGGGAAATAAGAGAGCTTGGTCGTGAGGAAGGAGAGAAGGCTCCGGGATAGAGACAAGCCATTCTCCTGACAGTCTACAGCTGACCTTGTGGAGATAGCAAAGGAGCTAAGCCCAGAGAGAAATGCAGCCCCGTGAAGACAGGAACCCAAGAAGCCTGAACCCTGGCAAACATCGGCAGCTGTCTTGTTCCAGCAGGTGACAATGGATTTTGGTGAGGGAAGAAACTTACACTTTATGGCCTGGTAACTGTGGACTTCTACCCCAAATAAATACCCTTTATAAAGACCAACCAAATTCTGGTATTTTGTATCGGCACCGCTTTGGCTGACTAAAACAACCCCCAAATCTGGTTTCTTTTATTTTTGTTAAACAGCACACAAAAACAGCTTGGAATGGACTGGATCTTCATGTGGCGGCTATCCTCTAATCTTCCCAGGTTCTCTTTAAAAGCATTTTCTTGAGAAAGACGTGACCAACCTGCATGGCTACAGAAGTCAGTCACATTATGTAACCTGTTGCATTGTCTGACTCCCAATGTTTCTTGAATTTCATGTTTATTTAATTAAATCATTCAGTAAGTCAGTGAGTCATCAATAAATATTTATTGACTGCCTACTATATTCCAGGTATTGTTCAAGCCACTGGAAATGTTCAGCAGTGAACAAAACAGAATCCCTGCCTTCCTGAGCTTGCATTCTAGTTTTTTCCTTCATTATGTCTCTATGTCTTTTCTACTTGTGTATAATGTTGTATACTTCTTTATGTCTTTGTTTATTACTTCCTTATTGTCTCAGTCTCCTATAGTAGAGTCCCTTGTTCACTATTGCACCTGCCATGCCTCAAACACCATCTGGCACATGGTAGGCCCTTTCTTAAATAAGTATAAATGCCCCCTTCCCTAAGCCAGAGGCATTTTTGTAATGGCAATGGCTAGGAGTCACCTCCGAGTCCCCTTTCTTACCCAGCTACACAGGTTCTTCTGGGAAGGAGGTCTGTGAGTTTGGCTTTCAGCCATGCACCCCTTTCAGTTAGAAATTGGAGGGATTCTGTGAGTACAGAACACCTGATTGGGCTCAATCCTGACTCTTGATTTCTAGTCTTCAGCACATTAAAAAGTTGGCAGAACCTTTGTTTGTTCCTTAGAGGTTATGAAAGTCAAAGGACAAGGGCAAAATCCCTCCGGGGACCATCCTCTGGTCTGGCAAAGTGCTGCCAAGGTCAGGAGGCCACATTGTTAATGGCATTTATTCGGTAGACCCTCCTGCCCATCCTGACCTGAAACAAGAATGGAGGTTTTAATTTTGATTCCCAGTTGTCCAGGGCAAAGCAACATTGTGTTCAGTTAAGGACTGGTAGGTGGGTGCAGGTTCAGCTGAGGACTCTAGAAGAGGGATTATTGTAACAACTGTGAGAGAGAAATCGATTTCTTCAACCAATATGACACTTGGCTCTAATAATTTGCATTTGAAGTTGTCTTTCTGTGGAACACTGACTATTTTGGCATTATTGTTACTGTTTCTGGACCATTTTCAATGCCCTTTAAACACTGAGACTACTGGATGCATTTAGGACCCGAATTTCACATAAACTAGTAAGTTACCTAGATCATTTTTCTCCCTAATATAGAAGTAATTTGTTTTTTAAATTAGAAAAGTTGTAGGTTTACAGGAAAATCATGCAGGTAATACAGAGTTTCCATATAACTCCTTGTTATTAACAGCTGGCATTAGTGCATTATCTTTTTACATTTGATGAGAGAATATTATTAGAATTGTACTATTAATTTCAGTCCATAGTTTTCATTAGGCTTCACTGTTTGTGTTACATAATCCCATGGTTTTTCTCTCTTTAGTTTTTATTCTAGTAGCATATGTGCAACCTAAAATTCCCTTTTAACTACTTTCAAAGAAAAAATTCAGTAATGCTAATTATATTCACAAAGTTGTGCAATCATCCGTCACCACCATCCATTACTGAAAGTTTTCCATCAACCCAAATAGAAATTTGTACCAGTTAAGCATTAATTCCCCCATTCCCTGCCCCCACCCCAGCTCCTGATTACCTTTGTTCTAGTTTCATAGAGTTTCAGACGCTATGAATTTACTTTATTTCATATCAGTGAGGTCGCACAATATTTGTCCTTTTGTATCTGGCTTATTTCATTTAGCATTATGACTTCAGGTTTCATTCCTTTGGTCGCGTGAATCGGAACTTCATTCTTTTTAATGGCTGAATCATTTCCTACTGTATGTAGATACCACACTTTGTTTATCCAATCATCACGTGATGGATACTTGACTTGCTTCCATCTTTGGCTACTGTGAACAATGCTGATATGAACACCATTGTGTAAATATCTGTTCGTGTCCTTGCTTTGAATTATTTTGGGGATACCCAGTAGTGGGCTTGCCATGTCATAACATAATTCTATACTTTACTTTCTTTTGGAAACAAATAACTAGGGAGGAAGCTTCTTTTCCAATGTTAGGGCCAGCCTTGGGTTTATCAAGGCTCTGAACAAAAGGACTTGATCACGGGAGGTCAGACACTTCACTTGGAGTGCAGACATTGAATTATCAAAGACCAGTTATACAAATTTGAATTCTAATTTTTAATAATTCTGAGCCCTTTGATCTGTCCATTTATCCATTCTCATTCTTTGACTTGTGTTATGAAGAAAAAGAATAAAATATAGCTAAGTAAAACCTCTTGTGCAAAGTTCATTCATTCAAGGTTACATATTAGGGAGTGGGGGGATTCAAGATCTGATGATGTGGAAGTTCCTGCAGTTCAGTAGGAGATAAAATTAGAGAATCCAAGCAATGCAAAACTGGGTTTGAAAAGGCATTGGATAAATATCTGTTGTATGATTGAATGCATGAGTGAGTGAATGAGACAGCAACACTTACAGAAGTTCACAGAAGGGAGCACTCACTTCTGGCTGGAGTCCTGAAGTGCCAACCTCTGCTGTTTTGAACCTATTTGACCATTGCATTGACCATTCTCTGACAAATTGATAGGGTCCTGCACGTGAGTCCTCCACCATGAGCAAATGAGAAATGTGGACAATATCGAATTGGCTTTTGAGTTCCCAATAGCCTAGCCTCAGCCCCTGCCCTGGGACCCTGATGATTCCATTGGCTCTTGCCAACATTCTCTGGGTTCTTTTCCTGTTCCCCTGTCATTGACTGAAGGCCTAATTAACTGATTCATTCATTTCTTTATTCAACAAGTATTTATTAGGTGCTTGCAAAATATCAGACACTGTTCTAAGTTCTGAGGATACATGAGAGAGAGAAACATGCTGACATTCTGCTGAGAAGAGACAGAAAGTAAACCAATAGACAAAATACATAGTACATCAGATAGTGATAAATGCTAAGGAGAAAAGTAAGGCAGGAAAGAGGGATAAAAGGAGTCAGCATTGGGGGGCGGAGGACACCATTTAAAGGTGTGGTTATGGAAGACTCACCAGGAAGGTGGCCTTTGAGCAAATATCTGAAGCAGTTGAAGGAGCAGCCCATGCAGCTATGCAGTAGGGGTAGAGGTGGGGGTCCAGACACAGGGAAGAGCGAAAATCCAAGAAAAAAGTGTGCCTGGAATGAAGAGGAAAACTACCAGAGAGACCACCATATCTAGACAAAGGGAGTGAGGAAAAGAAAAGGAGGAGAGAGTGACAGAGAGAAGAGGGGAGATGGAGACCAGTGTAGGGCTCTGTAGGTCTTGGTAAAGAATTTGGCTTTTACTTTGAGCCATTGAGGAGTGATACGACCTGATTTTGGTTTTACGGATTATTCTCGCTGCTGGGTTAAGATTATGAGAAGTGGGGGTGGCAAAGGCAGAAGCATATTTTCAAAATAGGAGGTATTTTGAAAATCCAAGTAAGAGAGGATTGTGGCTTGGGCCAAGTCTTAGTGGCAGAGGTGGTGAGAATATCTGATTTTAAATACACTTGGGAAGTAGAGCCAAGATATGGGGTTCAAGCAAGGAGACTCACATTACCAAGCAGCTCTACTATCAACACCAGCAGGTGGCCGCTGGGCGCCTCTCACTGAGGAACTCCAATTAACTGATTGGTTAATTCAATTCAGCCCTGTTTGAATTGGGGTCTGTTCACCATCACCTGACCCTACCCCCGCCCCTCAAATAACTGTAACTTGGACTGATGGTCACTCTATCTCCCCCTCCAATGACTCCTTACCTTAGCCCATCTCAGGGTCCGCCCTAAAACCTTCCATTTCCACCTTTCCCCCACACCCTGCACTTAATTTCCTGCAAGAATGGAAACTATGGATTTTGAAAGAAGAAGAGTCTTTACATAGATGAAGTTGGGTTGGAGTGGAGAGTGATTCCAAGTCAGGATAACTGTTCAAGGAAGACACAGAACACCAAGATCAGTCATTGAAAATTAGCACCTTTCTCGTTTTCTACCAAACACCTTTTCCAGATTTCAAAACATTTTAGTTTAAAATGAGATTTATAGAGTTGCCACCTGAAAGCAAGAATAAATAAGAAGTTTAAAGACAGTGGCTCTTGCAAACTTAGCTATAGTCTTAGCTATAGTTGTTTAAGCAACAAGAAAGGAAGAGGGAAGAAAGAGCATGAGAAGGAATGAAATAGACAGACTGGTTCTTTCCCGTTAGCAGTGGGATTTTATCACATTCCACACCATCTGTTTATCTAACGATTAAAAAGAATCCAAACTCTCAAGCCTCTGTATATTATTTTATGATGTAAAGCTGGACTTTTGAAAATAACAATTAAAAAGAAATCCTCTCAGGAAACGGGGTTAAGCATGCTAAGTCTAATCAAACCATTTTTTTTCAGTATTAAAAACACATACTGCATAAATATTTTTGAACACAATTCATGCAATAGATCTTGACTTCCTGCTTTTGGGATTCATAACCAGTGTTTCTAGACATTCAGAAATGTTGGGGACAGTGTGTACACGTGTTGTTGTTTTAATGGATCCAATACTATAATTCTCACATGTGGAAATTTTCCACTGACTTAAGTTTTACTATTATGAACCACCAAATCCTCAAAAATTGTGCTAGAGTAATTTGGAGGCATACTTCCAAGCAACTTCCTGGTGGAAAAACTTATAAGATGTGATGGAGTAGTTATTTTCTAGGGCCTGTTATTTTATTTTCCTCCCACAAACAATATGCAAAGTGTCACAAATTTAATAGATTCCTCAAGGTCCAAAGGAGACTTCTCATAGTGTTTTTTGTATACTCAGTGGGCCAGCTTCAACCAGAGAAGCTATTTTAGTGATACGATGTGAAAATAAGGTGGAAGACTTGAGGACCTTGCCCTGAAGAGATTTGGATATTGGGAAGTGACATGGTGGGTGAACATCAATTTCAGCCCCTTCTTAACTTCTTTATGTATCTCCCTCTGGAGTCCTCCCGTTGCCTGGAATTACAGGTTCTCTGGAACCTTAGATCCCTAGCATCTATGCTTTCTCCCCACACTTCAATGATTAAGAAAATCCTTCCCAACAGCCACCATGATGGTGGACTGTTCCACCGCCTTTGCTCTTCACCTCTGTCCCTTAAGATGACCTCTTCCCTGTTTTTTCCTGTGGAAATACAGAGGCTGGAGTGGCCAGATTCATTGTTACCCAGAGTGGCTGGCACTGCTCCTGTTATTTTGAATCTGTGGAACTGGGACCTGGAACTCAGAGCATGGAAACTGCTCCTGGACAGCATCTCCACGCAGGGCCAATGTATTCATTAGCAGCAGTAGGCACAGTGGTAGGGCCCACAAGAGCCACAGTGCAGTCTTGCTCATGGTCTCCCTCCTCTAGCCCTGACTTGTGAACCAAAGATAGCATCTCTGGTGACCAGTCCCCCCTTCAGTCCACTATATGTTATTTGAATGCCATAGAAGGAGGGTGGCCCAGCTGTATCTGAAAGTGCTCTGGGCAAGTTCTTCCCTCCTTCATTTTCACTACCAACTCTCCCTCTCTGTTTCTGGCCCTCACTTCCCGCTGGCTGATCAGACACCGAGGATGGTGGTTGGCTGCCGGGCGCCTGCCCACCCACAGCCGTTTCTGAGGATCTGCCCCTGGCTAAGGCCACTGCTGCAGGGTTGGTTCTAGATGTCCGTGTTTGCGCCAAAATGAGAATATGGGTGACAGATAACTTGCTCAAAGCCTAGTTGGTAGCAATAGAAATTAATAGACTCCAGATTCTTTAACATACCCCTAGCTAAAAATTACAACTGAGGCCAGAAGGGTCCAGCTTCAGTGAACAGGTAAATGGGAAACCACAAATATTTGGTAGGCAGTCAACCAGGTAGTTTGAGTAGACAAAATCTTTTTGTTAGAAATTATATTTTCATACTTAGTTAAGAAAATGATTGAATATTTGCATACAGGTTACCATAATTTAAGTTGATTCAATTCATTTTCTGTTTTATATTATCTTAAAACTGAGTTTCTGTAAGACTTTTTTTTTTTACTGCAAAGAGATTTATTACAATATTAAAAAAAACAAAACCTGTTTTAATAGTTCTAAGAACTGTTGCTGTATAACCTTGGAACTATAAATGCTTGTTATGAGAAACCACATTTGTTAAAATTTTTTGTAGAAATTTTTTTTTGTGGTTTGTAGTAGAAAACAGCACATGGTAACTTGTTCTAATCTATGTATGTCATAGGTTGATATAAACAACCAATCTTGTGATAATTAACTCAGTATTAGTTCATTGCTCTAGATCTAATCTACTCAAGCACTATAAAAGAGTTGTGCTGTATCTCTTAAAATTTACTAACACAACTAAAGGCATTTCTCCTCATAAAGATTTATTTTACAAGCATAATTAAAGCGGTGAAAACAATGTGTCTTTTAAACACAATGAGAACCTGATTTGCCACATCAGTAACAAGTTTCTAAGGATTCCACTGAAGCTATGACAACATTTTCAGTTCAGAAAACAGTATCATCCTCTGTGTTGTTTTTTAAAAAACAAGTCGGTAAATTGAAAAATGAAAAGAAAATCACCGAAATGGTCATTTTCATGACAAACTGATTATGATGAGAATGTGAACATGGGTGACTACACAAAAACACCTAGCATAGAACGTGACACACAATAGGTGCTCTGTAAATGTTTGTTGAATCTGATTTAGGACAATTGAAGTTTCTTTATCCTAAAGTTAGTCTACTGCTAGAGAGAGTTCAGACAGTCAGGACCCAAAAGTATCATCTGGAACATTATCTAACCCTACCCCAGGCCTAAAGCTCTTTTTTTATCCTCAAGGGAAGTCTGTGAAAAGGAAGCCTATGGTTTGAATTTCCCACGAAGAGGAGAGGTGTATTATGTCTTCTTTAACTCACATCACTTTCTCTGCCCGTTCAGGAGCCCTTCCCAGATTGCACTGTCATGACCCTGGTGTAGGACCCTTATGCTGCCCCCACTAACTCCATCCTCTTCCTGCATCAAGGATTATCAGCTCACATCTCCAAATTGAGACATGCCCCCCAGCTTCCCTTTCAAGAAGAACTTGATGTGGGGAGGGCAGGCATCAGATCTCTAACTCCTTCCTGTCTCTAGGTCACCCTCTTCCCAAGACAGCCCACAGTCCTTGACCAAGAGACATGTGGGTATAAAAATGGAGCATTTCTGCCCACTGGGTGATGACTCTGATGGACAATATCTATTCCAGCACTCCCAGCAAAATGGGCCAAGGTCTCATCTGGACTTCATCATGGTCCAACTTCTTCCTCTACCCATTCCTCCCATGTTTCTGTATTAGTTTCTCAGCTGCTAAACCAATGGGAATTGACTGGCTCAGGGTTTCAGAGGCTAGGATTGTTTCCTCTCAGGGTCAGTATCTTCTGGTTGGCTGGCAATCTCTGGGGTTCCTTGGCTTTTCTATCACATGGCAATACCCCTGGCAGTGTCTTCTCCTTTCACTTCTGAGTTCTGTTGACTTCCCAGCTTCTGAATGCTCCCCTTTAATTGTTTTTCCTTTGCTTATAAGGACTTCAGCTATATTGGTTAAGGCCCACCCTCATTCAGTCTGGGCACAACTTAAATAACATCTTCAAATGTCCTATATACAAACGGGTTCACACCCACAGGCCCAGGGGTTGGGGCCTGTACATACCTTTTATGGGAGACATGATTCAATCCTCAACAGTTTTCTTGTCTTTATGGGTGTTGATTCCTAATAAGCCTCTGACTTCACATATTCCATCTCAACACTTGGCTTCTGGAGAGTCTAACCTGTGACAGCTGCTTCATATTTCAAATTTTTTCATGAAATTACAGCCAAATGATCTAGCTGGCAAATAAATTCAGTTAAAGAAAGAATGTCTTGAAACTCATTAGAACACATCAGTGCTCCTCAATTTTTTTCTCTTTTAGAAGTAAAACCCTTTTTTCAAATAAGACTTTAGGTGAAATCTGTAAAGCAGAATAAAGTGTAACAGCTCAGGTTGAAGCTTCTGTGGCAGGCCACAGAGTCCTAGAGAATAAAAAATCAGTGGTTATCAACCCACACTAGGCATCAGAATCCATTTGGGGGCATTTGAAAAATACAAACGCCTAGATCTCAACCCTGAATTTCAACACTGTAAAAGTTCTTCCGGTGAATCTAATAGGCAGTTTAGGCTGAGAACCACAGAGTTCATGAGCTGTAAGGACCTGCTACCCTCCACAGATCTCTGGTTCCACAGTAACACAAGATTGCCCTCTTCCCAGTACAATGTAAACATTTAAACCAGGGCCTTCACCATCCAAGGCTAGAGAACCAAGTCCAGCCTTTCCACTAAAAGAATAGTTTATTTCTTTTAATTACTCATGTAATACCACTGGCTATATTTTCTCCCCAAAATCATGCAAATGAAATTACAGATGAGTGAAAGTCCCTTTGACCTCCCTCCAGCTTAGTGCTAAAGGGCTTTTCCAATTGCTGCTGGACTCCTCTGCTGCCAAGCCTCCTTGGACTCCTCCCCGTGCAGATCCCAAAGTTCCCAACAAGAGAATGATAGACGCCTTCTAACTGTGGGGAGATGCCACACTGGCCTTACCCGGGCTTCCCAGGATCCAATCACAGGAGACTTTAGTATGATTCCTGGCTTTGTTATTATCCAAACCCCTATTTTTAAATCCACATTGCATAGGTTTTCCTCTGCCGCCCCTGAAGCTGGAGACAGACAACAGAGAGCGATTCACGAATGGTTATCCTGATTTTCACCTTTTGAGGCTTCATTTCCTATATCTTCTCAATAGAAGAAACAGGAGGGATTTAGGCAGTTTTCAAATATATATGCTGGCCCCAATGTTTATTTTGACTGTCCCCAAACTATCTGAGAATTAACATGATTGAATTTCCTCTACTTAAGGACACCTGCTTTTTATAATTTGATTGGCTCTCTTACGAGGTGCCCTTTTGTTTTTTAATTTATTGAAGTATATCACTTATACATGAACATACATAAACAATAAATGTATAGCAATACTTATGAACTTACAAAACAAACATACATAACATCCTACAGGGCTTTCATACCTCACCCTACCACCAATACTTTGCATTGTTGTTAAACATTTTTAACTAATGATTAAAGAGGATCCTCAAAATATTACTATTAACCAAGGTATTTTCCCTCCACGCACCCTATTATTATTATTTTTTATATCATTTATACATGAACATACATAAACAAGTGTATAGTAAAAGTGTGAACTTACAAAGCAAACATTCATAACATCATACAGGGGTCCTATATCAACCCTCCACCAATACCTTACATTGTCATGAGACATTTGTTACAAATTATGAAAGAATATTGTCAAAATCTTACTACAAATTATAGTCCTTCTCTTACATTTGGTGTATTTTCCCCCCAACCCACCCTATTATTATTTTTAAAATATATTTTTATGACAGAAGTTGTAAATTCTCACATGTGCAGCATTTCCAAACAACACCCCTCTATCAACACACCACACCAAGGTGGAACATTTGTTACAGATTATGAGACAATATCATCCGATTATTACCAGATCACAGTGTACATTTGACACACATTTTCCTTACTCCCCCATTATCAACACAGTACATCTTTGGCATAGATGCAAGAATATCACATTATTACTGTTAACCACACTCCACAGGTCACTCCAGTTCTATTTTTCCCATGCTTCTCCACATTCCTACTACACTGCAATAGTGATGTACATCTGCTCTAGCTCACAAAGGACACTCTTGCATCTGTACCATCAACAACAATTCTCATCCACCTCTGGGTTTACTGTGCTATTCAGTCCCTAGATTATTCTCTAGCTTTCTGTCAATTGGCATTTACATCCCTAGACTACCATTTTCAGCCACATCCCCATTTATAAACCAGCTCTTACTCACCATCAACTCTGTATATTTCTATACTTTTACAGTAAAACTAATTAAAACTTCTACATACATTAAATATCAGCAGTCCATCTCAGTCCTCCTCTTATCTCCTTTAAGAATCCATCACCTACCACCAGGTCTTTAAGATATTTTCCTACATTTTCTTCTAGAATCTTTATGGTTCTTGCTTTTATATTTAGGTTTTTGATTCATTTTGAGTTAATTTTTCTATAACGTGTGAGATAGGGTCCTCTTTCCATTTATTTAAAAAATGCTTGTGGAATTTTTATTGGGATTGCATTGAATCTGTACATCAATTTGAGCAGAATTGATATCTTAATAATATTTAGTCTTCCAATCTGTGAGCATGGAATGTTCTTCCAATTATTTAGGTCTTTTTAAAATTTCTTTTAGGGAAACGGATGTGGCTCAAGAAGTTCGGCGTCCGTCTACCATATGGAGAGACCGGGGTTCGATCCCCGGGACCTCCCGGTAAAAAAAAAAATAAATAAAATAAAATTTCTTTTAACAATGAGTGTAGTTTTATGAATACAAGTGCTTTACATCGTTGGTTAAATTTATTCCTGAATATTTGGGTTTTATCTGTCATATTTTATTTTCACCACTCTTTTGACACTTTTAGTTACTTTTATTGTTATAATCTTCATTTCTAGACTCTCTTCCAGGTCTCTCTCTCCTGTCTTTTCTTTTCAGGTTGTAACACACCCTTTAGTATTTTCTGCAATGCAGGTCTCTTGGTTATAAACTCTCTCAGTTTCTGTTTATCTGTGAATATTCTAAACTCACCCTCACTTTTGAAAGACAACCTTGCTGGATATAAGATCCTTGGCTGGAAGTTTTTCTCTTGCAGTATCTTAACTATATCATACCACTGTCTTCTTGCCTCCATGGTTTCTGGTGAGAAATCAGCACTTAATCTTATTGGGTATCCCTTATATGTTATGCATTGTTTTTCTCTTTCTGCTTTCAGAATTCTCTCTGTCTTTGGCATTTGACATTCTAATTAGTATGTGTCTTGGAGTTGGTATATTTGGATTTTTCTGATGGGGGTACATTGTGCTTCTTGGACATGGATATCAATGTCCTTCAATAGGGTTGGGAAATTTTCTACCATTATTTCTTCAAATATTCCTTCTGCAGCTTTTCCCTTCTCTTCTCCTTCTGGGACACCCATGACACATATGTTTGCATGTTTATTGCTGTCATTTAGTTCCCTGAGACCTTGTTCAAGGTTTTCCTATCTTTTTTTTATCTGTTCTTTTGTATGTTCACTTTCAGAGGCCATTTCTTCAAGCTCACCAATCCTTTCTTCTGCTTCCTCAAATCTGCTATTATAGGATTCCAGTGTATTTTTTATTTTATTTATTGTACCTTTCATTCCTATAAGATCTGCTATTTTTCTAAGTATGCTTTCAAATTCTTCTTTGTGCTTATCCAACGTCTTCTTAATATACTTAATATCTTTAGCCATCTCATTGAATTTATTAAGGAGATTTGTTTGAACATCTATGATTAGTTGTCTCAACTTCTTTATGTCATCTGGAGGCTTATCTTGTTCCTTTAACTGGGCCATATCTTCCTGTTTCTTGGTGTGGATTGTAATTTTTTGTTGGTGTCTTGGCATCTGTCTTACTAGAATATTTATTCTGGGTGCAGTTTCTCTCTTTAATTTAGTGCTTTCTTGCCCTTTCTTCCTTGCTGGTTGTGTAGTAGGAGCCAAGGATGTAGTTGGTGCTATAAACTGTGGAGGCTCAAGCTGCCCTTATTGTCCCAAGGACCAATGAAGCTTCTCCCAACTTTCTCCTTTGCCAGGGGTAGGGACAGAGCCATAGCTGTGTGGAATAATCCAACTCATGCAGGCCTAGACTGTAGTTTCCCAGAGAGACTGATGAAGCTTCACACCCCTTTCTCCCTTGCCTGGGGCAGGGATGGAGCTGCAGGTGTTAGAGCAATCTATGCCGTGCAAGTCCAAGATGACTGCAGTTGCCCCGGTAGACTTCCAATTATTCAGTCTGTGTCAGCTAAATGTACCTGCAGTTACCTGGATAGGCTGGTGCAGGGCCTGCTAGTTCCTCCCTGCTAGAGGTGAGGCTGAAGGCTAGGCTAGGGCTGCAGGCCATTCTGAGTGGAAGAAAACATCTCTACCGTCACTGTGATTTTCAGTCATCCCACTTCCCCTCATGATGGGGGTGGAGTCAAAATGGCAGCTACGGCCTCCTTCTGACTTGGACAAGCTCAAACTTTAGCTGTTCTTAGGGTTATACTTTAGCCAGATGAATTGACTAATCAGTAACTGAAATCAGTGGCCAACCGTCTCTTTCTCCCCTGTTTTTGGGAAATGGAGCTTCCAACTCCTGTCACAGAATAGCTCCTGGGGTGGCTTGTGCTGCCAAAGTAGGATGATCACTTGCCTTCACGGCATGGCCTATAGTTTCCTGGAGAGGCTGGCGCAGCTCCCCACAGCTTCCTCCCCGACTGAGGTGGGCCTGGGGCTTAGGCGAGAGCTGCAATCTGATCTAGATGGAAAGAAGCTGGTCCCTGCCAGCACTGTGATTTTCAGTCAGCCCCGCTTCCCCTCATGTCAGGCGCAGAGTTAAGATGGCGACTACTGGCCTCTTTCTGACTTGGACAGGTTCAAACTTTAGCTGTTCTTTGGATTATACTTTAGCCCGCCGAATTTACTAATCAGTAGCTGAAGTTGGTGCCCAATCGTCTCTTCCTCCCCCATTTTTGATAAGTGGAGCTTCCAATTCGCTACAGAACAGCTCTAGAGGCAGCTTGTGCCTCCAGTGGAGGACGGGCACCAGCCTCCGTGGCGTGGAGGGCTCTACTTACGAATCATCTCTGCAGATGGGCAGTCTCCTCCTTCCACTCTTTCAAGGATGTTGCAGGATGCACTTACGGTCTCCTGCAGCCCCCAAATAAGTGCTCTAGATAGCTGTGGGTGATCACCAACTGTCCCATAGCAGGAGCTGATTCTAGAAGCTCTTTACTCACTGCTATCTTGCTCGTTGTCCAATAGGTACCCTCTTGAATACTGGTTTTAAATGTTTTTTTGTTATTGTTGTTAAGGTTGATAGCAAGCATTAAAATAGTATTGTGATATTTGGGATTATTCATGGTCAGCTGCTGCTCAAAGACCCCTTCAGCTCTTGGTCAACTTGTAATTACAGCTCCCTTTAGTGCTAGGTGAATAGGAGCTTCCTGATCACCCCTCTTGCTAAGGGGCCCTGTTATAATTTCCTGGCTGTTAAAACAAACACCATACAAAGTGTTGGCTTAACAAGAGGAATTTATTGGCTCATAGTTTCAGAGGTTAGGAAGCTTGCTTCATCCTAGGTTGGTATCTTCTGGCTTCCAGAGAATTTTTGAGGTTCCTTGGCTTTTCTGACATATGGTAGTGCACATGGTAGAATCATCTCCTCTCTCTTCTGGGTTTCATTGACTTTGAGCATCTCACTGCTCCCCATGGTTTCTGACTTTCACTCTACTTATAAAGGACTCCAGTAATCCAAATTAAAGCCCAACCTGAGTTGCTTGGCCATACTGTAACTGAAGCAACCTCATGAAGAGATCTTATTTACAATGGGTCCACATCTACCAGAATGCGGACCAAGACCAAGAATACGTCCAAACTAGGGTACATAATTCAATTCACATCAGGCCTTCTCTTAGGAAACTTGGACATACTCAATGGCTTGATCTCCAATGTGATATACAATACTGATGCCAGTAGAATTGTGATAATAGAGTTTAATAACTTCAATTCTAGAAAGTCAAGATATAACTAACACCTAATATTCTCCCCAGAGATATATATGCATATATGTATATGTTCACAAAGAATATGCAGTATTATTTTGTGTATGGTATATAAATGCTTTTATACTGAATATATCATTATATAACTTTTTAAAATTTATTTATTTATTTTACTGTTATCCATTTTTAAGCCCCCCCCCCCCTTTGCTGTTTTTGTGCCCATTTGCTGGGCAATTCTCTATGTCTGTTTCCTGCCCTCTTTTCTCACCCTTCTCCTTCTGTCTTCACCAGGAATTGATCCTGGGAACCTCTGATGTGGGAGAGAGGCGTCCCACCAACTATGCCACCCCAGTTCCTGGTTTTTCGGTGCATCTCGTCTTGGCTCTCCCCTGCATTACTCTTCTGTTAGGTCATCATCTTGCTGCATGGCTCTGTGGGGCCTGAGACACCCACACGTGGGGTCTGGGGGTTCACCTGCTCGCGGGGTCTGACAGTCCACATGCCTTCTATATTTTGCTTTATTTTACCAAGAGGTCCCAGGGATCAAACCCAGATCCTTCCATGTGGGAGACAGATGCCCAACCATTTGAGCCATATCCGCCCCCCTCTTTATGTAATTTGCACTCAACAATATATAGCTTTATAATTCATTTTTAAATAAATATGTATTGAAGCATAACATACTTCAGAGAAGGGCACAAATCATAAGTGTACAGTTCAAGGAATTTACACTACATGAACATTCCCCCAGTGATAAGTACCAAAATCAAGAAATTGAACATTCCCAGCACCACAGTACCCCCTCTGGTACCCCTTTTCTATTTCTAGTCCCCAATCATCAACCTAATCTAACCCTTACCATCATATATTAGTTTTGCCTGTTTGTGCACTTAAATAAATGGAATTATAGGGTATGCACTCTTTTGTATCTAGTTTCTTCCTTTGGACATTGTGCTTGTAATATTCATCCATGTTTTGCATGCAGTAATGGTTCGTTCATTTTCAATGATTGAATATAATACTAACACCAATTATTTACCCATTCTACTAATGATGGACATTTGGTTGCTTTTTGTGGGGGAGAGGGAGTTATTATGAATATATTTGCTATGAACACTTGTGTCTTTTGGCATATGTTGAGTATATATCTAAGAGAGGAATTGCTCGGTGATAATATATGCATATATTCAGCTTGGTGGATAATGCCAAACACCTTTTCGAAATGATTGCACCAATTTATCTTCAGAAGTATATGAGAATTCCATTTTTCCATTTGCTCCACATCCTTGCCATCAGTTGGTATGGTCAGGTTTTTTTAAATTTGTTTTTGTTTTTTGTTTTGTTTTTTTTTGCCATTCTGGTAGGTAAGTAATGGTTTTAATATGCATTTTCATGATGATTAATAAAGTTGAGCACTTTTTACTAAGTTTACCGGACAGTTGGATGGCCTCTTTCATGACATGTCTGTTCAAATCTCTGGCTCATTTTAAAGCTTCAGTAAATTAAGACAATGTGGTATTGGCATAAGAATAAACAAATAAATCAATGATTAAGCAAAGAAATTCCACACATATATGGTCACTGGATTTATGATAATGCTTTAAGTGATGAGAAATGGGAAAAGATTCTTTCCAGTAAATCATGCTGGCTCAATTAGATATTCATATGGAAAAAAACACATTTTAACCCCTACCTTATACCATATCCAAAAATAAATTATAGATGGACTATAGATTCCAAAGTAAAAAGCAAAACAATAAAAGTTTTTTTAAAAAAAGTAAGGATAATATCTTAATGACAATGGGGTAGGCAAAGATTTCATAAAGAGTACACAACAATCACCATAAAGAGAGGGAGAAGGCAAGCCACAAAAGACATTTACAATTCATATATTTAACAAAAGACTCATATCCAGAATATACTATCTGATTCTTTTAACTACTGCATATTATTCCATAGTATGTACATATTATAGTTTACTTAGCCATCCCCCTAGTGATGAACATTTACTTGGTTTTTAATTGCTTACTATCTAAAAGTATGGTAATGATTATACTTGTACATCTTTAAGTGTTTTCCTAATGAATTACCCAGAAGTGGATTGCTGAATCATGGGAGAAGGTTGAGTTTCAAACCACAGAGGCCAATGGAAAGATATTTTTCCCCAGATGGGTTTTCTCCCACCTTACAAATCACACTCTGAAATTAGCTGCCTGCATTCTCTTTGCCTGGGTCCAGCCCAATTGGACTTCTTTTGAGACTCCAGGTATAGCTTAACCAGAGTACACAGGCTTGAAGAGAAGACCTCAGAATTCTGATGAGGAGGGGTAAAAGGACACAGGAAAATGTTTATACAAAAGAATGCTGTAATATTCTCTCAAGGAGCAGATGTGGCTCAAGCAGTTGAGTGCCCACCTCCCACTTCTGTTCCTGGTGACTTCTAAAGAAGACAAACAATGAGCAGACAACGAGCAGACAGCCAGCAAAAACAATGAGCAGACAATGAGCAAAAACAATGAGCAGACAATGAGACAAAAAAAAACAAGATGCAGACAGAAAGCATACAATGAGCAAACACAACTAACAAGCCAATGAGTAAAAACGAATGAGCAGAGAGCAGATGTGGCTCAAGTAGTTGAGTGCTCGCCTCCCACATGGGAGGTCCTAGGTTCAGTTCCCAGTGCCTCCTAAAGAAAAAACAGACAATGAGCAAACAATGAGAAAAAAAACAGCGAGCAGACAACAAGCAAAAACAATGAGCAAACAGACGAGGGAGCCATATCTGGGGGCAGTATATTCGCTCAAAGATTTTCTTCTCTCTAAAAGAAATTATATTTATGGTATATGTAGTAACTTGAGCTGTTTTTTTTGCAGGATGATGTCAGGCAAATATTCTTGGGCCTTTAGGAATAAGGAGTTTGTCAAGTATGAATCTCAATTAACTGATTAAATTTGATTACTAAAGAAAGATAGAACATCTTTGTATTTTCAACCTTACTTATTGAAAATGTTTCCAAATATATATTAATCTACTTTCCTGCCTTAGTAAGTGAAAGATCCTGAATGTGGCTGATTATCTGTTTACTGGTTTAAGATCATAAAGTCTTCAGGGTCATAATTTGAATATCAATTATCATTACACATGATACTATAGAAAGCATCCCTGGCACATTTTGCCTACAGTAGAGTGTAAGTTTCTTTCAAAAATTAATTCATTAATTAATCCAAACTCCCTTCCCCCAACTGTAAGTTTCTTAAAGGCAAGGACTAGATTCAAATTCTGATTCTTGCAGATATAAGTTTTGTGATTTTGAGTAACCAAGTCTGATTCTTAGTCCTCCCATCAACAAGCAGGAAAAGAATGCCTGACTCTCAGGTTATTGGAAGAATAGAAGCACTTAAGAGAGTACTTGGCACACAGCAGGACTCGGTGGGACTCCTTTCCTACCTCCTCAATAATTTTTTTCTAAATCAAATTTAAACGAGTGTAGGAAATGATACTGAATTTAATTTTTTTTTTTTTTTTTTTTTTGCCTTTAAAATTGCATCTCTCTTCTGACCATGGGTGACACAGAGATTTCCAGCATACAGAGAGTTCTTAATATTTGGTTCCCATTAGTAATTGGGCAAACCTTCAGGGAGGTAATTTGACAACATGTATCACTTTTCCTTTGTCCCAGCAATCTTACACTAGTAATTTATACTAAAGAATAATTGAGCATGAGCAGCAACAAATGAATGAGTAAAGGTATTCACAGAGGTGGTTAATAATATTAAAATATTGGAAACTATCTAAATGCTCATCAATAGGAGACTGGTGAAACACAGTTTGGACCATTCACACTACAAAATATTATGCAACCAGTAAAAATTGTGCTCCATATTTAAAGATATAGGATGTCCACAAAATATTGTAAAGTGAGGAAAGCAGAATACAAAACAGTATATATTAGATACTTTATTCCATTTTTGTCAAAAATCTGTATGTATGTATGCATGCATAGAAAAAAAGTGAAAAATACACATTAACATGCTCATATATTTATCTCCAAGTGGTAGGATTATGGATGGTTCTCTTTCTTTGTAATACTTTTCTGTTTTACCTGAATTCTTTTACCATCAGCATGTTGTGATGGTTTGAAGCTGTATGTACCCCAGAAAAGTATGTTCTTAAAGTTAATCCATTCATCTGGGTGTGGACCCATTGTAAGTGAGATCTTTTGGTCAGTAGGATGTCAAGTTAAAATGTGACCCACCTCATTCTGGGTGAGTTTTAATCCTTTTACAGGAGCCCTTTATAAGAGAATGAAATTCAGACAAAGAGAGCAAAAGCCACCGAAGCAAGAAGCTGAAAGCAATGAAACCTGGAAGAGAAGGGCAAGACCAGCAGACACTGCCATGTGTCTGGCCATGTGGCAGAGAAGCCCAGGATTGCTGGCAGCCAGTCTTTGGGAATAAAGCATTGTCTGATGATGCCTTGATTTGTACATTTTTCTCAGCCTCAAAACTGAAAGCTAATAAATTCCCATTGTTAAAAAGCCAAACCATTTTATGGTATCTGCTTTAAGCAGCTTTAGCAAGCTAGAACACATGTTATTTCTATAAAATAAAAATAGTGAAGTTACTTTTATTTTGAAAATAGAAGAGATTTAGTTGTAAAACGTGCCAATTGATAACTCTAAACCAGGAAATCCTGAAAAACCCAACTCTCTATGGACATTACCTCATTCATTCTCAGACAGAAAACCAATTGGTCCAAAGGGAAAGTGGTTAGTTCAGAGTCATATAGAAAATAAAAAGTACAGGCAGAAATGCAGTTAGGTCTCCTGATGGCAATCATTCACTCATTCATTCATTTGTGTGACAAATATTTATTGAGTACCTGTTATATACCAGGCACTGTTATAGGGCCTGGGAAATAAGAAAATGGAATCCTTGCTTTCCTAGAGCTCACTTGATTATGAGAGAAGCAATAAATAAGAGCATTTTAAGGAGTGCTAAGAGAGGCAAAGATGATAAACATGATCATGGATTGAGCTGGAGTAGTTTTGGGGGAAGCAACCAACCTTAGATAATGTGGTCTGAGAAGATTCCAGAGGGGTTGACATTCCAACTAAGATCCTAATGATAATGACAGAACCAAGGAAAGATTAGTGTGAAAATGACTCAGGCAGATGGAATTGAAGTGCAAAAAAAGTGAGATGGAGAAGAGCTTAGAACTGAAAGTTTCAATATTAGAATAGTCATATGAACATGGTAGAGGGGAACCAAAGGAAAGCATGCCAGCTTTCATTATTGATAATGTGGGGAAAAGTTGAGTGGAAAAGTAATCTCTGATTTTTCCACAGTAGTATGATTGGGGTGGAAATTAAATCTAGTAGAAGCCCTCACAGTGTGGCCTTTTTCCATGATGCAATTGAAAAATTGTGTTTGGAGAAATTCTGAAACAAATGTCCCCCAAAGCTCATCAATGCCTTTCTATCACCTTTTAGTTCTAGAAGGGCGGTACCGAGAAGATGTCTACTGAATTGCTAAAGCAATAAATTGAGGAGGCAATCTTTTTCGTGGTTGGTATGCTCAAGGGGAATGGGTCCAGCAGATGAAATGATAACTAGATTTAGTTGACAATTTGCTTTGAGCAAAATGTCGAGCTTGTAAATAATTTAAAAATAGCCTGTCATTCAATCGGAGCATGTCCTTTAAGAAATTTTAATCGATGCAAAACACATTTCTCAAACACAAAGCTTCTAACCCTTGTGAAACTAGCTATGGGTCTAAACAAAAAGCTGTGACACGGTCAGAATGGTGTGTGCAGCAGGTCACTAAGGAGAGTGAATTGAGCTACAACCCCAGAATCCAATATTATGACAATATCTGCAGCCTAGGAATTAGCTGCTGCGACAATATGTAAGGGAGAAACACACCACTTGTTCAGTTTTTTCTGCTCAAGGGCACTGAGTAGCTAAGGTTTCAATCCACTCATCAGGAGCAATCAGCATGCACATAAACTCTGTGCATTTTGGCCACAAATGGATTGTCTCTTTGGTATATTTGCCAAAAGCTCAGTGTTACAGAGAAAGAGAAGGGGGGAGGGGAGAGGGAGAGAAAAGAGGCAGCAACTGTCTGAAATCGGGGTAACCAGGGTATAGAGTGCCTCCTAGAGAAGAAGAAGTCGGATAAAGAGGCACTCCACAGGATTTGGAGTAGTGTCTCCCAACTCTCACAACTATTGCTTAATCAATGTGAAAACCCATTTCTCCCCAGCCACCCATGTCCAAATGAGGTGGATGGCGGAGGGAAGTGATTCTTCTAAATGAGAGATAAGCAGTTTGTCACCTTTCCCAGGCTGGGCCGTCTGGCCCATCTGTGCTGCAGGCAGCAGAGGCTGCAGCTGCCCTTCCTCTGTGCTCCTCTGGCCCTGCGGCCGGGCCTGCTGGGCCACCCAGCCTGGTGGCCTTCTCTGACTCAGCGGTTATTTTCCCATGGAAGTTATCAAAGGACACAAGTCATCGTCTAACCTACAGTGCCAAGAGATGCAGCAGCAGCACCCCAAGGACAATAGAAAGCTCCGTTCCTTTAGGTTTAAACTCCTGGAGAAGACTTTTGTTTTGTTTTGTTTTGTTTTGTTTTTTCCTGCTTGGATCTGGAGAATTCCTTTTCTTCTTTCTTTTGTTATTCCACCATTGACTTCGATTATGAACACCTGATCCTAAATTGCTGGCATGGTAGCTCCAGTCTGGGAAATAAATCCAGACCATTAGAAAAAAAGGACACCCCCTGAGCATTTACTTGAAGTTGGCCAGGTGATTGTTTTTAATGAAGTGACAATCATTGATTATCAAAAATATACATGCATTGATTTATTCCTGAAATCTTAGATGCTAAATAATCATCAAAGCTGTTAATCCTGGATAGATTTAAAGATAATAGATAATGATGCATTATTCATAAATGTTGTACAGCAGGATATCCATTATACAACGGTTAATCTCCAGCAAAATCATTTTCGTATTCATCTGCTATTATTTTATTTAAACCAGATTGTCAGAAATTTTTGCAATAGTAATTTTAAAAACCCACCCTTATAGCAAAATATCAGTCATTTCATTCTAATGCCACCGTGGAGTGTACGTGAGGATGTTGCGTCCCTCCCTCCACCCCAGCTCAATTTACACATAAGCACAACCACAAAGACATGTGTTCAGGCTGCTCGTCTCTGTTATTGACTGTTGAATGGTTTCCAGCCTGCCTTTGTCCCAAGGTCAACCAGATTCAAGTTCCACTTTTTTTTCCCTGTAGGACGATTTCTTCGTTGGTAAGCTTATTTAAATGCTTTTGCAGATATTGAACCAAATCTGCTCAGGCTGCAGCCTCCTGGGACTTTTCACTCAGGACTAAATAGAAATAAAGGCCCACAAAGGACAGCTTTTGATATAACATTAATGATGACTCTGGTTATACGGCCTTTGGATTCTCTATTTTCTCTTTGAAAAACCCGTGGCGGTAGAAAGAACCTTAGCCATGGGACGGGAACAGATTTGTAAATTGCTGCCTATGGACCCCCTGGGACTTAATGGCATAGGGCAAAAAAGCAGCTGATCTTGGCAAAGGAAGCAAGATAAATACAATTAGCCACTGAATCAGCTCCCCTTAAAATACCAGCTGTCAACTCCCTCCAACATTTATGAATTTGGGGGCATGTCACTGTCACATTGTGTCTCACCCAGGTTCAAGCAGCATTGCTCCTTTCCATTGGGAAAGGGTCCTTGGATCCCCAGACAGGTTAAGCAAAGACTTTGCCTGTTTTCTTTCACCTTGTCTCCCTTGTCACGTGTACAAGAAACCAATCCAGGACAACCAATATTATTGCTACAATGATTGTATTTGTTATTGTGTATTCTTAAACTATGCAGCCCATCGTCCTTTCAGAGAATGGGACTGACGGTTTCTATGGGAGATGATGCACTAAAGACGTGAGACGTGAGTTTTGGAAACCACCATCGGCTCAACAAAGAGAATCTGCTGATGGAGATGGGGGATCGGACAGGGTGGGCAGAAACCAGACAAGGGCAGGAATCCTGCAAACTCGGGGCACTTTATCCCTTGTCTGCAACTCCCCAAAGGAATCAGGACTCCGCAGCTTCAAGAGAGAGGCTGGTGCTACTTGGCTGGAGCACCAACACTGCCAGTTAAAAACACTCTTCTCCGCGGTGCTGTTTCTCTGTGAGTCCCCGCCCATCAAGGAGGCGGGGACTCCATGGCTTATTATCTTGACTCTGGAGTTCTGATGCTATCAGTCTCATATCTTCTACAACATTGAAGCATACAGCAAAGCCTTATAGGTGTTGAACTGGGGAACTGGGGATGGGATGGATTCTGGTTTTTTAGCATTCCCAAAGTATTTGCTTTGTGCATATCTTGTAGTGTGGTAGCCTCACAGCTTGGTCCTATGGGGAAAACTTTAAAAGAAATAATGCTTGAGAAAGTGTGTGACTTTCATATGTGTAACACTAAAGGATAGTGTAAGTAAGAGGAGGAGAATGTGTGGGGACAGAGATGAAGAGTATGGAATGAAAGTCTGACACTTGAGTGGCTTGAGGCATAGTAAATTTTGAATTAAAAATTCGAGTTGGGGAGAAGGGAGAAAGACTTTTGTATTCATTGAAATTCTTTGGTTGCAAGCAACAGAAAGAAAATTGACTAAATAAGGCGAATGAAAGATTTACCGCTCTCCTCCCAGGTGAAGATGGGAGAGGCAGAGTAACAGTTTAAAAAAGTAACATTAGCCAGGCACTGTGCTAACTGCTTTATAAGTGCCACTTCACTGAATGCTTAGAACAACCCATTAATATGGGATAGTATTATGACCCCCCACCCCCCTTTTTTTTAAATGAGCAAACTGAGTCATCAAGCAGTTTTCCCAAGCTCCATTCCTGGAAAGAAGCACTGAATAGTCTTGCAAGCTGTATGAGGTCTCTGGGTTGCTGTCAGCACATTCTGGTGCCAACCATTCATCCCAAACTGAAAGCATGGGCTTCCTGCTGCTCACGGTCTCCCCAGGCCCTGTGCAAATCCTGGAAACACCACTGTGCAAGTCCTCCAGGGAGAATCAGCTGGAACAGGAGATCGCAGGGGAACCCTAAGGAGAATGCCCTTCACCTTCTCCTTGCATTTCACACACACATTTATGGAACCAGAGGGAAGATCTTGAATGGGATAGAGCACAGAGTAGCTATTTTACTCTCAATTTGCACCTCACTACATCCTTTGGCTGGAGGCCAAGTGAAATGCCTATTACATTTAGAGGAGCAAAACCATTAACTTTTTCTCTTATGTTGCTGTTGCTTCTAAAAAAGAAAAATAAACCTTACAAAGCTGAATCCATAGAAGACACATATAGACCATATGATGGCTCATTAAAATAGAAATATTTTTGTTATTGTTTATTCTTAAAAATACATGAAACTAATAGATAAACAGTCATGCAGACATATATGGATACATGATGAATAGATGGAATGAGAAGACAAATGTGGTAAAATGGTAAAAGTAGGTAGATTTGGGTATATGGGTGGGAGATACATTGGAGTTTTCTGTATGGGTTTTGTGTGATTTTTCAACTGACCTCATAAGTTTGAAATTATTTCAAAATAAGAAGTTGAAAAAAAATATGAAACTTTCCCACTGTGCTAAGAACTCTGTATACTATATAGTAAACCACACTCTCTGCCCAAAAAGAGCTTCCATTCCCAAACAGGAAAAATATCAGAATACAAACAGGCTGAACCCACACCCCACAAGCTGAATAAAGGCCTTGCAGTGAATGAGTCAGAGGGTTGGCCAGTATTCAAGCAAAAAATCTACTTTCTATGTCAATATAATAATAAATATGATGCTCTAATCTTACAGAGCTTTCCAGTGTTATTTGGTGCTTCTCAAGGCAATGACGGGAGGTGGCGGTCACCCCCGTTTCCCCAGTTCGGGCTGTCCAAGTGATTTGTACAAGGTGATGCTGATGGTCAGTGGTGGAGGGAATTCATTGACGAATCTAAGTCAGTGGAAGTCAGGAAACTTTTTTTTTTTTCCTGCCAGAATTTTCAGCAAAAGAGCTGGTCATTGGCACAAATAAGAACTCACACTTATAAATGACCTTTCCCCTTTGGCCCCCTTTGGGCCCAGGTAGAAGTACTACCTGTGCACTTATGCCTTCCAGTCTCTCGTGGGGTGTGTGGGAGGCGGGGGAGAAAGGCTGGTGAGCCGGCCTCCAGAAGGGCTACTTGAAGAAAAGCAGGGTAAATTCTGTTCACCTTCCCCTCCTAGAGTAGGGATGTCTGTCTCTCCTCTGGCATAGCTCCTTTCCTCACTCAATTGCCAAGCTGGGCACATGGTGACAACACAGAAGCATTTTCCATAAATTTGAGTTTAAAGGGGATAATACTAGATGTTAAATCATAAAATTAAATCATTCTTTACAAGACATTTTTACAATTTCAAGCCATTTTCCCTAGTAAACCTACATAGTAAATTAATGACTACATTAGTAGTTTTTTGGTGACTCTTGTAAACAACGTTGTTACTCAAAACAAATACACACTGCTATTCTCCAAATGTTTGTTCACATATTTTTAATTCATTAAAAAAACACTTGAAATTTTAAGGGAAAAAATATTCTTGGTAATTTCATTGCTTGCCTCATTTTATCGTGGAAAGAGCTGTGCTCCTCTTTCAGTTGGTGTATAGGATAATTTCTCACAGCTGCTTAGATGGTACTGGCTAATATAACTAAGGTGTTTTAGAAGCTGAGCAGGGTTGGAGAAGAGTAGTTATTAATCCAGTAAAAACAATTTCCATATTTTGCTTTATTTCTAAGAAGACAGTAAGAAGAAAGTTGAACCATTTTTCCACCCCTGATAGCTAAAAATGTGAAAGTAAAAATATCACGTTTTATGTTTTTAGATAAACATACAACAAAAATCACATGCATTATATCTAATGGTGCTCTTAAAATGTTTTGCTTCACTTTTCCAAACAAATGCTAGTCTTGTAAAAATCATTATTGTATAATAGAGAGAATATCCTTTGCCTCTTAGAGATGAGTAAGAAGTATAATTTGGGTAAAAATGTACCCTATCTCGGTCATATAGACATATGCTATGCTCAAATTCTATATCAATAGCTTGGATTGGTTTTATGCACAACTTGACCTTTTTCCAAATATATATATTTAATGTACAGCCAAAAATGACAAGGCATCAAACACCTATATGTAAGGAGCAGGTTTTGTAAGAAGCATATTTACCTGCCCTGTATCTGCAGAAACCATTTTCTTATTATTTATTTAATAAACTCAAGCATGCTCATGGAACATGGAACAGAATATTTGAAACCAGGCCTGAGCCCCGAAATCAGAGGCAATATCTCTGCAGAGAATAAAGTCATACATATGCACATGCCTTTATGTGACACTCTGTGTATACTTGAGCTCTGAGGCACACATGGAAAGAGGGCTAAAATCCAAAGCTAAAAACTGCGTAAATACTCATCAGCAGTGTAACAGATGATTAAATCATGCTGCAGCCCTACATCTGGGCACTAAGCAGCGGTGACAATGAGCGCTCTATTCCTAACTCGCACAATTTGCGTGGAGCTCATATCCACAACGTTGAACAAAAGAAACCAGACATGTAAGGTACGTGCTGCATTGCTTAACTTGTGTAAGGTTTTAAAAAGAAGCAAAACTGCTCTATGATGCTAGAAGTCAGGAGAGTGGTTTACCTTTGGGGGCTGGAGGTAGTGACTGGGAGAGGGGCTACCAGGCCTTCTGGGGAGCTGATGGTGTTCTCTTTCTTGGTCTGAAGGCTACTTACACAGGCTGCTTTCACCGTGTGAACATTCATCCAGGCATACACTTAAGACCTGTGCACTTTTCTGTGTGTAAATTATACTTCAATAAAAAACTCACTTAAAAATTTTAAAAAGTCCCCTAAGATTGTTAGCTCTCTCCCAGGTTTAGCTGACTGGAAGTACTGCACAGAGTTTAAGGTCTTCCCCAGTGACTTCATGGGCTCAGAGGAATGGCCACTTGCAATCGTAAGAAGAACCCTCATCTTCTCAGACTGTGGGGTAAACAAAACATCCTCTCTTTAAAAGACGGGAAAAGCCTACGGCTTCTGTGAGCTGAATACCTCCTAGCACGTGTTTCCTCAATTTAGCAGTAACCAGGTCCTGCAGAGGCAGGAATACCACTAGGGGCTGTCCGTGGTTCTAGTTAGATGAACTGTTTGTCAAAGTCAGGAACAGCCACGCTCCCTAGAAGAAACTATGTGGGCTTTTGGTAAAATGACGTGGTGGAGAAAGAATGCATTCTGCAAACTGCTTCTGAGCATCACCTGGATTTGAGAGGAGGTTGTAAAAGTAATGTTCCTGTTCTGCTACCAGAATAAGAAAGGGGGCCTTCTCATTTGGTCTCAACTTTGTTCCAAGAAATTCACCAAAGCTAATGCATCCTGGCATGATTCCATGTGGGAGACATGGGGCCCTGTTGTCCTCACTGAGACCTTTGCCCTGCTTGTAGCCCAGAACCTCCCTGGCAAGCAACACAGAGATGCTCAAAGATAGGGAAACAAGTTCAATGCCAAAATTGGAATTAGGAGGACAAAACAAATATAAACGCTGCTGGTGACCACCAGAAGAGGCAGTAGATAAATACTCCATGTAGCCAGACCAGGGTCAGGAGGAAGAGCTGAACATCATTCTTGACTGTCTCTGCTGCCCCCAGTAACCTTGTATAAATTGCCTTACATTCCTGGGAAGTGGGTATGTAATGCTTGCTCCAAGTGGAGGCAAGAAAGGTTGATGGCTGTGAGGGAAGATAGGATTCTCCTGCCTGTCTCCGCATTTATCCATGCTGCCACAATGAGAAACATCTTTTATCAAGCCTGACATCATTCACCATTATCACGACCCTCTGGTCTCTGGCAAGAACATACTAGATCTGTAATCTTTATTTCTTCTAACCCTACCACTTATTTGCTATGTCACCTTCAGCTTACCATTTGGTCTCTCTGGGCTACAAATACTTTGCCAACTGAAATTGCCCTTATCATTCTTCAAATACTCAGAGGAGCAGGATAAAGGATGCCTGTATATTGCTTTGAGCATTCGGAGGCTTAAGTGCCTTCTCTGACTGCCGAGGCCAGTGTTGCTTGCTGTGCCCTCCCTTGCCATCTCCGTGTGTAAGCCCCTGCCCAGCTCATCTAAGGTGATTGAGTCCTGCCTTCTGCAAGTGGTGCCTCCTGAATTAAGGAGAATTTTGTTTGCTCTCACCATCCTTTTATTTTGAATTAGTGATGATCTAGCTGCTACCCAGGCTACTTCTTGGAGTTTTTGACCCTCTGATATTTTCCCTTGCCTTGATTTAAAATTTCCCAATTAGATAAATCCATTTTTGAGGAAGTAATCAAAGCTAAATCATGATAAAGATAAATTTTACTATGTATTTTTTTTTTTTTACTATGTATTTTTATTGTTTCTTTTGGGGGGAGGGGTGGGAGACAGCTGTGACCACTGACAATTTAAAATGAAGGACATACCTCATACTAAAGTATTGGAAGTTAGAGGTCAATAACAAATAAAGTGAAAGCATTTACTGAAATTGTAATTGGATAAAAGGGGAAAGTACAATTCAATTTCACCCAAAAGGGCAATGTACACTCACAGTTTTAGGGAACACATCAGGGTGAAAGTAAGCTACACCTGTAGAATCCTGCTCCTCCGATTCTTCCAGCAATGCCAACACAGCATCGAGAAAACGAGTGCTTCTCTTAGCCAAGCATATAATCACATATTTCCAGATGAGAGGCACAAAAATGATTAAAGGTTTGGGAAATTGGATCTATACAGAAAGACTAATGGAATTGGCTTCATATATTCTAGAGAAGAAAAGACTGGTAAGAGGAGGGGGTAGGTGAAGGAATGCATGCAACCAGTGGTTCTATGAATTAACTGAAGGCAAGAGCAAGAAGGATATTAAAGAACAGCCAGATGCACTTTGCTAACATTTGAAAAAGATTTTTAAATCTTTGAATTTTTAAGCATGAGGGATCTGCAGAACCATCTCTAACTAATGTCAGGTCTTAGAGTCTGATTGGAAATGTTTAAGCAATGTCACACTTATCTTCCTTTCTGGATTGGTTTGATTAGCAGCAGAGAGAGGACCAGAAGGACTTGGGAGGTACCTCTCAGAATCATAGTTGTGTGGCCTTGACTACCTTTAAGCTCAACAAGATGGCAGCAGTATGATCAGAAATAACAACCCCCAGCCCCCAGCAGCTTCCTCATTTATCACATGGGTATCAGCTCAGATTTACATCATTTTCTCAAATGACAGGGATGCACCCTGAAGTCATCAGCTCCATAAAACATCAGTTCCTTAGCATGACTCTCCTATTTCTGTAAATGATGGCACCTTTTCTTCAGTCACCCAGATGTGACACCTCAGAGTCATTTTAGACTCATCTGTCTCCCTCAGTCCTCATTGGCAATATGTCAACAATCTTTCTCATCTGATGCCACCCCCTCCTTTCCATTTCCAGGGCCAACATCCTAGTTCAGGCAATTATTACCACAGATTAGTAAGAAAATGAATGAGAATTTTCAATTCCTGTCTCCTACATTCCAAGCATTTCCTCAGTGTTTCTCAAAGGGAGGCCCAAAGATCACCTCTAAGAAAATCTCCAAGGAAGTTTGTTTAAAATGCAGATTCCCCAGGTCCCATATTTCCTGACTCAGAATCTCTGGAACAGGGATGTGAATTTTTAACATGCACATATTTGGCACTTATGAACCCTAAAGTTTAGAAACCCTGTTCTACCTACTCAATCCACCTGGAGTTTACTCATTCCTTTATCCAACAACATGTGCCAGTAACAGTCCCTCTTTTCATCAATCCATTTCACACATTAGAAAACCTTAAGTGAGTGCTTCAATCATAGAAAGGAGAAATAAAATGTGGTGTATTCATATAATGGGTTACAGCACAGCAATAAAAAATCCAACTACTGTTAAATGCAACAACATGGCTATATCTCACAGTCAATGATAAGTGAAAGGATCTAGACATAAAAGGCTACATACAGTAGGATTCCAATTTTTTTAGAATTTAAGAACAGGTTATTCTATAGTGATAGATGTGAGAACAGTAGCTACTTCTAGAGGAAGGTGTTGACGGAGTAGAGGCATAAGGAGAATCTTCATGCTGGAATTGTTCTATAACTTAATCTGGCCGTGTATGCTTGTGTGTGTGAGTACAAATTTATTGAAGTTTGTGCACTTTACTGTATGTCAGTTGTACTTCAATTAATATAATTAAAATAAGTGAATGTAGTTAAAAGATTCTAGAAGGAAGGAAGGAAGGAAGGGGAGGAAGGAAGGAAGTTAAAGGAAAAACCTTGAGTGACTCAACATTGCCTGGAATGGAAAGTCCCAACTCCACAGAAGGTCTTTTAAGACTCTCTATAATATATCTATAACCTAATATTTCAAACTAAAGTCCCACCATTTCCCTTACATAAAGCTCTTCTCCAGTCAGACTGACTCACTTGTATATGATTTTATCTAGTAGAACTTGTGGCTTCTTACCTTTCTCTTTTTCTTCTCCTCTTTCTTCTTTTGGGATTACACCTCATACATCTAGAATTTTCGTCTTCCTCCATCCAAATCTTAACTGTCCACATAAGCCCAAATCTGTTTTGTCATGACCCCTTTTCCTGACCACTCCTACCCGGAGTCAATTCTCTTACTGTCAGACTCCAATAGTCCCTAAATTCTAAACAAATCATTTGGCCCCTGTGGTAGCCATCCTCCCAGTGGGCCCCAGTTTCCCTGCCTCTTGGCATTGTGCCCTTACAGTCCCCTCCACACTGAATAGGGTTGATCTATGTTACCAATAGTATATTCCATAAATGGTGTATGGCTTCTGAGGCTAGGTTAAAAGACATCGTGTAGCAGTTTGATGTTGGTTATGAATTCCAAAAATAGATATTGGATTATGTTTGTAAACTGGCCTTTTCCTCTGGGTATATTAGATTATATTGGATTCAGAGGTTTCACTTTTATTTGATTAAATAATGATTGAGGCTTTGATTGGGTCACATCAGTAGGATGTTGGGGAGAAGCCACACTGCAGAGAAGGGGGTTTGGAGTTTTGATCCTGGAGCCTGGGAAGTAAACACATAGAGAAGCAGATACATGAGGAAAGAGAGAAGGCTCATTTGCTTAGGCCATAGCAGAGGCCTTGGGAAAAGAGACAACTTGTTTGCCTGATAGTCTACAGCTGACCTTGTAGAGAGAGCAGAGGAGCTGAGCCTGGAGAAAAATGAGCCTGGGAAGAGAGGAACCCAGGAAGCCTGAACCCTTGCAGGCATCGACAGCCATCTTTCTCCAACAAAGTGTGGCAACAGACTTTGGTGAGGGAAGTAACTTATGCTTTATGGCTTAGTAACTGTGGGCTTCTACCCAATAAATACCCTTTATAAAAGCCAACAGATTTCTGGTATTTGACTTACTAATATACATTGTAACTGCTCTCTTGGTTCATTCAATTGGGGGAGCCAACCATCAGGTCATTAGAAATCTTTTTTTTTTTAAGATTTATTTTATTTATTTCTCCCCTTCCCCCCTCATTGTTTGCGCTTGCTGTGTCAGTTTATTGTGTGCTTGTCTTCCATTTTTAGGAGACACCAGGAACTAAATCTGGGACTGCCCATGTGGAAAAGAGACACCTAATCACTTGAGCCACCTCCACTTTCTGCTTTGTTGTGTCTCTTGTTGTGTTTTTCTTTCTTGTGTCTCTTGTTGCATCATCTTGTTGCGTCAGCTCGCCATGCCAACCTGTTGTGTCAGCTCGCTGTCTTGCTCATCTTCTTTAGGAGGCCCCAGGAACCGAACCCGGTACCTCCCATATGGTAGGTGGGAGCTCAATTGCTTGAGCCATATCTGCTTTCCTCATTAGAAATCTTAAGCAGCCCAGTTGAGAAGTCCACATGCTAAGGAACTGAGGTCTCCTGCAAATGGTCATGAACCACGTGGAAGCAGGTTGTCCAGCACCAGTCAAAGCTTCAGATGATTGCAGTCCTGGCTGACATCTTTTTTTTTTTTAATAATTAACTCAATTTTTAGAGAAGTTTTAGATTACAGAAAAGTTACATCAAAAGTATAGGGGGTTCCCATATACCCCACCCCCTCCCCCACCCACACTTTCCCTTATTAATAATATCTTACCTTAGTGTGGCACATTTCTTACAATTGATGAACCAATATTGAAGCATTGCTACTAACCAAGGTCTATAGTTTACATCATGGTTATACTTTGCACCACACAATTTTATAGGTTTTGATAAATGTATAATGACATGTGTCCATCATTGCAGTATCCTACAGAACAATTCCAATGCCCTAAAAATGCCCTGTGTTCCACCTAATCTTCCCAATTCTTCCCTCAGAACTTCCAGTAACCACTCTCTTTATATCAATATTACAGGTTCTTCCTTTATCACCCGCTAATAGCTACAATAATAATTAATCTACTTTGGTCAGTGGTTTCACTCCCCCCCTTATGTTTGTTCATTCCTCAATCTTGAGGAATTTGGGCTGATGCCCACTCTGCTTCAGATTGAGAGGGGTCCTAGATATTATGGGGCAGATGGAAGGAACTGTTTTGCTTGCAGTTGTAGATTCTCTGTTTTTTGGCATGGGACTTGTCCGTCTCATCATTTTGTTAGTAATCCTGGGCAAGTCTGAAGAACTGGAGAGTAGGAGTTGGCTGCAACTCTGCTGGGATTCAGGGCTCAACTGGCACATGAACAGACCAAAGATTTAAATCTCTGAGACACATATATAATGGGTATAGGGATAATTATAGGTTCAAATAAAAGGGGTAGAGGAATCATGAGAAGAGAAATTATGAATGAGTCTAACTGTTATTTTGGGGAAATAGATTATCATATATTCCAAAATAATGCCCGCCGATGGGATGCTGATTTCATGGAGTTGTGTGCCTATGGTGTTGGCAGGCTTCCTGACTGCAACATCATGAGAGACCCTGAGCTCAAACCACCCAGCTCAGCCCCTTCTGGACTCCAGACACCCTAGAAACCAAGCAAGATAAATATGTCTATTTTTTAAAGCACTAGGTTTGGGATAATTTGTTTTGCAGCAATAGATAAATAATACACCCCCCATTCTCATAACTTGTCTCATATTACCTCTTCTTGAGAAGATCTTGAATTCTCAAATAGATTGAAAACTCCTTGAAGGCAGTTATCATTTCTTGTTTCTTTGTGTACTTCACCGTGCCTAATAATTTGTTATATACACAAAATGGATGTGCTGTGAATATGTGTGAATGAGTGAGGGAACATGGTGTATCCCATCAGAAAAGCTCTCAGAATACTGTATTGAAACCACAGCACATCTCTCAGTGAAAGATCAAGTTCATGGCAACCTCTGTCACAAATGAAACGCTTGAGAAATACTGCGCTTGAAGTCATTTTAAAGCCACTCTTCTTTCTCTTCCACCCATTTCCCTGCCTTTCTGTTGTCATTTGTTGGCTTCTGAAATGTAGGTCACTTGCAGTGTAGTGTGACCTAATTAGGAGATGTAACTTAACAAGAAAAAAAAATAAAAGAAATCCTCTGAGATGGCAGATTTGAAACAAAGAAAAGTGGTTCTTTCGTTTTATGTTTGACAATAGCTTCCTCCCAAAGTTATCCCCCAACAGCCCGTAAGCTACACAATTTGTAAAGCACAAAGAAGGAAGGTAGAAATGAGTTCAGGAGCAGCTGGAAATGATAAATTTATAATGCTCACAGAAGGAGCAAGAGTAAGCTTTCCTTCACTAAAGTGGTTCTGTGGAGCTACTTCTTGGCGGCACAGGGAGTGAGACTCTGGAGGAAGAAGAATTGATGGAGCTGGTACAAAGACCCCTAGATTCAGGAGGGGAAGGGGCCTGTGGCTCATCTAATCCAGCCCCTCAGGAAATGCCGTCACACCTGTTGTGTTTGTAGCACAATGAAACTCCATGTACAAAGACTGTAAACAATAGTTTTTCCTTTGTGTATTTGACACTCTTGTTTTAGAAAAGAGAAAAAAAGAAGTAAGCTAAGCAGATTTTAAGGATTCATTGCAAAATTAACTTCCAGGGGATGTCACTGGGCCAGTTTGGGTTCGTTCCATCTCCCTCACCTCTTCCTCTCAAAGGCATGATGCTGGGTTCCTGTAAAATGCTTAAGTGCTTTCTGAATCACCCCCAGAAACACTTAACTATACTGATCATAATTGAATGCATTATTAATTATTTCTTTGAAAACCAATATTCCATGTTTGTCATTAGATGATTCCATTTATCCATCCAACAAAACTCGCAAGCCTACTATGTGTATGACCTGCCTGACGGTTGACATTTATTAAAGTAATACTATTATTATCCCCATTCTACAGAGGCACAGAAGGGTTAAGTAACTTTTTAAAAGCCACACAGCTAATAAAGCAAGAAGCAAACTCAGGCAGACTCCAGAATCTGTGTTCTTAATTTCCTACACTATTTTAAATTAACTATGGAATTACATTCTTCACCCACTTGGGGTCACTGGGCATTTCCTGTGTAAGCAGCATATGCTGTTTCTCTCCACAAGTGCCTTCCTAATTGCAGGAAAGAATGCCAATCATTTTTAACCTTCCTTCCTTCCCAATACTCCCACACTACCACCTATACCCATGGTTTATGCACCAGAAACTCTGTGTTGCTGAATAGGGGACTCTAATAGGCATCCCCTATGGGAGTGAGGGGTCCCCTCCTTACTAAGAGTCACTACCCTAGATGAGTGTTTCCCAACTTCTTTAAATTCTAGGACTTAGCATAAGATGCCTGGATTTACCGTGGTCCTCCGTCGGGAGAGGGCAATGAAAAATTATGTTCGTGTGTGAATGCCTCTTGCTGGAAAGGAGGTGGGGAGAAGGATCACACTTTTTGATATCATTAAAAGGAAGAGACATTAGAGAAAAGTGTGGCAGAAGCTGACACCTAATTCTAGTAGCCCAAAGTTGAGCCTTGCCTGCAGGCAGGCCTCCTGTTTGGGAGGGCAGAGGAGAGTCCCTGAGAAGAGGGTTTGGGGAATGGCTGACGGATGGAGGGAGCCAGGCGGGAGTTTTCAGCATGGATCAGGTCACTCAAGGTTTTCTGCGCAGGAGATGTGGTAGGTACAAAGGGAGCTCGGGAGCCCCCAGCAGCCCTCTCCAGGTCCTGCACATCATCCTTTTTCTCTCCCCCTAGACAATTCTTTACAGTGGTCCACTCCTGACACAGCACCAAAGAGGTGATACAGATGACCACAGCCTCCTTTTCTCCTGGCACTTCCCACTGGGCTAGTATTCTGCAGGCCAAGGGTGCTTGGAGAGATGCTGTTACAAGACGTAGCCTTACAGGAATCCCTCATAAACATAGACTCCACCACCAACACAAGCAGATGTTCAGGATGTAGGACTTTAATGAAAACAGAGACAAGAATATGACCAGAATGTAGAAAGGAAGTCATTCATTTAACAGACAAGTATTGAGCATTTATTCTAAATCATGTTCTAAGCCAAGGGCAGGGGAGAGGAAGATAAATGCACTTTCTACAAGCCACTGAGAAACTCGCAATCAAGGTGGGTCTGTATGTAAGGAGGGGAGGTGAGAGAGGCAGTGGTCAGGAAGAGAGGACCTGGAAAGAAAGAAACACAACCAAAGGGCGAATATTATAGACCTAAGCTGATCTCCCATCTCTCCTGTGTGGGAACTTCCAGCGGCAGCTCAGGTCAGGAGAAAAGCCACCCGGGAGAAGGCGGAGTGTAAGGAAGAAGTGGGATGCAATAACCCTGGCTGTCACTCATAAAGCATTTACCATGCACCTGTCAGAAGCCAGGTCTGGTCACACAACACTACACGGGAACTACAGATTTTCCAGATTGGGAAATTTCATCTTGGAGAGGCTAAGTGACCTGCTCAAGGACACACAGATAGGAAATATTGGACCTCAGGTAGCCAGCTTCCAGAGCCCATGTGCAAAAACTCCACATGAGGGAGTAGAGGCGGCTCAAGCCGTTGGTCGCCTCCCTCCCACATGGGAGGTCCTAGGTTTGATTCCCGGTGCCTCCTAAAAAGAAGACTAGCACACAACAAACAGACACAGAGAGCAGACAGCAAGCGCAAACAAGCGGGGGGGTGGGGTGGGGGGGTGGTAATAAATAAATAAAATAAATCTATTAAAAACAAAACAAAACAAAAAACAACACATGACACTGCTTGGGCAAAGGAATGAGAGAGAAAAAGATTATTCTCTCATTTTAAAATGAAACTTTACAAGGATTAAAGAAAAAAATCAAGATTTAAATCCTCCATCCTTAAAAACAGGGTCAGCTTTAGCCTTATGAAGGAAGACAGAAACGGGAAGCAAAGAGAAACAGTCACTTCACAAGGGTTAGCCCCACTCCAGGCAGACCCCACTGTTCCAAAAGGGGAAAGAGAAGCAGCCCTAGCTCCGACTTAGCACTTCCCATGCCAAGACTATTGATCTGGTGAGACAGTGACACAGCAGAATGAATTGACAAATATATACTCAGATCCATGATTGCTGCGGAAGAACACATGCACCCAGCTAGTGTACATTTTAAGGTAGGGGGCATGGGGGTGGGCATAGAGTCGGTTTCCCAATGATGATGAAAGAAGGGTTGAAATGTGTATGTGAAAAATTGCAAGGAGTCCGAGCTGTTTATTTGTATGAGCTGGGAGGGCTCAACTCCCTTGGGCACGAGGCTTTTAGCTGCAGCACTGCACAGTTTGTATTTGTTAGGGACGTGTACAAATGCTTATGGGCTCTGTAAGAATTCAACGCAATCTGAAGGGACGGCTCCTTTTGTAGTCGTGGAATTGTCTCAGCCACGTTTCTGATATCAGAAAAGGATTATCACCAAGACAGGCGGAGCATGGCATCTGAGTTGCAGACTAAGGGCTCCCATGCAGTTTGATAGCTCCCACACATTTTGGGAAATTTGGACCCTTTTCAACCTCTGCACTTGACTTCCAAGCCTCAGATCTCTCAACCTTATCCCAGCATCCCCATACTAAGAAAAAAAAACTGGCTCTCCAATTTGCCACCTTTGCCTGTTTTTAAGGTTCAAATTTACGACATATCAGGTGATTTCACACGACATAAATCTAAGCATACAAAATGTAAGAAGTTATAAACGTGGTGTGAATGGAACTCGCTTGAAGGGTCCTTTTTACAAAGTCATGTTTTCTTACTTTTGCCAATAAAAACTTCACAATAGATTCTCTTTCTTAAATACCTCCTTAGTACATTCGTTATGTACTCTGAATCAGAAAGCTATGGCTTTGCAGAAACACATCTTTTACATTAATGGTGAGCTGCACCTTACACTGAATTGGGATATGGGGATAAGTGGTGGAGCTGGCTGCTGTTTAGGGGAGACATTATCTGGAGATTCAGATATCGCTATGGTGATAGTTAATGGCAACAATTCTCAGTTGTATTAGGGTGTTTCTTCCTCCCTCCCCCACTCAATAGTTAATGTTAAATGCAATTTTCAATGGAAAAAGTATAGGATGTTAGTGCCAAAGAGCAAATAGAAAAATATTTTGTCTGGCCCTCTCACTTTACAGATGATGAATCCAAACTCCAAAGATGTTAAGTGACTTATTCAAGGTCTTATAGCTCTGCAAGTCTGGTAAATAGATCAAGTCTCATAAAAACATCTTCAAATGTTGACTCTAGGCCTTTGTGGGCCAATCCACTGTAGACATAAAGTGGTTTCAATAATTTCCCCTCATTCCCAGGCTACAGTCCTGCAGAGCATAGATTACTGTTATCCAGGAAGAATCGGGGTGTCATGGGCAGATATAGGTTTTGTGGGACCTGAAGTTTAAACATATGTATCAAATGTGTTTGAGAAAAACAATGCTAAACTACAAATTATAAAATTAGGTCCAAAGAGAATATTTATTGAGAAAGAGGAAATCAAACCAGCCAGGTTTAAAAAGTGGACAAGTGTCACATGTATTACAAATATTGAAAAATAATGTAATATTTTAATTAATTAGCTGCCTGACACACCTCTGTAATATTTTTCTCCCTATATTCGTCACAAGACAATGACTTTTTCCCATGGATAAAATAGGAAGATGATTCAGTCTTTCTTTTAGCATGGCTGAACAAATTTGCCTTTTATTATTGACATTTCAGAAAAGCTTTTTCAGTTCCAGAACTCATTATTGCTATTGTCATGAAAACTTTTAAGATTGTTGTCAAAGTTTTGTCCAATCTCTTTCAAATATGAGGTATAAGGTTTAGAAGAATTTTCCATAGGGTAGCTTCTGTCTATACATTTAAACTTGTTACTCCCTATAGACGCACATATTCCCAATCTTAGCACCTTATGGAGATATTACCAGGGCCACCCTTTGATCCAGGCAAGAAAGAGCCCATACTTTTCTGTCTACATTCTGCTCCTTCTCCTTCTGCACAGGGTAAGGACTCTGTGGAGACTTGTCTATTCAAAGCCCATGTCCCCCACTTCTAGTCCTTACTCCAGGTACAGCATTCTAGAATTTCATGTTCAAACAAGGGCTGGCATAGATCTCTTCTTAGGGTCTGTCCTCCCAAAGACAGACTGTACCTCCAGTATGAGCCCCCCTTGACCACCCCCAGAGCCATAGACTAGCTCCATGGTAAATCCACTTATGAATGGCATCCAGAAGCTCCGTGAAGAAGGCTTTTGTTATCTTGGACACCAACCCAATTTGGAAGCTCCTCCACCAACCAAAAGCACAGTCTATAAAAACCTTGCCACCACCTCAGCATGGCAACCATGCAGGGAAGCAGTCAGAAAACACTTGGAGAGATAGACACATGCGTGGCTCTGGACACAGTGAAATATTTCTGGATATTAAGTGACAGCAAACATGTTCCTGCCCTCCTGAACCCTCCATTTTGGCATCCCTCGGAAAGCAGCGCCATTGCTGCATGGATGCCTTTCATTCCAAGGCCCTGTGCTTTGGATTAGTGCTTCATGCGGACTCTCTGTCTGGTCCTTAACTCCAGCCTCTCCACTGGACAGTGTTTCACATTTCTCTTAACCCCAAACTCCATAACAAATGGGATGGATCAGTCCTTCACCTAAGCCCATAACTGCTCTCAGATGAAGTGCCTGGATATTCAATGATTCAGATAACTATTATTTTTAAATACATAATAACACATTTACTAAGCTCCTGTGTATAAAGTGAGTCAGTATGCTAAGCACTTTATACTCAAATCAACTTCTGTCTTCAAGAAGCTCACAATTCTATTTGCTCTGATGACTGTGTGTGTGTTTAAAATTGTTTTCTTTCTTTAAACATAAGCAAGCACTGTGCTCAGATCTGAGAAATAGTGAGAAATGAAGATGAATAAGATAAAGTAGTTGTCCTCAAAGGATCTCACATTCCAGTGAAGGAAGTGAATATGTACTTAGATATTATGATGGATTGGGGCAGGGGACAGTAAATGAACAGGAAGGGAAACATGAAGAAAGTGCTCAGTAAGCACTACATATATAAACACCCAAGCTCTAGTTCCAAATTAGAATATGGTACAATCCAATTGCTCCTGAAGTTCAGAGAGGAATTAATTACAGGAGAGCAAAAATGGTCAAGAAAAGCCTCTTGAGAAGAGAGGAATGTCAAGACTTGGACAGATATAGCAGGAAAGTAATCAGTCAGAATTTTTGTTTGCAAGCAACAGAAATCAACTCTAGCAATCATAAGACTGAAAAAAAGAATTTACAAGGGCTCAAAGAATCATCCCCAAAATGTTGGAATATCAGGCTTGGAAAATGTGCAGGAAGCATGGAAACTTCAGAGGGCTGGGGAGTAGAGACCACAGCCACAGCTCTGCCACAGGAAAATCTTGTCCGCTGGACTGCTCCACAGTGAATGAATCCCCAACTGACACTAAGTATTTATGTCTTTCTGGAGATTTAGAGCCCCAGAGGAGAGCAGTCTGGATGGGTCAAACCTAAGATGCTGACCTTCTCCAGGCTGCAAAGGGATGGGGACCAGGGAGAATGTACCCCCTTTGGTTTCAAGGCTATCCACAGCACAATGGTATACACTGAACCCGGTTTTTTCATATTCTTGTATATTTAATCCCATCTCATCTGCTTCTTGGAGGACCTGGATTAATGCAGTAACCAAAGGCATTTCAAAAATAAAATGCATAACTTTCAATTTGAATTTATATGATTTTCTGCCATGGAAATACCTTCTCACGATTTCTAAGAAACTCAGAGAACACAGATATGAGTGGGTTTTTTGTGAAAATCACAGAAAGGGGTTAAGTTCCTCTTCCCCTTTCTTAACCCCATAAGATAACACATCAGTTGCAAGACACTCTTTGACCCCTCAACAGCCCAGGACACTGGCAAAGTGATCCCCTCCAGCTGCAATTGGAAAAGGGGTGGCCAAGGAGGACTGCCCCTCCAGGCTAAAATGAAAAGATGCTCTAAGACAAAGCTGACCCTTTTTCATGCTTCCATGCACTTAGTATTGATTTCTGAAGCAGCCATCCCCTTCCTTTCCTCAGCTCCCCCTCTAATCCTGTGGCCCCTGTGCCATGCTCTGTTTCCCATGCAAACCAGGAAAGGGGTATAAGGCCTTTCTCCAGTGTCCCTGGCCCATCTCATTCTCCTCAGGGTCCTCAGGCGCTCAGACTCTCTCTTGACCCCTGGAGGTTCCACTTCAAGCGCCTTTATTCACATTCAGGTGTATGAGATTAGGAACAAGCCCTGTATTAAGACATCTGTCTTTAAACAGGTCAAACTCTTCAGCGAAAGATCCAAAGTCAACAACTTTCTTAAGGCACCTAATACATTGAAGACAAACTTCTAGGCATCTTATAACAGGGCATTGCATTTCATCCTCACCTCCACCCTGTAGTAGGAAGAAATAAAAAAGCCAAGAACTTTGTGGGAGTTAGTCAGGGTTGAGGGATGACCGGGGCGGGGGCTGGGCGCTTTGTGGCAAAGGTCAGAAGACTCTGAGTGGGGGGTGGGGACAGGCTGTCTCTGTCATGAATTCTACCTTGTGGCTTCTCTCCTGACACGCACACACTCACACACAAAGCACAAAATGCCTTCTTAGGAGGTGCTTTACCAACGTCAAGCCGAAGGAGCTAAGCCTCCCGTTTTGTATTCCCTGCACTCTGAGGGGCAGCCAACTGTAGGCGGGGGTTTGGGAGGGGCATCCAGAAGGAGAAGGACAAATTTAAAAGGAAAGATTTACGAGGCTGTGAAGATGTTTCTCCCAGACTCCTGAATGCAGGAGCATGACTTATTTATTTTATTTTCATTTGTAACCAAAACCTTCCCCTAACTCCCATTGGCCCCAGCTGAGAGGGGAGAGAGGGCCGGCCCGTCAGGCGTTGATCAGCGGGCCAACGGGAGACAGTGTGGCGTGACGCTGACGCAGGCCACTGACAAGCCAGGGGGAGGCCCAGGGGAGCAGCTCTGAGGCGAGCAGCCAGAGCCAGGCAGGTAGAGAGCTGACAGCTGGGGAATTGCTGAGAGGCGCCGGGCTGGTGGGGGCAGGCTGGTGAAACAGTTGGACTCCAGAGAAGGTGTGATTTTGCTCTGCACAGACACTGTTGTTTGCCTGCTTTCCTTTGAGTCTTCTCCACTTCCCCTGGACCCAGCCAGCTTCCCACCATTTAAATTTCCTCTCTCCCTTCCAGGTCCCCCGTGATCCCTCTGTCTTCCCATCCTACCCCCCCACCCCCATCTCTATTCTGTAATGTTTCTTTCCCCCATCCCTTTGGGAGAAAGAAGGGAGCAGATGAATATACATTAGTAACATGGAAATGTCACTTAGTGGTCAGCTGGAGAGGAACAGTTTGCACTGTCCTCAAAGCAGCCTATTGCATTGAGATCTGCAGAGCCAGAAGCTCTGGGAGAAGGCTGGGGAGTTAAAGGGATGTCTGAGTTGGGGATTTGTACAATCGTGGTGCAAAGGCCCATGGGCCAAGAGCTGTCGAAGCCTTCAAGGGCTGCGTGGTCCATGCTCCCTCGAGAGGGGTCTCCCAGGGAAAAGAAGAGCTTGTGTCCTCAGGCTGGAGAGCTCTTTTGGGAAAAAGGATAATACATTTCCAAAAATAGAACTTGGGAGGAAAAGGGGAAGCAAAGTTTCAAGCCTGAGGGTAAATTCTTAAATGTCTTCGTAAGAGTCACCCCAACATTTGAAAATATATGCCCATTTAAGAGGATCACAGAATCATTTGCAAAGGCCTCCTATTTGGGAAAATCCATTATGCTTTTCATGCAAAACAAACCTTACTAATCAGATTGTATTTGCCCATCTTGCCCTGTCACTTTTCTGGATGATTTTCAAAACTGTGTGAAACCCGATGATCTTTCTTGTTAATACACACAGCCACATAGTACTCTTATACTAGACAAAGCAATATTAACCGTTTTTGCTTATTAAATGAACAGGACCGTCAATGCAGATCTAATGGCTGGCGAATTCAGACTGATGTGAACCGTTTGAACTTTAGCAACCCCAATCTCAAAGGCTTTTTCACCCTGTGAGTCTCAGCCCCACCTCCCTGGATGAGGGCTTGTATCATTCCCAATCTACAGGTGAACAACAAAGGCCCAGGCATGTGGGTGTGATCCTAAGAGTCGCCTGTCTTCCTATCTACTGTAGGGGAGGGGGCAGCATTGGACACATATTGTCGAATCAGCTGAGGGCCTTGAATTATGAAGCTAGCCTTTCCTCTATCATGGGAATGGCACCTCAGAGCTTGGCTTCTAGTCCCAATGACACCTGCTTGGCATAGAAGAAGCATGGACCTGGAGTCAAAAGGCCCAAGTTCTAGATTTAGACTTAGCAGCCCTTGTTAATCCCATCACTCACCTGCTTAAAATCCTCCTCCTACTTCCTAGTGCCCCTAGAATGAAGCCCTAACCCCTGGTGTGCAAGACCCTGTAGGTAGCTTTTGTCCCTCTCTGTTACCCCATGTCCTAGTCATCTTCTGCCTCTTTGCTCCACAGCCACACCAGCCTCCCTTCTGGTCCTGACATGACCTGGCTTGTTTATACTTCATTGTCTTTGTACCTGGCTGTTCCTACTGCCTATAATGTCCTGAAAGTGATTGGAGTCTACTAATCATTTGACCCCCAGCAAATCTAGGGTACTCAATTGGTAAGTGAGGCTCAAGAATAGAACAACAATAAAGCAATGGGGGTAGGGGAATATTTTGAAATTTTACCTTGTTTTAAAAGTTCAAGTAATTATCACGAGAAAAATCAGGATCATTCACTTGTCCATTAATTCATTCATTTAGCAGACATTTATCAAGCACTTTCTATGTAGGGCTTCCTTGCACTCATGCGGTATGGTTTTTATTTGAATTACATGAGCAGGGATGGGGCACACCCATTAATCTTTACAATGTTTAGCGCCTCAAGAAATTCTAATCCAGCCCTGGTATCAGCTCAAATGTCACCTCCTCAGAGATTCTCTTGTGTTGCCTTAATAGAATTTACCACCATCTAAATGTATTTTATTTCTGTAATTACTTGTGTGTTGTCTGTCTCTCCTAACTAGAATTTAAGTTCCATAAAGGCAAGAAGCTTGTCTGTCTTAGTTACCACCAGTACAGAGAATAGTGCCTAGCACGTAGAAGGTGCTTTATAAATGTCTTCTAAATCCATGAATGCATGAACAATTGAATGAATGTAATTTCAGGCTAGTCACATAACCTTTCTGAGGCTCTGTTTTCTTGTCTTTAAAGTGTGACTAATAATAACGTTCCTACCTGCTTCAAAGGGTTGGTGAGAGTCTGAAATAAAGTGTGTGTAGGTGACTCAGTTTCCCATAAAACAGGCCATTTCATTTCCTGAGGCCAGGAATAAGTGCTGATGAGTTATTTGGGAGTTTCAATCCCAGGGCATTGAGAGTGAGGGCAAAAAGAAGAGACAAGGAAGAATGGGAAGAAAGGAAAAGTTGGTGAGTTACTGCACTGGCCACTGCTTCATGTAAAGCCACAAAGAGATCTAGCTGGTCACTTGGCAGGTGCATCCACCTGACCACACTGGCCAACTTGTGTAGAGAAACTACACCTTGAAGCAATCCATTAAAGGAAGGTAGAAAATTGGTCGCTATTCACACATTGGAGAGTTTCCTCCCCAACACTTTCAGATTGCCTCATCCTGACCCCAATGGTGTGACTTTTCATCCAAGTCTGGAAGTGGCTGGAAGAGCCAGAGTGCCCAGGCATATGGCAGGTTGACCACAGGCGTAGAAACTCTGTGTCCCTATATAAAGCCCTTCAGCCTCAGTGGCAGCTGCTTCAGAACAAGCCACTGACACGCCAGGCCAGAGTCAAAGAAGATGAGAGAATCTGAGGCTATACATAAGATATTTACATGATGAGAAAGTGGTTTAGACCTGTAAAGCCTTAAATAATGAAAGGTGATGTTTTATTGCGGTTTTTAAATTCGAGCATATTTTCCCACCTCAGAGTCTTTACACTTGCATAAGTTTGATAAGCTTTCAACTAGCCTGAGCAAATGAAAAGAAGTCTTCCTGCTTCCACTGTGTTTGCTTGTAACAGCTCCTCTCTAAAACAAGCCACTTCATCTCCTCATAAAAGTCCTTCTGTCCAAAACAGGAAAGATAAATTTGATCTGTGAAAGTGGTTTTTTTCTTGCTATGTTCTGTTTATGTTCTTGAGAGGAAACACAGGAAATATAGGCAACCCACATGTGAAATAATTTTCAGGGTAAACCCCTTGTCTCCAGATTCTCCCTCAATCACTCCTTTTTCGTTTTTTTAATAACATCAGCTTCCTTGAGCTCATTCTTATACGGGTATATTGTCTACAAAGTAATCAACTTTAACAGACCTCTAACATCTAAGTAAATTTTAATAGCACAGAGTCCATGTAATGGTCAGAACAGAGATTTCTTCCTCTGTCTAAAATGCCTCCATCAACAATTATGTAACTTGTTAACATGGGGCTGCTTCATCAGTTAAACTACAAATTCAGGGCCTTAATTGTGGTCAGTTCAAAATGGGGAGATCCACGTAGTTTGGGCTTTGATTGTATTCCAGAGCCGAATAAAATGAAAGACCGGGTACACACACACACAAATATACATGCAAACACACACACAAATACACATGCATATATACACACATAGGTAATTTGATAAATAGGTGAATGAATGACAGAATGAAGGAATGAATAAATTCAGTTTAGAGTAGAAATTAAAAATCGAAATGTAAAAGCCCTGTCTCTGGAATCAAAATGCCTGGGTTCAAACCCCAGTTTTACCATAGACCAGCTAGTGTGGCATTGGATAGTTTGCTTAACCTCTCTGTGCCCCAGTATGAGCCTTAGTTGTCTCATCTATAAAATAGGAATAACAGTAATATCTTCTTTACAGTCTCGTGATGATGATTAAATGATGGATGAGGTGCAAGTCTCTTAGCCCAGTGCCGGGTACACAGTAATCAGGAGATAAATGTTAGTTTTCAGGATCATTCTGGGTTTTGACCATCTGAGTCTGGGCATGGGTGTGATTTTCTATCTTGCCATCTGCCTTCATTGGTTCAACCAGACCCAGGTTTACAAATGTTTGAAATCCAGTGTAAATCCTCCCTTTAAAGAGGGACTCTCATACCGAGCATGGCATTTTATGTTGCTTAGTGAAACACTGTGTTTTTAAACGTGGTGCTGTCAATTGATTATAGTATTTTATTGGACAATTTTACTGTGCTTGCACTGAGAGGCTTTTTTAAGCTGGGACCAATTTTTAAAATCAACTAGATAAATGTAAAGTCGTTGCACTTGAAATAGCAGCGTAAGTGGTAAGGCCAGAATTTCCACTTGGTCTGTTTAATTATCTGCCTAATAGCCTGGAGGTTTTCCTGTAATTGAGGGAGGAGCAGTGGGTGGCTGGTGGCTAAATATCACCCCACTGTCCTAAGTCCTTTTCAAGGAGTCACACAGGCCCGAAGTCTACTCCCCACAAGTTAGTGCCAGGGTCTGGGTTACAGGGGGATTTGCATATCCCCCTGAGAAGAGACAGTCTAACCACGACTGTTGCTCAAGTCCCTGTGAATTGAGTTCTGCCTCCTCACACCAAAGGCAGAAGGACGAAGCATCATTTTAGACCATTCCTACAAAGTATTGCCTGTAACTATACCAGAAACTGCAAATCACGTTAAGTTTACTACAAAATGGCTCTCTGCTGTCCAAAATATAAACCGATATCTTATGGAAATACTGAAGTTAAAGAACTTTAAAAATTAGCACCATTAATAGTAGAATGTTCCAAGCTTATGGACTTTCTGATATGATGCAGTGTGGAGTACACAGCATCAATTCTGAGGAAGATCTGACAGAAAACGTTTAACCTAAATTGAACATAACCTTGACCTAACTTCACTTCCAGTTTTCATGGAATATAGAGGATAGAGGAAAATTTTAAATAGCACTACAGAGAAACATAAGAAAAATCCAGAATATGGGACGTTCTACAAGATAATTGGCCTGGTCTCTTTATAAATATGATGTTGTTAAAAACAAAACAAAACAAAAAAAAAAACCTGAGGGTGTGGGTGGGGCCTGTTCCAGATTAAAAGAGACTAGAAAGACCAAATACAATGTGCGACCTTGAAGGAATCCTGGTTTGAAACATAATAGCTATAAAAAAGTATTTGAGGGACTACTGAGGAAATTTGAACTTAGCTATTAGATGATATTAGAGAATTACTGTTAATGGTCCTAGTTGTGATTACACAGAAGAATATCCCCATTTTTAGAAGATGCACACCAAAATATTCAAGTATGAAGTATTACATCCAAATGCTTCAGTAAAATATTAACAATTGTTGAATCTAGGTGGCTGGTATATGAGTAAACAATTGTACTATTCTTTCAACTCTTTTGTATGTTTAAAATTTTTCATAATAGGGGAGTGGGTGTAGCTCAATTGTTGAGTGCCTGCTTCCCACGTACATGGTCCCAGGTTCAATCACTTGTACCTCCTAAATAAAATAATAATTTTTTTTCATAAATAGAAGAACTTTTGAAATGTAATTTTCCTGTGTGACCTTAAGTTATTAACAGTTGGGCGCTTGAGAACTCAGGTTTCTACTTCAGTAGTTAGGGGTTAGTAAGGGGGGAGAAACTTGGTTTCTATGCTCCATTCTGTGTACTGTGCAATTTCTCTGTATTCTTGGTCATCACTTCAAAGGGAACATGTGATAATTATTCTTTACAAGTAGCCTTTGCTTCGAGTTTGACAAGCAAACAGATCAGGTACACAATATTTCATATATGGGATGTATCTGGTTCATTATTTATTAGACAGAGCCTATACAATTCTCCCTCATTTTCCCTGATCAAATATCATGCTTCCACACCTTCTGTAATGAAGATTTCCATGTCCTAGACTGGGATCATCTTCCTGTATTTTTCATGGAAAGATTAGTTTCTAAATCTAAGATGAAAGAATTTCTTGGCATAATAATTGATAAAATACATCTTGTAACCAAATACATAGTCTAATCATCATAATGGGTAGGGGACATTAAACTGATTGATGGAATGAAAGGACCAGGACTTGTTTAAATTGGTAAAGCCAGCATTGTTTTGGATTTCTGAATCTTCTGTGAATTATAATATTCAAAGTTATTGATCAACCACAAATATATGAGGTTGGGCAAAGGGGTCATAATTTTTATTGTGCCTGTCCCTTGGTGCTCTAACCAAAAGATAGCCCCACCCCCAGTGTACGCAAAATTGTTCATTGTCAGGGGTCAAAGTGGAACTAGAAATCAGGACCTGACAACTAAATATATTTTGAATTGTTTTGGCTTGGAGGATTTACTCCCCTAGAAAACATTCTAATCTGCCACCTTCTAGAAAGCACTTTTACTAGCAAAAAGAATACCTATACTATATTACAAGGCCTCAACATATAATCTCATCTAATGCCCTGCTTCTGAGACACTTCACAATTATGTTCTTTAAAATCTAAAAATAAAAGCTGTGGACATTGATTCCTTGATATTCATTCTTTACTTTCATTCTTCAGAGTTATTAAATTCCCACTGGATAAAAAATACTGTTCTTGGTACTTAGAACAGAGCAGGCAACACAAGGAAATTCCTGCCTCATGAAAGTTACTCTCTAATGGGAATTGGAGGCCAGCAATGGGTAAAGAGCAGAGTATGATGGGGCTGAGGGTAGGAGGGGTGGGGCAGCCACCTTAGATATTGAGATCCAGAAAGATCTTCCTGAGGAGTGATCTTGGCATTTAGACCCTTAATAGAATCAGCCATGTGGAGCTTGGAGCAAGGGCATTCCAGGCAGAGTGGACCTGCTAATGCAAAGGTCCTAGGGCAGAAACAAGGCTGGTGGTTTTGAAAGGCAGAAAGAAAGCCTGAGTGTCCAGGGCACTCAGGAATGACAGGAATGACAGTGAGAGCAAAATGAAATGTAGGTCTTGTTTAGAAGATTGGACTTTATTCTAATTACACTGGGCAGCCATTGGAAGGCTTAGAGCAGGAGAGTGGCGTGATCCGATTTACACTTGAAAAACGATCTCTCAGGCTGACACTTAGAATCAGAGACTATCTTCTCACATTTAGCCCAAATTCCTCCTTCTGCAATTAAAGTGCATTTTCTCTCCTCACAGTGAACAGATGCTACATGATGCTGATATCAGCTCAGATGCCTGAAGAAACATCAGATGGCTAAGTCAAGATCCCCAGAACACAAGAATACATGCAACAAAAAGCCCACAGTGATGATCATCAGCCTGAATTGCAGAGGCCACGGAGCTGAAAATCAAACCTGTTCCCAGATCTTCTTACTCACAGATGGCTATCCCATTTCTTTCCTTGGTTTTCCAAAAAGACCCTTACATTCTCACTAATTCTTTTTTTTTAAGATTTATTTATTTACTTTATCCATTTTAACCACCCCCTTCCCCATTTGCTGTTTTGTGTCTGTTCGCTGGGCAATTCTCTGTGTCTGTTTCCTCACCTCCAGTCTTCACCAGGATTCGATCCTGGAGACCTCCAATGTAGGAGAGAGGTGTCCTGCCACCTGCGCCACCTCGGTTCCTGGTTTTTTCGGAGCATCTCGTCTTGTCTCTACCCTGCATCTCTCTCCTGTCTCTTGCTGCATGGCTCCCAGGGCCTGGCGGCTCACCGGCACACAGAGCCTGGCAGCCCATGCACCTTATATATATATATATATTTTTTTTTTTTTATTTTATTTTACCGGGAGGTCCCAGGAATCAAACCCAGGTCCCACCATATGGCAGACGGACGCCCAACCATTTGAGCCACATCCGCCCCCCTCTCGCTAATTCTTAAATCCCACCTCCCCACCAAGCAATCTGTGCCACCAGCAACATTAAATATTGGAAGATTGCCTCTAGTATCCACAGTGGGGACCATAATGTTGGTTATATTAAAATAGGATGGATGGGACTTCTAGTGAACTCTCTCCCCAGCAAAACAATTTAATTGTGAAAATTATTTTTAAAATAATCAAAAGTCTCTGGAAGTTGTATTCTGACATAGAGCAAATGAAGAATTATTCATTCAAAAAAATCTAAATCTTGGTAAGAACAGCAAAAGTCTATGGCATTTCATCCCTAACCTGCTCCCTTAATCCCTACCCCAGTTCCATGTAATGGAAGTTCTACCCTAGGTATGTGCAGCCAAGAATATAGGGACTCCTTCTCCCCTCCTCCCCCCACCCCCAGCTCTCAGTCTGGGCTATGGTTTCATCCCAGGAGGGCCAGGCTGTCAGCAGAATTTCTCATCATTCCCACCCCAGCCCCATGTTGCAGAAGCTCTGTTCAAGGCAGCCATGGCCAAGAGGATCGGGGCTCCCTTCCCCACCCTGCCAGCCCCCACTCCAGGGCAGAAGCTTTACTCCAGCTAAGCTAAGCTAAGAAGCTTTACGGGCTAAGACTACTGGGGCCCTGATGGCCCCAGCCCTGGCTGGCTCATAGGTAGATGGTCCATATTGGGAGAGGCAAGCTGAGAAGACCTGTGGCTAGCACACCCCTAGTGCTGACATGTAGAGGGTGGTAATAACTCCCAGAAAAGCATTGGGTTCGGCTCTGATGCAGTGTCACAGCGATTCAACCCAAGGGAAAAGCAGGCCATAAAGAGGAAGACCCCTACAGCTCTGCCAGAGGGGACTAACTTTATTTGGAACCAAGAATGGAGAGCTCTGTCTAAAGATGTTGTTGAAAACAATGGAGATATTGGTGGAGAAAAACTAAGATGAGGCTGGAGGCTCCATAATAAAAGCAAACCAGCAGAGCAGGCAGACGTTTAACAGAGAGAACCAGGAAAAGAGACAGGCAGGAAAAGACTTCCTGAGATCACAGTCAATGCAGGGCGGAAGACTCTCTGGCACAAGGGGCTTCAAGAAATCTCTCACCAGTGACTGAACAATAGGCCTACTTTGACCCCAGGGTAACTCCTAGGAAGACAGGCTTAAAAATAAAATTGCACTCAGCCCTGGCAGACTGGAATATAGTGTACATGCCCAAAGCTGAACCTCTGAGGAGTGATCAGAGAAAGAACCTCTAAACTATAAGTCCCTGGCTGAAGGTGGGGAAAAAATATAAACTCCCTGAACTGTGATAGCAGCCTCCAAGCCACACACACACACACACACACACACACACACACATTCAATGGTAAAGGGGAAAAATCTAACTGGCTAAGGGGGCTTAAGCACAATCTATAAGAACTCTGTATTATCTTCTCAATTTTTCTGTAAATCTAAGACTATTTGAAAAAAACAAAGTCTACTTTTTTTTTAAAAAAGGATACAATAAAGGAAAAATAGAAAAAGCAAAAAAGACACGAGACATGTAGAAAACAAAAAAGCAAAATGACTGATGTAAAATCCAACCATATTAATAATATCATTAAATATAATTGGATTAAATAATCCAGTCAAAAGGAAGGTATCCTCAGACTGGATTTTTTTTAAAAAGATCCAACTAAATGCTGTTTATAGGAGACATGCCTTAAATTTAAAGGTACAAATAGGTTGAAAGTAAAAGGATGGAGAAAGATATACCATGCAAACAACAACCGTAAGAAACCTGAGGTGGCTATACTAATATCACACAAAACAAATGCTACACACATGCTATTTACTGCACCAATTTTCATGGACACCCTGCAGGATGGAATCCACTCAAAATCTGGGTTGAATGTCAAGACTGTTGATGCCCCAACCACACCGACAGAGTATGAAAAGTTTTGTTACTTATATGAGGCTTCTTGAGGATCACTTAATCACTTAAGAGCATAGGGAAAGGAGACTGGCTGGGATTTTATTGTGATTAGGGGATGGGGCCAGGGTGAGAGTTCAGGCAGTTCTTGAATGGTTGGATCTCCTACCACTGCTAAGGAGTAAGCACACTGGGAAGAGCAAGGCTTGCAAGCTGTCAGCAGTTGAACATCAAAAAATGGAATCAGACTTCTTACTACAATAATCTTTAAAACAAAAACTGTTACTAGAGATAATAAGGTATATTTCATAATGATAAAAAGGTCAATCTATCAGGAAGATATAATAATTATATACAGAGCTCCAAAATGCATGAAGCAAAAATGGACAGAATTGAAGGGAGAAATAGGCAATTCAACAACAATAGTTGGAGACTTCAATATTCCATTGTCAATAATGGATAGAACAGGGAAGCGGCTGTGGCTCAATTGGTTGGGCTCCCGTTTACCATATGGGAGGCCCCGGGTTCAATTCCCGGGGCCTCCTGGTGAAGGCAAGACAGCCGGCATGGCGTGGTGAGCCGACGCAACAGGATGATTCAACAGGGGGAGACAGGCAGACCCAGAAAAACGCCAAAAGCAGGTGGACACAGCACAAGCGGCAAAGGGGGAGTAAATAAATAAATAAAAATAAAATAAATAAAATAAATAAATAATGGATAAAACAAGTAAACAGAAGATAAACAACAACAACACTAATAACAACTAATAGAAGATTTGAACAAAACTATAAAACATCAAGACCTAACATATCTATAGAACATGCAACAAAATAGCAGCAGAATACACACTCTTCACAAGTGCAAGAGGAACTTTCTCCAGTATAGACCACATGACTAGCCATAAAACAAGTCTCAATTTAAAAGGATTGAAATCATACATAGTATGTAATATGACCACAAAGGAATTAAGTTAGAAATCCATAACAGAAGGAAATTTGGGAAATACAAAACATCTGGAAATTAGAAATACACTTATAAGTAAATAATGGGTTGAAGGAGAAATTAGAAAATATGAGATGAATTAAAATGAAAACAATATACTAAAACTTGCAAAACGCAGCTAAATGAGTGCTTTGAGGAGAATGTATAGTTGTAAATGCCTATATTAAAAAGGAAGAAAGATCTTAAATCAATAACCTAATGTTCCTAGAAAAAAGACAGCAAACTAAACTCAAAGCAAGCAGAAAGAAGAACATAATAAATATTAGAATGAAAATAAATGAGAGAGAGAATAGAAAACAATCAAGAAAATCAATGAAATCAAAAGTTCATTCTTTGAAAAGATTAAAAAATACAAACTTCTGTTAGACTAACCAAGTGAAAAAGAGAGAAAAGACACAAAGTACTAAAATAAAAAAATGAGAGAGGGAGCATCACTACTAACCTTACAGAAAAAAAATTATTATAAAGGAATATTTATATAAATAACTGTATGCAATAAGTAAAAATTAGATAATTTGGGGAAAAGGACAAATTCCTAGAAAGAAACAAATTACCAAAACTGTCTCAAGAAACAATATTTGAAAATGGCACCCTCACCAGTTGGAAGTTGTCTACTGGAAGTAGACAGGGTCAGAATTATCTAGGAGTAGCAGATGTATAGGTGGGAGAGCCAATTAGGGGCACCTATTGATGTTAAAGTAACAATTTTCAGAAGCAGAAAATGGGTTAATACATTTGTTTATTGGAAATCCTAAGAAATCCACAAAAACGTATTAGAATTAATAAACAAGCTCACCAAAGTTGCACGATATAAAATCAGCGTACAAAAATCAATTGCATTTCTATACACATGTAATAAATAGCTCAAAAATAGAATTAAGAAAGCAGTTTCATGTAAAATAGCATTAAAAAGAGTAAACTACCTAGGGAAAAATCTTACAAAATAAGTGTAAAATGTAAAGAAATTTTAAATTAATGTATTTGAATTACACATGTATAGCATATCCAATTCCATGTTTATGTAACTTTATCAAATTTATTTATTATCAAATCTCTATTTCTGATGATATATTTATAATAAGGTAATGCCGCTAAGGATTATTTTTAATGATGCTAGAAATGTGAATTATATGTTGAAATTCCACTCTGAATGTGATTTATTTATCATGATTCTTTTTATTATAAGAATTCTGGAATTTGAAGATATTAGCATTCAATTTAAAGACACAGGCATATAAGTATTCAAGTAAAAGTGATTAACTGTTTTCCTCTCTCCACTTCCCCATTTTTTTCCTTTCTCCTCCTCCATGGCATATTTTTGTGTTTTTCCACATAATTTATCTTACCTCCATACTACTGTATCTAAGGTTTAGACTACTGGCTTCAGTTAATAGTCCTGTATTTTTTAAATTCTCAATGATAAAATCCTCTCTTAAAATTTGTCACAACTAAAAACAAAATGTGAAAGGATATGTTCGCTTATCTCATTGGCTCCAGTATATATTGTTTTTTACTCAAGAGATTGGCATTTAAAAAACAAATCTCTACCTGAGAAATAAAGATATGAAGGAAAAAAATAAGAACAAAACATGTACACTGAAAAATACAAAATATTCTTGAAATAAGTTAAAGATTCAATCAATGGAAAGATACCCCATGTTCATAGACCATTAAGACAATATTGTTGAAATGGAATTATTCCTCAAATTGATGTACAGATTCAATATAATCCTTTTCAAAATCCCAGCTTGCCATTTTGGTAAAATTGACAATTTGCTCCTAAAAGTCATATGGAAATGTAAGGGACCGAAAATAACCAAAACAATCTTGAAAAACAAGAGCAAAGTTGGAGGACTCACTGCCTGATTTCAAAACTTAGTACAAAACAACAGAAATCAAGACAGGGTGGTATTGGCATAAGGATAAACATATAGATCAATGGATGAAGAATTGAAGAGAACTGAAAAAAGCCCACATATCTATGATGAACTGATATTCTGCAAGGATACCAAGACCATTCAATAGGGAAAGAACAATCTTTTCAGCAAATGATGCTGGATAGCCAGACACAAAAGAATAAACTTGGACCCCTACTTCACAGCATGTACAAAAATTAATTCAGAAGGAACATAGACATAAATGTAAGAACTAAAACTATAAAATGCTTAGAAAAGGCAAAGGAGCAAATCTTTATGACCTTGGGTTCGGCAATGGTTTTTCAGCTACAACACTGAAGCACAAGTGACAAGAGAAAAAATAGATTGATTGGACTACCTTAAAATTAAAAACTTTTGTGCTGCAAAGGACACCATCAAGAAAATGAAAGTACATTCTACAGAACTCAAGAAAATATTTTTAAATCATATTCTGGTAAGAGACTTGCATTCAGAATATATAAATAACTCTTACAACTCAATGATAAAAAGACAACCCAGAGTTGAGTCTTTGCTCTCACCTGGCTTGGATGTGTCACCTGGATGAGTACCAGTATCTCATGTTACCCAGAGCACTTTCCAAACAAGTACCCAAAACCCATCTAATGTCTGCAGAAGAGTGGAGAGACTTGGTGTCCAGCAGAGTCTTGGCTGGGTTCATTACATGATTCAGAACCAGAACCACATATTCTTCTCTTTAGATGACCTCTTCCAAAAGAGCAACAAAAACCAAGTGTATCTGGGAATTGTCAATTAAGTCTTTTTCAAATTCAATGTATATATGTATACATGGTAGTATTCAATGAATACCTGAAAAATTTGCAAATCATTAATCCATACCTGTGCATGAACTGTATTCTTCATAACAACAGAGCTCAGTTCAATACAACTGCAAGTAGGTTATTGTAAGGTGTTAAGATGTAATTTCTTCTAATCGCTTTTCCTCTTAATATTAAAAGTGCCTTTTTGACTTTACATGTTACTTTTGTCTAATAAAGTTAGTCTGTTACATTTTTTAAAAAGACAAATAACATAAATTTTTAAATGAGCAAAGGTTTTGAATAGGCATTTATCCAAAGAAGATATATAAATGGCCAATAAGCACAAGAGAAGACATTCAACATTAGCCATCAGGGGAATGCAAATCAAACCACAATGAAATTCTACTTCACACCCATTAGGAGGCTATAATTAAAAAAAAAAAAATTGTCCACTAGAAAATGACCAGTGTTGGTGAGAGTGTGGAGGGAGAAATTGGAACCCTTACACACTGCTGCTGGTGGGAATGTAGAAAGGTGTGGTCACTTTGGAAAACAGTTTGGCAGTTCTTCAAAATGTTAAAAACAGTTACCATATGGACCAACAATTTCATTCTAGCTATATACCCAAGAGAAATAAAAACATATGTCCACACAAGACTTGCACACAAATGTTCATGGCTGCATTTTTCATAATCACCAAAAGGTGGTGAATAAGTCAGCCAAAGGGGTGCTGATGCAAAGTACCAGAAATCTGTTGGCTTTTAGAAAGGGTATTTATTTGGGATAGAAGCTTACAGTTACAAGGCCCTAAAGAGTCCAACTCAAGGTTGCTTTCTCAACAAAATCAGTTTACATGTTGAAGCAAGATGGTTGCTGATCTTTGCCAGGATTCAACCTTCCCCTCTGGGCTTCCTCTCTCTCAGCTGCAGGCTGGCATAGGGCTTGTCCCTCAGGTTCCTCTCTCTCATGGCATAGGGCTCGTTTCTTTCTGGGCTTTCTATATCAGTCTCAGCTCTCTTCCCAAGGTCAGCTGTAAGCTATCAGGTAAATGGCTCATCTCTCCCTGGTGTCTTAGCTATTTGAGTCTTCTCCTTTCTGTCACATGGCAGGATCAAAATGACAAAGTTCTCTCTTCTTCCTGTGTGTCTTCTTGAGTGAGTGTCCATTTTTATCAAGGGGGCAGGGACTCAACATGAGTTACACCTTAATGATATAGCACAATCAGAAGCCCTAAATTGATTTTATCAAGTAAACTTAATCAGAGGCCCCTCACTGAATTTAATACAATAAAGGGTATCACAATCAGAGAAATAGATTAGTTTACAAACATAATCTTTCTTTTTTGGGGTTTCACAAAAATAATCTCAAACTGTCACAGCTGGGAACAACCTAAATGTCCATCAACTGATGAATGCAAAAATAAAATGTGGCATATCCATATAATGGAATATTATTCAGTGATAAAAGCAAATGAAGTACTGATTTATGCTACAACATGGATGAAACTTGAAAACATTTTGCTAAGTGGAAAAAGCTAGTCACTAAAATTCACTTGTATGATTTCACTTATATGAAATGTCTAGAATAAGGAAACATAGAGAGATAGAAAGTAGATCAGTGGTTGCCTAAGATGGATGTGGGGAGGGGTTGGCAGAGAATTCAGAGTGACTGCTAATGTGTAAAGAGTTCTAAAACTGGATTGTGATGATAATTGCACAATTCTGCAAATAACTAAAAAACACTGAATTGTACACTTAAATGAATGAAAATATGGTACATGAATTGAATCTCAAATAAGGGTGTTTTTAAAAAGAATATTACAATAGAAACTTCAGCTGATGCACTGAGGCAAGAGATATCACATTCCAAAGTGTAGTGTGAGACCACGAGGCAGAATTTCAAATGGAATGAGAGTAACAAGTTGCATGACTCTTAAGTCCCTCTCCCATTTGGATGGTCTAAAAGGGTCAGGGGACAAAGTTTAGAAGAGGCTTTTTAAAGAGCACTGTCAGTATGCCATGAATTCCACCCCTCCCTCTCAAACCTAGGTGAAGGGGGTTCAAGAAAACCACTTGGGTAGTTAAATATACCCTGTAATTTGGAGGATATAGATCACTGTGGCTAAATCATACCTGAAAACTCAAAATTTAGTGATGGGTTCACCAACTGCTCTGACAACGTGAGGAAAAGCGGCTACTGCATAGGACTGGCCAGAGCTACAAACACATGTCAGGGCAAAGCATGTGTGCTGGTTTGAGTCTCTTGTGGACCCCAGAAAATCCTGTTCTTAAAGCAAACCCATTCCAGTGCCTGTAAAGCTTTTGATTAGATTTAGTTAAGGAAACTTTTGATTAGATTACTTCAGCTAAAGTCCTTTGATTAGATTGCGGGACCCAGGGTGGGTCCCAATCATCTTGCTGAAGTCTTTTATAAATAGAGGAAAGAAATCTGCAAACACAGGAAAAACACCACAGTGACAGAAAGAAGCCTCCAGGTGTTGATGAACCGGAAAGAGAAAAGTCACATACGGAGCAGCCTGAAACTGAAGCAGTGAGGCCTGGAGGAGGGAGGTGAGCAGACCCTGCCATGTGCCTTACTGCCCACAGCTGAGCTCGGGGAGAAAGTAAGCCAGAGGAGAAGGCAGAGACCAGCAGAGCTACCATTGCACCTTGCCTCGTGGAGGATTCCAGGATTCCCAGCAGCCAACCTTTGATGAGACAACATCTCTGATGATGCCTTGATTTGCACATTTTCACAGCCTCCGAAATGTAAGCTTTTAGCCTAATACATTCCCATTATAAAAGCCAACCCATTTCTGGTATATTGCTCCCAGTAGCTTTTAGCAAACTAAAACAGCATGTGTTTCCCAAATCCAGGTCCAGACTGCCTGAAAGTGAGCCAGCATATTGCAGCTTTCCTCCTGTCAAGAGGGCTGCCCAGTGGGGTGAAGGTCCCTCAGCAGAAAGGAGATGATGTGTACATCTAGAGGCCTTTGTCCTGCAGAAGGAGGCATGAGCTGCCAGCCATAACAGAGATTCATTGACTTATGTTAGGGGAACCCCAGCTAAGAGTACCAGCAATGTCTCCAAAGAAGCCATAAATATGCCCCAAAGAGATATAAAAAGCATTAAACACTTACTAAGCCCTATCTGGAACTTCAACACTTGAACAGTAAGAAACAAGGTTAACAATACCGGGGAGAAAAAATACAAAGGAAGAAGAAAGCTGACCACATCCCCTTCTCCAACTGCTGGCTGCCTATCTGTCGCAGGCCTGAGCTGCCACCCACAGCTTTAGGGGACTCTCCCATGCTCTCAAGAAAACAGATACTAATTCAGTTCCATTCCTGCTCCTAGGAGCTCTCCCAGCCCAGTAGAGAGAGTGGATAGGTGATGATGGTGGTGCACAGAAGGCACTAAGGAAGCACCTGGAAAATGACACTTGAACAGTACCTTGAAGGACACATCACCTTCCAGGTGGAGGGAAGAACATTTTCAAAGGCAAAGTGCCAGAGAAAGCATGACAGGTTCGGGGTATTAAAAATAGTTTCACGTGCATCCTGTGCACGTGCCAAACAGAAAAATGTTAAGAAATGTGAGATTGCAACTATCAGATTATTCAGGGATTGATAAGCAATGCCTTTAATTACTTGGAAGGAAAGAGGGAGCCATGGAAGGATTTTAAGTACTGTAGGGTAATGACATTTGCATTTTGGAAAGTTTCCTCTGGAAAGAGTATAAATGAGTGGTGGGGCCAGAATGGAAATAGAGAGGCTAGTGAAGAGACTACTGCAATAGTCCAGGCAAGAGAGAGCTGGGGCAGTGGCAATGGCGATGGTAATAGGTGAAAGGGGGATAGTTTCAAATGGAAGTGACATGTGAGGAAAAAAGGGGAGAGAGAGAGGCCTAGGATGACCTGATATTTCTGAACTGGGTGACTACATAGATGGTGATACCATTAACTCAAGCATTGCTTAAAGGGAGGGAAATCTTGTCTGGAGTGAAAGAAAAATGATGAGTTTGCCTTAGTACTATGAGTTTGCAGAGTCCACTGTAACTGAGTCAAGATGTCAAGCATCATGTTGAGTATTTAGGAATGAGTTCAACAGAGAGATTTGTTCAGACATATCTGGATATATTGATTTAGGCATCATCAGCACAAGGAGGATAGTGGAAGCCATAGGCATTGGTGATTCCTGTGAGAGAGTCTTATGTTTGGGATGAATTTCTCAAACTCTTAGCATCCACAGACAACTTAAGGCATACTAAACATACATGCAGACAACCAATTTAGGCTGAAAAACATTCATCACAAATTTTGAAATATGAAAATTAATAATAATTGTTTCACATCAGTGAGAGGGATGATATTGTTTGCAATCTTTCAAGATATCTTTAGCTAACTGTGCATGTCATAGAAGGGTATATAGGAACTCTGTACTTTCTGCACGATTTTTCTGTAAACCTTCAACTACTCTAACAAAAAAATAATTAAAAATGTGTTTTCATTTAGGTCTAGTTTCACATCTTATTCTTTAGTTCCATTAAGTAAGAACATCTTAACTCATGATTATAAGTTTTGGGGAATAGATGCTTGATGCCTCTGTCAGATAGTTCTGGATAGTCAGAACAATTCTGGGCTCAAAGGTTTTGGAAAGCTTTTTGCTTAGATATAGCATTGGTGTTCCATCAGAACCTAATTGGCAAGCACACCCGAAAAAGTAGAAAGTTCCATGTTTCAGCTAAGGAGGTAATGACAAATTTATTCTCAGTCCTCTTTTTGGTTGCATTTACCTCTTGAAAGTATTTGTTATTGTTATCTTGAACTATTTTGGATGCAGATTTGAAATATGTGCAGTGATATATCATTAATTAATTTTTCCAACAAGCAAAGAAAACCACCTGTCGGGAAAGAGTAAAAATATCAATAATTAAAACAGTTGCACCAGACTTCAGTCACCTTAATAATATTTGACATTTTCACTTTAGCATTAAAAATTATGTAGGATTTTTTTTTGGGGGTGGAGTCTGATACAATAAGTTCAACCTATTCAAAATACTGAATATTTATCACTGAGATATACCTGAATAAGGTACTGAAATGGTATTTACTGGAATTAATAACATTATGAAAAAATGTGGAGATTTTTTGGCACAACTTTTAGAAGAAATTCATAGTATCTGGTAAAGTTAAAGTTATACATCTTTCAATTCAGCAATTCCTCTTATAGGTATAAACCCTATAGGAACTCCTACGATGTGCATGTAGAGACATAAACTAGGCTATTCATCTCAACGCATTAATAACAGAGAAAAAAACCCTAAACAGCCTAAATGTCCATCAACAAAAGAATAGATGAATAAACTGTAATACATTTTAACTAAATGAACTAAGACTAATGTATCAACATGGATAAATCCCAAAAACATAATGTTGAAGGGAAAAGTTGCAGAATCATATTAGAGTATGTTATCATTTATATTATGTTTAAAAACATGCTGAAACCTGTATATTATCTATCAATTATATATGCTGTAATATTATTAAAACAGTCACAGGAATAATAAATGCCAAATTGACCAGATGTATTTCTTGCCCCTGTAAAGTCTGATGGGAGTCAGGTGGTCCTCTTATATCTTCCCCACCCATGCACTGTGAGTGGAGATCACTCTGGATCAAAGTGTTATGAGCAAGAGTGATAGTCCCCTCCAGCCCTCACCCCTCAAGAGCACCTTGGATGCTATGAAACTTCTTCCTAAAGTAGTTGCAAAATATCCCCACATTTTTTCACGGTCTTAATAATTCCATTATACACTATGTCTATGAACAGGAGAGGGGTGCTTATCACTCTTGCTCATAACACCTTGATCCAGAAGTGATTTCCACTCACAGTGCATCAGCCAGAACTTCACATGACCCAGGGAATTAATGGATAATTTAATGAGTTCTAACTCTGCCACAGTGGGAAATTCTGAAGAAAGGAGGGAAACGAATGGGTTCTGGGCATGGGGAGGGATTTATTGGGGACTTTAACTGATTCTGAGATAGTTTAACAATTTAAAAACATCTTGGGAAGCAGATGTGGCTCAAGTGATTGGGCTTCCATCTACCATATGGGAGTTCCAGGGTTCGATTTCTGGGGCTTCCTGGTGAAGAGCAAACTGGCTTCTGCAGCGAGCTGGCCCAAGCAGAGAGCTGGCCCGCACAGGAGTGCTGGCCCGCATGGAGTGCTGGTCCACGCAGAAAGCTGGCGCAGCAAGATGGCGCAACAAAAAGAAACAGAAGAGAGGCAATAAGAGACGGAGCAGACCAGGGAGTTGAGGTGGTGCAAGAGATTGAGCAGCCTCTCTCCGCTCTGGAAGGTCCAGGGATCGGTTCCTGGTGCTGCCTAAAGAGAAGATAAGCAGGCACAGAAGAATACACAGAGAGCAGACAGTGAGCACGAAACAAGGGTGGGGGAGGGAGGGGAGAGAAATAAATAAATCTTAAAAAAAAAAAAAAATCTTAAGCTACATTGTCAAAGTATAGAGTCTAAATAAAACTGAATGGTGGATCCATGGATATTCATTGCATTGTTCTCTCTGTGTGCTTGTTTATATTTTTTCATTAAATTTTTTTTTTTTAAACCACAATTCTGTTTCATCTCTCATTTCAACCCTTGTTGGAGTATTTTCTCCTTGATAGCCAGTTGGCCTTTATAAGGAAACTAATCTTATCTTTTTTTCACAGCATCTTGAAATCACAGCCTCCTGGCCATGATTTCATCAGATTCACACATTTTTACTATTTCCTTCCACATGCTATCAAGTTGAGAAAGCATATTTTTGATCACCAGTTATTCTCTGGGAATGGAGTTATGTGTGGTTTGGCATTCAAGTGTAACCTCTCTTATTCAGCAAATATTGATTATAAATTTTCAAGGGTCAAGCACTATTATAGGTTCTAAGCAGACCTCAGTGAATAAGACAAACAAGACCCACGTTCTCAGGGCGTTTACTTTGTGGAAAGAGAAGACAAATGGTAAAGAAGAAAACAAAAGAGTAAACAAAATAACTTCAGGGCAATAGAGTTGTAAAGGAATAAAACGGGGTAATGAGATAGAGAATGGCTAGGGTGGGGGTGGGGGTGATTAGGAAACTGACACCTGACTGACAAGAAGGAGATGGTTTCAGGCAGATGGAACTCCTAGCTTCTGGTTGTACCCCAAGCTAGTGCTCTGTCAGTATAGATCCTGACACTGCATCTCCCATCATGACTCACAGAATAACTTGAAATCCTCTCTCCCAGCAGCATGGGATCTTAGAAAAATAAAAAAGTCATCAAGCAGTTCATATATTACATATGACAGGATCCAATCCATTGTTATGCAAAGTGAAAATACCTGCTCAGACTCACACATGAAATTATAATTTCTCTTCCATATTGTATATCATTGATATTATATGATTTCAGCATGTGATTTGATAAAGGAATTTTGTTAATGTGCTGTTCCTCCTACTTTCCAGGAGCTTAATTGTTGTAATTAACTTTGTTTTTGAAGCTTCTTGGCAAAAGCGTGACCTGTAACAATTTTCCTACAAGAAATGAACTGTGAGCTGTGCCATTCTCTTCTCTACTGTTACAAACAAAATTAATCACTTTTGTGTCAGGAATTATTGTTTTGTACTAGTTCTGAAAAAACTGGTTTACCAGAAAGCACGGTGGGTTTTAAGGGGATGCAAACAAGAGTGATAAAAGCAACATCAACAACAGCAGCAACTGATGTTTATGGAGCACTTGGTATATGCCAGGCCTGGTGCTAAGTTTGTCACTTAAATCTCACAACGATACTATAGGATGGGCATTATTATCATTCAAATTTTGCAAATGAGGAAACTGAAGCTTAGAGAAGTTAAATAACTTGTCTATGGCCACACGGTTAATAATATTTGCACGCAAATCTGACTAAACCACGCTGCTTGGGCAGGGACGGGGGTGGGGGCAGGGGATCAGGAGAAAGTCAAGGAAGTTGAAGGAAAACCAGGCAACAGTGCTGTCCCAGAAGTAAAGAAAAGAGAGCTTTAAGAAGAAGGATTTTAAGAAGCAGAAGGTGTCACCAGTGTCTCATGACCGTGCGAATAAAAGCTTTCCTCAATTTTGCACCCTAGGTGTCTCTCTGGTCTCAGCCTAGTCCCTGCTCTGGGGGGCACAGTAAGAGATGAGAACAAACAGGGATGAGGAGAGATGATGTAGGGCCTCATGGGTTATAGTAAGAACTTCGGCTTTTACTCTAGGATGGAAAGTCTTTGGAGGGTGCTGAGGAGAGGGATATCAACACCTAATTTAGGTACTAAGAGTTGCTGTAGTTTGAGTATAGGGTGTAGGAGGGTGAGGGCAAGAGCAAGGAGACCAGTTAGAAGACCAATGCAGGAGCCCAGGCAAGAAATCATAGTGACTTGGACCAAGTAGCTGTCCAGATTTCAACTGCTACTTTCCAAGAAGTTGTTGAAATCTGGGCAGCTTTTGAAGCTAGACCTGACAGAATTTGCTATTGTAACAGATGTAGGATGTGAGAGAGAGAGAGAGGCTTCAAGGATGACATTGAAGTTTTTAGACTAAGCAACTGGACCAGAATATCAAGTAATCAAAGCTATTGGATTTGGTGTTTAAAAGATGCTGGGTGATCCTGGAGCAATTCCTGTGGAGAGGCAGGGGCAGAATTAAGATGGAAATAAGTTAAGTAATAAATGAAATATAAGAAAGTAGAAGTAATCAGTATAAATGATTCTTGTGACTATAAAGAGAAAAGAGATGAGAAGGACACCCTATGTCAAGGAATAGTTGTATATATATTTTTAAGATGGGAGAGAATTGAGCAAATGTATGTGCTGAAGACAAGAAATCGAGAGAAAAACAGGAATGGAAAATACCAAGTAGAGGGAGAGGAGATTAATTGAGTGAGCCTTTTGGGCAGCCCAGAGTACCCAAGAGGTACTAGATCTGAAGGAAGGAAGAATTTAGGGGGAAGGAGAGAAAGGGAGTGTGTCTGTCACTGTTTCTAGGTAGAGAGAGAAAGAAATTGAAAGTTCCTACCTGGTAGGCTATACTTTTTCTGTGAATTTGGAGGCAATATCATATTCTGGATATAAGGTTTTTTCAGAATGAAAACAGTGAAAAATTTTTAACATTCCCCTGTGGAAAAGAAACATAGGGCTAGGGGCTGCAAAAGGATCCACAAAATGCTGAAGATAGTAAATATGTAGCTAAACCGATACCTGTTTTCATGGCTGTATGAAACAGACTTACATAGCAGTAAGCTATTTATCCAGTAACATTTTGGTCAAGTGACACAGTGGGCCTCAACCCTGTTTCTTATGAATTGATGAGAAATTATTTACAGGGCCAAAGCCCCAGTTTCAACTTGTTTGGGAAAGAATGGTGCCCAAACTTTTCCATTCAAGTTATGCACAGTCTACATCAAAGCCTGGGTGCTAAAACAGGTTTAGGCCAACATCAGATTTAGTTCACTAAAAACTCCAAAATCCTCTCTTTCTTTTACATACTGTTTTTAAGAAGGTATCTACTTCAGTTTTCAATCTTGTCCATTTGAACATCCAATTTATCTTTTAGTGGCAGATATCACACAATCCTGAAATTTTTAAATATCACCTTATTTTCTTTTGTAAATGGCAAGCATATTATTTGCTCTTCACCTGAAAAAAACATCTTAAAATTAAGCTGTCTCATTCTTGAAATTTTACCAGTATACTTTTAGGATCTCTTCAATTTTTTTTTTTTAATTTAAGAAAGAGATAATTAAATGTAGTTGAAAATTGCCTTATCATTGTGGTGGTTGTATAATGCATCCTCACCGCCCCCCCCCCCAACCAGGCAATGTGCTTAGCAACTTGCACATTAAGCCTTCTACTAAGATTATATTAATATCATGAATATGCAAAAAGGAAACCACTCTGAAAGTTCAAAATAATAGCAATAACCTTTCCCTCATATAAAACCTTTTATCTCAAGATTGCTATGCACTTTCCCAACAAGCACGAATACCCTGCCCAACCACTTTTGCAAGGGGCCAGTTAAAATGCCGCCCTCGCTTTATTCACTGACTCAAAATGATAGTAAGGATCAGTAGAAAGCAAAACAAACTCTTAATATAATCACGATTTTAATTCTTAATGTGTCCTACGGCAGCATTTATAACCTTTAGGAGAATGGGGCCTCTAGGCTGTAATTCCCCAGTGGACATAGTCTTCTTTGCTTACTTCTTGAGCCACAGCTGATGGCCAGGGAGGGGGACTTGCAGCTCTGGCAAGCTTCCACACATGTGGCTAGAGAAATGCCGCCCTCTCTCACACGGAGAGGCTGGTGCACACTGATGCAATCGTGGCTAGAAATGAATCAGGGCCCCTGGGGGAAGAGCCATGACTAACACCCTCGGAGGAGCCCAAGGGCAGGCTGTCTCGGTGCCATCACAGAACAAAGCACAGGTGAGCAACCAGCTATAGCATGCGGAGAGGGAGGGGCTGGAGCATTTGGCTCCAGGGTTTGGAAGAAGTCATCTTGAGATTATTCCTAGGTAATTATAGGGTTCCCAAAAGGGGAACTGAGCTTCAACCATGGGACCTCAGTGAGTCCTCTCCTTTAACTGGAACTCAGTTTCATCTCTAAAAATGAGAAAATTGGACTACTGCATCAGGAAGACTCCTTCCTCCACCAGCAACCTATCAAATACTCATAGGTTATTTGCTGCTCCCTCAAAAGAAATCAAGTGTGCCAGAAAAAGGAGTGAAGGGAGTTTTCCTCAAAAAAAGGGGGGCGGTGGGTTTCGGTTTTTCAAGGAAGTTCTCCCTCAAGTTTCAGCACTACTTCTCCTTCCATCTGAACAACAAACCGGCATGAGCAGTGAAGAAGAAAAGTATTTCTCTCTTCACGATTAAGAACCGTGCGAATAAAAGCTGGGAAGCGGCTGTGGCTCAATCAGTAGGGCTCCCGTTTACCATGTGGTTTCCCGGGGCCTCCTGGTGAAGGCAAGCCCGCCCGCACGGCGTGGTTGGCTGACCCAGCGAGCACAAGCAGCAAGGGGGGGATAAATGAATAAATAAATAAAATCTTAAAAAAAAAAAAGAACCGTAAATGTCCATGGAAGGCATTTACTTCTTAGGCTCATTCAACAGGAGACTTTCTCTGGCAGCCAACAATCCACTGGAAATGCCCGATACAAAGTATCCCTCACCACAATCACTATGTTACCCAATCACCACCTTTTCTGAGACATTAACCCTTAAAGTGTTCCTTTCTGGAATCACATCTCAGGGAGTCACCTAATAAAAAAGAAGCAAAAACCCATATATATGTCAGCCTCATTTTTCACCTGAAGGAAATGTGAGAAAGATAAGTTTCCCCAGCCCTGTCAAGCCTAATTTAAACTGAAGAGGATTTTAAAACAACCATAAGAACATTTGGGGGAAAGGAGCCAAGGAAGGCCCTTGAGTGACCAGCAGACAGTCAGTCCCGAGCAGTCCCTGCACAGCACACAAATCTAGACAAAAAACAAGTGAGTTGCCCCAGATCTCTACTTTGCCTTTGACAAAGGGGGAAGAGGGAGGAAGCATCCCCAAGTTTCCCTCGTAATTGAAGCCACTGGAAACCAAGTTTCTTCTACTGTGGAGGGTGTCTAAGGTCCTAGTTTGCTCTCTTCAAGCAGAAGAATAAAGCTTCTATCCAGTAACTAAAGAGAGAACTGAGCTAAGCTGAGACGTGGGTTATTCACATTTGGGGCTTTTGTGGTAACTGATACCAACTTGGTCATCTCCAATCCATTGCTGCAGGCGAAAACTCCTGCAATGTTAGGATCCTACTTTGCTCTTCCACCACTTGCTGGTGTTCTTTGAAAGCTATAAAAGAAAACAAAATCCAGACACGTCACATCAGAAAGATGAGGCACCGAAAAAACTTTGTAAGTTAGGTGGAAGCAGGTATCTGAGCAGGGGAGTTTTTAGATTGGGGTGAGAGAGACAGCCACAGGAGAGAAGAAAGTTGGTGCTTTCTATTTCCAAAGAAAACGGGAAATTGTTTTGTTGAAGATTAAACCCATATTGGGGCAGAACCAGATCCGTCAACTTAATGTTACTCCTTAAATTTATCGTTCATCCAGTGTTTTGCCATAGCTATTTTTCACTGTCAGCAAATGTGTTAACTCTACATCTAAAACATTTGCAAAATCAACCAAGGGGCTATATTGGCTCTACAAAAGAATTCATCTCCCTAATACCTTGAAAATGTGATTTATAAAAAATCTGTCTTTTCATAGAACTGTTCAGGAGCATATTTATTCTAAAAAGTGACTACTCCAGGACTCAGGCATGAAAAAAAAGAACTTGTCTTGTTCAAAGAAACAGTACATTCGCATAGAAAAAACACAACTTTATATAAAAGAACTTTACTGTTCATGTGATTAGTTTTACCTAAATTATCAAATCACATTAGGCACAATTGTGCTCATCCAACACATGCTGATGCATAATACACCCTGTTCTTTATATAAATCAAGTCAACAACTATTATGTGCCTTTTATATGCCCAAGATGATACTGGCACCATGGGGGGTATTCAGACAGGATCTGCATAATGTACAGCAACTCCCATGATAGAGATTTCAACCACATGCCTCCATAAGCCAGGTTCTTTCAGTTCATAAACAGGTTGCCTTTATCTTCTAACAATCCAAATGATTTGTGGTAGAGATTCCAGATGGTGTCCAATAGAATGGCTAACGATCCAGGTTTGCCCAAGACTGAGGGAGTTCTTGGGATGCAAGACTTTCAGTGTTAAAACCAGGAATGTCCCAAGCAAACCAGGATAAGTTGGTCACTGAGAACAAGGGAGACTGGAATTAGCAAATTATATCAGTGTAAGATGCATGCATATGCTCACTCTCACTTGCACGCTCTTGCTCTCTCTCTCTCTCTCTCTCTCCCTCCCTCCCTCCCTCCCTCCCTCCCTCCCTCTCCCATCTCATCCCTTAGCACAGTGACTCTTGGCAAAAGACTGAGAACCAGACTTTAGTTTCAAGTGTATATGGGTTTAAGATCCTGCTTTGCCATGAACACTATGTTTTTTTTTTTCGTTTTTTTTTCTTTTCCTTATTTTCTTATTGCCATGAACTCTTAATCTTGAACAATTAACTTACCTTCTCCATTCCTGCTTTCTTATTTCTACAACACAGAAACAACTTTAAGTTGTGATGATTAAGTGTGAAAATGCATGTGAAGTACACACCACCATGCCTGACATATAGTTCTCACTTTATACACGTTGAGCATTATTATCTCCCTGATCAGGACATTTTGGCTACTTCAGACCTTCAGCGCCCTGGTTATAAGGAGACATGTCACTCCATGCTGGGGGCCAGCTGGGGCGAAATTTTCCCACCACAGTGTATTTGCTGAACCATAAGCAGATCAGTCCTTTGTCCTTTCATTAACACAAAACCAAAGAACAGATGTGCTGAAGCAACATCCTATTTCCTAGAGCTTTTCCAAATTTTCTGATTCAGCCCCTTCAAACCAAGGTCCTTGCCTTATTGTTCACAGCACGCTTCTCTCTCTCTCTCTCTCTCTCTCTCTCTCTCTCTCTCTCTCTCTCGTGCACACATGCACACACACAGGTTTCCATACTGTTTAGATGGGAGAAACCAAAGAAACATTTTTTTGTTTCCTTGGTTATTTAGGAAGAATGAAGAAGATGATGTAGGCCTGAAGAGGGTTGGAGAGCCAGGGCCAAGGGTGGAGGGAAGTGGGGGAAGAAGTATTGGAAGGGGAACGTGCAGAAAGGAGATTTTTGCCACAGAGCTACTGCTAAAAACAGCTAAGAAGTACCACCCTTCCAGTGTGTGTGACTTCCTGGTAATTTCCCTGGGCAGTCCCCCATCAGAGAACTTTTAACTACCCCCAGAATCAGGAAGAAGCTGAGTTGGTAAATTGCAAACAGTGCACTGAGGGGTGGGTGCTAGGTGAAGGCCTAAAGACAGGCGGCTTCCCCTTCCGCCCTGACAGCCACAAATATGAGCTCTGCCAAGAAGAGGGGGATGCCACGGACTGGGATTATTGCTGGTTATTTTCCTTTGTCTCTCAGCTTCCTGTGTTTGAAATCTGAAATGAAGGCTTTCTGTGGCCACTCTTGTTGTCTGGGATTCTTTCCTCAAGAGGTGTTCATGAATTTGTGAGGACTGCCAGGAAATAGTGTGAGTCATAGCTTCTGAGCAGACAATATTCAGCTTTAGAAATTCCCAGAGATATGACTTGTTTATAGGAAAGGAAACAACTATTCTGAGCTGCCAGGGGGAAGAGGAAAGCACTGCTCATTTTTTTAAAGGCTGTGTTGAAAGGTCATAGATTCGGCCAGGGTGCCACCAAGAACCTGGCATAGACACTGATGTTCACAGTTTGTTCATCTATATGTTAGAGGATATTTTGGGGCTTGGTATTTTAACATGTGATGAAGACCTACAGCATGGAAATTCCACTCTCAGTCTTAGGACAGCAGCATAAACAGACTGACTCAGGAGTCAGTGGAGTTGATGCTACTGAGAGGTTGTTGTGCCTGGGGAAAGAGGGGAAGTGGTTGAGGGGATTTGGGGACCTGGCTGAGGGAGGAGGGTCTGCATCTTCAGTTCGAGGGGGTAGAGCACATACAGAGACACTACCATTGACCATTTTCCAACTTTGCATTCACTTGCAAGCCACTGAGTCTAGCTGCCATATTTCATGCAGCCTCTTCTAAAACCTTTTTTCCAATAGTGTTGAAAACTGTGATGTCAACTGGTCATTCATCTTAAAGTGACCACCTTCAGAGAATGTGCCCAAGGATGAGAAACTTAGGGAGATTCCTACTCCCTCCTATCACCCTTCTTTCTGGGTATACCCAATTTCTTGTTCATTTGGGCCTGAGGCACCCTTTACTCATACACACACAAGGGCATGTTCTAGTCCTGACCCCTGGTCCTGTGGAGGTGAGCCAATTGTAAACAGGGCCTTTGAAGATGTTATTGGTCAAGGTGAGGCCAAACTGAAGCAGGCTGAGTCTTAATCCAATAAGACTGGAGTCCTAACAAGCAGAGGAAATGTGGACACAAGTTCACGAAGTTAGTAGGAGACAGAAGGAGACAGATGGCCTTGTGACAGAGGCAGAGGCTGAGTTACAGATTTCCTGCAAGCAACCACCAGAACACTGCAGAATTCAGAGAAAGCACGATCCTGCCCACACCTTGATTTTGGCTGTCTAGCCTCCAAAACTGTGAGACAATAAAGCTCTGTTGTTTAGGTCAACTAGTCTGTAGTACTTCATTACAGGAGCTTTAGCAAACTTAACAGAGCCAGTCAGCCAACCACAGAGATTGGTCTCCAAGGAGAAATAATCCATTGAATATTAACTGATTTAACAATAATTCACATCTGTAATAAGTTCATAGATGCCACATTTGATAAAAATCAACATATTATCCTAATTATAGAGTAAACATTTAAATAACATAAGATACCTCTTCAATGTGATAAAGATGCTCTTGGCTTAAAATAAAGACTATATTTAATGGGCAAGCACTAGAAATACTCAAAATCAGAAACAAGCACAAATAATGTCCTTCAGTATCATTATCACTTTAGATTCTCTGGCTAAGGCAATAAGTTGTGAAACCAAAGGAATAAATTTTATCACCCAAGATGTTAAAGCACTTGAAAATCACAAGTATGTATCTGGAAAAACCAAAAGAATTAGCTAAAAGCTTTCTTAATTAATAAAAAGTCATATAATGGTTTAGAATAATATAATTACATAAAAAGTAATAATATTCATATATATACATAGGCAACAACAAGGTAGACAATATAATGAAAAAGAAAGGTTTTTCAAATAGCAACTAATATATAAAATGTACAAGCTCAATGAGAAGTGTGTTAAACTTTTAAAAACCTTGATTGAGAGATATGATTTTTAATAGGAGTTAATAAGAAGAGTTACATTTTTCTTAGATGGAAACACTCAACATAAAGATGTCATTACTTCTCAAGCTTATTAAAAGAATTCTATTCAAAAATCCAACAGGAGTTTTCTTGGAAGTCATAAGAATTAGCATTGACTAATTGCTAAGCTTGATGGTTATCTCATAACAAGGGCTAAAACAATAAACAGGAAAAACTAGCAAGAAAAGATTCTTAAGGAAAAGTCTTGTTAGATACCAGAAACTATTATAAAGTACCAACAATTAAAACTGCAAGTTTGATATAAATGTAGAAATACGGACCAAAGGAAAATAAACAAACACTCTGGAACAGACTCTGTTATGCATATGGGTTACATTTGTAGATGTCTTTACAGTTTACAAAGCTTTTCATTTGCATTATCTTTTATGGTTTTCAAAACCATACTAAAAAGCAAGGATTATTATTATCCACATATTTGACAAAGAGACCGAGACAGAAATTAAGTGAATTGCCCAACTAAGATGTGATGAGCCCGTGACTTGAACCCAGATTTCTGACCTTCCAAGCCAGAGCTCTTTTCACCATATTGTTCTCACAAGGCAATGGAGATGGGAAGGCTTTTTTAAAATGATGTTCTCATTAGAAAGAAAATATTTAGCCTTGTCCTTACACCATATACCCCTACTAAAAATAAACAAAAACCTGTAGATTGATTAAAGAGTTCAATACAATAAATCAAATTAAAGAAACATAGGACAGACCTAGAGTCTGGGTTGTTCTCCTTGCACCTACTCATGGAGCAGAGAGCTACAGTGCTTCCCAGTCACTCCTCTTCCCTCTTCCCTCTTCCCTGTCACCCCCATCCACCACAGATGAATTTCCCATTATTACTGGGACATAGCAGTCCCTAAAGTAAAATTACTCTCCAGTAAATAACTGTTAACGAAAGTACAATGAATCTGTCTCTGAGGAAAATAGAATGATCAAAGAGTGATCAAATAGGAGTACATTTTTAAGACTATGAATCAACATTAAAAACAAAAATGGTAGACCACTAATATATAGTACATGCCTCCTGTGTGTTGCAACTATTCAACTATGATATCGTAACACAAAAGCAGCCATAAATGAATGTAACCAGTAGTCATAAATGAATAGGTATGGTGGTGTTCCAATAAAACTTTATTTACATAAACAGGGTACAAGCAGGCTATAATTTGAGGACTCCTGTGTTAGACCTTCTAAATTGGTTATCTCATTTAATGATCCAAAACCTCCTTCAGATGAGAAATCAAAAGTTGTGATGGTTTGAAGTTGTATGGTCCCCAGATATGTATGTTCTTAAAGTTAATCCATTTCTATGAGTGTGGACCTATGGTAAATAGGATCTTTTGGTGAGTAGAATCTTAAGATGTGACCCACCTCTTTCAGGGTGGGTCTTAATCTTCTTACTGGAGTGCTTTATAAGAGAATGAAATTCAGACAGAGAGAGAAAGCCATGGAAGCAAGAGGGTGAAAGCAATGAAACTTGGAAGAGAAGGGAGAGACTGGCATATGTTGCCATGTGCCTTGCCATGTGACAGAGGAGTTCAAGATCACCAGCAGCCCATCTTCAAGAAGAAAGCATTGCCTCGATGATGCCTTGATTTGGACATTTTTCCCAGCCTCAAAACTTTAAGCTAGTAAGTTAATAAATTCCCATTGTAAAACCCAACACATATCATGGTATCTGCTTGAGCAGCTCAGCAGACTAGAATAGAAGCCATGAGAGGTTCCTTGGTAGGGTAAGACAGACACAGGTATTCTCTTTAGTAAATGGCAGAGCAGACTTGGGACTCAAGTCTTGTGACTCCAAAGCTCACAAGTATGGAGTCTTATTGGACAATCTCTTGGGTCTTATAAATGGGAAATCTCAGCAGAATCCTGAACAGGTTGAGTTTATGGAAATAAACCCTTCTGGCACTCCACCAGGAGAAGAGTATGTGGGTGATTCACATTGCTTCATTTCATCAGGCTGGAAGCTATGAACGGTTCCCATTCACCCCACATCCCCTGCCCCTCACAAACCTTAAACCTGCTACCTTTAACACCAAGAATGTGATAGAGTTGTAGAGAGAGAGATGTGTGTTCAAATGTGAGTTCTTGTCTTGGGTGTGTAGTAGGTGAGGGCAGATTGGTGGTTGTTTTTGGAAACCAGGAAGTCCCCCAGAATAAAGTGATCTAGAATAATTCATTTAAGCTCTTTGGGCCCAAGGTTCCCTTTGTGCAGGATGGAAATGACTTTTCTCATCCTTTTTTCCCCCCCAGGATATCAGAATAATAAAATAGAAAAAAAATGTCTGTATAAAGTTCATCGGGTACTTCAGGGATATGTGTCATCAAATGACATAGCCTTATTGTCACCTGATATCTCATGACTTCTTCTGGCTCCTGTTCTTTGTTTTTCCCTTTTGTCAGGGAACTTTGCCATCTTTACATTTAACACATCTCTATTGAGGGACCAACACTATTAAGCCGGTGCTTTGACAACTACATCGACAAGAGACCAGGATATATGACATGTAGAGGTGAAAGGACAGTGACTAAGGGGAGAAAATGAGCTTTTAAACGAGCCTGACAACATCCAGCTAGTTTTCATATTTCCTTCTGTGAAAAATCTTGACATATTAGTACATTGTTGTGAGTTATTTCTTCATATAACTGTGTATATTGGCTTAACATTATTTTATCTCATTCAGTGTTATTTGGGACTACAAACTTATTTTATTTTAAGTTCAATGACATTTCATCAACGGTTAATACAGCATGAGTCGCTAAAACTCACTTCAGTACAGTACACGAGACCCCCAGGATTTTGCTGCTTTATTTTTGTTTGAACATATAGCTCCCTGACTTTCTCTACTTTTGGTAGTTTCTGGTTTGACCCAGCTTCACTGTTTGGAGCCATAGTTTTTAGTCCATTATTACATATTATGTTATTTATTTCACCACCAGATTTATTTATGAGTTACAGCAATGAAAACTCTTTAATTCATTTGCTATGTTAGTAAGACCTTTCTCTCCTGCTCATCCTTCTGGAGGGTAGAATGAAAAGGAGAAGAAACTGTCATTTAGAATTTTCTTGAATGATTCCATGTTCTTGACCCTTGACTCTGGACTTGGAGAACTGGGCTCAAACACAAGCAGGGTTCATGTTGGAAGAATCCATGTGGCTCACAAATTCTCTCAATTTGAGTCCCACATGGTGCCTGGAATTTTGCCCTGCTCCCTGGAAACTCAGAAACTATTGGGCCTAATCTCAATTCAGCTACTAACTCAGGTCTTTTCTATTTAAAGCCAGTAAATTGACTGTCTGTTTACTAGTTGTAGTTTAATTTTATTTTGTTTTAAGCACTCTTACTTGACTTCTTCCCAATCAATAACACCAGCTATACATTTAATCTGGTTCTGTTATCTAGACAGTGAAACCTCAATGATTTTTCAATCCACTATGAAAAGCCTCAGCCCAGATGGAACCTCAGCCCACGTTTCAACAGCTCTCTGACAGCTTTCTCAGCTGTAAGGAGAAAATGCCCACCTAGTTCACAGAGTCGTGGAAAGAATTATAGAATAAACAAGACCGCACTGCATTTGTGATCAACAATATAAAATTCCTCAATAAAACAATATAAACTTGTGCCTCCATGAAGATAAGCACTAGATTTCTTGGGTGCTCTGTGTAACCCAGCACTTTGCTGACGCTTGACAAGAATTCATCAATCCAAGTGATCTTATTAGGAAAAATATTCAATTTTGCAGTTCTTTATTGACTGTAATTTGGCCCTCTTTTTAAAAACTATTTATTGAAGTATAGCATACATACAGAAAAGTGGGCAAATCATAAATGTAGCAGCGTGATGAAGTCTCCAAAAATGAGCACACATGTAGAACCAGTGCTCAAATTAAGAAACAGACTATTTCCATCATCCAAAACTCCCCATATGCTCTTTCCAGGCATATCTTCTCTCAAAGATAACCACCATCCTGACTTCCAACACCATAGATTCATTTGGCCTGTTTTCAACTTTTTTGTACGTGGACTTACACATGTTATTAGGCTAGGCCTTTCTGAAGCTTACTTAGGCTTGTTTACCATGCAAAGAAGGTCTGAGCCCTGAAGAAGTTTGCTTTTTCTAGGCTGATTTGAGGAAAGGGACCTCGAGAGGAGGGTGAGAAATAGAGGAACCATATCATTTGTTGTCCAAACTGGGACAACTTTGAGAGCAAAAGGAGGTGCTTTTAATAAGGACACTGGGACAAAAGGCATAAACAATGACTGCCCAGCAAACCAGGACACGTGGGCACCCTGGGGAGAAGGCAGCAGGGACACACTGGCAGGCAGAATCTATCTTAGAAGACACAAAACCGAATCCAGTCACATTGCATGAGTTGGATATGGGATTGGGGATGGGGATCACTACCCAGGACTTGTCTGGTCCCTCTGGTAAGACTCATGTCAATAAATATTTACTGTGATTCTGCTGTGTGCAAGGCAATGCAATGGCACTGTCCCTGCCCACAAGGAACTCACAGTCTAATATTGGCAATAAGGCAAGTTCACAAATAGTTATAGTGTAAAATAGCTGCCAATGGAAATATGCAAAGTACTGTACGGGTTCCAAGGAAATATATAAAGTGCTCTGTGAACTCCATTAGGAGACACAGGAAGAGTATCAGGGGACAGGTAGCAGTTATGATGAATGTAGAGTCTACCGCAATGGTCCTCAACCTTGACTGCGCATGGAATCACCTGGGAAACCTTTAGAAATCCGGATACCCAGGCAATGCCCCAGGCCAATTAAATCAGAATCTCTGGGAATGGGCCCTAGGCATCAGTATTTTAAAAGCTCCCCTCGGTAGTCCCAGTGAAAAGCTAAATTTGAGAACCACTATCCTATAAAGAGCAGACTTTAACTGAAAGGCAAGTTGGGGAAAAGAAAAGACCATGGGGAGAACAGCTGTTAGCTAGGATATCCCATCTTTGTTAGACACACAGAGAAGCATTATCCACTGGGAATTAAGTATGGAAGAAAAACAGCAGGACAAAAATAATTTAACCCCCTTCAGGAAAAATAATTAATTAATTATGAAACCATTCGCTGAGGCCAATAACCGGGATGAATGGGAAAAAGATGCACTGAACATCAAGGGAACTCCGAGTGGCAATAAATCTATCATAAATCGCACCAGCCGTCTGATAGCTTCTGTTCCTCACATTAGCATCACATTAAGCCACTATTAGTACAGCAAGAAAACGGAATGAAAGCAGCTTCCTGGGTTAGCTCTAGTGGCTGGGAGAGAGTTAACAAGCTGCAATCCTTCACTGGCACCTTCAAGGGCCTAAGTTCCATTCATAAGGGATGATTCCAGACTCCAAACCTTGACCTATCAGCTCATGCTGTGGGAGTTTGGGGGCTGGAATTAATCACAGCAGGGACACAATTTGCCGATCAATAGCAGCCAATTAGAAGGCTCCCTGCTGTGAAGGGTCCCTCTCGGAATGCCAGATGAACTTTGCCCTTGACTTTTCATCGGGGCAGATGTTTCTTTATTGGAGCCGGTGTAGCTCATTTCACATCATGCCATCCCCGCCAGGGCATCTTGAGGCTGAACTTTTTTTTAGCACTTATGCCTGAGCATAAAGGAATATAGGGATGGAAATTAAATCAGTAATTAATGCACAGCCTAAATGTTACTTTTTCTGTGAACTCAGCATTGCCCTTCAAGAATCCACTGACAACAACAGAAAATAGGAAAGTCAATCTTTGGGTGAATTCACGATCCTGGGGCTGTCCTGGTGCCTCTGCTACCTGTTGGCAGGGACAGAGCCAGGCCTGAATTACAGCCAGAGGCTGCCAGATCTTATCACGTCAACTTCTCCCACGGCCTGCGTAAAGCCACCCTGTGGGGGCTCAGGCTAGAGCTTGAGAGGGGTCCCCTCGGCCCGCTTTGTCCACATACTGGTGGGAGAGCTGTTTGCAGGATTGTGCCGACGTTTTTAATCAATTGTCTGACATCTTTGCCACAGAAGTAACATGCACCAGGACACAGAAGTTTAAAAGAAAAAAATAACAACTAGGTAATCCTGGAAAGTGTTCTGAAGTTTATCATATTTTTTTGTCATTTACTTTCTTATTTTCATTTAAGGAAAGCAGTCTGTTTTGTATAGCCCTTCCTGGAGACTCTGGGATGTTAGTCACTTGGCCCCTTTCTCCTATTTGTTTCATCTCTTTCTTGCAGGATTTCAATTATGGTTTCTTCAGACGCCAGTATAAGGAACACTTCTCAGCTCTTCCCCTCCTAAGTATTGCTCAGCCCCTCTCTCTCTGGAGAATCATGATATTAAAATGAAAAATAAAACAAAAATTTGAGCTGACGTTAGTAAGTACAAGGCCAAAGGCAAATCCTACTTTGATTCCCTCCCCTGACCCCACCCCAACCCACAAATCCTTTTATGTAAGTCAAACCTGATACAAATGCCTTTCAAAAAATCCTTGAAGGGTAAATACAGTGTTTCCAAAGGTCAATCTAGGAGTTGTCTATAGATATGATAGAAATAGCCCCATAGATTTTGCCTTGGAAATAGAGAAGGAGGCGGAAAGTTTCATGAGCTGATGATATCTGTGTATTAGAACGAAGGATATTGAAGTATGCTAATGCACCCCTTGGCAGGAGCCATCCTCTTTCCATCATGCCCTTCACATCCACTAGCTCTCTAAGCCCCTCCCCCAATGTGGAGCCAGCACCCCTTCCACCAGAGCCTGCGGGACAGCTTTGCTCACATTCTTTATGATATTGGAAGGGGCAACTGTCCACCTTTCCTGGTCTAAAAGTTCTGGACCTCGACTGTGTAGCAGCCTTGCCAAAACACGCTTAGTCCAAATCATATCGTGAGAAAATTTCAGACAAATCCAGACTGTGGGACATAGATGAATGTGTGTGTGAGAGAGAGAGAAAGAGAGAGAGGAAGAAGTGGCAAAATGTAAACGATTGCTGAATGCTAGGTAAAGAACAGACAGGAGATCATTATACTGTTATTTCCATTTTTCTTTAGGTTCAACACTTTCAAAATTCAAAAAAAAATTGGGTGAAAAAAGGAATCTATGGGGGTCAAGAAGTTGAATTTTCTAAAGCATTCTGAGATTTCAACTTGACACATGATGAAACATTATAAATTATTATCTGTACTTAACAATCTCTTGGATTCTGGTGTCCAAGCCCCTGATCCTGCCTTTCATTTGGGCCCAAAGAGCAATGGCTTTCGCATTTATGACTAAAGAAAAATGCTGATCAATTTATAATTACAGGTTTATATGGTGGTTTTAACAAATATAACAGACATGCTTGATAAAAAAATTTCATATTCTAATGTAAAGTGCAAGATAACAGACTGTAATTAATAAACTTCCATTTATTAATTTTTAAATTTTTATTTTATGTGTTGCTTTGTAAAAATTTATCTTGTGTGTTCCAAACAGGTAAAAACACTCCATTACCAAAGCAGAAGGTGAACTTCTTACTAATTCAGCACTTACGTATATTGGTCCACAGATTAACTGTGATATTAAAAGAATTTTTTCACACCGATATTTGACACAGGAAATGAAATAGATTGTTAAACCAGTTTTTAACAAATTTGGAGGTTCTTTATGAAAAACTAAATTCCCTTCCCAAGGAAACAGTCCCTCAAGGGACCAACTGTCTCATAAAGAGAATTTAGAGAAAGTTCTTCCTTCCATGATAACAAATCCATGTGTAAATGACCTCATGGAAAGATGGACAGTTCTCACAAGAAACTAAATTAAAGCACTCAAGTGACAAAGTGGCAAACTTTCAGGCAGAATCCACTGCTCCAGATATGGGAGAACTTCAGAAGTAATTTTATTAACTACATTAACTAGCAAATAGTTTTTCTACAGGGTAAATGACACCACAGATGAATGATCAATTTATTTTGTCCAAGGAATTTGAGATCTAAACTATATTTAAAACGTCACGATTCAAGGTGGCCAGTTTTATGTACATATATACATATAAATACATGTATATAGCATGCTTCTGAAAGGTTATTAGCTTTGTTTACCACATTACCACTTTTGTGCTCAAAGAAATTACTGATCAATTTATAATTTCTGTGAGGAGGTGTTTTTGATAGGTTCAAGAAAAATACTGGACATGCTTGATAAAAATTTCATGTTCTAATGTAAATAAATATATATAGGCAGCTTTATATACTTGTAGACTTATGTTGTATATTGTATTATTTAGTTTTATGTTTGTTTACATTAATTTAATTTATTATTTGTATTTATATAAAATTGCCTAATATTCTGTACCTTAAGAGAGCACTAAAAAAGCACAAGAAAGGAAAGATAAACAAATAGTAGGACTGTTACAACTGTGTATCTATGAAAGAAAAATCCTCAGGCACCACAGTGTATTTCCAACACAGTACACAAGTGTAATAAACTGCAATGAGAAGCACACAGTCCTTGCACCATGCTACGTAAAGGCTCTCTCAAAGACCAGAATAACAAGTATAACTAACTTTTCCTGACTGCTTACCAAACGCCAGGCACCGCAATAAGTTACATAGTTGGCACCTCATTCAATCCTCTTTCTACAGAGGAGACTCCTGAGACTCAGACAATTTAAGTGGTCCATCCAGGGTCCCATGGTTGAGATCTGGTCAAACTGAGCCTCAGATGCAGGCAATCATTCCAGGCTCTGCCTCACTGCTCCACTTACATGTGGCAAAGACTTGTCCCCAGCTCCGACGGAGAAAGTGAGAAAGGATGCCCACCTGCAAGTCACACCACAGCATAACAAAAACAGCATTGCTTTTATGTTCTCCATTGTTCCCCCACAGAAATTGTCAATAGAAGACAATCGGACTCAGATGTAAGACAGAAACCACCCAGTACTATATGCAGGTGGATTGTGGGAACCCAGAGCTGACACCAACACTGCTTTGCAGGATTCTAGCACTCAAACCATGACCGAGCTAGTGTCCTGTCTCTATTGCCACCGACCCCATTGTCAACAGGATCATGAGTGAACGCCTTTGCCAAAGCATGGAAAGTAAAAAGATGAAGCTGGAGCCTGGCAGAAAAGACCCTTCCTCTTCCACAGATCAGAAGTGTGGCCAAAGCTGCTGGTTTTACCTGGCTTGTGAAGTTTAGGAATAATAAACCACCAGGTACCATATTTGGTACCTAAGAAATATTCAGCAAATGGCTATTGTTTTTATACAGTTTTTATCGTCATACTTTCTGTAACAAAATTTATGCATACACCTTTAAAAAAATCTGTGTTGGGCTGTAGTGGTAAGAGAGGGGAAGTTTACCACTAATGTAGTTGGAGAAAGTGACAAACCGGGGGAACCCAGGTATACCCCTTCTGCTGGGGGAAACCCCCAATCCTTTCTACCTTTAAGTAGTGACACATAGTGGAAAAGTAAACACATTCATCAGATTAGAACGAGTGGTTTGCATTGCAGGGATCTTTCTCTATCACAGCCTAAACTACATCAGGCTATACACAAGCCATTATTTCCATAAAAATTTGAATTTTACCTTGTAACACAGATACCAAGTTTCCTCAAGCTACATATTCACATTCATCAATAATGTCATTGATTTGACATTATGAGTATGAAAAGAACTCATTTTTAAGAAAAACAGGTTCAGGCTGCGGTATCATTGTCAACACACCTTATACACAGTAGAAAAAAATGCCATATTTCTGAGGTTATCTGGATTATTTCAATCTGTTTAATTTGTTTTAAAGCTAGTACAATACTTTTGAGAACAGACTTATTTTCTTTGCTTTAATAATATTCTTTTCTTCTTTTCTCCCCCTAGTTTCATCTCTATTCAAAAACAAAATTTTAAATTCTGTAGGCAGAAACTGGAACAACTTCTGGGTTTTACACAGCACTTAGCTAGTACCTCAAAGGATACTCTTTGCTCTTTTTTTAAGTATAATTTTTAAGGTAATAGTATACTAAAATCCTCAAATGACTCATTTAGCAAGACAAAGAACTAGGTAAGGAGCAAAATAGAAAAATCAAACCAGGTTGTGAAGTCATAGAGAAGTCTTAAAATGATACGGGCTATGTGTGTGTATGTGTGTGTTGGGGTTGTTTTGCATATGTGTGTTTTAAGCAAGCAAATTTTGAGTAAAGGATATAATGCAATGAGAAAAGTGATAAGCTGCTTTTAAAATCCTTTTAGAAGGTAAAGATTTGTGTAGCAAAGAAAAGGAGAAAGCGATTGTAAATCTAAGCGGCATCTGTTTGCAGCAGCAAGCTCTAACCTCTGCGGGCACCTTGTTTCCATATTGTCATTTGTCTTTGTTTTTCGTTGCCAGGAGGAGGTGGTGATAGTTTTCTCCATTCTCCTTCCTTCTCCTGTTTCTTCTCCTTTATTTTCCTTTCTTTTCTCCTTTTTCTCCCTTTTCTCCTCCATCTCTGCCTCCTCCTTATTCTCCTTCCTCTCATACTTGTTTTTGAAAATATTATTATTAGAGTATAATTGATACACAATAACATGTGCATGCTAAATATAATGAACAATCTGTTGAATTTTTTTAAAAACCATGATACAAAGGTTTATTACTTTTCTATAAGAATTTTGGAAAGACCCTTCACATTTATTATCATATTTGTTCCATCTAACAACTTAGAGAAATAAACAAAGTATGTGTTGCTATCCACTTTTTAAATATTTTTTTAATTAAAGAAGTTTAGGTTTACATAAACATCATAAAAATACAGCATTCCCATATAGCCCTCCCCCCCGCCCCATTATTAACACTGCATTAATGTGGTACATTGTTACAATTGCTGAAAGAATATTATAATTGTGCTATTAACTATAATCCATAGTTTACATTAAGATGTATTTCCCCCATATACCACCCTATTATTAATACCTTGCATTAGTGTGGTACATTAGTTATAATTCATGAAAGTACATTTTTACAGTTGTACTATTAACTATAGTCCATCATTGACAACAGAGTTCACTGTGTTGTATAGTTTTAGGTTTTATCTTTTAATTTTTATTCTAGTAACATATATGCAACCTAAAATTTCCTTTTTACCCACATTCACACATATAATTCAATGCTGTTAATTACAATCACAATGTTGTGCTACCATCACCACCATCCATTTCCAAAACTTTACAATTAACCCTAATAGAAATTCTGTACAAATTAAGCATTAACTCCCCATTCCCTACCTCCAACCCAGCCCCTGGTAAACTATGTTCTAGATTCTACCTCTCTGAGGTGTCCACACAACATACTTTTTAATATTTGAGGGACCTAGAACATTCAAGACATGACAAGAGAAGTTATTGCAGAATTTGTATCAAGAAGTTTGCCTTTCAAATAAATTTGATGTAGAGGTTCTTTCCTGATTTGCTTATAAACATTGCTTCTTCTGCTAGTACAGATAGCATGTTGTTTGACCATAGTATAACCAGTGAATTAAAACACCTCCTGCTACCAAAATTTCTTCCTTGTTGTCCTATGCCAAAATCTACCATGGAGGTCCTGAAGCTGTTTTCATTCTGTAACAAACATGGGAACAGGGTCAAAGCCAGGCACAAGATGAGTTCAGTTGCCACACATATTTGAGTCTAAGGGGAAATCACTTCTGGGAGAAAGAATATGTTGAATATGTTGGCTTAAATTATTTAGAATATAAATGACTGGTGTCAAATATTTTGTTGAAGAAGCAGCTGATGAAAGGTAGAACAGAGATAAGTAAGGATGTTTAGCTATTTCAGAAGAGGGAACTCTCAGCAGAGGACAGAAAACTGCAAAAATAGGAGGCTAGTACATTGAAAATCTACTAAGCCTGACCTCTACTCTGCCTTGAACTTGCTTTACCCTTCAATGTCAGGGATGTGTTAAAATGCTCAGTTATAGTCACTCAAAATCAGAGAGTAAACACCTTTCTCAGCAAAATGGAAAGCATCTACAGAGTCATGATCTACGTCAGCCTCACTAAAATGTGGTCTCACTATCCTACTGGGTGACAACTTGAAGTTTTCAGTTGAATAAATTAGAGCTAGAAAAGTTATTTCCATAGAGTATATGTTTACATCTGTGATAGAGTTTGAACTGGCTCACCATCCCAAAGAGTTCTCTCTTTTGACCAAGAAGTCCACAGGCTCTTCAAAAAGCTTCCCTCTCCCTTTTCCCAGCCCCTTGTCCGCACACACACTATACACACTGACCTCAAAGGACCTCCTCAACCACCAAGCCTAAATCAACTGATTTGACTACCTCTTGGTATACACAAACAACACAGACTGCCACTGTGTCCAGAGGCTGCCTGGCACAAAGGAGGCCTCCGTCAATGTCTAAATGAGAGAGAAGATTGGGAGGAAGGAAGGAAGAAAGGTAAGCAGGTCACCTGGGACCCAGACTTCAGTTTCTCTTTGCCCCATATCTTATATTTGGGCCAGCCACCACAATTCCCAACCCTATTCCAGCTCCTGAAATCCCAGCCTACTCCCATCTTGCCCAGGAGGTTGGACAGACTGGAATTTCCAAGTTTATCTCTAAACAGTGGGTTAGGCGCTCCTCCTTCTCTGCTCTCCCAGCAAATAGGCATCCCTCTGTGGCACTGTTGTCTTATGGACCTTCAGCATTCTCAGGAATTTAATAGTCCTGATTTGGACTATTCATGTCAAGCTCCAAAAGTCCATGACAAGAAGCAATTTTTCATTTGCTGAACACTATTTTGAATGTTGCGTTTTCTGGGGTAGAGGATTTGGTTTGTGAGTCTAGAATATCATATTGGTACTCAGCTGTCCCTTCCTCCCAAAAGTAGTAACTATGGAAAGTGAAGAAAATGTTGTTTATAAGCTATGTACTGGGGATATTTCTAAATCTGGGAATTACCAAACATCTCCTGATAAAACTTTCCTCCAATAATGTCAATCCTCTACTGGAGGCTTTATATATACAACAATGATTGCAGCTCCATTTATTGAATACTAGCATGAAGCGGGTACTTTATAAATATCACCTCATTTATGGGCAAAAGGATCCTATAGCAAATCCTAATACTATTCCCATTTTACAGATGATAACATAGAGACTCATCATGCTCAAGCTACTAATTAGTGGAGATTGTAGGCTCTTCTGACTTCAGAAGCCTATGAACTCAACCACTAACTATAATGTCTCTACATAAATCTTTTGCAATAGACTGAGAGCTCCTCACATGCAATTTGTGGCCAGATTTGCACGACTTCATATTCCCAGTGCCAGGGCCTGGCGTGGAGGAAATCCGTCAACACATTGGGAAATAATGCCTGGAGCAGCCTCCCTGCTAGGTAAACAGAACACCTTCCTGCACCTTCCCATTCTAAGACCTGAGATCAAGGCCATCTACAATGTCATGGAGTAGATGCACTAAACAAGACTCTGTAACGTTGTTCTAGAATAGACAAACATTCCTTCCTTCATATCTGAAGCCTTCTACTAACTTGAAGAGCCTCTGCTAACATTTACTTGGTGCTATTATGCCTGTTCTAATGCTTTTAGACCATTAAATGTTTTTAACTTAACCTCTATAGGGATGGCTTATCTTGCCTTACCCAGAAGGACTCCCCCCAGCCCTCCACACAGAAACATTCCATCTGCTTCCCCTTGATTCATTTCCACTAGACGTGGTTCCTAAATTTTCCAAACATCATAGCTGTCCCAACACATTTTCCCCACACCTGCATTCTTACCTCTTAAAAAGAACTGAGCTTGAAGAGGAAATGGGAGCTCCCCCTGCCCCATCGCCCCCATATCCCTATCCTTGCAGGATGCTCTGGTTCCAAACATGAGCAGTGCTCAGTCTGGCCATTCCTGAAGCAACATGAATTTCACCTACAAAGGAAACCACAGTGTCACCTCCTCTACATCGGCAAGGCAATCTTGATTGCTATTCAGTTGGCTGCTGCTGGCGATGATGCTTTTAAAAGTGATGATAGCCCCTTTAGGAAATTTCAAGTGTATCTGGAATATAACTTAACAGAACACATTTTGTAAAATTATGTGTAACAAAGCCATTTCTCTACTAGCTATTTCAGTGGACTAGAGTCTGCTTATTCAGAAGCCCCTGGATGTCTTAACAATATTTGTCTCATTATCCCCATTATTTTCTCCTCCAGGGAACTGCCCCTAATAAACTTCACTATGTCTCTTCTCCTGGCTAGTTTTAATATGAGCCAGGGGAAAGATTTCAGAAAAGCATGAGTTCTTTTCTGCCTGGGCTTGCAAAATTGTCTTTTGCTGCAGATGCATCTGTTAGTAATGATTGAGACAATCTGTGCAGCATAAGACAACTTGTTGAGAGATGACTCTAAAAAGATCCTCTTCCAAGAAATTTTTAACCTCTTAGTACTTTGTGTGACAGCAGGATCTTGAATTTAATGGTCCCAGAAGAGTAGATGATGCCTTCTCACTTAACACTGTCATCTTCAAGTAACGCTGCATCTTGGAACCATGAGGACCTTGAGGACTTCAGGGGACCCAAGCCTATAAATATTACCTGAAAGGATACTTCAGGTCACAGTGCCACTTCCAGTCTTCCCTGTTATGTTTGACCTTCTCTGATGGGGCACAGGGTGACTGAGTTTGATAAAGAAGCTCTCTGAGAAGACAGGAATCCCTTGACTTTCTCTATATTTCCAAGAAGTGCTCAAATCCAAAGCAAAATTTTCAGAGTATCAGTAAATCCCCTAAATCAACTAATTTAACCCACTCCTCTTCTTATCATTCTTTAATATCAGTCTGGTAATAAATCAGCATGGTTTATGGGCAAAGATTCAGAATAGTCTGGGTTAGGTATGGATATCAGGCTTTATGGGCCGAAGATAAAATTGTAGTCCCATTTTTGGGGGGTATCCCATTTTCTTTGTGGCTTTATCTACCAACATTGTAGCTGATAACAGAAGGTTATCCTACTCAAACCAGGAATTATAGACTCATTAGGAGTATATGGCCGTGTGCCAGGGGAACAAGAAGCCACAGGATTAACATAATAGATCTGCCTGGAGTGCCAATAATGGAGGAGACACCATTATTCTTAGAGCATTATACTCTAAAATAAAACACCAACTTGGAGTAAAATACAAAATCATTGATTTTTAAAATAAAACTTAAAACTGCAAATAAATTTTGAGCCCAAGGCAAGAGCTTCCAACTTCTTCCCCAAATCTCAAGGGGTCCAAATGTTTATTTTCCTTCTGCACTAGGGGCACTTTGATGGGCACTTGAGAAAAAACTGTCTTGATGTACCTCTCCCAGAGCCAGTGGCATCTTAAAAAGGTACAAAACAAACAAACAAACAAACAACAAAAAAAAACAAACAGAATGAATTAAGAAACAAGTAAAAAGGAAAAAACAAAGGAATTATTTGCAGGAGTCTTTATATATGTGTGGTATCACTCCACAAAAGACTTCATTTTATAAACATGGACTCTGAGGCCCAGAAAGGGTATATAATTTGCCCAACATCATATAACTGTAAATGGCAAAGTCAAGCCAGGCAATGAGTAAAAATAGTGAGAACCCCTCATATTATTGCCCACATCAGCCATCCACCTCATGATTCATCCCTAATAGGTCTGAAGATACAGTTCTCCAGCCTGCCCCGTAAAGCATCCTTTCCCCGTCCCTATCCACACAGCAGTGCCCTGCCAGACCCAGGGAGGGAGATATTCCTATTGCCCGCCACTGATCTCTTCGGCCAGGTTGGGGATAATTGTCATCAGGCAGACCTGCTCTTGGCCAGTGGAAAGGAGATTATTTTAGTTTCTTGGCTGCTAAAGCAAATATCATGCGATTGGGTGGCTTAAATAACGGAGATTTATTGGCTCATGATTTGGGGGCTAGGAGACGTCCAAAATCAAGGCGTCATCAAGACGGTGCTTTTTCCCTAAGACTGTGGCATTCTGAGGCCAGCTGCCAGAGATCCCCAGTTCTTGGCTTTTCTGTCACATGACAATGCACATGGTGGCCCCTCTGGGTTTCTCCATTCTCTTTCAGATGCTGTTGACTTTCAGCTTCTGGCTGCTCGCTCCCACTTTCTCTGTGTGTGTCCTTCCCTAGAAGGCTTTCAGTAATAGGATTAAGGCCCATTCTGATTCATTTGGGCCACACCTTAACCAAAGTAAACTCATTAAAAGGTCCTATTTACTAGGATTCATACCCACAAGAATGGATTACGTTTAATAACATGTTTTTCTGAGTTATATAGCTCCAAGCCAGCAGAGATGTCCTTCCTTTGAAAGGACCACAGAAATTAGAAGAATGAGTAACCTGAGGGTGCACAAGCAGTTTGACTCTCAGTCTCTCTTTGGTTCTCTCTATGTATCTCTCTCGGTCTCTGACTCTCAAACCTGTCACTTATCTCTGTTTCTTCCTCAGTTTCTATTTCTCTGATTTCTCTGTTTTTTCTCTTGTGTCTTTCTCTTTTATCCATTTTCTCTGTATTTGATTTGAAAAATTGTATCATTTGCTAACAAGCCTGAGGATATGAGGCTTTTATGTAATTAAAATATGTAAAGCAAGTGACAGCCTTAGTATACTGCTTAGAGTTTTGTTGCATATTTATTAATATGTTTGTGATATACTTTGAAATAGTTCAGCCTAGACTATGAGATATTCTGCACATGCTAGTTAGTTTAAACTTCCACTGTAGGAGCAGTCTGCTGCCTTAATGGAAAATTCATATTACTTGTGGTGTACTCAGCTAGCATTATATCAGAAAGGGCCATGACAGAAGCAACTTCTACAAATGTTTCTGTTTTCTGTATCTCAGTTGGCACCTGAAGTTTTAACTGGCATAGTGCATTTTGAAACATTAAAAGTATTTATTAAATTGTTGACATTTTAATCAACATATTATAGGAGTTTTCACATACTTAGAACAGTACTCCTCAAATACCTCATCTTATGGAAGTGGAACCTAGGCTCAAAAAGGTTAGTAATGGATTTTATTGGGAGAAGTTAGAAGTATTCAAGATATACAGATTGGATAAAATATTTGAGAGACTCGCCATATTCTTGCATAAACAAGGTATCAGAATCGAGCCAGGCCTGTAGCCTTTCTCTTTTGAGACGATGCCCAGAGCTTGATCCCTGAATGGTCCCATGTCCAATCATGTGGTAGACTGAATTACATACCCCAATAAAGAAATCTTTTTCTAAGATCCTATTTATTTGGTCTAAGATGTGGCCAAACTGAATGAGGGCGGCCTTAATCCACATGACTGGGGGTCCTTAATAGGAGAGGAAACTTGGATACTGCCAGAGGAGCCAGAGTCAGCGGAAATGGGAAGAGCAGACGAAGGAGAGAAAGATCGCCAAATGACGGGAGGGAGAGACGCAAGCCCAGGAACCCCAAGGGCTACAGCATGCCAACCCCAGGACCCTACAGGCTTCAGGGAAAAAGCATGGCAATGCCAGCACCTTGACTTGGGATTTCTAGCCTCTAAAACATGAGCCCATAAATTCTTGTTGTTTATGTCAACCCATTGTGTAGTATTTGCCACAGCAACTCTGGCAAACCAAGACAAGCCATTAGCCAGGAGGGCTTCTGATTGCCTAACTGTAGGGGAACAGAGTCCTGCCTCTGGAATATCTCCACATTTGCCTAAAGCAGACCGAATTTCATGTAAATGGGGATGGACACAACCAAAAGGATAGAGACCTAGGATGTCATCGTGTTTGCTGAGCAAGTTGCATGAACAGTTTTGTGTCTGCTTATGAATATTTTACAAATGTTCACATGTGGGGCCAAATTCGATCTGAGATCTGCTTTCTACTATAACCTGGTAGGAAGGTTGTAAGGGAATAGCTAACACTCACCCATCTCAAACTTCTTCAAAGGCTCCTCTTATCTACCAAAAAGGACCTAAGACTTGTGCATTAAAAATTGGCTTAAGTCAATTCATAACAATCTAGGAAAAGAAGCAAACACAGCTTGGTTTCCTATTTTTGCTGCCTCCAAAGGACTCTGAGAAGGAAATGCTGAGAAGTGTTGGTGTGATGGACAGTTCCCTATCATGACCAATTATGATAGGACAAAACATTTAATCCTCTGAGCTTCAACTGATACAGAGCAAGAATAATTGTTTACTTGCACCAAGTGTCTCTTGTACTTTGGAAGTTATTACTCAAAGAACTTTCAATTTTGTTTTGGGGGAAGTGTCTCCTTCCCTAGCTTCAGAATGTTTCAACTCCCTTTTTTTAATCATTAAGGGTTTTTTGTAACAGCTATATTTAGAAATAATTAATATGCTCTACAATTCACCTATTTAAAATGTCCAATTCCATAGTTTTTAGTATATTCACAGAGTTGTGTAACCATCATTACAATTTTAGAATATTTTCATTATCCCCCCAAAGAAACCCTGTATCCTTTAGCTATCAGCTCCAATCTTTTCATTAGCTATCTTGAATAATACGATTATGAACATTTATTCACAGGTTTTTGCCTGAACATATGTTTTCATTTCTCTTGGTGTATACTAGGAGTAGAATTGCTGGCTAACATGGTAAATCTATGTTTAAACTTTTAAAGAACAGCCAGACTGTTTTCCAAATTGGCTGTACCAATTTACATTTCACCAGCAGTGTATGAAGTTCCAAATTTCTCCACATCCTCACCAACAGTTTTGTTACTGCTTTTTTTTTTTAATCATAGTGGGTGTGAAGTGGTATCTCACTGTAATTTTGATTTGCATTCCCTGTTGGCTAATGATGCTGAGCACATTTTCTTGTGTTTATTGGCCATTTGTATATCTTCTTTGAAGAAATGTCTATTTAAACCCCTGCTCATTTTTTAATTGGGGTGTTAGGCTTTTTATTATTGAGTTATTTGAGTTCTTTATTTATTCTAGATAAAAGTTCCTTATCAGATATGTGGTTTGCATTTTTCCTCCCATTCTCTGAGTGGTATTTTTACTTTCATAAAAGCTTTCCATTTTGATGAAGTCCAATGCATCTATTTGTTTTCTTTTGTTGCTTGTACTTTTGGCATCATATCTAAGAACTCATCAACAAATCTCAGGTCATGCACATATTTATTCCTATATTTTCTTCTAAGAGTTTTATAGATTTAACTCTTACCTTTGGGTCTTTAATCCATTTTGAATTAATTTTTACATCTGGTATGAGGTAGAAGTTCAGCTTGATTCTTTTGCATGTGGCTATCCAGTGTCTCAACAGCATTTCCTGAAAAGACTGTTCTTTACCCCATTTTTCTTGGCACCTTTGTCAAAAATCAATTGCCATAGTTGTGTGGGTTTATTTCTGGACTCTCAATTCTATTCCATTGATTTATATGTCCATCGTTATGTCAGTACCACACTCTCTTGATTTCTGTTGCTTTGTGGAAATTTTGAAATTGGGCAGTTTGAGTTCCCCAACTTTATTCTTTTTCAAGACTGTTTTGGCTATTCTGGGTCCCTTATATGAATTTTCAGCTCCTCTTAATTTCAAAAGAGAAAACTATTCTAGTGTTGGTGGGCTATAACATCTATAAATGAGTTTTGATTCTCGCTTTCTGGGGATTTAAAAGCAAAGAAATCTAAAATTTCTATGGTTTTATGTTCTCGATGCAGTAGGAATTTCCATGAAACAAGTTTATCAAAGAATGTGCATTCTTTAAATTTCCTCTTGCACTATTTTTCCTTTCATTTCCCTAATGAGAGATCCTTTAAAATTGTTCAGCTTGCAAAGCTTTGCCTGCCAAGAATGGTCTCAACACTTGTTCACATCTTCCTTAATTCCAGGCTGCTAGAGGTTGTCACCGGTTACTTGGAGAAGCAGAGAAAATGAACAAGAATTAGCCCAATATCAATTCAGCAATCTCAAGGGGGGGGGGGGGAGACCAATTTTCAAAAGAAACATTCTCTGAAACCACTTCTCTTATTTAAAAATCTTGTCCCAGGCATCACCTAATACAAAGCTGTGTGCCCTTAGCATGCTTCACCCCCACTGGGTAATGCAATGGCCCCACAAGTACAAAAAAAACCCTCTCAAATGAGCACATTGAGAGGCAAGGAAAATGGTGCTGAAAGCAGTGGAGACCTGCAGAGAGGGGAGAGGAAAGGATGAAGAACAAGATAAGAGCAGAAACCAATAGGAGCAGAAAAGAGGGAAAGGAAAAGTGGAGCTCAGAAAGGGAGAGAGAAGCATATGGCAGGTATCAATTATTTACCATTTATGTACAATAAAAAATGCACTTTAACTACAGGAAGAGCACCAAATCCACTCAATAACCATTTAAAAGCATATGGAACTAAAACACAGCCATTTAAAGGGCTGTAATAAATGTGCACTGCTCTTTGTAATGCCCCTAAAAGAATACAAGTGTTAAACCTTGGTAAATTACACATAAAAGTAAGTGTAACATAAAAACGAAATTAGGCATACAAATAACCTCACACTTAGGCATTCTTTAAGTCTCTTTCAAAGAGTTAATTAGACAAGCCCTAAAGGAGCATAACTTTTCTTCTCCTACATTCCTTTTTCTTGAGGATAGAGTCATGCAAATGGCAAAAACAAATAAACATAGATCTAGAATGCATAGAAGATCTGCATTATGTCGTCTGCCTGAAGAAAAAGAATTTAAAAAGGAAGAAACTAGAGGGCACTGTTGGAATTGTTCCTTTAACTAATTAGCGAACTGAATGAAATCCCTTTAAACAAAAATATGGAGAGGAATCATAAGCTGTTTCCCAAGTGCATGTTTTAATAGCTTCCATGTTCTCTTCAAAATGCACTAAGCCAATCAGAAAGTACTATAAACCTCATGTGCGCATTATTCATTAACATCTGCTGCATAATATGTATAAATGTTTCCAATAAACCAGGCCCAGCATGTTCCAGCCTTAAAGAGAAGAAAATCAAAAAGAGTTTTGCTCTGAGGGCACTGCAGCCATTAGATCCCAGATTAGAGCAGCTGCGGCGTATCCTTTCCAGACTGCTAGGACAATTGCTGTGTTCCAGCCTGCAAATTTTGCACAAAAGTTTTATCATGAACTAGAACTCTCTCATCAAGCAACAAGGGGCACATCATCTTTGCCACCCTATCCAGTGGGACCCCAAATCTCCTTCCTATTGGGACATAGCACATGCCCCTGTATAATTTCATGAATGTGACAGCTTGGATTCCCCCAGGAAGCAGACTCCAAGGCAGAGATTTAATTGCAGGACATTTTTAGGGTGTGCTCTTGGGACCCACCACCTCTGGAAGGAAAAGAAAGGAGGCAACATTGGACAGAGGGAGAAGTCAGGCTGCAACGCAGTTTCCCTGGAAGGCTCAGCCCACCCTCTGGGGAGTTCTAAAGATGGACAGACCCGTCAGTGCTGTCTCAGTTGGGATGAGGGGGCCAGATCTCTCCACCTCCTCACTAGTCAGCTGCAGCTGCCTCGGGAAGGGGGTGTGACCCAGTTCGAAGCCCCTCTCTCATCTGAGACAACTCCAGGAAAAGCTGACAGCTGAGGACCATCTGCCAGCAGCACCTCAGCAGCTGGGGAAGTCAGACCTTCACTCCTGAAAAGGGATCTGAGCAGCCCAACTCCACATCCTCCACGGTGAGCACACAGGAAAGGCCTTTTCAGGGTCACGTGTTCGTTCAAGAAACATTTGATACATAGCTTTTTGGGTTTTGCTTTTTATTTTAATTTACTTGTAAGCATCTCTTTTTTTCTTTATCAGAGAGTTGTGGGTTTACAGAACAATCATGCAAAAAATATAGGAATCCCATGCATTGGTGTGGAATATTTGTTGCAATTGATGATAGCACATTTTTATAATTGTATTATTAACTACAGTCCATGGCTTAACTTTGGATTCACAGTTTGGGTAGTGTAGTTCCATGGATTTTTAAAAAATATATTTTTATTGTTACCATATATACAATCTAACATTACCCCTTTTAATCATATTCAGATATATATTTCAGTGCTGTGACTTACAATTACAATGTTGTGCAACCATCACCATCATCCATTACCAAAACATTTCTAACAATCCCAATAGGAACCTATGTTTTAAGCCTGTATATTTTAAGCCACCTCATCCCCTGGTAACCTATGTTCTAGATTCTGACTCTATGAGTTTGCTTATTCTAATTATTTCAAATCAGCAAGATCATACAATATTTGTCCTTTTGTGTCTGGACACATGACTTTAATGTTTCCAGCATATCTCCAGGCACAAACATGGAGTTTTATTCCCATTGCTTCTTCCCTATTCTCTGTGAGGCAATTGTATCAAGGACCCACCTGCCATTTTACACATAGGAAAACTGACAATGATGAAAAGCATTCAGCCAGAGTCTTTTATAGGCAAACCTTCCAATATAAAACAAAAGGTGTGTGTGGGGGTGTTGGGGAATCTTGAGGAGATGATGGTAAACCCCGTCTAGAAATGTAGGCAATCCACTGATTCGGAGGTTAAAGAAGGATGTGAAAAACGAGAGATGTAGCTAAGGTGAAATTTCCTGGGAGCTTGTAATTCTTTCTCTCTCCCATTTCTTTCTATCTTTGCAGATGCTGTAAAACTAGATTTAGTCCACAAATTATACTCTGAGCCTATTTTCTAAATTTCATTAAAAACATTTTCTTCTCCTTTATCTGAAAATTCCTCTTTCATCTCTCATAAAGACACTCCTGGGTCTCTCTTATTACCCAATAAGTAAGCTGCTACTGTGCACACTGACTGTAATCAAGTCTCGGCCGTCATTCTAACAATACACCCAAGTGTGCATGGGCCACCAGTGCTCCCCCTGTTGTGTCATTTCACTTAATTAATAAGCAGAACAAAGATATCAGAAGAGGAGGAAATTTGATTATGCAGCATTGTAATGGCACTCAAGTCTACTGTAAAGACTCAGTGGGGTCTGCCCCCTTAAAATCTCCATTTTCTTCACCATTGTACTGTGGAAATGTCAGCTCAACTCCCCTTGAGCTGACCTTTAGCTGTATCTCTCAGTCATACTAAACCATTAGTCTTGCCTGGGTCAGTGATGTGTCAATAACAGAATAATTATTGAGGAAAGCCTTAAGAGGAAGGACAACAGCCTCAATTCAGAATTAGCACGACCCAAACTGGCACCATGGCTTGTTGAATAAATGAATGGATGTCAAATAAATGGCCTCTTTACATCTGAAGACCTAAAGACTGTTGATTCCATTAAGCCATGGTGTTATTTGTAGCTGCTAAACACCTTTTTAGACCAGTAAGTGGCATGGCTTTTATTCCTGCTAACTGCAAGCCAGCCCTCTGTAGTAGAACAAATTTGCTGTAGTTGGTGTCTCCGGCATTTTAAAAGGATACCAGGCAGCAGAGCTGTTTGGAACACCTGCACCATTTGCAGAATGCTAGATTGAAAGAAGAAAGTCTCCCCACACACAGGAGATGTGATCTTGAGATCTGGAAATTAGGAATGCTTTCAAACTCTGCGCTAGACCCCCGACACAAACTAAACAGCGAGGTGCTAATAAAAAAATGCGGGACAATGAGAAGGGCAGAATGGCTTAGCAGTTAAAATCATGGACTCCAGAGCTGGTCTACCTAGGTACAAATTCCACCTCTGTGTGACCTGGAGCAGGTTACTTCATCTCTCTGTACATCAGTTTCCTTGTATAAAATGGAGATGATACAATGATACCTCCAGGGAGGTCCTGAGGATTAAATGAATTAACCTATAGAAGTATTTAGATTGGTGTTTGGCAGGTGGCAAGCACTGTGTAACATCAACCATTCTTTTTGTGGCATTGACTCTATCCAACATGATAAAGTCTTGCTCCTTCACCTGGCAAGACCCTCCCATTCAAATCAGATAAATTGTCTAATACAAATTATGAGTTTCAGGTATTGGATATAGTTTCAGAGCTCCAGGTGAATAAGAAACATCACAGCCCCTGCCTTCAGAACTTGGACTTCCTTTCTCTTTTGAAATGACATCTTTGGCACCTTAATATCACCTTGGCCTGTTTCTCCTCAGACCTACCCCTGATCATTCAATTTTACCCCTCCATGGGCTACTCTTCTTCATTCTTTCCCTTATTTACTAGGGCCCTGCAAGTTTACATCTTCCCTTGTTTTCCTTCTCAATCGACAGGGAATCCTCTGTCTTGGACTTCTCATTTCTACATCATATGCATGCATCCAACTGGAAGCTGGCCATGACCTCTGGCTCACCTACGGGCACCTTAGATTCAGCTTGTACGTACATTATCTTTCCAGTTGGGGGCACTGCCTTCCACCTAGGCACCCCAAAAAGAATCTCAGGAATCCCTTCATCCCTCACATTCAATCATCTGGCAAGTCACAACAATTTTATTTTTCATAAATATTTCCCATATTTGTTTCCTCTAACCTGGCCCAACATCCACTGTCCTGGTGCAGCCCCTACCCTTTGTTGCCAGGACAATGATAAGGGAACTTTCTTGCTCCCAATCTTATACCCACTCCTATTGGCCCTCTATGCAGATGCCAGAGTCATCGAGATCAGCACTGTCCAATAGAAATATAATGCAAGCCACACAAATGTAAGTATACGTTTTCTTGGACCCACATTTTAAAAGGTAAAAAGAAACAGAAAAACTTAATTTTAATAATATATGTTATTCAGCCCAATATATCCAAATAGCATCATTTTGACAAATAATCAATATTAAAAATGGCTAATGAGATATTTCACAGTTTTTATTATACTGCTCAGTAGCCACTTAGGGCTAATGGCTGCTGTACTGGACAGCACTAGTCTAGACAAGCAGTGGTTTTCAAACTGGGTTCCTCAGATGTACCTCATCAAATTCTGGGCATAGTCAGGGAGTAGGGGGAGGGTAAGAGAGGGAAAGTAGGAAGAAATTTAAATACTCTGGAATTCAAGAAGTTTCATATTCATATAAATATTTTGTATAATGCTAAGGAAGAAACAATTTTAATGGACTTCTCTAGAGCAGACACCAAGGCAGACTCTTTCTCACTAAAAATATACCCAACATGGAACTATTTCCAATGGTTACATTTAAAATAATAAATAAATAAATAAATAAATAAATAAATAAATAAATAAATAAATAAATAAAATAAGGATCGATGGAACAAAATGAGACACCTTTTTAGGTGATAAGATGGCCTTTGCAATTCCCCTTTGCCATGCATTCAAAAGCACCATATCTCAGAAAGTAAAAAAAATTGGGGGTGTGAGATAGGAAAACCTCTCAAAAGGAAGACTGACATTTTAAAGCAACTGAAGACATCCAGAGTAACAAGGGTAACCAGCCCTTTCAATTTTAGAAAACATTTGTTTACACCAATTCTTCTACCTCTTTAGCTTCTGGGACTCAGGGACCATAGTATTGGGAACCAGTTCTAGCACCGTGTGGTCCACCACTGTCTAATGCAACCTTACCTCCATGCTGCAAAGGCAACGTGTTTTTAATGATTCCAAGGCAAAACGTTAGATACAGAGACTAAAATGTTCAAGGAAGCTTGTGAATTCTCCCTCTCGGGAGTCTTAAAGGGCAGCCGAGATTCTCAGTGTGGTACTGTCTGAGGACAAAAGCATAGATTAGCTGAGCTCTTAAACTCAGAATCTGATAGCCACTGTTTCTAAGCCCAGAACGTTCTTTGAAAGCCCACGTTAAGTGCCCATTATTTTGCATGAGGGACACTTTTCCTGTCACTCCCAGGCATATGTGGATAGTGAGCCTCATCTTCTAGCATCAGTGTCTCAGTTAAAGAGAGAATCCAGTGTCACCGTGGTTTGTTCAGAACAGTAGAGGAGATGCAAGCCCACAACAGGCTTCTCTAAGTTAACAGCCTGTTGAAAGTCACTGTCTTGAAGTAGCTGGTCCTTTATGTAATCATCTGCCCCTGTGGAGAAAAAAAAAGCCACTAATATTTAAGAAGAAAGATAATAGAAAATACAAGCAATTTTTAAAGTTAAAAAGTACATTTATATGAACCTACTCTTTATTCAGAAATAGCATAAGGAGCCAGATTAAGGTTTAAAAGTTCCAAAGCCACTTTCTAGAAAGGCTCATTGGTTTAAAAGTGGTAATGGAATGCTCTCTGGTGTTACTCAATGAAAAAAGAGATCTTTTGGGGGTTATCTTTAACCTACCCAAGAATCAAAAAAGAAAAGGGCTCCAACCCATCTGAACACAGGTATACCCAGTTATCCCCAATGTTTCTTTTGCTTGTGGAAACATTCTCCCTCTGTGGGAGGGCTCACTGAGGTGATGACTGCCAGCCAGCAGGCCTGGTTTGGAGTCCATCCTTATCATTTACTTGAGTTATCTTGGGAAAGTTATGCAAACTCCTTGACCCTCTGTTTCCTCTAAAATCAAGACAATAATACCTGGTTTACCTATCTTACACAATTACAGAGGGGATCAAAACTTCACAGACAGAAAAGCATCCTCTACTGGGGAACAGATGTGGCTCAAACAATTGAGCACCCCCCTCCCAGATGGGAGATCCCAGGTTCAGTTCCCAGTGCCTCCTAAAGAATACAAACAAACAACGAGCAGACATGGAGCAAAAACAACGAGCAGGCAATCAGCGAAAACAATGAGCAGACAATGAGAAAAAAACAACAACAACAATGAGCAGGCAATGAGCAAGACAACAAGCAGACAATGAGCAAAATAGCAAAAACAAGGAGGAAACAGATGTGGCTCAAGCAATTGAGCATCTGCCTCCCACATGGGAGGCCCCAGGTTAGGTTCCTGGTGCCTCCTAAAGAAAAAGCAAACAGACAATGAGCAGGCAATGAGCAAAAAACAATGAGCACAAACAATGAACAAAAACAATAGGGAAGCGGCTGTGGCTCAATCAGTAGGGCTGCCGTTTACCATATGGGAGGCCCCGGGTTCGGTTCCCGGGGCCTCCTGGTGAAGGCAAGCCCGCCCGCACGGCGTGGTTAGCTGACCCAGTGAGCACAAGCAGCAAGGGGGGGATAAATGAATAAATAAATAAAATCTTTAAAAAAAAAAAAAAAAAAACAATAAGCAAAACAGACGAGGGAGCCATCTCAGGCGGCGGGGGATGCACACCCTACTGCTACCATTCCCCACCCCCCTCTGTCTCCCTGATATGTGTCATCACCAAACTTCTCCAACCAGCCAGTTGAAGTCCCCCCCTGACCCACAGCAACTGGATAACCCAATAGTCCCTGGAATGTGTAGTTCTTCTCTAGTTCTGTCAGCTTTACTTGTAAATAATTCTAGTAAGCACATGTAATAAATTAAATTCTCTACCTCAATATATGATAAGTATTTTAAAATTCAAACAATAGATATATCACTAATTTCATTCTCATAGTACCTGTTTGAATTAGTATTACATTTTTTAAAAGGTAGTCCCAGAAAACAATATATAAAAATGTAATTATTTCTGTAAAGTTCAAAAATAAGCAAACTAAAGATTATATTGTTTAAACATACATGGATATGTGATAAAAAGTGTGAACTGTGGTCTATGGTTGGTGGCAAGGCTCCAGGATGTGTAAGTTCATTGAGGTTGGTGGGCCACACTGTGGGAGATGTTTGTGTGGGATGTGGTGGGAGGTGTGGGAGGTGGGCAACATGGGAATCCCAGTGGGTTCCGTGTAATATTTTAGGTAATCTAAGCACCTCTTAAAATATATGTATATATATATATATATATAAATAACATTTTTGTAAACAAATACACATATATGCACATATATTTATATATCATTTTGCAAATGTTTGTATGTATTGTGAGAATTTTGATTTTTACCCATAATAAAAAAAAAAAAGAAAAAAAAAAAAAAAAGAATCAAGGAAATAATGAACACAAAATTCAGAATAACAGTTAACTCCAGCATGGGGGTGGCGGAAGGTGCAGTGATGCCTTAGATCTTAGCTTGGATGAATATTATACTTTATAACTTACATTATATTACATGAATTCTTTAGCATGGTATCAAATACAAATATGTATTTTTAAAAGAAAATAAACCAAGTGGTCTTGGGGTGTTGTCTCAGTAGACAGAGATCCACACAATAACTGAAGGAATACTGAATTCCCATCCTGGAGAGTTCTGCTACATTCTCTAATAGAGTGGCAAGAATCCCTAAAGTACATGAGAAGTGCCTAGCAAAAGAGGGCAAACCAATATGCCAGGCCCTTGAAATTGATGCTTGTCCTTATGAGCCTCATTCTTGTAAAATTGAAATTTAGTCTAGTATTATATATTGCCTAAGAGTTACCTCCTTAAAGCCTCCTTGTTGGTCAAATGTGGCCTCTCTCTAAGCCAAACTCAGCATATTAATTCATCTGCCCCCCAGCATGGGAAATGACTCCTGGGGATGAGCCTCCCTGGCACCAAGGGATTATTACCAAGCACTAACTAGCAATGCATTTGGAAAAGGACCTTGACCAAAACAAGGAAATATTAAATACAAATGAGTTTTTATGGCTAAGAGATTTCAAAGTGAGTCAGGAAGTCATTCCAGAGTTTACGCTTATGCATGTCTCAGGAGGCTCTCACTGACTGCCCCAGTAAAGAATGCCTCAAGCTGGGGAGCTCCTGAAGGCTCTAGTGACATCTAGACATTATAGGCAGGGTAGATAATCACAGGAATTTGGCACCCTGTCAGTGGGTCTTACCTTGGAATATATGATAACCTATCCCCCCAACGTATCAGAGTTAGACTCATTTATAATTTTCCTACACATGATTCTTCTGCCCCTTTTATTTGAACATATAATTAGCACTATACCCATTAAATATGTGTCCCAGAGACTTAAATCTTCTGGTTGTTCATATGCTGGTTGATCGCTGAATCTCAACAGAGTCGCAGCCAACACCTCCTCTCCAGTTCATCAGACTTGCCCAAGAAAACTAACAAAAGATTGATGATGGACAACACCCATCCCAAAAAAGAGAGTATATACAACTGCAAGCAAGACAGTTCCTCCCATCTGCCTTATGAGATCTAAGTCCCCTCTCAATCAAAAACAGAGTGGGTATCACCATCCCAAAATCCTCAAGATTGAGAAATGAACAAACATAAGGAGGAAATGCAACTATGGACTAAAGTAGACTTATTATTATTCCAGTAATGGAATAAAAGTAGTGGTCATCAGAGGTTCTGAGGGGAGGGAGAGGAAATAATAGGTGTAACATGGGGCATTTTGGGGGACATTGTAATTGTTTTGAATGACATTGCAATGACATATACAGGCCACTATACATTTTGTCAAAACCTATAAAATTATGTGGTACAAAGTGTAAACCATAGTGTAAACTATAGACCATGGTTAGTAACAATGCTTCAATATGTGTTCATCAATTGTAACAAATGTACCACACAAATGAAGATGTTGTTAATGGGGAAAAGTATGGGAGGGGAAGGGGAGGTATATGGGAATCCTCTATATTTTGATGTAACATTTATGTAATCTAATGCTTGTTGAAAAAAATTTTTTAATGTTTTAAAGATAATAAAAACCATAATTGAAGTACCGTATCAGTCAAATTACCAGAGGCAAGGAAACCAACCTTAGTTGATTTTAAAAGAAAACGTACTTATTGTTAGGATGTTGGCTAACTCACAGAACAACCAGAAGGACCAGACCACCAGGCAGTAGAGGTAGTCCTGTGGAGACAGCAATGAACACAGACGCTACAGCTTATATCTCAAAAATCAACACAAGGCACTGATGCCATCACTGGAAACTTCCCCTGCTGCCACCAGATATTCTCATAGCTCTGCTTCTTTGCACTTCAAGCTCCAGTTTCCAACTCTGGAGTAGCTGAGTCTGATTCATGTGCCTGTGCCCTACCTGCAAGGAAGCCTGGGAAAGTGCTCAGATTCTACTCTAGGAAGCAGGCTCTGTCTCCCCCAATTTTGTAAGGTAGTGAATGCCCCAAACATAGAGACTTCAGATGCTGAGTGTCCAACAAATTGACAAATGTCCATGGCAATCCAATTTTTTAGCTGTTCAACATCAACTTACACCCTTCTTTCCATGCATCTCCTTTTTAAAAATATTGCTACCTAATACAATGAAACTAACCCTCATATGATCAATGCATAGTTGTCAAAATGCAAAGGGAGGCCCTCAGGGGAAGGAGCAAGATGGCAGCAGAGTAAGGAGCTCCAAGTCAGCTCATCCTACTATGCAGTTAGTAATCAGCCAGAGCTGTCTAAATCACCTGTTTGGCCCAGGAGCCCAGAAGAGCATCCTGCAACATCTTTGGAAGAATAGAAGGAAGAAATTGCCCATCTCAGTGCAGATTCGTAAGTAGAGTACTCCACACTGCAGAGGCCGGTGCCCATCCCCCACTGGGTGGCTCAAGACATCTTGGGAGTTATTCTCTGGCTGATGTTGAAAGCAACATTACCCAAAAATGGGGGGGAAAGAGACAGTTGGGCACCAGCTTCAGCTACTGATTAGTAAATTCAGCTGGCTAAAGTCCAATCTGAAGAACAGCTAAAGTTTGAATGTGTCCATGTTGGAAAGAGGCCAGTAGCCTCCATTTTAACTCTGCTCCTTGTATGAGGGGAAGCAGGGCTGATTGAAAATTACAGTCACAGTAGGGACCAGCTTCTTTCCACCCAGATTGGATTGCTGCCCTATCCTCGGCTCCAGCCCTGCATCTGGCAGGGAGGAAGCTGGGAGGACCTGCACCAGCTTCTCCAGGCAACTGTAGTTGCTTTTGGCCAACATGGACTACATTGTTGGACAACTTTGGCTCCATCCCTATGCCCCAATAGGATAGGAGGATGGTGATGATTTCTCAGGCTTTCCTGGCAACTGCAGGCACTTTTGGTCTGCATGGACTAACAGTGCAGAAGGAGGGACAGTGTTTCCTCAGCCTTTCTGGGCAAGTGCAGCCACTTTTGGTCCACACAGATAGACTGCTGGACACATCTGTGGCTTTATCCCTGTCCCCAACAGGAAGAGAAGGGATAGTGCTCCCTCAGCCTCTCCAAGCAACTGCAATCACTTTCAGCCCACACGGAAAAGATTGTAGCACACATATGTGGCTCCATCCCTGCCCCTGGTAGGGGAGTAGGGGGACCAGTGCTTCTTCAGTCTATCTGGGCAACTGTGTTCAGTTTTGACCCACATGACTTAGTTTACTGCTTACACCTGTGTCTCTAACCCCACCCCAGGCATGGGAGGAAGGGGCATGGGGCTTCATCAGTCTCTCCAGGCAACTACAAACAGTCTTGGCCTGCACAGCTTGAATTACTGCACATGGTTGTGGCACTGTCCCCACTCCTGGCATGGGAGAAATATGGGAGAACTTCATCAGCTCCTGGGGCAACAGGGAAGCTTCAGCCTCCATGGCTTACAGTACCAATTGCATTCTTGGCTCCTATTCTTTAAACAGCAAGGGAGAAACAGATGAAAACAGGCTGAAAATTTTCAGATTGGTTAAATATGAGCCACTATAATGTTCTAAATGAAGTTGAACCAGTATCAAAGAGAGTCTGTAGCACAAAGCCAATCAAACAGAAAACCCTAGACTAAAGAGAGAAACTAATTTACATCAAGTAAATCAGATGCTGAGACACCAACAAAAAATTACAATCTATACCAAGAAACAGAAAGATATTGCCCAATCAAAGGGAAAACTAAGTCTCCAGATGACATAAAGGAGTCAAGACAACTAATCATAGATATTCAAAAAATTCAATGAGATGGCTAGAGTTAAGGATATTAAGAAGATACTGAGCGAGCACAAAGGAAAATTTGAAATCATGCATAGAAAAATATCAGATCTTATGAGAATGAAAGGCACAATAAATTAAATTAAAAATACACTGGAGTATAACAGCAGATTTGAAGAGGCAGAAGAAAGGATCAGTAAGCTTGAAGACAGGGCCTCTGAAAGCAAACATGCAAAAGAACACAAAAAGAAAAGAATGGAAAATATTGAACAGGCTCTCAGGTGTTCATGGGTAGATCATATTTTGGGTAACAAACCAGATCTCAATAAATGTAAAAAGATCAAAATTACAAAAATCACTTTCTCTGATCATAATGGAATAAAGCTGGGAATCAAAAACAGACAGAAAAGGGAAAAGTTACAAATATATGGAGATTTATCAAAACACTTAAATAATCAGTGGGCCAAAGGAGAAATTGCAAGAGAAATCAGTAAATACCTTGAGACAAATGAAAATGAGAACACAAGATATCAGAACCTATGGGATGCAGTGAAGACAGTGTTGACAGGGAAATTTATAGCTTTCAATGCTTACATTTAAAAAAAGGAAGAAGAGCTAAAATAAATGACCTAACTACATAGCTGGAGGAACTAGAAAAAGGACAGCAAACTATACCCAAAGCAAGCAGAAGGAATGAAATAATAAAGATCACAGCAGAAATAAATGGAATTGAGAACAACAACAACAACAACAAAAAAAAAAAAATAGAGAGAGAATTAACAAAACCAAAAGTTGGTTCTTTGAGAAGATCAACAAAAGTGACAAACCCTTAGCTAGAATGGCAAAGAAAAAAAGATGCAAATAAATAAAAACAGAAATGATAAAGGGGCATTACTACTGACCCCACAGAAATAAAAGAGATCATAAGATGATACCATGAACAACTGTATGCACACAAAACAGACAAGGTAGATGAAATGGACAAATTCCTAGGGCCATATGAACAACCTACACTGACCCTAGAAGAAATAGAAAACCCCAACAAAACAATCACAAGTAAAGAGATTGAAACAGTCATCAAAAAACTCCCCCAAATGAAAAGCCTTGGACCAGATGGCTTCACAAGTGAATTCCACCAAGAATTCAATGGGTACTTAATACCAATCTTACTCAAACTCTTCAAAAAATTGAACAGGAGGGAATGCTACCAAACTAATTAAATAGATATTTAATATCAATCTTCCTCAAACTCTTCCAAAAAATTGAACAGGAGGGAATGCTACCAAACTAATTCTATGGAGCCAATATTACCCTAATACCAAAGCTAGATAAAGATATTATGAAAAAAGAAAATTGCAAACCCATTTCCCTAATGAATATAGATGCAAAAATCCTCAATAAAATACTCATTAATCGAACCCAACAACACATTAAAAGAATTATTCATTGTGATCAAGTGGGTTTTATCTTGCAAGGGCGGTTCAACACACACAAAAAAAATCACTGTAATATATCACATTAATAAATCAAAGAAGAAAAATCACATGATCACCTTGACTGATGCGGAAAAGGCATTTGACAAAATACAGCATCTTTTCTTGAAAAAAATAATCCAAAAGATAGGAATTGAATGAAACTTTCTCAATATGATAAAGGGCATATGTGAAAAACCCACAGCTAGCATTGTACTCAATGGTTAAAGACTAAAAGCTTTCCCACTGAGATCAGGAAAAAGACAAGGATGCCCACTGTCACCACTGTGCTAGTGCTAGAGTTTCTAGCTAGACCAATCTGGCAAGAAAAAGAAATAAAAGGCATCAAAATAGGAAAGGAAGAAGTAAATCTTTCCCTATTTGCAGATGATATGATCCTATAACTAGAAAGACCTGAAAAATCTGCAACAAAGCTACTAGAGCTAATAAATGAGTTCGGCAGAATAACAGGATAAAAGATTAATATGCAAAATCAGTAACATTTCTATACACTAGCAATGAGCAATCTGAGGAGAATGTCGGGGAAAAAAATTCCGTTTACAATAATGACTAAAATAATCAAATATTTAAGAATAAACTTAACCAAGAACACAATGCACTTGTATTCAGACAACTGCAATACATGGCTAAAAGAAATTTAAAAAGACCTAAATAAATGGAAGAACATTCCATGTTCATGGGTTGGAGGACCAAATATTGTTAAGATGGCAATTCTACCCAAATTGATATAGAGGTTCAATGCAATACCAATAAAAACTTCAACAGCCTATTTTAAAGAGATGGAAAACCCAATTATCAATTTATTTGGAAGGGCAAGGGGGCCCAAATAGCCAGAAACATTTTTAAAAAGAAGAACAAAATCAATGGACTCTCACTTCCAGAGTTTAAATCATATTACCTAGCTACAGTAGTAAAAACAGCATGGTACTGGCATAAAGATAGACAAATTGACCAATGGAACTGAATTGATGGTTCAGAAACAGACCTTCACAAGTGGTTTTTGACAAGGCTATCAAGCCCACCCAGCTGGGGCAGATCAATCTATTCAATAAATGGTGCTGGGAGAACAGGATTTCCATATCCAAAAGAAAGAAAGAGGACTCCTATCTCATACCTTATACAAAAATTAACTCAAGATGGAGCAAAGACCTAAATATAAAAGCTAGAACCATAAAACTCCTAGAAGAAAATATAGGGAAGCATCTGTAAGACCTGGTGGTAAGTGGTGGTTTCTTAGACCTTATATCGAAAGCTGGAGCAATGAAGGAAATCAATGGATAAATGGAGCCTCTTCAAACTTAAACACCTTTGTGATTCAAAGGACTTTGTCAACAAGGTGAAAAGCCAGCCCACTCAACAGGAGAAATCACATTTTTTGGAAACCACATATCTGATAAGGGTTTAATTTCCATGCTATAAAGAGATCATACAATTCAATGATAAAAGGGCCAGCAATCCAATTAAAACATGGACAAATGACTTAAATAGACATTTCTCCAAAGAGGAAATACATTTGGTGAAAAGGCACATGAAAAAATGCTCAATATCACTAGCTCTGAGGGAAAAGCAAATCAAAACTATAGAGACTTCTGGAAAGATGACAGTGGAGTAGGCAGACAGGGCTCAACTCTTAGAAAAACCATAGAGAAATGGCAAAAAGTTGTCTGTGGGACCTGCTTTGAGGATCAGTAGACCAGGACAGTGCAGTACAACCCTCAATAGGGCAAAGGACAGAGAGATGAAGCACCCAAAATGAGAGCTGAGAATTACTAAACCCCCATAGTGGCCAGGAAGGGCACCCATTCCCCACCCTCAAGGCCTGCAGCCTGGATAAAACCTGTGACCCACTGCAGCCAACTGAGAGGAGAACAGACATCTTCCTCCCTGGGAATATGAGAGTGTTCTCTCATGAATGATAACAAATGCACAATACTAATACATGGTGTTAATAATAGGGGATGTAATAAATAAATATACCAAATGTAAGCTATGGACCATAGTAGTGTTTATAGTCTGATGATGTACTTTCATAATCTGTAACAAATGTTCCACAACAATGCGAGGTGTTGGTAGAGGAATGATGTATGGGAATTTGGCATATTATGCAGGATGGTTTTATAAGCTCACAACTTCTCTGACTATATATATATATATATATATATATATATATTTATTTTTTTTTTTTTTTTTTTTAATGGAGGAGCAGATGTAGCCCAGTGGTTGAGCACCTGCTTCCCATGTACAAGGTGGGGTTCAATCCCCAGTACCTCCTTTTAAAAACATGCAAAGGGAGGCAACCCAAAGACCCAAAGTCTCTCATCAGTTCCTACTTCCAGTTCCATGGGCAGGATCTCTGGTTTTCCATTCTTACACTTGTTATGTCATGGCTAATGGTCTGTAATCTCTGAACCAAAGTGTTACGTTAACCCCCACCAGTTTACTCTATAAAAGCAATGGGGATAAAGAAAAGAAGAAGAAAAATAGCTAAATTTAAAAATGGGTGTATTACCCAGCCAAAAAGGAAATATATGTAGGCACTCTAGTCTTCATTCCTCTAGCTGATCATGAATCAATAGATGGTATTTATACATTTCCCATCCCCATTCCCTTTGCCTTCAGCCAGAACCTCAATTAGGGATTCTCAGGAATGACCCAGAGTTTTACTCCTGAGGGATCTGACTTGTTGCTAGTCCTTACGTGTGTAAGGTGGGAGTCTTCCTTTAACCTCTTTTAACTTTTACCACTGGACGTCCATCCTCCTCCCTGTCCCTCTGTGTAACAGCTTTCAGAGTCAGGATCTATCAACCCAGCAACACTATAGCCTTTTCACCTCTTTCCCCTTTTCATCTAGTAGCATGAGGTAGTAACTGGAGTGTAGTGAGTGGGGATGTGGTCATGAGCATCTACATAGGACACATAAATTCTCTCACTCTGGGCCCATTCTGAGATGTCTAACCATAGAGCTATTCCCCAAACCTCTTGGTTACCTATTGACCATTCTGGTTCCTGCTGACTTCCTGCCTAATCTGTCAAACCATGAATTAGGGTAGGTCCTTATCTCAGGCTCTCTCCTTCCAAAGTGGTCAGTGTGATGTAGGGAAGGAAATATGTATTGATATGACTTTCACCTCAAATTGGAGGAGGGTCATGGAAAAGGATCTGTGTCAACCTTGCTGCAGCTCCACATAGACCAATCTTGATGCTATTCAAGATGTCCTAACATGGTCAATGACTGTTAACTATTCACATTTGTAAAATATTCATATTTGGGACAGTTATATGCTGAGGCTTTCAGGGAGTTCCTCTGAAAGTAATAACTATCCCTACTATTAAACATTCTGAAAAGAAGTCCATCCCCTGGTCTTGAATGGTCGAGGCTTAAGTTTCTGGAAAGGTGGCTTTCTTCTTCCAAATCTAACCCATTTTTTATTACACTGCATTGCCTCTCAACATATTCCCCAGACGAGGAAATGCAGCCCGCCTCCAGAACACATGCTGGGTCATGTAGTTATGCATTGAAAAAATATTTAACTGCACTTTTTCAGGTCAGTATTTTTCTTCTTATCCTCACAGTTTATTTGAATTTTAGAAAAGTGAGACCAAAATTGTACTGAGACCTTTTTGTTTCATTACTCTTGAACCAAGGAGAAATTATTATCCTTCTCTTTTGTATTTTTTTTCTTTACTAAGAAATTTGTCACTCATGCTGTTTCTCTGACAATCAATTCATTGATCTTCACTATTCCACTTTGGGAACATTTGAAATGCTAATAAGGTCACAGGTCTTTTTTCCATTTAAAAAAAAAAAGGGTCATTGAGAAAGAGTAAATGTGTGGTTCTATAAATCCCCCATCTTTCTATGTGTACCTACCAACCTCTCTTTTTCTTTCTTTAATTTCTACTCTTTGCCAAAGCAGGGAAACAAACTGCTAGCAAAAGTGTATGTTGCTTAATCTCCCAAAATACAGGAAATTACTATATTGGAAGAATCTTTGTTCATTTCACTAAAACCCCTTAATTTCTTAGACTCTAAACATCAGCAGACTTAGGAAAGCTCTTTATATCTCTCATCTACTCATGCATCATTCATGTAAAAGGTGACCTGGGTCCCATTAGTTGACTAGCTGATCTGAATCTTTTGGGTTACTCAGATAAGTCATTTCTAGTGATCCTCCTTTTAAAATTAATGGAATAGAACAGAATGCATGCTACTTAAAAGAATACCCTGCTGGGAATTTCTCACTAAAGTGAGGCTAATTCTCTTCTATATTTCTCCCTTTTTCCCTCCCTTATTTTTGCTCTTATTCCAAAGGACAATATTTCTGAATTTATTTCAGATCCAAGAGTACAGAAGATCAATGTCAACGCCCCAGCTGGGACTCAACATACATGAATTTGAATCAGTAACTGCCCTCTGGTACAAAGCCTCCTTCTCTCAAAGTGCTATCTTTCTGCTCAAGTCTTTGTTTAAACCCCATGGGAACAACGACCCAGTCACTTCTTGGGAGTTCTGTTGATCAGAGCTTCATAGATAGTCAAGGCTTTCCCTATTATACCCTACAGATAGAAATAATTGCTCATTTCCTTATTTTCCATACAATTATGACTAATCAAGTATGGTCATGCCTTTTTCTTTTTAAAGAGTCTTGGGAGATTTAAATAAATGGTTGGCATCATGTTTAAAAATCCTTCAATGGTACCTCATATTTTCAGCTCAGAGTTTAAATTCTAAGCCATAAAGTTCTTTGTGGTTGCTCCTGCTCAACTTTCTACCATTATCTCCCACCTCTCCCAAATGTACATTTTATTTCCACCATGCTGAGCTGCTAGCTTTTCCCATGCTTTTGCGTTTGTAGTGCCCTCTGCCTGGGATGCCCTCCACTCCCTCCATCACCTAGCTAACTCTCATCCTCCAATATCAGCTCAAGCCTGGTCTCCCAGGAAGCTTTCTGAAGCCCCCACTCTGACTTTGAATATCCCTGCTCTTTGCTCTTGGTTACCATGTGCCTACTTCAAAAAAATAGTATTTACCACACTGTAAGGTACTAATTGTTAATTTACTTACTAGTACTTACTAGTTTAGAACTTCTCGTTTCACAAGTCAATAAAAGCTTAACCTTCCCTATCCCCCAATCAGGTTTCCCACCCCCACCCCACCCCCCAACTCTGATCCTTAAACCAGGCCTCCCAGACCACACCTCATCCTTAACCTACCTTCTGTGGCACAGAAATCCCATCATACTATCATGGATCCACCAGCCCACCGGATGCATATCTTTCATCCTAGATACAGGCTAGAATGCCATAGAAAGCCCCATTTAAACCTTTCACATTCATGTAGCTATCAAGTCCCCACTGTCAGATAGTCTGATAAATCTCAAGTCAACAAAGATTTTGGGGGAAGGGGTTATTTTAAAACAGACTACAGGCAGTCCTCACTTGGCAAGGTACCGTGTTAACTGAAATATATGCACATCAGAACTGGATCCTCTCTTTTGCACAATTTCATTGTAACATTTTTGGTTACAACTGAACCGTGCAAAATGATGACACAATTCCAAAATGCACACATTTCAGTTAGCATAGTATCATGCAAAGAGAGGGCTGCCTGTAGTCTAATTTGATTGATGGACTAGTGCACAAAAGATTACCCCATATACTCATGCATCTAACACCCCAAGAGTTTCCCTGTTCTGTTCAGTTCCGTCCTTGTGTCTTAAAGCTTAACAGTACTAGAATTAGAGAGGTTGGTGGGTGGCAGGGCTGGGACGTTTCTCAAGCTACCTTCCTCCTCATTTATCCTGTCAATTTTCATTGTTACCCTTTATTATTATCAAGTTTATGGGAGAAAAAGATGGCATCATATTAAGGCATAATTAGGATAATAAACTGGAGCTGTAGTTTGTTTTTGGACTGATTCCAGTTGGGTAGCACACATAATCACCTCTAGCTGACTGCTTGATGATTATGACTTTGACAAAGTGGCATTATTTACTGCTAATGGATGACATGATGATTTATTACTAATTACTCTCTTTTTCCACAATTTTTTATATCATGTTAAATGAAGGATTACAGTTGGGGTAATAAATATTCACTAGGAAAAAAAAGTGTCTAGCCACAGAGTTCATGAAACTACACCCTCAATAGAGGAGCCATTTTAACACTGAGGACCAGAAGTTAGAGAACACGGTAGACTAGACAGCACATTGATAACCCTTTCACCCACCTCTCCTGCGAGCTTCTCTTTCCTTCTTTCAGGTTTCCACATTCCACTCCAGGTTCTTCACATCACTCCTTCCACCTACCTAGTTTCATTCTTCCTAGCTCCTGATAAGAGGTTAGTGAAAACTCAGATGAAGGAGCTTAAGTTATAACACAATAGCTCCCCTGACTGATTTTGGATTTCAAGAGTTTTGTGGGGCGGAAAAAGATGAAGAAAGAAAAAAACTTTCTAGATACAAAGAACTGAAGAAGGGAATAAGACCCATTCCTTTCCAGAAATATGTGTGTAGAGGGAGAGTCAGAGTGACACAGGTGAACATAATTAAATGCAAATGAGTGGTCCTACCTCATAAACAGTGGCAAAACCTCTGTGGTAAGATGCTGGATACATTAACCTGTAAATCACACCCATTTTGGAAGAGGGACAGATGCAGACCAGGATGGTCCTGCCTGGAGGGCGGGACTTGATATGCTGATGTGAAAAGCAAAATAAGTCAGGTATGACGCAAAGAGGGGTGTCGATGCAGAACAGCATCCGTCAAAGTCTTGAGTGCAAGCTTCAGAGAGAGAGAACCAGAGATGAAGAAACCCTGAACAGGAAAAGCAGCTTGAAAGCCTCTTGAGGGAAGGAACCATGATTCTATACTTCTTTTAAAACCCTACAATGCCTAGCACAGTGTCCAGAGCACATAGAATACTGTGGAAATATTTGTTGACTGATTTGGGGCTGATTGATTAAAGCAGTGAGGAGCAACATGCATGCAGGTCAATTAATAAATAATTTTTTTTAAAAAGTGTTGCAGACCGTATTTGTAAAAGATGTTATATTTTTGTTATGAGGAAATGCAATATCATTAACTTAAAGAGTTGTTATTTTTATTTCCCTTGCACTAGAGGTTTTTGTTGGGAGCTACAATTTCATATGCATTGTAATTAGCACATGCAGCAGTATCTGATTTTAATGTAGTACCTTTGATCAAATTTTATTGTTAAGTTGCTTTTGAAGTGGTTTATGATATTTTTCCTTGACTGAATTTGTAAACTTCATATGTAAAATGTACTTTCTTATAGCAACTTTGAGAATTTTATGCTTTGCTTTGAATTCTGAGATTTAAAACACGTGAATTGCATTTTTAAGTTATATAATGTAAAGTGGATTTAATGATGTTTTGAATTTTATGAAATTTCTGTGTCATCGCTGGGACTGTTAGCAGAAGGGACCACTGACCCCCACTCCATTACTGAGGATTTACCCAGACAAGCCTTAACCCATCAGTAGATGCAGCACTGGACTCTTCCCAATGCCCATACTCTGACTAGAGCCCCCTTGTGGGCATGGCTCCTTCCTCTGACACCCCAGGGCAGTATAAGTGGCCTTCTCTGTCCTTTTGGCTCTCCATTCTTTTGAACACCTATCAAGTGTCCTTGATCATTTCATCTGTTTAGTTTCCATCAAATTATTTTTTGTTTCACACAGAAGCCCTTCTTCCAATGTCTCAGGACATATTTTAATGGGATTCAAAGGTCTCCACAGACAGTTTGTGTGAATTCTTCCAATTTGGAATACCTGGAGCTTCCACTATAAGTTGAAAAGTGCTCCCCACTGCTGCCCCATTACATTTGCCATTTCTCTGAGTATGTGCCTAGTCTTTGGGCATATAGGTGATATACATCTGATGATGTCCATCCCTCTTCTCTACAAAGATTTTAGTCTTTTTAGAAAGTGAATGCTTGTAGTAAGGGAATTTAAAGCACATCACCCATGCACCCTCATTTCCATGCACATCCCTGGGGAGGTGGTGTAACTAAGAGCCTCTGATGCTAACTGCATTCTAATTCTTTTGTCAAACGAACACACATATAACATACTTATACATAAGTACATTAAATCTTCCCAAAGACATAAGACAGCCTGTATAGTTCCTTCAATTTTGGCCTTTTCACCATTTGTCATCATTCCCTGGTTTAAGAGTAGAATCTGAGTGTCAACAGCCAATCCCATTCACCAATTCTTAAGTATCATCATTGCCATTTTTGCAAATATATCAGTTGACTAAATTCTTAGATATAGTTTAGCAAACGAATCTTGAATGATTCCCCTCAACAAGTAATTTAAATTTCCCCAAGGCCCACCATCTATGGATAAAATTGATCACTTATTTAGAGAAATAACTAAAAATTCAGTGATCATTGTCGCTCACTGCAATCTCAAGCCCCCTTGTAAAGCTCTCCTCAGGTAGCTCCGGGAGACCCTGGGAGATGCCTGACTGGTGGTGCTGCTGCTCCCCTGGGGTGCTGCCCTCTCTTCCACTGTTCTGCTAGGCTCCTCCATCTTGGTGCCTGTGGGTACCACAGTCTCTCCTCCTGCCCTTTCACTGACAGTGGCTGTCCACTGGTAGTGCTACTGCTCAGCCAGGCCCAGTGGGCTTTGCTGAGGCCATGTCTCCCTGTGCTGCCCATGTCCACATTCCTCTCCTCCTCACCACTTCTACATGCACCTCTCTCCAAGGAAGCTCAGTAGGTTTCCACCAATGGCCTCCACTCATCTTCCAGTGTTCACGACTGATGCTGAGATTCACCAGAGGACTACATAGTATGCGTGTGTGTGTGTGTGTGTGTGTGTAAGATGAGGGCTTGGATGGTGGTATGTGAAAGGAATGGTTTTCTCACCTCTTTGTGTCGCCCACTTTTGAAATCTTCCAAAGTAAAGTTCTTGCTCCTCATTCCTTGTAAAGAATTCAACTAAATAGCTCTTTTAATACTATCTCAGTCTCTGGACTCCATCTGTCTGTCTGTCTATCTTTCTAGCTATCTATGTATCTACCTACCTATCTATCTTGACTGGGCCTGAACCTATTTGAGGATTTAACACGTACCTCATTGTACCTAGAACTGCTCTTCTCCAAAGAACAAGGTTTTGTTACTGGATTGAAGTCCCTCCTTCTTTCCTTAGGATAAGGTCTGTCCCAAACAGCTCCTTGGCACCCTTGCAATAGACTTCAGTTGACTCTATCCCATCTATCCCTTAGATACCCCTGACATGGCTGTATGCTACCAGAGAACACCTCCTGCGCTCCAAGTATGATCCCTGGAAGAGACATGTACAGAATGGGGAAGGTTTGACAGAGGAGGTCATGTGTGATCAGGGTCCTAAAAAATAAGTAAGAGTTCACTAGGCAGAGAAGAGGGAGCAGGCCATTCTAGATAGAGAAAACCAATTTTCAAGGGATAAAGGTTTATGGAAGACAGAGTATTTGGGGAATGATGTAAAGGTCAGTATAACAAGAATATGGAGTATGTGAAGGTAGAAAGGAATAAAAATGACTTGTATGGTTGTTTAGAGCTAAATCATGCTAAGAATTTGCATAGGCAAATTTGAACCTATGAGTAAATGGGCTCAAAGAATTGAGAAGGAAAGTAATGTGATTATATCTGTATTTTAGAAAAATGACATTGACACATGCAGAGGCTAGACTGAAAGAGAAGGGAGCTAAGGAAACCCATAGGGGTTACCTTAGTGAGAAAGTCAGAGGCATGACCTAAAGCAGTGGTGAGGTATCCAGAGAGGAGGGAACAGAAAGAATAATAATTCAGGAGTAGAATCAACATGATTAAGAAATTATTAAATATGCAAGCAAGCTAGAAGTGACCCCAACATTTCTAATTTGACCCTGAGTATGTATGAGAAACTTTATATGCAAGTGTTTGCTATTTTCAAACAATTGCCTCCCCACCACCCGCCGTCTTTGTCTTCTAAAGAACTTTTAGCTAAGTTGAGTAAAGAAATTACTTATATACCAGAAAGGAAGAAAACTAACAATTTTGATCACCTACTAAGTGCCTCAGGCTAAACACTCACATTTAGTCCTCACAAAAAAAATCCTTGAGGCAAATATTATTATTCCCTTTTTATAGATCAAGAAACTGATGCACAAAATAATTTGATGTACCCAAGGATACAGAATAAATGGCAGGGCCAAAAAATTCAAGATCAAGGGTTTCGGCTTTGAAAGCAATATTTTTCCATTCTCTAATATTGCTTCTCATTACAATAAAATATATATTTTTAAAAATGCTCCATCCATGTAAGTGATTTCATCAAAGAGAATTCAAAAGGGCTTTGAATTTCTACCCTGTTAATAATAGAGAAAATAAATTAAGTAGTCATTCTAAAATTCTGAATACACACAAAACTCTAACACCTTGGGTTTCACTAACAGCTTTAAAACTGGCCATTGGAGCGGCTATTAGATTTACTTTGTGTTGGTTCATTTGTATCCCTCCTGCTGGGAACTGAATCACCGCCCTATAAAAGAAATGTTCAAGTCGTAACCCGCATCCTGTGGGTATGAACCCATTTGTAAATAGGACCTTTCAAGATGCTATTATTAGTTAAGGTGTGGCCAGACTGAATGAGGACGGGCCTACACCTAAAAGCACTGAAGTCCTCATAGGCAAAAGAAATTGGACATGGAAATAGAAGCCAGAAGTCAGCAGAAGCCAGAAGAGCAGATACAAGTGAAAGAGACAGCCACATGACAGAGGATTGCCGGCACACAACAGATTCTGGAAGAAAGCAAGCCCTGACAGTATCTTGGTGCTGGTCTAGCCTCCAAAATCATGAGACAATAAATTCCTGTTGTTTAAGCCAACCTGTTTGTGGTATTTGTTATAGCATACCCTGACAAACTGACACCTTTGTAGTAGTATTACTAGTGATGAGAATTACTTGCAGACAAAATAAACCACATGTAATGTAAATTCACAGTTAGTCAGAAAAAGAATATTTTCTAAATTCCAAGAGAAATAAGTACATTGTTTTAAATTGCAACAGGATATATATAGATTTATTTGTTTATTTGTTGGATTATGATATCCTACCCGGTTCTTCCAGGATGGTGAAATGAGGATTTAGTACGGCAGAGATGGTTGATTTTACTGGGTGAATGATTGATTAGCATAGTCCTAGTCATGGAAAATGTGGATTAGTGCCAACCTTCACATTCTGCCTCTTTATGGATTTTGAACTTCTAGGACTAGAAGATTCTATCCATTTTTTTCAATAAATATTTATTGAGTGACTTATAAGTGTGCTGGTCATTTTCTGAGTGCTGGAAATATATACAGCAATGAGCAAGACAGTCAGGCATGGAATTTACATTACACAGATGGGGAGTGGAAGAAAAATAAACTATAACTAAGTAAATAAGCATAGATAATCCCAGGAAGTTGATTTGTCTGTGAAAACAATTAAACCAGTAATGTATAGAGAGACTACATTGAGTATTCAAGCAGGAATTCCCGATGGCATTTGGATTGAGACGTGGGCAACAAAAAGCTGGGAACAAAACTTACCAGGCAGAGGAAAGAGAAGACAGAAGTCCTAAGGCAAGGATGACCTTGAAATTAGAATAGGAAGAAGCCCAGTGCAACCAGAACATAGGAGAAAGGGTATGAGATGAGGTTGGAGAGGTAGGCAGGGGCAACCCATGGAGTACCTTGAAGACCATGTACGGCAGGATGGCTAGGTGCCACCAAAGATCCACGATGCCCCTTCCAGAGTAAGAGTTGTGGCTGAGAAGTATCTTCCTGCCAGAGACTACATTTCCCAGAAACCCTAGCTTCTAGGTGAGGCCATGTGACCAATTCTCAACAATGGAATGTGAGCAGGTGTGATGTGGTCATATTAGCGCCACAGCAGCTAAGGAGGTGTGCCTTTGCCATCTGTCAGCTGGATACAGAAAACTCTAAGGCCTCAGGGAATGATAGGACCACAAAGAAAAAACCTGGGTCTCTGAATCATCATATGGAGGAAAAATGCTCAATAACCTGGACATATGCCCTGAACTATTATGTAAGCCAGAGGTATATTTTCATGTATTAAGCCCCCGAAAATTTGAGTTTAATTTATCAGCACAGCTAGTTCACCTAACTAAGAAACCTGATAGAGTGTTTGGATTTCATTCTAAGTGCAAACAAATGCCACTGGAAGATTTTAGGGGATGATGAAAGTGACCTGGTTTACATGTATAACGACCCTGTGGAGCCTAGGGGCAAGAGAAGAATCTGAGAGAACACTGAGGAGGTTTCTACCTTCATCCAGACAAGAATCACTGGAATTAGTAGTGACTGAGGTGGAGGGAAATAGACAAATTTGAGAACTGCTCTGGAGATTGAGCCAAGGATTTTCTGGCTGATTGAACATCAAGAGTGAAGAAAAGAAAAGAGTTACCCCTGTGACTCCTGACTTGTGTCTTGTGGTGTCAAATGCTCTGGTAGGAAAGTCTGAGGAGCACATTTGTAGGAGACATGCAGGGCCATGTGTTATTAGGCCCATTGTTCAGATAATAAAGCCAAATCTAATCTTTAGTAGTAGTACAGAAAGTATAAATAAGGAAACAATAGAGGATGCATGCATCCTCACCCCTCTCACAACCCGACAAGGAAGCAGCCTTTGATGACACAGTGGAAGAACCTGTGATCAATGAGGAGTACAAAATGTGGAAAAAGAACACTCCTTTTCTTTATGATTTGGTGATGTCCCATGCTCTGGAGTGGCCCAGACTCACTGCACAGTGGCTTTCAGATGTAACCAGACCAGAAGGAAAAGATTTCAGCATTCATCAACTTGTCCTGGGGATACATGTATGGGATGAAAAAAAAACCACCTTGTGATAGCCAGTGTGCAATTCCCTAGAGATGATGTGCAGTTTGATGTGTCACACTGCAATAGCGAGAAAGAAGAATTTGGAGGTTTTAGCTCAGTTAGTGGAAAATCTGAAATAGAAATCAAAGATCAACCATGATAGAGAAGTAAACAGGGCCAGTTATATGTCCCAGACCCTTGCATCATTGCAACAAAGAATCCATCCAGTGATGTTCTTGTTTTTGACTACATGAAACACCCTTCTAAACCAGACCCTTCTGGAGAGTGCAGCTCAGACCTATGGCTCCATGGACATCAGAAGGCCATGGGCTTTCTTGGAACCCAAATCTCAGTGGGCACTTAGTGCTTCAGTTGACCACACCATCTGTTTATAGGACATCAGTGCCATTCCAAAGGAAGGAAAGGATTCAGACCATCTTTACATGGCACACAGCAGTAGTACATGTTTCCTGGCATCTGCACCATGAGTCTCTGTTTGGATCATGTGCTGATGATCAGAAACTTATGATCTGTGATACTCATTCAAACAATACTTCCAAACCAAGCCACTCAGTAAATGCTCACACAGCTGAAGTGAACCGCCTCTCTTTCAATCCTTATAGTGAGTTCATTCTTGCCATGGGATCAGCTGATAAGACTGTTGCCATGTGGGATCTGAGAAATCTGAAACTCAAGTTGCATTCCTTTGAATCATAAGGATGAAGTATTCCAGGTTCAGTGGTCACCTCACAATGAAACTATTTTGGCTTCCAGTGGTACTGATCATACACTGAATGTATGGGATTTAAATAAACTTGGAGAGGAACAATCCCTAGAAGATGGACCACCAGAGTTGTTTTTTATTCATCATGATCAAACTGCCAAAATATTTCTCCTGGAATCCCAAAAACCTTGGGTGATTTGTTCTGTATCAGAAGACAAAATCATGCAAGTGTGGAGATGGCAGAGAATATTTGTAATGATGAAGACCCTGAAGGAAGTGTGGATCAAGAAGGTCAAGGATCCTAGATATGTCTGCACTTGTCATTTTAAACTCCCCTTTCTTTCCTCTCAGCCCTGAGATTGATTGAACACTGGTTTTGAAACACAGACTTTGTTCAGCTACCCCTCTATAGCTACCATCAACAAGGCTATTAGCCCAGACATTGAGTGTTTCCTAAATATTACTGGGGGACTTGATTCAGCTAAGCCACAAACTATATTTAAATTTTCTTCAGGAATTTTCTAGAATCAAACCCAAGTCTGAAGTAGACACAGAAAGGGGAATATATGTATGTGGTCATTTTTCTTCTTATGTTATATTCCCAAGTTTTTCAGTTTCATTTAAGGTTAGAGTAGATAAGGAATAGAGCCAAGTGTGGTAGGTGTCTGAGCCATGAAGTATAATACTGCAAGATGTGTTTATTCAGGAAATACGGGAGAGATTCAAGTCATATAGATTCCTGCTCTAAAATTATCATACCTAACTTTCCAGGAAGAACATTTTCCTAGGTAGACTGGCCTCCTCTTGATTTCTTCAGTTAAGTCAAAGCTTTATTTTACGTGTTTCTCTGTCTCCATATATTTTTGCTCATTAATGCATTTCTTGAGCGGTTTCATATTATTTCTTTCCTTTCTGTGAAATGGTTGTGTTTTAAACTTGGGGCCACCAAGTTGTAAAGATGTATGTTTTTACCTGACTGCCACAGGTAGACTGTCTAGTTAAGGTAAGAAGAGAGAATTAATAGCTGATATTGGTTTTTAAAATTAAATTAATCCTGATTAAGAGTTTGCTTTATTGTTTTAGGGGTTAGTCCTTTACCACTACTTTGGTAACATCTCCCTTTTGGGTGACCTGTTATTCTTCATGACTAACTGTGTAAATGCTTATAATGGAATAAATTACTTTTCTACATAAAAAAGAAAATATAAATATAATCTAAAGAAAATAGTAACTTGTTTTACAATAAGTGAAGGGAAAATGGTAGTATTAGAATAAGTGATTAGTATAATTAAAGTCACTGATCATTAAATGTTTAATTATTGCAAGTATAGCAAAATTAATAATAAAATTAAAGCAATATGAATCATATGGTGAATGATGAAATTCTATTTCTAATCCACTATTGTTAGTGAGAATGTTGAATTGCATCTTTTAGAAAATCAGTTACCATTTTTAAGCTGGTGGTTTTCAATCCACACCAGCATAAACATATATTATCCAAATGTTCCAAACTGTTAGAAGTCTGAAGGACTTCAAAGATCACCTAGTAAAATCTTCTCAATTTAAAAATAATACAATCTAGTCTATTAAAATGCCTCATCCAAGGTCACAAAGCTAAGCAACTTGCCTGACTTGAAACCCAATGCTGCGAATCCAATTCTCAGCATTAAGACATCTCGAAACCGTGTGAGAAACTGGAATCTCTAAAGCCAAGAATCACATATGATATGTTTCATTTTATACTAGGTTTTCTCAATCAAATAATATTTCACTGAATATAATTAAATATTCAACTGAAAGAGGAGTCAACATAAATAATACTGAACTCAAATATCATTCAATGAGTTTATATTTTAATTTTTACCTATCTCATTCCTCTTTCTTTAATCAAATGCTTTGAATTTGGTAATAATAGGTGTGATATTAGCATAAGACAAGAACAAACATCCGGGCTTTCAAATTGCCTTGCTTTACCCATAAGAACCACGTAGAAGACTCTGAAATCAAAACTGAAAGAAATGTATACTCATATTTTATTTTTAGAAAAACATGAAACCATTAGTGCCACAAGTTGTTCTTTGTGTTTGCCAGAATGTTAATTGGGCTTCATCTAACATCTCCAAGGTTAAAGCCAGAGCTAAGAACAAGGAGAGACGTGCCCCATATTCCAAACACCCTCCCTGCAAGACCAGCTAAGCAGCCACAACTAGTCCTAGGAACCTTAGCCCATTGCCCACAGCCTGCCAACATAAAAGAGAGAAGATTCTTTAGAGAAATTTGTGGAAGTGGTTTTTCCAGTCTCTGTCCCATGGAGAAGGACATAGGGATGCTCTGCCCCATCCTCCCAGCACCACCCCAAGCCAATTGGGAGGGGCTTGAACACTTGCATTGAGAAATACTGGCATCTTAGTCCTTGACTGAATGATCTTAGGGAATATGGCAAGAAAGAGTTCTTGAGAGAATCTGATCTCCCCCCTAAAGAGCACCTGCCCCAGGAGGATAAGCAAGCTGAGAAGACTATAGAATAATCATATTGCTCTTCTACCAGCTGTGGCAGGATGCAGGTTTCCTGGGCCGTGGGAATGCCATAGAAGGTAGCCAAACCAGAGCCATTTTGAAAGAGATCTGCCTACAGGGCACAGGACCCTAGTTAAAAAAAAAAAAAAAAAAAAGCTTGGTGAGATTTACAGCCAGAGCAAAGTATTGATAGGGTGTTCAACAGATCAACCAGAGTATACTTTGCCCCACGCAGGACAAAGTTCCCTGAGTATGCGAGTGGGCAGTGGGCAGGGTCCTCAATTACCCACCAAACACACCCCTTAAAGAAAATCAGCATTTAGATATCTGCCAATATGCCACACAGAGAACACTGACACCCAGTTATTCCTGCATCAGTCAAGTAGAAACTGTCATCATCTACCTGTCCTCCTCTCCTTGCCATCCCAACTCTGCAAGAGCCTGGAAACAGTCTGCTGGGTGAAGAACCAGAGAGAGAACAGGCCTTACTGCATGTCTACTGCATTCAGGAATCATATCTGCCCTGGGCAGTAGGGGAGGGGGAGAGTGCTTGGAAAAGCTTGAATTGAATTAGAGATTAAAATTTTTGTATTAACTTGGGCTGTACTGTTAAATACTTGAAATGCACTTGTTTGTTAACACTTGAAATTGACTGCAAAGCTATAAGGCCTGCCCAAGTTGCACTGAGATGGTGTGATGGTTAGGCTAATGTGTCAACTCGGCCAAGTAGTTGTGTCCAGGTGTTTGTTCCAGCAAGCACTGGGCTAATTGTAATACAAGAGCATTTATGGACTTCAATCACCAGTGAGTTTACTGCGTGGATGGCTGATTACATCTGCATCAATCAGGGAGATTACATTATCAATGGGTGGTGCTTTTATCCAATCAGTTGAATGTCTTAAAAGTGGAAGTGATTTCAACATTCAGAGAGAATTTCCCAGCTCGTCCTTGGACAGGCAACTTCTCCCAGAAACTCATCAACGACTTTTCATCAGGCTTTCATCAGAGCCACTGGTTTGCAGCCTGCCTGCAGAACCTGGACTTGTGCATACCCACGGTCGCGTGAGAGACTCTTTTAAAATTTCATATTATTGATAGATATCTCCTGCTGATTCTGTTTCCCGAGAGAACCCTGACTAATACAGATGGCAAAGAAGGAAATCTAACAGAGCATATTTAATGGCAGTTGTAGAAGAAAAATAAAACTTTACTAATTAAACCTTTCTGACTTTAGCACATTTAATGAGAAGGCACAGTCCACAAGACCACCCTCATTTCTGAGGCATATTGCAAATTTGAGTGTCCCAGCACCATTCTTAGGTTTGATAATTCACTAGAAGGATTCACAGAACCCACTAAAAGATGTTATGCTCATGGTTATGGTTTAATACAGCTAAAAGATACCAATTAAAAATCAGCCAATGGAAGAAGTATGTAGGGCAGAGTCCAGGAAAGTTCCAAAAGTGGAGCTTCCAGTTGTCCTATCCCTGTGGACTCATGGACAGCACTACTTCCCCATTGTCAGCGTGTGACAATACACACAGAATATTGCCAGCCAGGTAAGCTCACCTGAACCTTGGTCTCCAGAGTTTTTATTGGGGCTCTGCTATGTAGGCATAGTTGACTACCCACCTAAGCTGATCTCAGTCCCTAGCCCTTACGGAGGTCAAGCTCATACCATGTAATCCAAAGCCTCCACTCTAAAGCATACTATTATATCTCAAAACCTCCAGGTAAACAAAGGCACTTTTATCAGACAAAACATTCTAAGGGTTTAGAGATTACCTCCCAGGGGCTGAGGGCAAAGGCCAGACCTTTCTTTGGGCAAGGCTAAATTCTTTACTACCAAGTAGCAATTACAAAAAAAGTCACAAACAGGATCCTGGCTTAAACATAAATATATATATATATCTTGGGGAGGATCACTAGTGCAGGGTGCCAGTGATGGGAGGATGCATGGGAGGGGGTTCACCTAGGGCATGCTTCTAAGGCATACGAATATGTTCAAGTGTTCATGGGGCATTGTTCAGCGGGTGAAGATCCACACAATAACTGAAAGAATATTAGATTCCCATCCTAGGGAGTTCTGCCACATTCTCTAATAGGACAGCAAGAATCCCCCAAGTGCAAATGCAGTGCCTAGTGAAGTAAGAGAGACCATTACACCAGGCCCTTGACAGTGATGACTGTACTTATGAAACCTTTCTTGTGAAATTGAAACTTAGCCTAGTATTATATATTGCCTAAGAGTTACCTCCTGAAAGCCTTCTTGTTGCTCAAATGTGGCCTCTCTCTAAGCCAAACTCAGCATATAAACACACTACCTACCCCTCCCCACTGCCCCAGCATGGGACATGACTCCCGGGGTGAGCCTCCCTAGCACTGAGGTATTATTACCAAGCAACAACTAGCAATGCATCTGGAAAAAGACCTTGACCAAGAGGGAGAAATGGTAAATACAAATGAGTTTTTATGGATAAGAGATTTCAAAGTGAGTCAGGAGGTCATTCCAAAGGTTACATTTATGCAAGTCTCATCAGGATCTCATTGACTGCCACAGTAAACACTCCTCAAATAGTGGGGCTCCTGAGGACTCTAGAGATATCCAGAAACTATAAGCAGAGCAGACAGCTCAGGAACTTGACATCCTGTCAGTGGGCCTTACTTTGGAATTTATGCTACCCAGTGTAACAAAGTTAGACTCATTTATAGGTTTTCTACACATGGCTCTTCTGCCCCTTTTATTTGCCCCTTAATTAGCACATACTTGATAAATATATGTCTCAGAGACTTAAATCTTTGATCCATCCATATGCCAGTTGAGCCTTGAATTTCAGCATAGTTGCAACACCTACTTTCCAGTTCATTGCACTCACCCAGGACAACTAACAAGGAGATGATGATGGCCAACACACATCCCAAGGATTAAAAGTATCTGCAACTGCAAGCAAGATAGCGCCACCCATCTGCCCCATGGGATCTAAACCCCTCTCAATTAGAAACAGAGTAAGCATCACCATCCCCAAATCCTCAAGATTGGGGAATGAACAGTGGACTAAAGTAGACTTATTATTATTCTACTATAGACTTATTATTCTAGCAATGGAAGAACTCTTATCATTGATATAAAGGCAGTGGCCATCAGAGGCTCTGAGGGATGGGAGAGGGAAAAATAGGTGTAATGTGGGGGCATTTTCGGGACATTGGAGTTGTCCTGCATGACATTGCAGTGACACATACAAGCCATTGTATATTTTGTCATAACCTATAAAATTGTGCAGGACAGAGTATAAACTATAATGTAAACTGTAATCCATGGTTAGTAGCAATGCTTCAAATATGTATATGTCACAGCCCATACATCTAAGATTCCTTTCTAGTCAAATCCAGTTTTAATGTGAAATCAGGTGAAATAAGTTTAGAAAAAGTCTAAAAATACTTTATAAACAATTAAAATATTAATTATAAAGTTGAGGGCTGTTTTTAAAGGAAAGCAAACTAATGTAAATGAAACTGAGACCAGGAAACTGATGTTACTAGGAAACCATATTTATTAGACATCTTCAATGTGCTAAGTGGTTTTGGAGGCATAAGAAGAATTAGAAGATATGGTTCCTATTCTTGGGATGCTTAAAATCCAGCTAGATAAAATAAGTCCATGCTTAAAAGAAAATAAGACAATAGAGAAGTGAATAATAGAGAAAATTAAGCATACTCAAGTTCTATAGGGAAATGTACACATGTGTAATAAGGTAAGAGGATATAGTCCTATAGGGAAATGTACACATGTGAAGGTAGAAGCATAGTGAAGAGGATTTATATAAAGAAGAAACAGACTGTATTAGTCTGCCAAAGGGGTGCTGATGCAAAGTACTAGAAATCTGTTGGCTTTTATAAAGGGAATTTATTTGAGGTAAAAGCTTACAGTTATAAGGCCTTAAAGAGTACCCAACTCAAAGTTACTTTTCTTACCAAAGTCTGTTGCCACATATTGAAACAATTTGGCGGGTCATGTCTGCGAGGGTTCAGTCTTCCTCTCTCTCTTAAGGTTCCCTGGACCCAGCTTCTTCTGATCTCAGCTGTAGGCTAAAGGGTTCATTTCTTGGCCTTCTTAGCTGCTCAGGGCTCTGGTCTCTTCCATTGCAAACTGTCAGGCAAATGGCTTATCTCTCTCTGAGGCCCCAGGATCAAGTTCTCGCCTCTGCCATGTCTATGGAGCACTCTCTATTCTGGTGTATTTTCTGTGTGTCTCCTTGAGTGTCCGTTTATATAGCCCACAAAGAGGGCATGGACTCAAACTGAGTCACCCTTATGATGTGGTCAAATCAAAGCCCTAACCTTAACATAATTTAATCAAAGGCATCTTAGCTGAATCTAATATGATCAAAGTTTATCACACCCAGAGGAAAAGATTAGTATACAAACATAATGTCTTTTTGGGGTTCATAAACTATCTCAAACTGCCACATAGACCATCCAGAAAGAGAATATTGAAAACGTTTTTCTGATGCAGGTTACAAAGCCGAGACAGAGATGCTCCATGGTAGTCAATGGAGATTTCCATTATTCGGGTGTCTGTTGGCAGACTCATTATGGGGAAAGAAAAAAAAAAAAAAAAAGACGATCTAGGAAATTCTTACTGCTGGGAAGGATACCATGGGGAAATGGTTAACAGGGATCATTTTTGCTGACCAGAAAAGTAAAATCATTGGCAATCTAAATTTGTCAGGATACTTAAGAGAAAGAAGCAATGGTATTTTGGACTTGTAAATACTGAAGGAAATAAATGGAGATAACCTGAATGTTAATTTAAGAAAATATGTGTTTAACGATACATTAATGAAATAATGAAGACTGAAATGAAGCTCAATCATGGAAATGATGGAGAATTTTGGTAACAGAATTTCTTTTAATTCAAATTTTGACCAGCACAAGAAGCCCCTTTGTCTTTTTGACATATCAGGAGGCTTTTTGCTCTCCAAATGATATATGACCAGTTTTACATCTACCTATAAGACAATTCTTTGACCTGGGTTTCTTTTTTGAACCACCTTTGAGATTCCAGGATAACATTTCAAAATGTGTGAGTGGCAGAGTGTTATAAATGATGCACCTCTGGGAAAGAAGCCTTTCTGCCTTATTTCCCAGGTGGCTGGTTGTTGCATCATAACCCTGTCACCTACTTGTTGCAACTTGTGGATTTGCTGTTTATAGTCAGGGGACAATCTGAGAAGTTCTCCAGTTCTCCAGGTGTACCAAAGCATTTGAAAGAGAGAACACTGGGGAAGTCTCAATGTTCTGTTCAGGTTCGATTGTTTTGTCAGTACACATTAAATTATGCTGACCTAGATATTCCAATTTCAGCTATTTCCACATCATTTAGAAAAGCCTGATATCAGCAAGCATGTGGCCTGGAGAGCTGGGAGTATTAAACTGCGGTCCCACAAAGATTCTTCATCATTTTAACATGGCTTCAGCCATATTTAGCATATTCCTTCACTTTGGGTGTGATTCTGTCTGGTCCTTCCACTCACAACAGATGAAAATGATATCTGTAGGCAGGGTCAGGCCACCTCTGTCTTTATTCCTTATGTAGCAGTTTTCAATAAGAAACATTATTTTTTCCATGTAAAAGTGACAGTGCTGAGTTCTAAAACATGGTTCTAGGGCTGGTAAGTTTCTAAAGAAAATAACAGTCTATTTCAACCAAACCAGTTAGTCTTACCACAAAATGTAAGCTGAAGATTATCATGGACCACTAAACTGTCCAAACCAAAATTATAACTTCTGATTAAGTAGTATGTACGGCCTAGCCTGCTGAATCACCAGTGTGGAAACCCATTCCTGAAGAGTGTGGCACTGCAAGAAGGCATGGGTCATCACGGTTTGTGGAAACAATATTTTTTGGTTGTCTTCTTTTTTTAACCCTTCAGTAACTAACCTCATCCTCCAAATTCTGAAGCAAAAGTCCAATCAAGGCAATTGAGAAGGTGCAACCAGAGTCGGAAAGTAACAGGTAAGTTTTGGGGAGCAATAGGCAGCATTCATTGATTCATTCCATAAATGTTTATGTGCACATACTATGTGCTAGGCTCTGGGAAAAAAGATATGCCTATGAGATTGTTAAAGTATACTGATTCAACTTTAGAAAGATGTCTTTATTATCCATATATCTCAGAACATTAATCCTTGAGTGATCTCAGAGGTTATAAAAACTGATAAATGGGTCACTTAAGATGCTTTTGATAAAAACCCAATTCAAACTGATATTAACAATAAGGTTAATTTACTGGCTCACATGACTGAAACACCCAAAAATTATATAGAACCTGGAGATAGTTTAATTAGGGCTCTAGCTTCATTTTTTGCTAGTCCCTTGGCTCTTCCTTTCTCCAGGTGTCAGCTTTACTTTTAGGCTGGCTTTCCTCTTGGTGACAAAATGGATGCTATGTTTAGGATTCATATATTCATATCAGGTCATCCAAAAAAGAGAAAGAGTGCTTTCCAAACAATGTTCTACAGTCATTGGCCTACCTCTGCATTAATCCCAGTGACAAAAGGGGTGGGGTTTTGCTGGTTGATTTTGATCAATCAGGGTCCATGCCTGAAACTGGCGTGGAGATAATCTTAGTCAAACCACATGACTGCTCTTCCAATGGTGGGATAAATGCTAAGAGAGAACAAGGTCCACCACAGTAAATGTGAGCATTCATCTCAGATATCCAATGTTAGGAGCATAAGATTTACCTAACTCTTTCTCTTTAGGCAGAGAACTGATGAGTTATAGAAGAAAGAATATACTCACCTATATTCACAAAAACCTCAAAATATGCAGGACAGTTATAGAGATGACTTTATTTATCAATAACATTTCCTTGGACAGTCTAGGAAAGGTACAAGTTATAATGCCTGCTTCTGAGAACCTTGAAGGGTTTCCCAAGCCCATAGCCCCTTTCTAATGAGTTCCTCATTCACAGGACTCAATATTTGAACAAAGTGACCGTGAAAATTTGGCCAGAGATGACTAGTCCAAGTAGGAATACCTAATACAAAGGCAGCCAACTATTAACTGGCCTATCAGATAATCTAGAATAAGAGTTCAGCCCTACAGGGATCTCCTATACTGGATGGTGACTGGCTGACTGGTCACATCCTCTCGGGGAGCTGGAATGTAAGACACATATGTCAAGAACTGTGAAGAGACCTGAGCTTTGCAAGCTAACAATTTAGCCCACCATGGTTTCATGGGTTGCTGGCAGAAAACACAAAATGCCAGGGTCAGAGACAAAGGATTTATTACTTGCAGCACAGCAAGCAGTATCAGCTTCATATTTGTGTAAGTTCCCTTGTCCTCCTATTCTTCTTACTCCCAAAGGGGTGACATTGAGCAGCCCAGGTAGATGCTATGCATGCAGTAGATTTGCATCACAGCCAAGGAAATGCAAATTTAGTAAACCCAAATCTTTTATAATGGGTTACTAGCAAACCTTCCCTGCCTTTGTTGTCAAGGGAGACATTATCTTTATTATACTGACCAGCAAATAAACCTGCCCTCTGCTCCAGAAGGAGACACTAGATCTATCTTCCATGAGCTGTTCACTCTACAAACATCCTTGAAAAGACAATCCAGGACAAAATCTGACAATGCTTCTTCTCACAAGATGGGCAGAAATGGAAGTGATCCATGGAGAACTGTCTCCCAGCAGCAGCCCACAAGAGAAAGTTGTGGAAACAGAGACACAAAGAGTGGACAGCAAGTATTAACACGAGGCAGCAGAAGCTATGAGTTAGAGAGAAAGAAAATAGGAATGAAAGTTATTTTATAGCAGCAAGAGATAGTAAGAAAGGACATACTATCCTGATATTTATCCTGGTGATATTTATCAACTTGAACTAGAATCATATTTTCTCATCCAGATAGAATCATGCAATATTTATAAAGAAGTTATCAGTGAATGTAGGTAACAACCAATCCTGAGGATCATTTTGTTTGAAAGTGGATGGTTTCTCTCATTGTCCACTAATCCACCCCATTACCATAGTGAAGGAAATCAAGCTGGAACCTCTGGCTATAACATGCTTATGGGTTTTGTAGATTTGTATCATGTTGATATAGGCTAAACGCAGGAGGTGATTCACCTCAGAAAGCTAAGCTTTGGGAAACCATCTCTATCACAGTAGCTATTTATGTTAAAGAAATTTATTTTGCATTGCGTTTAGCTTCCTGCATTGTATCTCTTACTGTGCATCTTAATCCAACTTTCTCCTCTAGACAAGAGTTGTCTGTTGTTATATGTTACTGGTAATAATAGCCAGATGATTTTTTTTTTTTTTTAAAGATTTTATTTATTTATGCCCCCCTTGCTGCTTGTGCTCGCTGGGTCAGCTAACCACGCCGCGCGGGCAGGCTTGCCTTCACCAGGAGGCCCCGGGAACCGAACCCGGGGCCTCCCATATGGTAAACGGGAGCCCTACTGATTGAGCCACAGCCGCTTCCCATAGCCAGATGATTTTAGATAAAGTCAACGTAACAATTATCTCAAAGTGGAATACATATTTATTTTAGATATTAACCTGGCTTCTGTTTCCTATTTATCTAGTTATGGTTAGTGCATTGTAGTTCATCTCCAAAAACAAGTATCCCAAATGTTTTCTATTAAGTGTACACTCAAAACAGAGTTTAAGATGTTAAAGTTGTTACTACCTCTTATGTACATTGCATTAAGTATTTTATTCACTCCAACAACAACAACAAGTCCTGTTCATTGATAATTAGATGTTTTGCTTCATTTGGATTTCTTCCAACAATCCTTTGTTCGGATTCAGCTCTTATAATTAATTACCCTCTTGCCAAACAACTGAAAACTGAAGTCTGACCAAAGTACATTTCATCCCACACAGATGTCCTAGTTACTCCACAAAAGGCTAATTAATCATAAGAGGTGCTTTAGAGCAGGAGGTGCTGGAAGAAATTCAGACCTAGTTTCTGACAACATACGGAAACTACCATCATGCCTGTTGCTATTGAGCTCACACTGAGAGAATCGTTTCTTTGGAACAAAAATTCAACTGCACAAAATAGCTGGTGGATATAATATCTGCCTCAGATAATGGAGCATGCCACTTCCCAGTCATTGATGACTCAGAATCCCAGGCTGCCTGCGAGGGAAGGTCAGCACTGTTTATCCTCATTTAACAGAGTTGCCTGAAACTCCCGAATCATAACAATGGCAGAAGCAGTCTTCATTGTTCTCCTCTCTTTGGCTGGGTGCCATTTCATTATATGAATGAACTCCTCTCCAACCAAAACAGTCTACACACAGTCTTCCGAACACACCTTCCACTTCCACCATTTGTGGTTTTAGTTATGCTACTCCCCCAAATCCAGGAATAGCCTTGTCTTCTCCCAGTGTCTAGCTAAAGCCTATAATTCAAGAACCAGTTTGAATACCTTCTCCTCATAAACCTGTTGCCAGAATGCTTCCAACCCACAGGAAGTGCTTCTTCTTTTAACTCAGGAGCAGCTGTGATCTGGGCAGTGAAAATGTATGCAATGTTGGCCCTATTAAGTGTATAATTTTGAGCACTTTCTTTAACTCCCATGAGCCTCGGTTTTCTGTCCAATAAAATGGGAAGAATATGGGAAGCGGATGTAGATCAAGTGGTTGAGCACCTGCTTCCCATGTACAAGGTCCCAGGTTCAATCCCCAGTAATTCCTAAAAAAAGCAGGGTGGTGGTGAGGAGAATAATGACTTCTCTGTAGTCTTTATCTTGGAGATTAAATAGAATGAAATATATGAAAATGCTTGTCATTTTGTCCGTTGTTCAGCACACATTTCTTTACTTACTTGATAATTGGTTGTTCTTGCATTTTAGTTTTCTTTCTTCCTTTGTTTTTCTTGCCTTTAAGAAAAGGTATGATAAAAAATCACCTTGGTTGTCCTAAAGAAAATAATTATCTTCTGAGCAACCACCCTTAGCAGAACAGGAAGCTGGTTCCATTGTCCAGGAAAGGGAGTATCATAAGTTCTGTGTTTAAAAGACCTATGAGAAGACATTTCTAGACCCTGAAGAGGAAACTGGTGGGAGAGCAAAAAAGAAGAGAAGTCACGACTCTGAGCCCAAGAGTCTGCATCCACCCTAAGCAAGCATTGGGGAACCCATTTATAGACTGGAGGTGGCTGTGAATTGAAGAGGGTGAGAATTTGTTAGAACAAGGCACTCTGCCAGAGGGGCGTCCATAGGAGATGACCCCAATTTTGGATCCCCTCACCCACACCACATGTCCCCCTGCTACCAGTATACACTCTTGGACACTAAAGAGAGACTGGATATGGATTTCTAGGTCTCCTTGGGAATTGGGAACAGGGATTATCATTTCCGGGAAATTGAAGGGAAGTGACATCTGTTTACAGTCATAAATTGTCTCATCATGTGCCATAAACTGTTAGCATGCCTTTTCCCCCCAATTAGACTATAAGCTCCTGGGCCCAAAAACTAGTCTTTTTAATCATTAAGATTTCTATATTTTCCTTACAGCCTGGTCCAGCACTCAATGTACACTCAGATTCTGGTTTGTTTCCATAGGCTTCACTAGATGAGCCTCTTTCTCCTTCCCTCAGTCTTCCTTCCCTTCTTTATTGTTTAGCTATGACTTAAACCATATTAAAGTGGACTCTAAAGCAATATTGAGAATTCTATATGGTTGATATTTTCCCCTTACTGAATGATTTACTCCATTTCTCTTGGTAACTCCCATTGGAATAGAGGATTAATGAGCTTAGGGAGAGCTGGGACTGAGAAGGGAGCAGGGAAGAGGCTGAGATATCTGGCTATGTATGGGAAGCAAAAAATGCAATTTGGCTTTCAAGATTCTATGAGAAAAATGTGGCAATTCTAGTTCATGGTGGCAGAAGATGGTAATGTGTCTTCTGGAAAGACTCAGAGGGCCAGATCCTCCCAGCCTTCTTGTCCACTGTGATTATTTAGTTCTCATTTGGAAATCAATCTTGAACTGACAGTATATAGAAGATTTCCTTCCTGTTTGAGATGTCAACCTGCAAAACTTATTGATTGAAATAAATGCAATTTGCATTCCAAGCAACTTTATACAAGAGTTAAAATCCCTTTTCAAGTATGATTGTGCCCAGTCTTCAGAGATAGCAGGGTAGTTATCAATCTTCATGTTAAAGAGGCCAAAACTGAGTTGGTAAAGTCAAATATCAAGTTCAGCTGAATAGAATTGGAACCAAAATCCATCCTTTTTATATATGTAATTTTTATAATTATTATCATTCAATGGCATTTCTGATGCTGACACAGCCCACTGTGCAGAATTTGACCAGGTCCTGAAATGCAGCCAACAGGGAGGGAGACAATGTTTAAGAAAAATAATCCTGAGACCACAGCACTCCAAGTTTTAAAAGTCTTAAAATAAATACCAAATTTATTCATAATGGAAATAAATCACAGAATCCAAAGTACAAATTTATGTCCAGGGTGGCACCAGTAAACATCAGAAAAGGCCTTGCCAATGCAGATATCATCAGGTTCCAAAAGGAACATGTTCAATTTCAAGTCTTCTAAAAACCTTCTCATTATATTTACCCACTTTCCCAATTAATGGGTGTTTGAAGCCCTTAAAAACTTTTTCACTGCTCTAATTTTATAGTTAATGAAATATATACATATAGAGATAAATGAGACAGAGATATATAGAGCTAGATATATGTCTTGTCTATCTCCCCAGCTAGATGCTGAGCTGCTCGAGCTGAAATACATTTCTATCTCCCAGGTAGATAACTACAAAGGTTTGCTCCTGGAAAGGCCTCCATAAATGCCCATTGATTGATGACTCAATGGAAATATACAAGCTAATTCTGAATGGGTGAAAAAGTCATGCTAAGCTTGAGAAATCATCCCACAGCCTTACCCTTCCAAACTGTACAAAACAGGTATGCTTCCTAATTGTGTAAAAGCATAAATGCTAGTGCTATACATAACTCTGAAGAGAAGCAAGGCCTTCAGTCCTCAAGAGAACATATCACAGAACTAGCAAGCAATGATGGCTTTCAAAAACAGGCCAGACATGGTTTCCCTATACATGGCTCTTCTGTCTTTCTATTTGAATCTATAATTAGTATTAGAGTTGGTGGGTATACATCCAAGAGACTTAAATCTTTGGGCTGTACGTGTGCCAACTGAGCCCTGAATCTCAACGGAGTTGCAATACCTACTCTCCAGTTCATTGATCTCACCCATGATGATGGACAACTACCATTCCTAGGACCCAAGAGAGTCTATAACTGCAAGGAAGAGAGTCTCATCCATTTGCCCTATGGGATCACAGTCCCCTTGCAATTAGAGATAGAGTGGACATCACCATCCCAAAACCCTCAGGATTGGGGAATGAACTATGGACTAAAGTAGCCTTACTGGTATTCTACTATAGACTTATTGTGATTCTAGCAATGGAAGAAATTATATCATTGATGTGGAGGCAGTGGCCACTGGACGTTCTGAGGGAGGGAGAGGGAAAAACAGGTGTAATACGGGTGCATTTTTGGGACTTGGGACTCGTCCTGAATGACATTGCAATGACAGATATAGGCCATAACCTTGCCATAATCTTGCCATAACCTACAAAATTGGGTGGGAGAGAGTGTAAGCTACAATGTAAACTTTAATCCATGCTTAGTGGCAATGATCCAAAATGTGTTCATCAATTGCAAAGAATGTATCTCACTAATGAAGGATGTTGTTAATGTGGGAAAATGTGGGAGGTGTGGGAGCAGGGCAAATGGGAATCCCCTATATTTTTTATGTGACATTTGTATAATCTAAGTATCTTTAAAAAAAATAAAAATTAAAAAAAAAAAAAAAGAAATTAGGAAAAGCTGAAAATCAATGACCTAAGGATCCAAATCAGGAAAATTAGGGAAAAACATAGAATCAAAATCAAATAAAACAAAATATGTAAATAATAATAGTTTAAAAAAGGCAAGACAGGCAGCAAGGAGCAAGAGAAAGGCCACTGCTGTAATAACATTTAACCGCAACCCTATGGTCCACAGCCAGGGTGCAGGTTGCCATTTCTTTTCCCCAATGATTTAAAATGATGTAATTGGAGTGGAGTTTGGCATCAGAAAGATCTAGGTTCAAGTCCTAGCCCTGTCTCTTATCACATGGGAACTTGAGCAAGTTACTAAATTTCTCTACTTCTCATCTTCCTCATCTGTAAAACTAGGTGGAATAACAGCTTCGTTGTGAGAATGAAATAGGCTAATTCACTCAAAGCACACTGACATGAATTGAGAATTCAAAAAATGTTCGTTTCTTTCCCTTTTTGACTTCCGTCTCTACCAAGGCATGGTTTCTCCATGAAGAATTCCTTGCACAGGCTGCATAGATCACTAAATGATCCCACTTCTTTGGATCCCATTCTAAATTGTTCAAATTTTAGAAATCTGTATATCCTCTTGATATATGCAAAGTTTTACTTACCCTACACTTGCCTGTTGGGATTTACAGCTTTGATTCCTAATACGGGATGGAATTTTAATGGACAAATAGTACAGGAATATTGCCCTAATCTCTCTCCCCATGCTACAAAGAACACTGAAGACCAGCTCACATGTCTGTATGTGTGTGTATGAGTGAGTGTGTGGGTGTGTTTCCGAGTAGAATTTCCATTCACTGCTCTCCTGTTACTTAACCACTACTGTAGAATTGAATTATTCCCAGAAGTCATAGACAAGTCAAATCAGCTGTTTTACTTTAAAGGAACAAGATACAACCTAATGCCCCAAACAGAAAACTGGAGAAAGAAGAAATTGTTTGGGTGGCTAAGCAATCACTGAAGTTCTTGCCAGAAACCCAAGTCAGCTTCTCACCACCTGATTGTTTTACGATGGGAAGCATGAATGACACATCTGTTTTGTGATTTATCAATTAAACCAAATTGCTTGGTGCTTGCTAAACCTCTGCATTTGACTATGGGGACCCAGCATTTGGAAGGGCAGGAAATAAAAGAGGCACATTTTAGGCTCCTTTTGCTTTTTAGTCTGTCTGCATCCTATCAAAAACCCACCAGACTTGCTCAAACAAGTTGCCCAATTTGTACCATTTATTAGACAAAGGGAGCTACATGGCTCAAGATGCCTGTGGCAGGAGAACATTTCTGCAATTATCTTTTACTCTGTGATAGAAAGAAGACAGTCGGCAAAGCTTGTGTAGCATACCTCCAAAGAAGCCGCAATGGGAACTGTGGGAAACTTTGAAAATAAAATAAAATAAAAAATGAAGAAAAGGGGAATATGATATGCAAAAAAAATTTTAAATGAGTGGAAAAAGAATTCAAGATATTTACGACCTACCTGTAAATGAATTTCCTGGGTTACCTTTTTTATATTCTGCAGTTTCATTTTCTTGATATAAATTACATTCTTCTAAATTGATTTGGTCCAGTGCCCATCACATACACACACATATACAATCACATTCAAAGAGGCTGAAAAAATCTTTTGTAGTCATAAAATCTGGACTACTGAAGAGATCAGACATCTTAGGGTAACCTTCCAGGATTTGCTACTTTTCCCTTTCTGAAACATGACATTTTGACACACATAGGTCATTCTCTGACAAAGACAGCAGAGCTCAGCAACTTCTTTATAAGAAGAACTCAGGCATTAATTTCTAACAAAGCTCACCCATTCTTGTATCTGGCAGCACAATGCATCCAGACACCCCCACATGCGTGCATTTGTGCATGTACACACGTGCTGCAATTCTGCTCTATCAGCCTCAAGTCTTTCCAACTTGGCTCTGGGAGAAACAGACTAAATATCTTAACCACATTTACATTTTCTGTTCTCAGAACAACCTTATTAGAGCCACGGTTTCACTTTCATTCTGTTCTTCCAGAAAAAGAAAATTCACTTGGATAGAGGAAAGTGTGGTACAACGGCTAGAAAAGGATACAAGAGCTAATTGAAAAAGCACTTCACCTTTGACTTGAATTAAAGGCAGCAATGAGCAAAATTGCTGGCTGTCATCTCTCTGTGTTAAGTACTAAGGATACAAGATAAATAAGACCACTGTTCTCATAGAATTTACAGAGAGTGACAGAAACAGACAAGTCAAGAGGCAATTTCAGGACAGTGTGATAAGTGCTAAAAGAGGAGTGAGTAAAGGATGCCCATGGAGTACAGAGGGGAGCCTCTAACCCAGGAAGCTCCTTAGGAGTCAGCCAGAGGAAGACCATGGTCAGGAAAGAGAGCCCAGCCAGGCATCCCTGGTGGCTCCTTGTGGCCAGGGTATATGCAGAATTCAACAGCGAGTGAGTGGTGGCTTACTAGGTTATGCAGAAAGTAGGTCAGATAATGTAACTCATATAGGTCTGATAAAGATTTGAGGAGTCAGAGAAGTACTTTAAGCAGGGAAGTGACATGATCAGATTTGCCATTTAGAAAGAGCACTTTGGCTGCTATGGATAGAACTACAGAATTGGAGAAAACATTTAGAAATGAGGAGACCAGTAGAAGGCAATTGAAGAAGTCCAGGGAAGAGAAGATGGTGGCCTGGTTAACAGACTTAGCAGTAGAGACAGAGACAAGTGGATGGATTCAAGAGATACCAAGGAAGCAGAATCCCTACCTTCCCTCAGACATGGGAATATGAATGATGTGCTGGGAGTGGGGGGGTGAGACATTTTGCCTAAGATTCTTCAAATGCAAATTATCATACTAAAATTTCTCTTAGAAAATCACTGTCTCTCATTCATCTTCTTTGTTGGAATTCTTGGTAATTGAAAGAAATATGGAATTGATCATTTACTTTGAACCCAGAATACAAAAGGTCACACAGCTCTCCTGGCCAATACAAATAGCGCACTTTGTAACCATCCAACATGTATTTTCCCCAGGATCTGCACAGCCACTATTTCACTCCTGGTATTTGCTCATCATTCCACTTTCTCAAAGTGAATGAGTGAGCAAATAGCAATCAATGTTCCCAATAAAAGTTTTAAGAGATAATTACAGTAACGGGAAGTATAGTTATTACAATAGTCATGCTGGGTTTGTTGTGATGCTAGTAATCACACCGAGTTTTCTGATTTCATGTAAATTGCAGGTACCTTTACTCCTGTAGGAATCTCTATTAATAGATAATATCATTATGCTAATAGCAGCTTAAAGTATAATTTAAGAATTTCAAGTGTTCTAAGCCAGATATTTAAAAACACTATAGGGATGCGGCTGTGGCTCAATCAGTGGGGCTCCCGTTTACCATATGGGAGGCCCCGGGTTCGGTTCCCGGGGCCTCCTGGTGGGGGCAGGCCCGCCCGCATGGCGTGGTTGGCTGACCCAGCGAGCGCGAGAAGCAAGGGGGGGATAAATGAATGAATAAATAAAATCTTTAAAAAAATTTAAAAAAATAAATAAATAAATAAAAACACTATAATAACCTAACAGACATGAGCCAAAAAATAAATCTTATCACACTGAAGAAAATTATTTTTAAAGAGAGACACCTGCAATTTACCCACAAAAATAAGAGCTATACTACTTGGGGCTAAATGATTAAATGTATGCAAGTTTTTTCAATTACTCAACAAAATAATAGGTTCAAAATGTTCCACTATCTGCATTCTGGTTTATTGTTAATCTGTAAGTGAACACACACACACCCTACGATTATAAAATATGCATATGAATACCACCATTTAGTCATTCATTCAAAAAGATATTTACTAAGCACCTACCTTGTGCCCAACACTTTGCTAGGCACTGGGGATCCAAAAAAAAAAAAAAAAAAAGAACATGCTCACAGGCTGGAAGGGGCAACATACATTCAAATAAGTATGATATTGAGATTTGGGCTAAGTAGAGCTATGTACAAGGCACTTCAGTATTCTAGAGCAAGATAACCTTAACTCAATCACAGAGGGCTTCTGTGACAGTCTGAAAGTCTTTTATGAATCCCAAAAAGAGAAAGATTGTTTTTTAACTAATCCATTTTTGTGGGTGTAAGACCCTTTTGTTTGGACTACATCAGTGAGGCGTGACTCAGGTTGAGTCTCAGCCCTCTTGCTGAGTCTGATACAAACAGAGACACAGTGGAAAAGGAAGCCACCACATTTGATCCTGCAATGTGAGAGAAAGGACTCAAGGTTTGTCCAAAGCTGAGCTCAAGGAGACACTCAAAGAGCTGAGGCCCAGGAAGAGACGAGCCATATGCCTGATAGCTCACAGCTGAACTTGGGAAGAAAGCAGAGCAGCTGAGACTGAGAAAGACAAACCCTATGCCTGGTTGCCCACAGCTGAGCTCCAGGAAATGGTAGATTCTAGAGGGGAAGGCAGAGACCTAGGCAGAAATCGGCAGCCATCTTGCTTTACCACATGGTAGGACCCTGAGAAAGTATCTCTGCTGATGCCTTAATTTGGACATTTTGTTACCATAAAGATGGCTATTTCCAATAGACAAGCCTGCCCAATCCCGCACTACAAAGGACAAATGTCTTTTAGTGAGAAGGTGGTATATTGCAAGTGCACAAGCAAGGAACTAGGAGAATCTCCCCAAAACCAGTTCAAAGTGAAAATGGGAGCTAGGATATTTAAAAGGAAAAAGAAAAGAAAGGGGGTAGTTGAGAAGAAAAACAAGTAAAAAAGAAAACAAATGGTGCCAGAGATCTTGTGAGAAGGGTACATGCAATTTCTCAGTCCTGTGTTGTCTCAAGCACATCCAACTTGTCCTTGATTTCAGCAGTTAATAAACCACAGTTTAGATATAGTTATGCAGGTGCAAGGTCTTCGTGGCTCCCTCCTCAGACAACCAGTCAAGGATATCAAACTTTTTGTCTTTGGGAAAAGTTACAGATTTACACCATTCTGTCTGGTTTTGCTTTGAGATGTTACCTTATTCCTGCAAGCAAAACTGAGAAGGTCTGGTTAATATCCTTCAGGGAACTAAGTGCAAAAAGTAAACTTTTAAAATTAGATTAATAGAAAACCAAGCTCAATTAGTTTTAGCATTTTCAAAGTTGCTTAAGTGAAGAAATTTCAATAAACACATTTTTCAGCTATCAAATCCCTGCTTGTGTTTATACTCTTCTTATTCTTAAGAAGATATGGTTCATAAATATTCCTCATGTAAGGAAAATGGGTGAAGGTCTCATCTTTTGTAGTTACTTCCTGCTGATTAAGGACAAAGAAAATTCTCATATCAAACCCACAAAAGCAATATAGGCAACAATTAGACAAAAATAAAGACAGTACTTAAGAGAGCTAGGGGAGATTATCATATTCTTCAGGTACAGTACTTAATACTAATCAATGCACATGTTTCTCTTTGAGCTGCAGTTAATATATCTAAACTCCAGGTTTGCAATACCTTACATGTTGCTCCTCCATGGAAGCAGACCTTAATGCCAATTGTATCTATTTAGGGTCTACTCACATTACTCTGGAGATTATTGCTCCACATGGTATATCCTTCACACAGCCAGCATACTGCAGAGGCTCCACTGTTCCACAAGCTTTGTGCATAGCACCCTCTGGTTATATGAAATAGATCCAGTCTAGAGGCAATATTGAGCCATCACTGGCTGGCAGAGCCACAGGAGTTGGAAGAAACCACATATTTCCATTTACTTCAGGAGCATGCCCAGATGTGGCAGACACTTTTATTGTTTTAGGGGTTGCAGTGACTGACCTAGCCAATAACTCAAATGGAAAGGCACCATCATGGTACTGGGGGCCTGGTTTAAATGTACAAGAGAGTCTGACAACACTGAAAGAACCAAATTTTAGTTTTTCATCAGTATATTACTTGATACTAAGGATGTTAACACTTTATAGACAGATCCATCAAATCTTACCCAACTTTGACCACAAATATTCCTTTTCCATGCACCTTCTGCACTTTTTGTATCCATTCAGATTTTGTTCCACATTTTCCTCTTTCTTCATAACCAGTCATTTTATCTTAGGACAAAAACACTTTCTATTTCCTTAATAATAATAATAAAAAATACATTATATACATCTTTTGATCTTAAGTTAACAAAAGGATTTTGGAAACTCTCTCCACACAAACCTCTTACAATATACAATTACCATCAAAATTAAACAAACTTGTCAGAATAATGATTCAGTTTGGTTATATGCAAACACAGCTTCTCTTCATTTCAAATACTTAGTAGCATGCAATACTAGAACATTGATAGCTCATAGGGATCTTTAGTTTACTATTTTAACAGTATTTCAGAGAGATATATTATGAAACATTTACAAGGATACATTTCTGAAACAGTATTCTGGAGGCAAGTTGGTAGGGGAGGCTAGTTGCTATCAGGGTGAAGCTATAATTTAATTTCAGCCTTACAAAAGCAGCTAGCATTTTTTCTATTTTTTTCTCCCTCTTTTACTATCATAGAGTTGTCTGGTTCAAAAGTTACCAAACTTAAACAGTACCAATTTTATTAATGTGGCTATCCAGATCTAATTAGAATTAACATGGAAACAAAACAGAGAAAATTAATGTTGCTAAGTTTTTCCACTTTTCTAGTAGTTAAACTAATTCCTATTGTTATTTATTTTATAAAACAAATTCAGCTGTCAGATAGTATTGAAATTTAAAGACTCATTTTAGATTACTTTTCACTGTTATCCAATTTACATGTTGGCCAGGCAACATTGCAATAGAAAATATATTTTCTTTTCTTAAGGGAGTCTCCTCCAAATTTAGACCAATTTTCTATTATACAGCCCAGAGAAGATATAGCCAGCACATTCTGAGAGTTTCCCATGGCTAGGCAACACCAACAGAAGTTACAAAAACAGAACAAAAGAATAACAACTCCTCAAAATCAACAGATTCCCCCAATTTCAAAGCAAAATGCAATTCCAAATTCAACAGGGAAACTCCCAAATCTGAGAGCATGCATAATGGGACTCAAACCTACCAGGTCCATATTCATGACCTCAGATCAATTCAAACTTCAACAGTTTTTTCAGCAGGACTAGACCAACAAAGGTAATCTAACAGTCTCCCCAGGACCAGCAGACCAACAAAGCTAATTCAAAAGTCCCCTCTGAATGAGCAGACCATCAAAGTGAAAGTAAGCAAAGATCATAACAAAAAGAGAGAATTTTACACATTTACCTAGCACAGGGAAAGACCTAGATTCAGAATCACCTTCACATGAAGTGCCCAGTGTCCACCCACAGCAGAAATCTCGCCCGGAACTTCCAGCCTCGGTCCTCCAGGGAAATCCCAGGGCAGCTGGTAGGCATGGAGCTGAAGGATCCAGGGAAGCCCCACAGCCAACAAGACATGGATTGGGGTTGCTCTGAGGGCTGCATCCCAGAGCTGCATGGGTCCTACTGTAGTCGCCAAATTGTTACAATAAGGACAGCTATTTCCAACAGACAGGTCCACTCAATCCTGCACTACAAAGGACAAACATGTTTTTAGTGAGACGATTTATTGAGAGTGCACAAGCAAGGAACTGGGGGAATCTTCCCAAAACCAGTTCAAAGTGAAAATGGGAGCTAGGGTTTTTATAAGGGGGAAAGGGGGGGGGGGGTAGTTGAGAAGAAAAACAAGTAAAAAAGAAAACAAGTGATGCCAGAAGTCTTGTGAGAAGGGTACAGCAATTTCTCAGTCTTGTGTTGTCTCAAGCACATCCAACTTGTTCTTGATTTCAGCAGTTAATAAACCACAGCTTAGACATAGTTGTGCAGGTGCAAGGCCTTCATGGCTCCTTTCTCAGACAACCACTCAAGAATATCAAACTTTTTGTCTCTGGGAAAAGTTACAGATTTACACCATTCTGTCTGGTTTTGCTTTGAGACGTTACCTTATTCCTGCAAGCAAAACTGAGAAGGTCTGGTTAATATCCTTCAGGGAACTAAGTGCAAAAAGTAAACTTCTAAAATTAGATTAATAGAAAACCAAGCTCAATTAGTTTTAGAACTTTCAAAGCTGCTTAAGTGAAGAAATTTCAATAAGCATATTGTCCAGCTATCAATTTCATGGCCTCAGAACTGTAAGCTTTTACCCTAAATAAAATTCCCATTATAAAAGCCAACCCATTGGGGAAATAATCCAAGAAAAGAAGAAAAGACTGTTCAAGGGTACAGAGGTCCCAAAGCCCATGGTGTGAGCTGAGAACTGCGAGGCTGGAACAGAAGGGCCATTAGGCAAGGGTCAGGAGAAGATGGCAGAGGGCTTGGTATGCCACAGTGAGGACACTGAGGCAGGGAAGAAGCATACATAGGGAATCTTTTGCTTGATCTTCCGAAAAAGAGAATCTATATGTCCAGGACACTGGTATGTTTTTGGTTTTTGTTTTTTTATTTTTTTTCCACTTTATTTTGTACATTTAATAATTGAAAATATAAACAATTAAAAACTAAAAAGAAAACAAGGTTGAGTAAAAACATACATTTCTCAATTAAATGCATTGGGTACATATAAATTTTTTTTAAATCATACAATATGTTACACAATATATTTGGTTCATAATAACACAATTATACAGTATTTGTCTTTTTGTGTCTGGCTTGCTTCGCTCAACATAATGTCCTCCAGGTTCATCCATGCTGTCATGTGCTTTACGACTTCATTAGTTCTCACAGCTGCATAATATTCCGTTGTGTGAATAGACCACAGTTTGTTTATCCATTCTTCTGCTGATGGACATCTAGGTTGTTTCCAACTTTTGGCAATCGTGAATAATGTCACTATGAACATTGGTGTGCAGATGTCTGTTCGTGTCACTGCTCTCAGTTCTTCTGGATATATACCCAGCAGTGGTATTGCAGGGTCACATGGTAAGTCTATATTCAACCTCTTTAGGACCTGCCAAACAGTCCTCCACAGTGGCTACACCATTCTGCATTCCCATCAACAGTGAAGAAGTGTTCCTATCTCTCCACATCCTCTCCAACCCTTGTAGTTCTCTGTCTTTTTTATAGTGGCCATTCTGATAGGTGTGAAACAATATCTCATTATAGTTATGATTTGCATTTCCCTAATCATGAATGATGTTGAGCATTTCTTCATGTGTTTTGTTTTTTTGTTTTTTTGTTTTGTTTTGTTTTGTTGCCATTTGTATTTCTTCTTTGGACAAATGTCTGTTCAAGTCTTTTGCCCATTTATTAATTGGATTGTGTTGCAGCTGGGCAGTCTGATGTAATTATGAATTCCAAAAATATAATTGGATCATGCTTGTAAACTGATCTGTTAATCTGGACATGATTAACTTATGATTAGGGCATTGACTGGGCCACGTCAGTAGGGCGTTGAGCCCCACCCCCTTGGTGGGTGGGGAATCGAATATAAAAGCCAAGGCAAAGAACAGAATTGAAGTCGTTTTTGAGAAGCAGTTTTGATGTTGGAGAAAAGGCCCCAGAAGAAGAAAAGTGAGCCGTTTGTCTGATAGTCTACAGCTGACCTTGCGGAGGAACCAGAAGAGCTAAGCCCGAAGAGAAACGCAGCCCCGGGAAGAGAGGAACACAAGAAGCCTGAACCCTGGCAAACATAGGCAGCTGTCTTGCTCCAACACATGGCAATGAACTGTGGTGAGAGAAGAAACTTAATGCTTTATGGCCTGGTATCTGTGGACTTCTACCCCAAATAAATACCCTTTATAAAGACCAACCCATTTTTGGTATTTCACATTAGCACCCCTTTGGCTGACTAATACAGGTTGTTTGTCTTTTTATTGTTGAGTTGTAACATCTTTTTATATATCCTGGATATTAAACTCTTATTGTATATGTGATTTCCAAATATTTTCTCCCAACGAGTTGGCTGCCTTTTCACCCTTTTGACAAAATCCTGTGAGGTGCAAAAGTGTTTAATTTTCAGGAGGTCCCATTTATCTATTTTCTCCTTTGTTGCACATGCTTTGGGTGTAAGGTCCAAGAAACCACCACCTACTACAAGGTCTTGAAGATGTTTCCCTACATTTTCTTTTAGTAGTTTTATGGTCCTGGCTTTTATATTTAGGTCTTTGGTCCATTTTGAGTTGATTCTTGTATAGGGAGTGAGAGAGGGGTCCTCTTTCATTCTTTTGGTTATATATATCCAGTTCTCCCAGCACCATTTGTTGAAGAGACTGTTTTGTCCTGTTAACATTAACTTGGTAGGTTTATCAAAAACCAGTTGACTGTATAGGTGAGGGTTTATTTCTGGGTTCTCAATTCTATTCCACTGATCGATGTGTCTATCTTCATGCCAGTACCATGCTATTTTGACCACTGTAGCTTTGTAATATGTTTCAAGTCAGGCAGTGAAATTCCTCCCACATTGCTCTTCTTTTTTAGAATGCTTTTGACTATTCAGGTGCACTTTCCCTTCCAAACGAATTTGGTAATAGCCTTTTCTAATTATGTAAAGTAGGCTGTCAGGATTTTGATTGGTATTGCATTGAATCTATAAATCAGTTTGGGTAAGATTGACATCTTTATGATATTTATTCTTCCAATCCATGAACATGGAATGTCTTTCCATTTGTTTAGGTCTTTTAAAATTTCTTTTAGCATTGTTTTATAGTTTTCTGCATATAGGTCTTGTACTTCTTTGGTTAAATTAATTCCTAGGTAGTTGAGTCTTTGTTGCTATTGAAAATGGAGTCTCTGATTTCCTCCTCAGATTGTTACTAGTGTACAAAAACATTACTGATTTTTGAGTGTTGATCTTGTATTCTGCCACTTTGCTGAATTTGTTTATTAGCTCAAGCAGCTTTGTCGTGGATACTTCAGGCTTTTCTAAGTACAGGATCATGTCATCCACAAACAGTGAGAGTTTCACTTCCTCTTTTTTTCTTTGATGCCTTTTTGTTTTTGTTTTTGTTTTTGTTTTTTGTTTTTTGTTTTTTGTCTAATTGCCCTAGCTAGAACTACTAGTACAATATTGAGTAACAAAGGTGACAGTGGGCATTCTTGTCTTGTTCCCTATTGAGTATGATGTTGGCTGTGGGTTTTTCATACATGCCTTTTATCATATTGAGGAATTTTCCTTCTATTCCTATCTTTTGAAATGTTTTTATCAAAAAACAATGCTGGATTTTGTCGAATGCCTTTTCTGCATCGATTGAGATTATCATGTGGTTTTTTTCCTTCAATTTGTTAAGATGATGTATTACATTGATTGATTTTCTTATATTGAACCAGCCTTGCATACCAGGAATAAATCCCACTTGGTCATGATATATAAGTCTTCTGATATGCTGTTGGATTTGATTTGCAAGTATTTTTTTGAGAATTTTTGCATCTATGTTCGTTAGAGAGATTGCTCTATAAATTTCTTTTCTTGTAGTATCTTTAACTGCCTTTGGTATTAGGATGATGTTGGTTTCATAAAATGTGTTGGGTAGTTTTCCCTCCTCTTCAATTTTTTGGAAGAGTTTAAACAGAATTGGTGTTAATTCTTTTTGAAATGCTTGGTAGAATTCACCTGTGAGGCCATCTGGTCCTGGACTTTTCTTTGCTGGGAGATTTTTTATTCAATCTCCTTAAATGTGATTGGTTTGCTATTTTCTTGTATTCCTTGTAGCGTAAATGTAGGTTGGTTGTGCCTTTCTAGGAATTTGTTCATTTCATCTAGATTGTCTAGTTTGCTGGCATACGGTTACTCATAATATCTTCTTATGATTCTATTTATTTCTGCGGGGTCAGTTGTAACTTCCCCCCTTTTGTTTCTGATTGTATTGATTTGCATCTTCTCTCTTTTTTTCTTTGTTAGTCTAGCTAGGGGTTTGTCAATTTTATTGATTTTCTCAAAGAACCAGCTGTTGGTTTTGTTGATTTTCTCTGTTGTTTTTTTTTTGTTGTTGTTGTTCTCACTTTCATTTATTTCTGCTATAATCTTTATTATTTCTTTCCTTCTGCTTGCTTTGGGATTGGTTTGCTGTTTTTTTTCTAGTTTCTCTAGTTGTTCAGTTAAATCTTTGAGTTTAGCTCTTTCTTCTTTTTTAATATAAGCATTTAGGGTAATAAATTTCCCTCTCAAGACTGCCTTTGCTGTATCCCATAAGTTTTGATAAGTTGTGTTCTCATTTTCAGTTGTCTCAATATATTTACTGATTTCACTTTAATTTCTTCTTTGACCCACTAATTATTTAGGAGTGTGTTCTTCAGCCTCCACACATTTTTTTTTTTTTTTTTTACCGGGAGGTCCCAGGGATCGAACCCGGGTCCCTCCACATGGGAGACGGACACCCAACCAGTTGAGCCACATCCGACCCCCAACACATTTGTGAATTTACTTTTTTCCTGTCTATTATTCATTTCCAGTTTCATTCCATTATGATCTGAGAAGGTGCTTTGTATAATTTCAATCTTTTTATATTTATTGAGAGCTGCATTGTGCCCTAACATGTGGTCTATCCTGGAGAAAGATCCATGGGCACTTGAGAAGAATGTATAACCCGCTGAGTTTGGATGCAGTGTTCTGTATATGTCTGTTAGGTCTAACTTGTTTATCATATTGTTCAAGTTCTCTATTTCCTTGTTGATCTTCTGACTAGTTGTTCTATCTAATGATGTGAGTGGGGTGTTAAAGTCTCCAATGATTATTGTAGAAATGTCTCTTTTTCCCTTCAGTTTTGCCAGAGTTTGTCTCATATATTTTGGGACACCCTGGTTAGGTGTGTAGATATTTATGACTGTTATATCTTTTTGGTGGATCGTCCCTTTTATTAATATATAATGGCCTTTTGCATTTAAAGTCTGTTTTGTCTCATATTAGTGTAGCTACCTCTGCTCTTTACTAGTTACTATTCACGTGGAGTATCTTTTTCCAACCTTTCACTTTCAGCCGGTTTGTGTCCCTGGGTCTAAGGTGAGTTTTTGTAATCAGTATATGTATGGCTTATGTTTTTTTAATCCATTCTGTAAGCTTATATCTTTTGATTAGGGGGGTTAACCCATTCATATCCAATGATAGTACTGTAAATGCATTATTTACTTGCTCCATTTTATTCTTTGGTTTTCATATGTCATATCTTTTTTTTGTCTGTCTTTTTACTCTTCTTGTTATTCTTTCTGCTATTCTTTCTTCTTATACTCTCCTCCAAGCCTCTCTCTCCTGTCTTTTTCTTTCTGGTTCTAGGGCTTCCTTTAATATTTCCTGCAAAGGTGGATTCTTTTTTGCAAACTCTCTTAGTTTCTGTTTGTTTGTGAATATTTTATACTCACCTTCATATTTGAAGAATTCTCAGCTGGCAGTTTTTCTCTTTCAGTATCCTAATTGTATCATACCACTGTCTTCTCACCTCTGTGGTTTCTGAAGAGAAATCTGCACTAAGTCTTACTGAACATTCCTTGAATATGATGGTTTGCTTCTCCCTTGCTGCTCTGAGAATTTTCTCTTTATCTTTGGCATTTGACATTCTGAGTAGTATGTGTCTTGGACTAGGTCTATTCACATTTATTCTGATTGGGGTATGGTGTGCTTCTTGGACATGTAAGTTCATTTCTTTCATGAGAGTTGGGAAATTTTCAGCTATTATTTCCTCAAATACTTTTTCTGCTCCTTTTCCTTCTCTTCTCCTTCTGGAACTCCCATGACATGTATGTTGTTGTGTTTTGTGTTGCCATTCAACTCTCTGAGCCCCTGCTCAGTTTTTTCCATTCTTTTCTCTCTGTGTTCTTTTCTCTCTTCAATTTTAGCTGTTCTGTCTTCGGTATCATTGATTCTTTCTTCTATCATTTTTAGTCTGCTGTTGTATGCCTTAAATGTGTTTTTAATCTCACTTATTGTGTCTTTCATTCCCATGAGCTCTGTTACTTTTCTGTTCAGGATTTCAAATTATTCTTTGTGCTCACTCAGTGTCTTCTTGATGTCATTTATCTTTTTAATCATATTGTCTTTCAACTCATTAATTTGATTTTGGAAATTTGTTTGCATCTCGCTGATTGGTTCTCTCAAATTCTGCATCTCTTCTGGGGCTTTGATATATTCCTTTTCTTGAGCCATGGCTTCTATTTTCTTAGTATGGCTCATAATTTTTTGCTGATATCTAGGCATCTGATTAGGATGTAGTTTACTCAGATGCTCGATTTCTTTCTCTTTTGCAGGTATTTAGTGGCAGGAGGCTGTGTGTTACTACTGCTCTTTGATTCCTGGTTCAACCTGGATTGTTAGGATTGTCCTGCTGTTTGCTCAAAACTGGGTACTGGACCCAGTAATTGGTTGTAGAGCTGCTTCCTAGGGCCTTGGGGAGGGAGGCTATAGAGAATGGAAAGAGCCTCTCCTACTTACTTCTTATTTTCTTGCATGCACCACCTTGTTCTGCCAGCAGATGGTGCTCTTTGGCAGCTCTTAGTTCAATGCCTGGTCAGAGTGTATTTCTTGCAAGACAGCCTGGATCAATGTGATAGAGCCTCCTGTCTGGAGGCTAGGAGCCTTGTAATTCAAACTTTCCCTGAGAATTCTCTAGCCTTCTCTGGCAGCCGCCTCCCTTTTCAGAAATATTTTCACTCCCTTCTGAGTCCTCGACAATCAGTCCCTGTTAGTAGAGGAGGAGATTGGGAGGGTTGTATATCTTTAGTCCTTGCTGGTTCCCAAGGCAAACAATGGTGCAGCCCCAACCATCCTGAAAGGGTTCCTGGGACACAGCAGACCAAATTTGTAAGTCAAAAGCTGAGTCAGCTTAGGCTGTGTCCCTCTCTCTCCCCTTCCCCAGGGCATCCTCAACAATTAGTCCCAGCCAGAAGAGAGGGAGATTGCGAGGGCTGGATTTCTCCAGTCCTTTGCTGGCTCCAAGGTCAAACCACTGTGTGGTCCCAACTGGCCTGGAAGGGCTCATGGGACACAGCAGACCAAATTTGTGGGTCAGAAGCTGAGTCAGCCTTAGGTTGACTCTTTCTCCCCTTTCCTGGGGTGGTAAATCCCTGGAGCCCACTTTGTCTGTATTCGCAGGCCCAGAAGCCTGAGAATTCTAAAGTGTCTTTAGTGTGGGGGAGGGTGCTGGCAGCAGCAGCCACTGGTTACAAATCACAGTTCTGTCATTGCAATTTCCCTCCTTTGTCCCTCTCTCCTCTGGGCGGTGTCTAGCCTTCACCTGGTGTCCTAGACCCTAGAAGATCTTTTCCTATGCTGTTTCAAGCCTGTTCTCTAGCTATTTTTCTCTGTTTTTTATTTAGTCTATTACAACTCATGTTGTCCAAACCATGACATGGAGTAAACTACTGAAAACATGACTCCCCTCAAAAATTCAGGAAGTGGCCCCCTTTCCTCCTAACCCCCTTCACCTGACTAACTCAAAAACTCATCCTTCAGTCTTCCGCTTAAGTATCACTTCCTTAAGAAGCTTTCCCTGATCACTCTGATTAGTCAATAAGCACACATCCATCCTTAGGCATGTTGGGAGCTTTCTGTGGCCTGCTAGGGGTCATGTGTAGGCTGCTGGAAAGGGTCCTTTCCATTCCTCCACTCTTATCCACTCAACACACACACAAAACATGTTGAAAAGTCTCAATACTTACTCAAAGGGCTTGATTGGTATTATCTGGGAGATTCAGTTCATTATCTAGCTGATAATTTAATAGACAGAAAATAGTTTATTTCATTAACTCGAACTTCACAGTCCTAACTTAAAATCAGGGCACCAAGAAACTCTATTTGACCAGGAGTAGTAGAAAAGGGGTACTGGTGTGTGTGTGTGTGTGTGTGTGTGTGTGTGTGTAAGCAACTAACAGAGGTAGCAGAAGAGACTGTCCAAGACAGTGGGGGGACCTCTCAGTGGAGGGACAGTGGGATACACCAAAGAAAGTCCCAGGAAGGAGAAAAGAGTTGCTGAGGACTATCTATCTTATAGCACAGAGCATCAAGTCCTGCCTGTAGAAAATTCCAGAGCTGGTCAGTGGCCTGACAAAATAAATGCTGCAGAATAATTTCCTGTTTGAGTCTGTTCTTTTCAACTTTACCAGGAAGTGGTACCCAGTTTTAATATCATCAGTTTCTGCCACCCATGTTGCCCTTCAATCCCTTTAAAACAGTCTTCCCACCCGGCAGTTTTCAAATACCTGAAGCCCCACTCAATCATGGGAAGCAGTACTCAGCCATACATATTTAGGGATTTTAATCTTTCCACATAAATCACTCCCTCCAGCTCCTTAATCATGTGTGACAACTTGCAGTGACTGCATCTCGTGCTCTGATTTCCCTGAAAGGTCTTGCAAGCTAAGCAGGGTTAAGCTGAGTCAGTAACTTAGATGGAAGGCACAAGAACCACACAGGAAATGCATAAAATGAGTCAATAGACAACACAGGCTTCTAGGAATCTCTGCTCTGTCCCCCTGGAAATGGGGCTCCCCAAACTGTTTTCTGAATGAGGAGACAAGCCCACAAAAATCACAGCACACTCTCACCACCTGAGGAAACCGGGGAGTTAGACTATGGGTTCCTAAGAGCCCTTTCAGCTTTCATATACTCTGTGTTCATGCTCCCAATTTTTTAAAGAGACAGAGTTACATCAGACCCAGTTGAGTCAGTAAAGCAAGAGGGCTTTAAATCAAATTGGAGAATAATCTTGGACTTTATTAAATTCCTGGGCTACAGTTGCTCAGAAGGAACTGACATTTCAGCCCCTTCCTATTCTGCTTTTTTTTAAGATTTATTTTTTATTTATTTATCTCTTCCCTCCTCCCCCCCTCCCCCATTGTTTGCACTTGCTGTGTCTGTTCGTTGTGTGCTCATCTTTTTTTTGGAAGCACCGGAACTGAACCCAGGACTTCCCACGTGGGAGGGAGGTGCCTAATCACTTGGCCACCTCTGTTCCCTACTTTGTTGTATCTCTCATCATGTTTTCCTCCTGTGTCTCTTTGTTGTGTCATCTTGTTGTATCAGCTCACTGCGTCAGCTCGCTGTCTTGCTTATCTTCTTTAGGAGACATCAGGAACCGAACCCGGGACCTCCCATGTGGTAGGCTAGAGCTCAATCACTTGAACCACATCCACTTCCCCTATTCTGCTCTTAACATTACCATACCTCCATCCTTCCTGTTTTGTTTTGTTTTGTTTTTTAGGTACCAGGGCCGGGGATTGAATCTGGGACCTTGTATGTGGGAAGCTGGCACTCAACCAGCCATATCAGCTCCCCTGAGTTGGTTTTTTCATTTTTTGCTTGTTTTTTTTTTGTTTTTAGGAGACACCAGGAACCTAATCTGAGACCTCCCCTGTGGAAAGCAGGCGCTCAACTGCTTGAGCCACATCCACTCCCCCTTTCTGGTCTTTTAAACAGGGCCTCCTGGTGATAACTTCTGCTTCCTTTGCCTCAGGGAGGCTTGCACCTTTCCTCCGCTGGTTGTGATATAGGATATAATTCTGCACTTTGGCTTGATCTACTGATGCAGGACAAAAGAGAGGAACTCAAGTGCCCATTCTTAATTATAAGATAAGTAACATTTACCTGAATGCTTAATCATAATGGGCCCTCTTCTCAGTACTTCACTCAATAACCCTTTTTACACGTCACAGCAACCTTACAAAATAGATGAGGAAACAAGACACAGAAAGGGTAAGGAACTTGCCCAAGGTCATACGAGAAACAAGAGGCAATGCTGGGATTTGAAATTGAGAAGTCTGATTTGAGAGCCCATGATCTCCACTACTGTTGTTCTACCCTCTGGTGCTACTGAGATAGATCAGAGTTTCCACATAATAAGCGCTTACAAAAAAATGATAAAGGACCGCGGAAGATGATACTCTCTGGAGTAGGAGCAAAAGCCACTGGCTCTTCCTGGTAAATGGGAAGAACGTCAGGCAGTGAGGATGATTCAGTGGTGGTTAGAGATCATGACCTTTTACTCACTCCAGCCCAGCAGCCCATGTCAAGGTGTGGGGAAAGCAGAGAGTGACATCACTGACCAGAGAGTAGCTCAAGTGATAGTTATGAGTCTAAGCTGGTTGGTGGGGGGGCAGGCAAAGAAAGTAGGGACTGAAAGAAAGTACAGAGAGATCAAATCCTGGGTGTATCTCTACATGGATTATCTCACTTTAGCCTCACAGCAATCAGATGAGGTTTCACAATCATTTCCATTTTAAAGAAAATTTCCTTAGTTAAGTAAATTGTCTAAGATCACACAAACTCTAAGTGGCCAAGCTCCCATTCATGAGGCAACACTGCCTTCATGCATCCCTGAAGGATCAGTGAAGAGGAGAGAGATTCCAGATGCAAGAAACACCAAGGCCACTGGGCTTGCAGGGCTTGTCGGTGGGCACAAGCGAGGGGTATCTTCTTCCAAGCATGGAAATAGTGAAGGCTGAGTGAGCAACACACCCCTCTGCCAGTATCTCTAACACTAGAAGGCTTGGGTTGGAGCTAGAGTTCAGATCACAGCATGTCTAAAATAGCCATGTTGGTTTCCCCTGTAAGTGAATGCAAGCATTTTTCAGCAGCTCTGTGGGCTCCTTCTGGGCTTATGTTGTCTTTATAGTAAAACCATTTGCCTTGATTTTTAATTTTCTCCAACAATGGCTGGAGAGTAGTATTGCTCAGTATTGGGGACTGCTTGCAAACCCACGAATGCCCCGAGTATTTAAATGATCAAGGTTCTACAAAAAAGGAAAATATTGGAGATTGATACTTCATACAGTGAAAGAGCAAGGGCACAATGAACCTAAAGTGTAGCCTAATGGTTAAGAGCCAGAAAACTGCCATCAAGCTGCTTGGGTTCAGCTCCCATGGGTGCTTTTTGGTAGCTGGTGACCTTGGCAAGTTACTTAATCTCCCTTTGCCTCAGTTTTTTATCTGTAAAAAGGACTATTACTTGAACTTACCTCAGAAGGTTGTTGTGAAGATTAAATAAAACATATAAAGCACTTAGCACAGTGTCCAGGAACTAATAAGTGGTCAATAAATGCTAACTTTTATTAAGGCTCAAGCAAGGACTTCACTGATACTTCTAGTTGCTCAACGTCATCACTGATCAGCATTCACTACTAGAAGCATGGCATCTCATACATATACATGCACGTCTAAATCATGTGAGAGACTTGAATCTCCTGGCTATCCGCCGTGGCTTTAAATTGGCCAACTGTGCTGACTAGTGAGCAAAGTAGTGGCATAATGGACTATGAGTTTACTCCTAGGGAAAGGAGCCAACTGTTCCCCATTTAATGCCAATAAGACCTTGACCTTCCCTGCTTTCTATGGCAACCTGCCGCTCATGAAGCAAACCCAGACCACATGTCTAGCCAGAGTGTCGGTATTAAATTAAACCTAGAATTTTAAAACATTACCCAGGTCTTTCTCCATGATTACATCCTTTTTAAGCATTAGATTTTCTGTGTGGGCCCCCAAAGAGTTGCAGAATAGAACCAGTATTGTTAATCCTTTCAAATCTCGATAGTCTATTCAGTGTCATTTCTTTTTATATTCTCCCAGGGGTAAGTAATACTTGTTGCCTGGGATTGGGTTCTTATTTCTGCATAACAAAAAGATTTTCTAGAAAATGTGATTAGAATACAAATGACTTTTGCACTTAGATGTGTTAAATGGCTGCATTTTAAACTTCCTAAGAACTTCCTTTTCAATAAGGAGAAATTGTTTTCCCTCTTTTTCTGGGAAATAGTAGTAAAATTCAGAAGCCAAATGACTAAGAGCATCAATGACACTGCCTTCTCTTAATACGTATTATATTGACTTGTGGTCTCTTCCAGGCCATGTCTCTACTTGTTTCACATGTTGTTCTCTCTTTCCTCATTTGAGCAAGAACCTTTTTTGCTTCTTCCACAATACCTAACAAGCTCATGGAGAAGTGACCCAACAAACATTTTTCGATTAACTGATTGACTGAAAAGACTTTTTGTTTAATTGATTCTAGAGACCAGGGGACCAAGCAGGTAAATGAATAATGAAGTAGGCTGTTTGTGAGTCAATATGGAGTAGTGGGGACTGTGGTTATGTGAAAAGGACATGTCCCATTGAAGGAGATAGCTGGAACTCAGCTCCAGCTCACTGTCACCATGGAGCAGTGTAGACCCCGTGCTGCCAGTTGTTCCCATTTTTAGAGAGAAGAATGATTTTTCATGTGAAATCACCCAGTTTTCACATGCTGGCAGCCAATTAAAAAGGAAAGATGTTAATATAGTGTGGACTCAATCTAGGGGTCAGGTTCATTCCAGAACCAACAGCTTGCCACCTCTTATTTAGAGGACACTTCCTGAAAAATTAGATGAAGAAATTAAAACTCTGTTTATCTTTACACCAGACAGACCTAACTTTAAGCAGCTTTGTGATCACAGCCTGCCATCATTTCCTCCTTGTCTTCCTATTGCCAGTCACAGCTGGGCTGGCTCTCATAGCAAGACTCATCACTGAGTCAGTACAAAGTGACACTATCCACAGATTTGCCCAGTCCACTGAGCCCTTTGATGGAGTTGTACAAAACTGAAATGATGGTAATTGGCAGAGGAGGTGTCCAGGTTAAATGTTGTGACAAACCTCTTGAAAGGCCTGGATGATTTCATGATTCTGACGTAGCACCAGCAAAACTACCTAAAGAAATGACATGATAATTAACTGCCGTGCTTCAGATGTCAGTTGATTGTCTGCAATAGGAAGGGGAGGAAGGGTCAGAGGAATATTCCATTCTCCTCCATCCCCCATCACCTCCAAATTAGTTGGTCTATAGCAAAGATTCCTGCTTTCCTGTGAAGCGGCAAAAACATGACCTTGCTAAAAGAAGGCTATTTAACCCAATAATAGGCTTATGTTCTTATCAGAACTAGTAATTTTTCCTTTGACATAAAACTCTGTCTTCATTCACCCCTTGGAGCCTAGATGAGACTCAGTACTTTTTCTAAAATGAAACACTACTAAAATTCCCTGAAGATGAGTCCCATGTCATATCAATCTTTCTGTCCCCAGCACTTGGCACAGTTCTGGTCACAGAATAGAGCCTTGGCAAATATTTGTTTAATGACTTAATTAATGATGGAATGATTGGACTCAATATATCCCCCAAATAGTCTTGCTTTACAGTAATGCTGGGACAAAGGGGTAAACATGAAAAAGGACAAAGATCAGCATCTTTAAATGCAACGTGAGGTGCTTTGTCCTTTTTTTTTTTAAGATACTTTAGAGAATTGTGCAGTAATTTATCTAATCCTCTCTGTCAGAAGGAATTTTAAGACACAATTTCTGCCTCCCTGCTAAATCTTAGTGTGTGCTGATTTGAGGCGGCTCCAGAAGTGAAGCTAAAACAATTAATTGCACTATTGAATAAACATTTTATGTTTCCTTGAATACCTTTAACAAGAACCTCAATGTCAGAGAGGAAAAGATGCTGAGGCATCAGAACCATGAAAGAGACATTAAATTTCTTCCTGCTTACAGCCCTGTGGATTTCAGTTTCTGCTCCCCATCCCTGCAAAGTTCACAGTCTTTAACATGACACTATGCTTGACAGAGAAATTGCAGGTACTTGAGTAGGTATCTGCATTGCAACAGATGTCAGCATCACGTTTAGAAGGAAATTGAATTACAGATGGAAGGAGCTTGGGAGTTGAGAGCATCTGTTATATGGATCTGGATTTGAGAGAATGTATTTCAAAAATGTCTCCTCAACTTACGAATGAACTAAAATTGTTCATGATTCCTCTCTCTCTCTCTCTCTCTCAGAAGTAATGGGATGGAGGGTGAAGGTTTTCTATACCGCCAAGGTAAAGAATATTATTAGAAAACATTTCTTTGAATAATGTGTGGTCCATATCAAAAGCGGAATGTCAATTAAAATGTTAGGATATTCTAAAGGTTCTTTTCAAATAAGCCTTCTTGCCCATGTTATCTTGGGATTTTTAGAAGTGACCTATCATGCTTGGTCAGCATAAAAGCACTTAGGACCTAAATGTGACCATTTTTGTTGTTGTCCATTTTGTTTCAGTTAATGTGAGAAGGGACCATTCAATCCAGGTAATTATCACTTCATCCAACAATGAAATGGCTCTTTGAGCAAAGAATTCTCAGAGGCTAGTTCTGGCTCTAAGTAAAACCATTCCTGGTGAATATAACCTTTAAACTACATTCGGGATACAGCTCACTCCTTCCCAGTCATGTTCTGACAATGGCTCACCTCATACCTGACAGAACCAGTTACAGTTAATGTGGCCTGCAGGCTGCAACGGAAATGACCAAAAGCAAGGACTCATTTTACACAGATCCAAACACAAGCTTCCAGGCTCTCAGACCCTTCAGTTATGCCTAGCCTCATCTCCAATTGTGAAATACGGATGATTTATAGATTCTAATCGGTGAGACACAGTGGTGATGTGTGACTTCTTTGTTTCACCCTGCAAACCACGATAACTCTGCCTGGATGCCCTCAAGCCTGCAATGGGACTTTAGTGCAGCCTGCCCTGCCCCCCAAACCACTGCCATGAACTGCAATGAACCCCTCCATGTTTCTGAAAAATGAATTGAGATCCAACATCCTGCCATGCTTCTGTACATTTAGTACAGTTCCCATACCAATTGGTGCCAATTCAAACTTTCCCCCAACCAAAAGTGGGTGAAGGGAGATGGGAGGAAAGTGGAAGGCTTTACTCCACAACAGAGAGCAGTTTAACAAAGGTAAATTCCGTGCTAAGAAAGCAGGATAGCTACGAGACTGGAGTGACTGTTTAAATATGGCTATGCAAAGAGCTGTTTTAATGACCTAAGGTTGATCACTGGAACCTAGAGCTGGGATCGATTGTCCATAAAAAAATGTACACTTCCTTTTAAAGGAGTTTTGAAGAGACTTCACCATTATCCCCTTCTCTTTGAGCAGTGATTTTCTACTTTGGAGGTAAGCCTCCCTGTGTGAGTGAGCTGGGAATGAGGATTCCTTTGGGTGTGTTACATGACACTTTCCCAGCACCTTCACTCTAATCGTGATGAAAGTGATAGCTTGGGCACATCTGGCTAAAGTCAGGAGTGTGAGGCAGCCACATCTGGAGTCTGGCATTATTTCATCTCTAATTAAATAGCTGACTTACCAGTTCTGAAGCTGACAAAGGGCCTGAGAGTAGAAAAATGAAGGGATGACAATTAAACTTTGTTGGCTCCCAAGCAGTCACTCTCAACTCTGGGAAGTTTATATCCTATTCCATTGAAGACACTGCTCAAGTGACAGTAATAACTCAATGACAGTGCTCACAAGATTTACCAAAGATCAACATTCTTACTGATATTGCTTTAACCTGTGGTTAGAGGCAAGCCAGTACTGAGGAAATTTCCCCTTCATGCCCTCTGCTCAAGGCCATCAGTGCACCAAGGGGGAAAAAAAAACTAATTCCCACTTTCAAAATTCCCAATGCATTTTTTATTTTCTTTGTCTTCATTAACCTTATTGATCCTCTCCCTTCCTTGCACCATCCTGAGAGCATCTTTTTTTTTCAGTCAGCTGTTTGTTTTAATTTTGATTGAGACATCCTCAAGAGGTCCCTGCTAAAATTTTTCTTACATCTGCCACCATTTAGAATACCTTTCTCTTCACCCTCTCTTTCTGAATATCATTATCTCTTAGGCATGGCTTTACCTTCACATATGAATCCTTTGTTCTCAATGTTTACAATTTAACATCATAACCTTTGCACAAAGCTTGATTGACCAGAGAAATTCACTGTAAAACTTGGCGCCTCTGTTTATCTTTGAAGTAGGATTCTTTACACAGGTTGAATGTGACTTTATTAAACTTCAAAAATAAAGTGAAATGCTATGTAAATGCTCCCTATTCAATAATCATAATGAATTCAGCTCATGCTTCCAGTAGCTGATACCACAGAAGTGATTGAAAAATAGAAGACATTACCTGAAAACTTGAAGCGCCCGAGAAATTTTCTTTTCCTTGGAAACATCTAGTGAGCTCCTACTATGCCCAAAATGTGACACACAGCTCCAAGGGGGTGGAGAAGGGACTTAGAGACCGTCTCTTTCTCGTGGTTGCTCAGAATCTGGTAGGAAAAGCAGACCCACAGATAGAACATCAGATGGCAGGACCAGAGCCCCAGGGAGGTAGAAGAGGACTAAATGTGGACCAAGCCCCAGAAAATCGAATTCTAAAGCAGAAAGAATATGGGTGTCGGGTTGTGTTGACTCTAAGTCCTGCCCCAAGAGCCAGTAGATACTCCTACCCAGCTGTGCAGCTCCAGAAGGTGACTTTCTGAATGGGGACATCCACTACAGTTTGCCATGTTACTTCTCTCCAAGGAAATGCAGGTGAGCACTCCTGCTGGCCACCTCGGCAAAATACGAATGGGACCGGTGAGTCTCGAAGGGGACTTCTTAGTCCCTGTTTCAAGTTTGAAAAGTCAGAGAGAGATGAAGCCATCTCCCAAGTCCTGTGACCGGGAGAGCGGAAGGGCAGTCAGCAGGCAGCGCTCCTCGGTTCAAGGCGCTTTCCACCCACCTCGAGCCTGGGGCCGCAGGGTCAGCCACTTACTGCGCAGCCTGTACGCTTCGCCCGCGACCACGCGCGGTGGCCTCTGATCCCCTTCGGTCACTCTTCAATCACTGCAACCCCTCCCTCGGCATTTCAAACAAGCCACTTCCGACTACCTTTTTATGACTTTACAACACAGTTTTTCCTCGAATTTTATGGCATTTCATTAAAGCCGCCAGAAGGTGATACTGCCCCTTTTCTAAGAGTGAAATAAATTCAAGTTTTATCGCTTCTGGAAATGCCCGAGCAGCTGTCAGGCCATTTGATAGATTTTCTCAATTACAGGACTTGTGGAGCATTTTATACTTACATCTGCACTGAAGCCCAATATAGTAGATGCTCCTCTTGCCTCCCTCTCTTTTATCTCTTGCATCTTTTTCCTTTTAATGACCAATTTGTTATTTTTTTTCTCCTTACCTCCTTTTTTTCCTGCATTTTGTTTCTCTTTTTGCTGTTTGGTTTAAAGAATGACGCATTTATTGTTCAAATTTACATTCTTTTTATGGGGGAAGAGGGGAGCCTAATCAGGATCTATAGAAGAAAAAATTAGCAGATAAAATTTTTTCAAACGAGTCAATTTTTTCCATGGGGGAATTTCCTGTTAATGTAAGGTACACTTTGCACATGCAGTATTTATTAGTGTGACATGACATATGTTGAGTTTTTTTCCTAATGGGATAGAGGCTTTGGATTGTGCAACTTTTTTCACTAATAAGGCTGTTCATTGGCGTTTTTCTTCATTATCAACAGAGAATACTAGCTTTCGGTGACAACTTCGAGGATTATTCAGAACTGCAGACCCATGGTCCCAATGGATGCTAAATAAATTAAAAAGGCTAACGTACAATGTAGACCATGGTGGCAGAATGCACAGAAAGACTGTGACTATGGCAAGTAACATTTATTTCATTGACTTTAAATGTATCATCTTGTGGGTGCAGCAGAAGCCTCAGGAAGCAAATGTGTGATCAAAATGTCTTTGTTTTTATAGAAATGCTTTTCATATAAATAACATTTTGAAGCACTGAGGTACTTTTGCATACCTTACCAAGTGCAACGTCCCCAGCCACCTTGGAGGATAGGCAAGATTACTATTATTATTATCCCCATTTTAGAGATGAGGAAACTGAGGCTCAAAAAGGAGTAGAGCTTTGAACATTGTCAAAAGCATAGTCTTAACTCCAGTCTAGCTCTTCTGACTCCAAGTACAGTGTTTTTCCTCTATTGTTGATACCCCACATTCCACTGCAAACACTCTCAACAAGAAACAGTTAATTCCGGGAAGCAGATGTGACTCAAGCGATTGAGATACTGCCTACAACAAGAGAGGTCCCTGGTTCTGTTCTTGGTTCCTCCTAAAGAAGACAAGCAAGACAACAAGCTGAGGTGATGGGCAGGCGCGGTGAGCTGATGCAACAAAATGATGCAACAAGAGACCCAAGAAGAAAAACATAATGAGAGACACAACAAAAGCAGGGAACAGAAGTGGCTCAAGAGATTAGGCACCTCTCTCTCAAATCGGAGGTCCCAGGTTCAGTTCCTGGTGCCTCTTAAAGAAGCAAGGAAGGAAAACAGACACAGCAAGTGCAAACAATGAAGGGGTGGAGAGAAATAAATAAATAAATCTTAAAAAAAAAAAAAAAGTCAGTTCCACAGTGTCTGCATAGAACACCCTAGTAATATTGAACAAGTGTATGTGACTTTAAATTCTTCAAAATGTTCCCACACCAGCTTTTCTGAAATTTCCCCTCAGTTTCTTTTTACGCCATTATCCTGTTTACTGTTTTATAGCCCAAATCATGCTCTGAAACAATGTTCCTTGTTTATTTATTCACCCATTTATTATCTGTTTCGGTTACCTAATGCTGTGTAACAAACAACTCCAAAACTTAGTGAATTAAAAAAACAACAGTTTATCATTTCTCACAACTCTATGTGTTGCCTGGGCTCAGCTGGGTGGTTTTCCTGTCCCACATGGTGTGGCTGAGTGCACTCATGTGGCTGTGTTCAGCTAGGAGCATGGCTGGGGCTGGAACATCCAAGACAGGCACTCATCCTCCAGGCACTTCCTCCAAGTGGTCTTTCACATTCAGTCATCGAGCCCAGGCTCCTTTTCACCATAGCAGATGGCTTCCAAAAAGGAACATCCCAAGAGATACAGTGCCTAAGTGCAAGCACTTTTCAGGCTTCTGCTTGCATTGCCTCTGCAATGACTCGTTGGCCAGAGCAGACCACATGACCAAATTGAGTTTCAGAGGGAGAGGACTACACAAGGGTGAATGCCACGTGGCACAAGTCATTGGGGGCCAACACTGTGACACTAGACTACAGTATCTAGAGGGGGAATCACTTGATTGTCAGCTCTCTGAGGGTAATAACTTTGTCTTGTATACTATCCCCTAGTACTAGAATAGTTCCTGGCAAATAAGAAAAGGTCAAGAAATATTTGGTATAATGAGACACAACCCTAAGAATCAAAACAAATTTTATTAATTGAGTCACCTTTTTTTAAAATAAAATTTTCTTAAAATCTAACTGCTTATACCCCTTCCAAGGCATTACTCTCTCCCAATGGAAACTACTCTCCTGCCTCCACCACTATAAAGGAGTTGGTCTGTTCCTGAAATTTTATATAAATAGAACCATACAGCATATACTCTTTTGCGTTGGCTCCGTGTGTCAGCATTATGTTTGTGAGATTCATCCAGGCTGTTGTGTAAAGCTGTAGTCCATTCATTCTCATTGCTGTATGTTATTCCATAATAGGACTACATCACTGTGTACATAGGCATCCTACTGTTGATGGATATTTGAGTTGTTTCCAAGTTGGAGCTTCTATGAATGGTGCTATTATGAATATTTACATTCATGACTTTGGATGAAAGTGTACATCTCTAGAAGTGTAATGGCTGAATCATAGTTTAAGCATATACTCAGCTTCAGAAGACACTACCAAACCATTTAGCAAAGTAGTTGTAACGTACAATCCACCAGCAACATGTGGGTGTTCAAGTGGCTTTACATCCTCACCAACACTTAAAATTATCTTCTTCATGTTAGCCTTTCTGGAGGGTGGGTAGAGGTATCGTTGGAGCTTTTCATTTGCTTAGCCCTTATAATTAATAAAGGAGGGGTGCTAGTTTCCCAGGGCTGCTGGTGACACATTACCATACAGTCGATGGCTTAAAACAAATCAATTGTATTCTCTCAGAGTTCTGGAGAAATCTGAAATCAAAGTGTCAGCAGGGATGCACTCTCTCAGGAGGCTCTAGGGAGACTCCATTCCTTGCCTCGTTCCTCTTCTGCTGGCTGTCAGCATTCCTGGACTTGTGGCTGGATCAGTCATCTCTGCCTAAGTCTTCACATCACCTTCTGTGTGTGTGTGTGTGTGTGTGTGTGTCAAAACTCCCTCTACCTCCCTTTTATAAAGACACATGTAATTGCATTGAGGGACCATCCAGATCATCCTGGATAAGCTCCTCCTCTGTGTCCTTAATTTAATCACATCTTCTGCCATATAAGATCTTTGGGGGACCATTTTTACAACCTACCGGGGGGCACCTTTTCATTTATATATCCTCTTTTATCAAGTGCCTGTACAAGTCGATTGCCCATTTTTTAATTGGGTTGTCTGCCTTTTTCTTATTGATTTGTTAGGACTTCTGATTTACTCTGAATACAAGTCCTTCGGTAGATAATAGGTATTACAGATTCACATTCTGTAGATTGCCTTTCCTCTGTCCTAATAATGTCTAGTTCTTCATTTAATATAGTCCAGTTTACCTCAGTTTTTAATAGATGAAGAAATAGTTTCCAAGAAGCCCAATGACTTTCCCAAGGTCCACATCTGGTTAGAGGAGAGAGCCTTGGTTCAACTTTGTGTCTTTCCCGTCTAAGTTCATTAATGGCTGAATGGTTCTATTTGGGGACGGAGGTATAAAATATCAGGGTCTTTCTAAACTTCTTCTTTAGTGTCGAAAGTTTTAGGAAGTAGGGAGTTAAAAGTAAAAACTGTTTTCTCAAAATTCCAGCTGATTTCATTGCAGAAATTGACAAGCTTATCCTAAACTTCATGTGGAAATGCAAGACACCCAGAATAGGCAAATCAATATTGAAAAAGAAAAAACAATTTGGGAAGAGTCACACTTCCTGATTTCAAAACTGACTGTAGAGCAACAGTAATCAACACACCGTGGTATAGAGGATGTTGGGGATTGAATCATGTCCCCCACAAAAGGCAGGTTCGGGTCCCAACCCCTGAGCCTGTGGGTGTGAAAACCCATTTGTAAACAGGACTTTAAGAGATGTTATTAGTTAAGCTGTGCCCAGACTGAATGATGGTGGGCCTTCATCCAATCAGAAGCAAAGGAAATTGGGCATAGAAGAAAAGCCACAGGAAATAGCCAGAAGCTGAAAGTCAAAGGAACCCAGAAGAGAAAGGGGAAAATGCCACCATGTGTATTGCCATGTGACAGAAAAGCCAAAGACCAAGACCAGCAGCCAGCCCCAGAATGCCACAGTCATCATGGAGAAAACATTGCCTTGCTGATGCATGGGTTTGGGGCTTCTCCTAGCCTCAAAACCACGAGCAATAAATTTCTGTTATTAAACCATCCCATTCATGATATTTGTTTTAGCAGCTAGGGGATTAATTCAGGGGGAAAAGGAGTCTTCAACAAATGCTCCTGGGACAATTAAGTATCCATATACAAACAGAATGAAGTTGAATCCCTATCTCCTGCCCTATACAAAAATTAACTCAAAATGGTTGAAAGACCTAAAAGTTAAGTGATAAAATTATAAAACTCTTAGAAGAAAACATAGGTTGAAATCTTCATTACCTTGGATTAAGAAATGGCTTAGGGAAACGGATGTGGCTCAAGAGGTTCGGCGTCCGTCTACCATATGGAGAGACCGGGGTTCGATCCCCGGTACCTCCCAGTAAAAAAAATAAATAAAAATAAAAAAACTGATTGGAAGCTCTTTAAAAAAAAAAAAAAAAAAAAAAAAAAAAAAAAAGAAATGGCTTAATACATCAAAAGCATAAGCCACAAAAGAATAAATAGATAAATTGGACTTCATCAAAATTAAAAACTTTTTTGCTGCAAAGGACACAATCAAAAAGGTGAAAATCAGCCACAGAATGGGAGAAAATATTTGCAAATCATATATCTGGAAAGGATCATATTTCTGAAATACCATAAAGAACTCTTACAACTCAATATTATAAAAAGATGAATAACCCAATTTAAAAATGAGCAAATAAATTGAATAGACCTATCTCCAAAGTAGATATACAAATGCCCAACAAGCACAAGAGCATATACCCAGTATCACAAGCTATGAGGGGAATGTAAATCAAAACCACAATAATATAGCAGTTCACAACCACTAGAATGGTTATAATGAAAAAGAGAATGTAGAAAAATTGGAACCCTCATACAATGATGGTGGGAATTTTAAAAGGTGCAGTCACTTTGGAAAATAGTGTAGCAGTTCCTCAAAAGGTAAAACATAGAGTTACCATATATGACCCAGCAATTCAACTCCTAGGTATATGCCAAAAAGAAATATAAACATGTCCACACGAAAAGTTGTGCATGGGTGTTCATAACAGCATTATTCATGATAGCCAAAAGTGGAAACTCAAACGTCCATCAACTGATGAATGGATAAATAAAATATGGTATAGCTATACAATGGAGTATTATTTGGCAATAAAAAGCAACAAAGTACTGATGCATGATACAACATAGATGAACCTTGAAAACATTAGCTCAGCGAAAGATGCCAGACACCAAAGCCCATGTATTGTATGATTCCATTTATAGGAAATGTCCAGAATAGCAAATCCATAGAGACAGAGTGGTTGCCTAAGGATGGGGAGGTTGGGGCAGACTGCTAATGAGTACAAGGTTTATTGTTAAGGTGATGAAAGTTTTCTAAAATTGATTGTGGTAATGGTTGCACAATTTTGTAAATACACTAAAAACCATTGAATTGTACATTCTAAATAGGGTGAATTGTATACTACGTGAATTATAGCTCAAGCAAGCTGCTGCCTCTGAACCTTGTCCTCATTTATAAAATCAGGATGATATTAGCTAAGTTTGGGACTGTTGTAAAGATCATGTCTGTAAAGCCAGCACAGTGCCAGCACAGCACAGGATTACTAATAACTCTAGAATCGTAAATAAATGTTAGGTTTATTACTATTCTGACTTACTGATGGGACACTGTGGTACCAATATCCCATCAGTTTACAACAGCCAATTCCACTACCATTAGAAGAAAAGAAAGTTTTATGATGCTCAACTTGGGGGGGCGGGGGGAGGAGATATATAATTTCTGATTTAAAATTTGTTTCATAGGAAAAAATCAGCTTCTAATATCTATACTTTTAAAAAATACCCTGTCTCTTTGACTATCCCTTTGTATTATCTAATATTTATTAAATGCTGGCTACATAGACATATGATTCCCCTGAACAACTTTATTATGGAAAGATGAATGAACATATTTTTTTATTGTTTTACAGTAAACCATCATTAAGTCATAGTCTAGTCATTTGAAATTCATAATTGTTTTCGCAGGACATTATCTGATATGAAAGATTTATCAATTTAAATGAATTGTGTAAATATAATTTTAAGAAAAATGTTTAAGAAAACTCATTATACTTTTTTAAAATGTACCTTTAGTCTACCCCCATAGTTCTACTTACCAGGTTGCATTTTAACTGCCTACCCGTGTGTGTCCTTTCGTAGGCCAAGGCCCTGTCCATAAAGAGATCAGATCATACTTATTTTAATTTCAAATGCCTAGCATGTACCTGGCACATAATATACATTCATTCAATAATATTTACCAAAGGCTTGCTGTTTCAGACACTGTACTCTGAATACTCCTAAATCCATTTACCTAAAAGCAACTAGTAGGTACATCAAAAATCATTCTTATGTATTTGCTTTGCAAAAAGAACTTTATGGGGAAACTTTTTGCCTACTTTCTCCCACTTATATGTTTCTGTAAGTTATTTAAATTGTCCATCTTCACTTCTTTCCATATGTTTTAATTTAGATTTTTCACTAATTCAATCTTTTCCACAAATTAATCTGATCTAGTAAGTTTCACTGTGCTAACCCAGTATTTGCGGTTTCAATTTTGGCTTTAAATATGCATATTCTTAGACCCAGACTTCTCAGGTCTGATAATATTACCACTGGATCCAAGAAAGTATATGAAGTGGAAGTAAATTTAATTAAAGCATTGATCATATTGCCTCAGAACTAATGTTAGCACTTATTTTGGGTGGAGAGTACACAAGTGTTTGTTAGAATATCTTTTGTATTTCCTGAACATTAAAAAAAAAAAAAATTTTTTTTAATAAAAAAAGGAAAGAAATTAGAAAGCTGCCGTGAAGGGGGTTAAGTAAGAAGTTGCTCCAGACCCCACAATTAAGATGATCTAGCAGTAGATAGGAAAGACAAGGACGAGTGGGTCAAAAGTACAGAAAGGAAGTCATTGAAAGAATTAGCTCTGAGTCCAGCTCTGAGAAGGCCAGCCTTGGGCTCATCTTTTAACTACACGTCATAAGTGAGTTGGTGGAATTTTTCACTTGGGGATCAATTTTTTATATGGTTGGTTGGTTTTTAGTCTGTGAAATACCCAGAAATCACCCTTCAATTCACAATCTTATATACATTCTCTTAAAATAAATAAACATAATCATAAACACTAAACTAGCTATATCAAGCTAGAATTCACTTTACCCACAGGCTTATTTGTATTTGTCTCTTCTTAAACTTCTCTGGTAAAGTTTCCTAAATTATTTAGGGGGATGCAAAAAAAAATAGGTAGGTAGATAATCAGGTAGACAGGCAGACAGATGGATGGATGGACAAATAGATTATTGCTATAATACCCAGGGCAAGAAGAAGCAAAGAAAGAAAAAGTCCTTGATGGTGATGATTCAGCACGAAAGATTATATTACCCTTGTCTTGGTAGGCAAAGGTCACCCTTGCTCTTAAATGTTATCTTGCCCACAGTCTAATCTAACAATGGTAAATGATTTTCTCAGTTCTGTTTTGTCCAACCCACCCAATATTTTCTGTATTTTTGCAATAAGCTACACAAAATTGCATGTTCCATTGCCAGTTCAACATCTCTCTGAAAATGATGCATCCCAAAGTCAATTCCTTGCCAACCCTGCATCAACAGTGCTGTATTCCCCAGTCTTTCCCACTATGAAATCTCTATTCAATAAAGAGCAGTTAATTTTTGATGAGGGAAGTGAGGGTTGTAATATTTTTACAACACTGGCAATATTACAGAAACAGAGAAGCAGTATTTTATTTGTCAGTGTGGGATGGTGGAAAGAACACCAGATTGGGGAGTCAGAAAATCTAGAGACCAGTTAGCTGTGTGACCTTGGGCAAGTTCCTTTACATTTCTGAGCTTCAGGTTCATTTATAAAAAATGTCACACATATTTCAAGATTATTTTGAGGCTCACATAGATGTAAAGTAAACATATTTGTAAGTCATAAAGAGCTACATAAACAAGGATTATTGTTATTATTATTATCATTTAAAAATAACAAACAGCTTTTAAGAGCCTCAACTCCCACTCCATGGGCATGTAGCTGTAAATTTCTGAAGGAAACACCCAAAGTGAACCTACAATACGTGCCCCCAAATTTACTATTTGTTCCCAAGTAAATCTGCTATCTCTTTATGTGTGGGGATTTTCATTGCTGTTGGGTTTTTGTTTGTGCTGAGTTATTGATTTCGTAGCTTTCTTCAATAAGGAAAAGTGAAAATTTTCATAGGCAGAAATTCATCTCCACACGTGCTATCATTTCATCATTTCCCTGCACTGAGGGAGACAGCCTACAGAACCTTAAACCTTTTTTTAAAGACCCCAGTGATATATGAACATTCATTTCCAAGCACTCCCACTAGAGCCATTCTAATCCGGGGCGCTCTAGGGACTGTTTGAACGCGGTCTATATGAAGTCGTTTCTCAGGCACTTCTTCTCACTGTCATGTAGCCAACAGGCTGAATCAACCACATGCAGTAATGAAAACATCCTGTATTTATAGGAGTATTTCTCCAAGGAACATCCTTCAGCAGGAATGCCTGAAAGAGTTCTAAGAATTGAAGGACATATTTCAGACATGTCTAACCTGTCTCCGAACCCCTATAAAAATGGTCAGGACACCAAATTGTGTCTTTCCCCACCTTGTGCTATAAAACGAAATTGCAGAGTTGTTTGACTTTATGGCTGTCCATGTCTTTGTGTCTTTTTGCTATTACACAGGTTAAATAAATAAATAAATACGCTATATTAAGCATAATGCCATGTCACCACCTCACCAAGCAGCTACATAACTTCAACTATGAATTTTGTTGTATCTCAGGGAATTTTTTTTTAAGCATCAGTCTGTAAAAAAAAAAAATACAGTCTACAGATATATAATTTCTAGATTGTCCCCACAGACAAAGCTCTTGGCATTCAGAAATACTGGAAGGAAATAAAAAGTTATGAGGATGTGCAGTAAACCAAACTTTACATTTTCTCTACTTTAAAGTGAAGATGATCTTTGCTTTAGACTCCTTGTACTGCTTAAATTCTTGAAATATGTAAACAAGTAAACTGAAAAGTTATTTTTGCATTAGAACATAAAATATATATATTTCCAAAAGCTTTTCCGTGAGTAATCTTGTTATACAAAGTGACCTAAGAACAAAAAAGTTTCCCAGGATTTCTGGGGAAAGGAGTTCTTGACTATGCCCTTGATTAATAGTGGGGGGGAGGGGCAGGAAATGAGGGACTTCCCCAGAGGAAGGTGCTCTGTAATGGCATCCATTTCAGAAAGGCAAACAGAATATCAAAATCCACTCGGAGACACACCAGCGAGGATCTGTGATTTACAATATTCTATCCATTACTCAGGGATCTTTGCCCAAAGGTTGGTGCTGACCCAAGTGGTGTGACTCTCAGCATCCTCTTTGCTGCCCTAGTCACATTTGGAGACCTGCTCACAATTCTAGATTTGTTAGCTCAAAACATGAGTTTAAAGAGATGAAGCAAGCGGAGGTAAGGAGTACCCCGTGATCAACCTCTACCACCAGGTAGATTAAACACAGTCACTATTTCTTGATCATCTACTACATGGCAGGTACTGGAAATGTGGATAACCTACACTGTCTATATTAGTTAGGGTTCTCCAGAGAAACAGAACCAACAGGACATGGATATTTATATAAATATTAAGAGATTTATTATAGGAATGGGCTCATGTAACCACAGGGATTAGCAAGTCTGAATTCCACTGGGCAGGCCACATACTTGAAACTTTGAAAAAAGGTAATTCTGCAATCTGGCATTTCTGAACTCTGTAGGGCAGGCTGCAAGCTGGGAGCTCCAATGAAGGTGAAGTTGTATTCCCCAAGGCTGGCTGACTTCTGAAATCCTCAGTTATGCTTTAAGACCTCTACACCAATTGGATGAGGAGACTCCCCTCATTGCTGAGGTCAATTTCCTTTGTTGATTGTAGATGCAATCAGCCATAGATGCAATCAACTGACTATAGATACTAATCCAGCTATGAAATACCCTCACAGTAGCAATCAGGCCAGTGCTTGTTTAGTCAATAACCTAGCCAAGTTGACACATGAAATTAAGCATCGCATTGTCTTGTTCCAGTGTGTCACAACATGGTTCTGTTCTCTTCCTGCCCTTTGTCCCTTCCCACCCTCACCCCAGGAGGTGACCTCAGCATAATTTCTCACAGTGGTGCTATAAGAATTGGTCAGTAAGAGCAAAAGGGGGACCTTGAGGACCCACCATATAATCCAATGGTCACCATCTTCACCCTCTGAAGATAAAGGAGCAACAGTTTCACCATCCTGGCCAGTTCTAGTGCCAGGAAAAACAAGCTAGAACACTGGGGAGATGGTAATGGCTGAAAAAAAGAAAGAGATCAGAAAGAAAAGAATCTGCTCAGATACCTCTATGTGGTTCCTAGGGCACAAACTAGGTGACTTAAAACAGCAGAAATTATTCTCTCACAGTTCTGGAAGTCATAAGTCTGGAATCAAGATGTCAACAGGACTGGCTCCTTCTGGAGGCTCTGAGGAAGAATCCATTCTATGACTCACTCCTACTTCTGGTGGCTGATGGAAATGTTTGCTGTTCCTTAGCCTGTGGCAGCATAACTCCAATCCCTGCTCCCATCTTCACATGGTCTTCTCCCCTACTTTCCAAGTATCTTTACCTTTTCTATTATGAGGACACCCATTATCGGATTTAGGGTCCACCCTAATCCAGGATCATCTCGTCTCAAGATCCTTACCTTAATTATATCTTCAAAGGCCCTTATTCTAAATAAGTTCACATACCAGGGTTCCAGGTAGGCATATATTTGGCAGGGAGGGGGCAACTTTTCAACCCACCATAATACCCATCAAAGGCTGACTTAATAGGCCTGAAAGGCAACCCAGTGAAGGAAATTTTGCACTTCATTCTGGACCTTTTGTGTGTCCATGTTCAGCTTAGACTGGGGTCTTTTAAGTAAGGCAATTTTAAACCTTTCTAGATGTTGCAGGGTTACATTATTTATTGCAACCTACCATGTACACCAGGTACAGAAGAAGAAACTGAAACCCAGAGAAGGTAGGTAACTTGCACAAGGACACACAGCTAGCAAGTAGCAGAGACAGGATTCCAGCCTAGGGCTGCCTGACTCCAAAGCCTGTGTCTTACTCACCACACAACACACCCGCACACATGTGACAACCCTCCTGCCATGTTTCCTATATCCCTCTAATGTGCAGCTACTTACAAATTAAATATGCTTCATTCTCTATAAAAGGATGATTTGTGTTGATGGTGTATTTATTAATGTATATCTAGGTGCACCATAATATTTAGAATAACTTTTCCCACCATTCATTCCACATTTATTCAACACACAGCTCCTGAGTTCCTAATCCAAGCCAAGCATTGTGCTCAGTGCTTAAGGAAGTCACAGTCCACTGGAAGAGATCATATTAAAATGAAAATAAGTGCTTGGTTTCCCATGGTACAGTAAGGCGTAACCAGGAGATTAGAGCCTGCTTATTGAGCTGCAATCCAAAACCACATTATTGGACTATAATTTCCCATTTGATTGACAAGAAAGGACTGAGCAACTGGCCCAAGGTCAAGCAGATAGTCAGCAGCAGTTCATTTCACTTACTTTATTGTCTCTGACATACCATGTTTTCATGATTCACCCCTTCTTAATAGCCTTATGTAATGTTCCAAATATATTTCATGTTTTACAGACATTTTTTAAAATTTAAGGCCAAAGAAGCAAAAGCATCAAAAGCTAATGTTGGGCTGGATCACGTTTCAGCTGCTAGCTTTAAGGACAGCAGAATGCCTAGAGGTTTTGGCTTCTCCCCAAGCATGTTTCCAGGCTGTGGAAGCAGTTAATTCTGCCCTAAATGCATGCTGCGTCCTCATCTCCTCAGTTAGCCCTCTATCTGGACCGACGCTTAATTGGTTTGGGTTCAGTGATTCATAGTGCCTCATTAGGACATCAAAACACATACTAGGCTCTCTAGTAATTTTCTCCCCTGAAAGAACATTGATTGGATTCCTCATTGGGAAAGGAATTAGCTAAAGGACTCTTGGGTTTCTGCAAAGAGATTAAGTCACAATGGATAATTTCAAAGTGTATTCTACAATCAGATAAACTTCTTCGAGGTAATCTGCCCATCAAATTTTTCTTCTCTTGCTCAAAACTTTTTTCACATCTACACAATAGCAAGTGAGGGTCCTTGCAAAAATTATTTAAATGTAAATACTCACTTGCGTAATTTAAATTATTTAAATGTAAGTATTCACTTATGTTTTTTAAGTTTTCACTTGCCTATCTCCCAATTGCTTTTGTCGAAAATGAAATTTATCTATGCACTGATAACAAAACCACCCAAAGATGGCCTTCCTGATGATCTTGGTCATTAATTACTCTGCCTCCTGCTCTCACTCTAATCGGCTTCAAAAGTGTCCACACCCATCACCTCTGCACACCAAACGAGTCCTACAGTTCTCTGCTTTTTTGTGTGTATCTGCAAGAGCAAGGCCAGGCCTCCTGCAGGACAGCCAGTGGTGGAGTGGTCAGCCCCTGAAAGCAGCCCTTCACCAATGGCAGAAGGGATTTGATGGATAACACCCCTCAGCTGAGAACACTCTCAGGTGTGTTCTACACGCAATCCCAGAGTTCCTGAGCAGAATAAACACCAGTTGCCTGAAGGGATAACTGTCTTGATAACCCATCCTTTACTGGTCTCTTTCCCTTTCCTGTCTCACTTCCATTCTCTCATGAAATATTTTCTGGGGTCACCTCCCAAAAACATTACTTGTACTTGACTCCTTATCTCAGGGTCTGCTTCTGGAGAACCTAAAGTAAAACGCTTATCATGGTGCAATCTTTAACTTTCACCACCTGAAATTTAAATCTTGAGCTTATTGAGAAAGCTACACTTACATGATGGGGGATGATCTTTTTCAGTGGATGCTGTGCTCACTCAAGGTCCAGACCGATCTGGTTGGATCTGGGGGCTAATGAGTAGACTCACTAAGAGTCTTTTACATTAAGGTTCAGAGAGAACTTCCTGGAAAATAACTTACTCTAAAAGAAGAGTTGAGAAATATCAACTTCATCCAAGGACTTTAGATCAGAGTTGGTGGGAGGAGAGAAAGTGGGTTAAGATAATTTTGAGTATGCCTTGAGTACACAGTCTACTCTCCTTTACTCAGGATATCCTTACCCCACACCCATGGTCATCTGAAGGTCCTCCAGTGGAGAAAGATGGGGTTGGAGAGGGAACAAAAAAGAGAGAGTAAAATAAACTAGAGTAAATGAAATGAATGCTTTTTTTGCTGTTGTTGATGAGGTGCAAAACAGACACTTGGCTGTATTTTTTGCTCCTGTATCCTATTTTTACTCTCAGGTTGGTGCACCATGGAGAAACACTAGGAAAACTTAGATTGGTAACCTATAAATATAACTGACAGTAGTCTGCCTTAGTGCAGTCAAGACATCCAATTCCTAAAAGCTTGCAGACTCTTCTCTCCAGATAACATTCTGGGACTTTCCTATTGGAAAATATAACAAAGCCATTGCTTTCTCTCCAATCATACAAAATATGCTTTAGGCATATTGCCACTTAGTGTCTTGAGAGAGCTGACCTGCTGACTTCTTCCTTATCCCTTGCTTTCTTATAAAACTGATATGACCTATAGAATCAGCATGTACACAATTGTGAATGGAAACTACTCATGGGATTATGGATTCCGAATCCTCCAGGAGTGTCCCATAATGCCCCTGTCAGCTGGTTTTGCCTTTGGGAATCTAATTTAACTGACAAATCTGAGGAATCAGATGGAGGCTGCCACCTCCCCAGTGACTTCACAGATGGGAACCCTGCAGTGAGTAAGTTATTCCAGCAAGCTTGACGTTAGCTTATGTTGAACATTCTCCTGACAGGTCTGCTCATTTCTTAATGGCATAATACAATTCACTGTTATTAGGCATGAGTCTCCCTTGGCTTGATAAATACCATGGCCCCATTTCTGGCTGTTTTTATGGACATCCTAAAGGCATCTGAATAGGCCATTTTACATTTGGTAGAGGTAGATCAATAACAGTTTTGGGTTTTGGGGGTTTACTATTATTATTATTATTATTATTATTATTATTATTATTAGCCTTGGATGCTTCAGTCTTAAGTGCATAGGGTCAAATATTCCAACAAGTCTATCATATCCAACTGTATGGACAAGTGCACTTTTGAGGGTGAATGGAGATAGGGAGGGTATTCATCTTGCCAGAGTATATGTGGGCACATTTCACAAAATCAACTTAGCTGCAAATTTAATCTGAAATCAAATCATGTCTTGGCATTATGCCTAGCAGGCATTATAGAGTTGTTAGTTTCAATCACAAGAACAATTACTTCAAGTTATGGTGCAGAATAGTTTTAAAAGTCCTCAGGCCAGCAAAGTCTTTCTAGACCCAGCTAGCTGCAAAAATCAGTAGATGAAAGAAGTGCAATACTTCATATTTTCAGCTTTTGTTCCCATTTTGTCCATCAATTGGCAACAGGCACAGAGCATCAGCTCTGCACCAAACATTGTGCACGGTGCCGGGAGAGTGCCAACGACTTAGGGAGACTTGACCCACAGGCTCAGTAAACATGAAGTCTACATGGAGAGGCAGACTTTACTGAATAAGCATGCCCCAAACTAAAGGGTAAATACAGAACTCTCTATAAACATGAGGTAATGAATGCAAAACACTTAGTTCTGTGCCAAGACAGCCCGCAGTAAACACTAAGTAAAGATTACCTATTATTATTTTATTAGAAAGCTTAAATTCATACTTACATACTCAGTGAAAGGGAATGAACTCAGGTGAGCTCCAAGCCAAATTTTAAAGGTTTGGAGAAGCAGGTTGGAACAGTGAAAGTCGGGGCCCACTGCCATCAGAAGGAGCTGCTGAAGCCATGCTGCAGTGGCAGAAGTGGGCTGATTTCATGCAAGAGCAGCAGGTCTGGCTAACCTCCAGCAATGAATCTATCAAGGAGAGACCGAAGTGAGAGGTTAAGATGAGAAGTTGGGCATTCATCTTAGAAACCAGGCAGAGGAGTTGAGATCTAATAGAATCAGAAATAAGGATCTACAGTGGGTTCTTCAGGCAGGGTTGGCTGCATAATTTGTGAGCTTCAGCGCAAAATGAAAATGTGGAGCCCCTTGTTCAAAAAGCAGTGAGAAGACAGTGACAATAGAGCATTAAACCAAGCGTAAGTTCTCATGTCCATGAAGCTGATCCTGTCTTTTGGAGTGTGATGGAGAAAATGCTCCTCGAGAACTATGATTCTAGAATCTGTTCATGAGATGCTTTGAAGAAGGAAGATATTTGAGGTACGAGGTCCACAAGGTGACTACTATAATTTGCCAAGAGATATTACAAAGAAAAATCTGGAAGAAATTTACAATGGATAGGATATAAAACATGAAAGAGAGTGAGGGTTTCAAATGCTTTGAGTTAAGCGGAAGACTATAGAAAAGGGAAAATCCATTAAGAGTTCTTTTTTAACTGACCAATTCTTTTTATTAATATCTCCCTGTAAAACCTGGTGACTGATGTTCCAACATATTGTATGCCATGCTCTAGATGGAAGCTCCAGGCAGGCAGATATTTGTGTCAGTATTTTCACTTCTACATCCCCAGGCTCAAAAACAGTGCTTGACATATAGTAGTCATTAAATAAATATTTATTGAAGGAATGAGTGAATGAAACCATGATAGTAAGCTGCTCTCTAAAAGTCTGATTCTTTTCCCATACGTTGAACTCCTTTAAGCTTACCTAAAGTCAGTTGTTTTCCCAAACCTGTTAATGCTATTTATATTGATTATTGTAATTAAATAATTTAATTAATAATGAAAACCAATAGTTGTTTTTATAAAACTTGTTTGAATCACTGGAAAGACCCAATAAGGGCGAGTTATTGGGAAAAATGCTATCAATTAGATGTGGAAAACATAACTGAAAAAGAAAGGGAAAAAATAAAATTCTAGAAGAATTCTTTACTCAGATTGCTTTGCAAGTGGCTTTAAACAGACCAAAACTGAAAACTGACCATTATAGAGATGTGTTTAATACATAATGAACTTCACCCAATAGACTCATAAGGACAGGCCTCAGCCCTATCTCAAAAGATAGGTGAAAGACTATAATGTGTATGCTATATGTCTGCCGAATGTATTTATCATATTTTACAATTTCTGCTCTAACTGAATATTTTAATGAACTGACCACCCACCACGTCTGATCTGAATGCATCAAATAAGAATAAATCAAAATAAAATTGAATAAACAAATGAATACAAAACAAACTAACTTGAGGGAAATAAAGCAAAGTGTCAATATAATAATATTAACATAATCCTAAAATTATAGATTATAAGGTTTCTATTAATATATATTTATAACTTATATTTTAATTTGTATATTAATTTATACTTATATTTAATGTATTTTTTTATTTCTATTGACTAAATTATTTGCATCCCTTATCTGAAGAAGTCCCTTCCTGATATCAAGCTACCTGGGAGGTGAATTTTAATTCTCTGTGCTTGGTGAGCATAGAGTCAAAATTGCTTTGAGAGAAAGCTTTATGTACTAGAAAAGCCTGATGAAATATCCCTACTCCACAACAGCAAACACTGCTCTAATGACCAGATAATGAAATCCCCAAATTTAGCACCATTTTATAATTAAATGCATGAGGTGCTTTGGAAGAGAGAAAGCAATGAAGAGAAGAATTGGCACCTATATGTGAAAGGCAAAGCAGCACCCCAAAATGCCCGTACCCTAGTCCGTGGGACCTGTGACTGTGTTATGTTTCATGACAGAAGGAACTTTTCAGGTCTAATTAAGGCTATAGACCTGGATTATCCAGGTGGGCCCAACCTAATCACACGAGCCCTTAAAAGCAGTTAATTCTCTTTTCTATTGTATATCTGTTTATATTTTCTATGTTTTGACATTGAAAACTAATTTCTTACATATTAGGAGAAAATGTCATTAATTTTGAGTAAATGAAAATAAGGAAATAGAAAATAACTCCCAAGACTATAGGACTTGGGAATGGGGCAGGCTGGTTGAAAGTGAGCAAAGAAGAAGATGGCAGAAACTTTGTCAGGATTATTTAGGTTGCAAGTGACAGAAACCAGCTTAGGTCATGTGCCCATCCCTGGACCAATTATAGTTGCCTGAACGTTGGTATACCAACTCTGAGTAGAAGAGCCACCGATCCATATGGAGTGTAGGGGAGGCAGCCACCCAAAGAAACGAACGGGCTGTTAATGGAAGAAGGGGCAAAGAAATGCTTACAAGTCACAACAGGCTCCATTACAGTGTCTCCAACCCTAATAGATGCTGGGGGTGGGCAGGGAGGAGGAACAGTAAGAGGAGGAGTAAAGTTCACAAAGTGCTCAGTTTTAAACACATTCAAGTCTAAGTGACTGGTTGTCTCTAGTATAGATGCTCTAAAGGTAACCGGAAATGGGTTATTAGACAGGTAATGAGAGATCAGTACTACGAGATTTGCAAGTCATCTGCAGTAACACAGTAATTAAAACAGGTATGTCAGTATACTTTCTGTGTCCAGGGACAAAAACCCACCTCAAATTAGCTTAAACCAAGCAGCTGAAAAAGTGCGGGGTAAAATGCAGAGGCTCAGCTAGATCTAGTTGCTCAAACAATGGTGTCAGATATCTGTCTTGCCCCATCTTTTCAGCTCTGCTTTGTCTTTGTGTTGACTTCATTCCCAGAAACCTCTTCCCAAATGATGGCAAAAAGGCCACCAGCAATAAGCATTCAATCTCCCAGTTTTGCAATGCCAGTGGAAAGAGAACACTGCCTTCCCGAGCCTCCCAGAAAAATTCCTGGTGCTCTTAGAACTGTTTTTTGGCCACAGCTGTGAACCAATCACTATGGCAAGGGAGATACAAGATGTGGCTGGGCCAGCCCTGGAACATATGCCCAACCCTGGAATCAGGAGGAAGGTTAGTTGTGAATCAGCCAAGAAGTATTTTGGGGATGGGGTGTGGAAGGATGATTTCTTCTCCCCAAATCAGGGTCTTATTGCCAGAAGAAAGGATACTAAGTAAGCAGAAACAGCACAAGTCCATACTCAACTTCCCTAGAACTCTAAAAGAAGCTCTCATAAAGCATCAATAAAACTAACGTATGAAAAGAGACAGCACTACAGAATCAGTGGCCTCAGCAGCAGCCAACAAAAGTGAATCAACTAAAGGTGAGTGATGAGCATAAAAAGTGGGCCAGAGTAAAGCCCTCTCTCTTCCTTCCTTTGACTCTACCAAAGCTTCCATCCAGTATGTCTACTGACAGCTCATTTCTTCAACCAAATTAGATTTGTACCTCCACTTCCTTTGTCATTATAACATAGAGAGTGGTTTGGTGTCTGGGGCCACTCTTTGACACCCATACAGTTGTTCCTTGGTGAAAATTCGAATGGTATTAGAATGATATTCCTCCAGGTATGTATAAACCATATTATGGGGGAAGCGGCTGTGGCTCAATCAGTAGGGCTCCCGTTTACCATATGGGAGGCCCTGGGTTCGGTTCCCGGGGCTTCCTGGTGAAGGCAAGCCCACCCGTACGGCGTGGTTAGCTGACCCAGTGAGCACAAGCAGCAAGGGGGGGATAAATGAATAAATAAATAAAATCTTTAAAAAAAAATAAAAATAAAAATAAAAAAAAATAAACCATATTATGCTCCTTTGGATCTAAATTATACAAAGAACCAAATGTTTACTTTCGGTTACATCTTTCAGAAAACAGTTGGTGTTTGAATGACCTATCTGGTTTCACTATCCCTGTTCTTTGAATTCTGTTTGTTTGGTTTTTTTTTTTTTTTTTTTGGGGGGGGGGGCGGGGGGGCGGGGGGTAGGGTACACGCACAACTATTTTTTTCTCAAATTGTTTTCTTTACTTGAGAACATATTAATATAGTGTTCTGCTTTTCTACCGCTACTGTAACAAATTATCGCAAATTTAGCAGCTTAAAACAACATCCATTTATTATTTCATAATTTCTGTGGGTCAGAAGTCTGGGCAAAGCATGGCTCAACTGGTTCCTCTGTTTCAAGCCTTACAAAACCAAACTTAAGGTGTCAGCAGAACTGCATTCCTTTTTGGAGAATCTGGGCAAGAATCCACTTCTGGGCTCATTCAGATTGTTGGCAGAATTTTGTTCCTTGCAATTGTAGGACTGAGGTCTGCATTTGTTTGCTGGCTGTTAGTCAAGAGCTGCCCTTAGCTCCTTGAGGCCTCTCTCTGGACCTTGCACATGATGGGCCCCTACATCTCAGAATCTCTCTGACATCCTCTGCTTTCTCCTCTTCCACCACATGTCTTTGACTTGAGCCAGAGAAAATTCCCTGCTTGTAAGGGCTCAAATGATTAGATTAGACCCACCTGGATAATCTAGGCCCATAACCTTAAATTCATCTACACAGTCCCATTTGCTATGTAACATAACATATTCACTAGTTCCAGGGATCAGAATGTGGACATCTTTGGGGACTATTTTGTCAGTTTTGTTCCTCATCACTTTCTCTACTCCAAAACAACTCTTTAATTTTTACGAGATCCCTTTATCTGGGCTTTAGAGCAGTGCATTCTGTAGTGGAGTAGGGAGGTTTCATTGGGCTTTACTAGAGTTTACATAAAACACCTTCCCAAAGTAATTTTTATTCTAAGCTCACCAAGCAACATTCTGAGTAAAATCCACCTCCTACATAACTTGATATCAGGAAGGGATTTCCCAGGATTGGGAATGTAAATTATTTGATCAATGAAAATCAAAAAACATAGTAAATATAAGTATAAAGTAATATACACATTAAAATATAAATTATAAATATATTAATATAAATTAAAGTGACAGCCTTCTGATTTATACACTGACATCAACTAGATTTGGTGGTGTGAGCCAATAACCAAGTGACTCACCACATCTGAGAGAACTTAGAACATACAGTTTCCCAGTTCTAATATGGTGGCTCATCTGAAGCGTATCCTCTGAGAGGCTGTGTCAGCAGATCCATAATAGATTCCCCATCATGGCCCATCTCTCCACAACATCAGTAAGGAAGATGATTTTATACAGTAGCTTACTCCAAGAATGTCTATCAAGATAGAAGAGTTAGTAGCTCGGGGCCTCATGAGAGGACACTGATTATTAGTAGGTCAGGATGAGAAGAAGTGTTAGTAATGGATAGACCCAGCCAGACAGGAATGAGCCGTTCTGTAAGAGGTGCTGCTCACTTAGCTTGCCTCTCTTGGCATCTTTGACTATAATTGTTAATGAGTTCCACTTGTACCTCAAACCATGCCTGGGGGAGTTCTTTATCAAGGGACATCAGAAAGACAACCAAATAATCCAACACTGAGGAACGGGAAACAAATCCATGTACATATATGTATGCATACACATAAACATATATGCACGTATTACAGTTGTATGTATATATTTAAATAGGATTCTGAGTGGATTTAGGGTCAATTTATAATCTCTTATGACTCTACTGTATTCCATGCCATCTGTGTAGAATATACCCTACCTACCCGTTTTGTAGTCATGTCATCTTGGTTTTCAAGAAGCTATATTTTAGATTGCCACTTAACACCAGATATTATTTCTCTTTGTTTATCATGGGTAAACTTCTAAAATGGGTGTTCTCCATCCACTGCTTCATCACTTACATTAGAATTCTTGAAATTGTACTACTTTTATTACTATACTCATCACTCAGCTAGAATTTGTATTCTCTGTAGGTGGCATGGCTCTTAAATCATTAGTATAGGAAGAAAACCAGGGGGCCAAAGAGGAAAGAAGAGCCACTTGCCAAACCCCAATTACAATTGGACATCATGAATATATCATAGAACAGGTCAACTGCCTAGAACTTTCATCAAAGGTTGATTTTCATTAGATTCCTCTCCAACATTTTCATAATCTAGGCTTCCTGCCCTGTGTTAATTATATTTCTGATGCAAAACCAACAAACTAAGAGGCTGCCTGTTGTGATGGAAAGAGTACTGGACCAGACGCCAAAAACTGTGAGGCTGAGGGCCAACTCTGGAGCTAACCAGCTGTGTGACCTTGTACACGTCATTTTGTCTCTCAGAATCGTTGTTCCCACACTTCTTCAATTAACAGTTAATAAAATTATGTCTTATGATTTCTTCCAGGTCAAAATTATATCATTCTTTGATCCTGATTCCTTTTCTTCTTACCATAAATATATCATATACAACAAAAGAGTTTTCAATTCTTGTAAACCAGGCTAAGTTTTCATTACTACTAATGTCATTACTAAATATAAGTTACTATTTGTGAGCTATATAGCACCACAGATGAACACTACATGCAATTCAAAACAATTTTGTTAAATTTATTCGAGGTATGATTCAGCCAATGAGGTGTTTTAACATACATGAGAGTAAACCTTGGTTTTTTGAAACCTAGCAAATAAAAACTGGACCTGAGAAACAGCCTAAGATTGGCTGGGGTCCATAATTTTTATGAGAGTAGAGGGATTTAGAATACACCATTTGTCTAAGAACCGGGCAGATAATCCAGAGCAAAAGGGCAAGGGGTGGGAAATTGGTGGGAAAATCAAAGATACATTTTCCCAAGCTGTTTGATTTTTCACACTGTTGAGTTTTGAGGTTTCAGTATGTAACCAGAATATGAAACATCACTGGAAGGAGGGGAACTCATTTAATATTATGTTAGTTGTAGAATTATAACTAGGTGTAAAGCAAAGAAAGTAGTTATCTATTATTCATTCCTTCTGAATAGACATTTCCTGTCTGTGAATACAAAGCATGACTAGAATTAACTTGCTGAAATTCAGAGATGCTAGGAGAGAACATTTCATTTTCATTTGATCTGACCTTGTATATGATAATGGAGCTTCTTTAAAACATTGCCTCTTGTCTCTTCTCCTGATATTGCACTCCTAAGAATTATTCCTATTTATGACCTCATAGGTGGGGAAATTAAGCTCAGAAGGTTTTGGTGACTTGTCCAAGGTCATCCCAGGATTCTGTCTCAGGCAATCCTGAAGAGTTCCGGTCACAAAACCCAGTCAAGTTCTTTATCTATGTGACCACCTGTACAATATGAAGGATTTCTCTCATTGAGATCTAAGTGTACCCAACCCAGCATGTCAGATTGACCAGAAGCTAACATATACCGTTATGGATTACAAGTGTCCCTCTCTGCTGAGTGAACCTGTGAAAAAATGAAAGATGGCTTCTCTTTAGCTAGCTGATAGCAAAAAATGTCTTAGCCTTTAGACATTATACCTGACATAGACGTACTAGACAGGGGTTCTTAAGAAGGGGTCAATGAGCTTAAATTGAAATTCAAAAGAACATTATTCTTGTGGGGACATGTTGGTGTGGGTGTGATATATTTATTAAATAATACACAGTATAGTGTGGACTTGGTAAAGGGTCCATGGTTTTCACCCGACTGGCAAAGGGGTCTGTGGAACGAAAAAGGTTAAGAACCCCTGTACTAGACATAGATGTGTGCCAGATGCAGATGAGCCTCACACTCAACTGCTAAAACACGTGCCCTGCCTCCTGACCAGGGTCTTAATCGGAACCAAAACATAAAAACCCCAAACTGCAAAGAATCTTAATAAGCTGAGATAAGACCCCTCCCTTGGTTTTCTTCTTTCATTTATGTTTTTCCAATTAAATTATAGGCTAAAACACTTATATCACCATTCCGATGGTCAGTTTTGACCTAGGATCTAATTATTCATTTTCTGAAAATTATTGAATCAGAACATAATCTCATTGGATTGATATGTTATCCAGTTCAAGCCCTCCAAAAATGGATGGGTGGGTGGATGGATTTCCTTTCCTGGACTATATTTATTGGCCCCAAACTCTATGGCTACTGTTTTAGTTTGCTAAAGCTACTGGGAGCACTATACCAGAAATGGGTTGGCTTTTTTTTTTTTTTTTTTTTAGTTTTAGTTTTATTTTATTTTATTTTATTTATTTTTTGAGCTACCAGGGCCAGGGATTGAACCCAGGATCTCCCATGTGGGAGGCAGGCACTCAACTGCTTGAGCCACATCAGCTCCCCTGGGTTGGCTTTTATAATGGGAATTATTAGGTTAAAAGCTTACAATTCTGAGGCTGTGAAATGTCAAAATCAAAGCATCATCAGAGATTCTGTCTCACCAAAGATTGGCTGCAGGTGATCCTGGACTCCGGCCACATGGCAAGACACAATGGCAGTTCTCCCGTTTGGGTCTCTACTGCAGGCTTCTACTCCAGGCTCACTTTCTCCCTGAGCTCAGCTGTGGGCTATCAGGCATATGACTCATCTCTCCCCTCTCCTCTGGGCCTCTTCTCTTTGAGCTTCTCAGGGGCCTCTTTCTGAGTCTCTGTGCTCCGCTGATTCCAGTCTCAGGCCTCCGAGCCCTCTCTCTCAGCCTCACGGGTTTCTCTATCGCTGCTGCCTTTTTTCTGTGTCTCCTGTATGTTTCTCCAGTTTATAAAGTACTCCAGCATGAGGACCAAGACCCACCTGGTCCTCACTGAAGTAATCCAATCAAAGGCCCACAACTGGCTTCAATCCAATCAAAAGTCCCACACCCGCAGGAATGGATGAGCCCTAAAGACTTGATTTTCTGGGATCCACCCAGCTACAACCTGTCACAACTATATAATGTACCTCTTAACCTAGACACCCCTTGATAAAATCCTGCACTGATGACAAAGTGAATTTAACAAATATCCTCTAATAAACTTTTTATAATTTTCATAAGAAAAGTCTGAAATAAAGCAGTAAAACAAGAATAAACCAATCTATAGTTTAGAATAGCAGCTTTGAGAACAATAACAAGAGAGGTTTTCCTTTCTCCCAGATCATAATTAACAGTGTAAAGAATTAAAAAGAAGTTCAAGAAGGAGTGCTTAAACCTTTTTGTAAATTTAAAAACAAGTAATGATCTCCATTGCTGTTCTCCAGGTTTATTCAAATTTGGACAATTAGGACAATGAAACATAAAACAGAGACAGTTTTAAAGAGGGAGCCCGCAACAAAGTAGAATAATTGCTGGTATGGGCTATCAAATTTACATAAAAAAGATTAAAAGGCTGATTTACATTTAAAAAACAAGATCAGGCAACATCTAAAATAGATAACACAACCCGCTGAGAAAAGCTCTTTCCCTCAATAAAGGAGAAGCAAAGGTGATTATACATAACAAAACTAATCTTCTATATTGCTTTAATCACCTAAAACCACTTTAACTGTTTATTTGGGAACTGTTATATGAAAAAATATATATTGCATGTAAAAGTATCTAGTTTTCAGGTTGCAATAAAACATACACACGATCAAGTTCACACTCACACATTCTCAATTCATTACCTGCTCTCTTCTGTAGATCCTGTTTCTCTTAGTTATAAAATTTTTCACCAATTAAATATCCACCCATTCTAGAACTTGAAAATTTGCCATGTAATTGGCATAACAGATGCTTCCAGAACAGAAGTTCTGCTTATTGTTACAGTATTTCATGAACAAAGTGGATTGTAGAGCCTTTTTCTTCCCGGACTGACTGCCTATGTAGCATTTTGAGACTTTTTTAAAAAAAGAAAATGAACATAATTACCTTGATTTTAATATGTGCCATCACCTGACCCTTTGTGAATATAAATTGCGTGTGTTTTCTTGAGAATAATTTTTAATTCATTGGGTCAGAACATTCATGATTTGAGTTTGAGGAATCAAAAGCACTTAAAGAGACCTCAAAATTGGAGGATCAATTGCCATTAATATATATTTTTGCTCTTAAAACTCCTTGTTCAATCACCCTGGAAGTTAAGAAGAAAATTACAATTATCTCAGTCAGGTATTTGGGGTTGATTAAGAAAAATAGAAAGAAGCCAGAAATCGGAAGAAATTCCCATTTGAGTCCATTTATAAAAGAAACAAAGAAATACTGGGGCTATCAAGACCTTTCAATATACCAACTACACATCAAACAAGGCTCAAAACAAAATCCAGGGGAGCAGATATATCTCAAGAGGTTGAGTGCAAACTTCCCACATACAAGGTCCTGGGTTCAATCCCCGGCCCCGGTACTTAAAAAAAAAAAAAAAAAAAAAAAATCAGAACATGGGACAAAAGAGTAGATTGATTTTATGTTTAAAAATTGTCTCAGAACCTGTCCATACCCTGCGCTAACCCTCATGCCTTAAAACTCTTCATGTGAAAATTGCCCACTGTATGTCATACGCATGGCATATTTCCACCTGAATTTGTGAGTCCAATAATAAGCATTTTTATATTATGAAATACTGCAAATATTATCTGGCCAAGTTGGGTATAATTTTGTTTTCTATCAAATGAATCCTGTTTCCCCATTCATTTCTGATATAAGTCAGAAATGTGATCCCACAGGAAACAAAGAAGACAATTTATAGCGAAAAAAAAAAAAAAAACATTAAAAAAAGGTAAGGTGGTCAGGCAGCACTGTGCCCTCCTGGGAATTGTAGTCCCCCTATCTTGAGCTCCCCAGAAACTGAAAACATCATGTATTTTTACTGTGGACAGGGACTGAAATCGCTCCAGTGAGCCCTTTTGCACGACGCGCACAATGCTAATACATTGACACCAGGATTTCAAGAAAAGAGTTTATTAGCAAGGGCCAGCCCAGAGGAGACCAGAGGACAAATGTCCTCAAATCAGTCTCTCTGAGCTAAAAGCTGTGCTGATTTTTATGAGGTTCTGTGGGGGCTAGTTCAGTATAATGAGGCAGATGGCGTGAGATTATGTGGGGTGGGAGGTGGATTTTAGCTGAGCATGCACTCTTTCAAAACGTTTGGTCATAGGTCACATGTAAGAAAATGGCGGTGCAATGGCGGCTGTGGGTGTGATTTTTGCTAGTATAATGAAGCAAAGGTAACTTTTAGGTCAAGTTACCCATGTCTTATTGACCAGAACCAGTTTATTCTAGTCCTAAAGTGAAAGACAACAGAATCTAACCCAGATTGTTTCTAATAGTCTCATTATTATGCATAAGGTGGGATAGGTTTCCTATTAATATACATAAAGGGGATAGAGTTTTGAAACTAAGGAAATAGAAACTTTAATAAATCAGTAGGAAAGGTTACTTCTTTTAGGGGTTAGTGAAGCGGTAGCTTCAGGATCACTAACACCTCTCCTTATCATGTCTGTAAATTTGTGACTGCTTACATCAGATTTATTAAAAGTAATTCCTATAAAAAGCATCACAAAAGATGAAGAGTAAAATAAATTTAAAGACAAGCCATCAACCCTCACACACATAGAATGAAACAATAACATGACAAGAACGAATATAATAACAGGATTCCAAAATTTTTAACTCTCCTAATATTTGCAGTTATACTAATGCATCTCCTTCCATGGGAATAATCCTAAAGCACTTCCCAGGGATTAGAAGAGCCTGGGATTGAATCCAAGAGATAAAATGAGCTAAAACAAGATTAGACTGCCAATTCTGTCACCAGTGTTCTCTAGGAGTTGGGTCAGTGGCTTAATCTCAGAGCATCATAATTTTGCCCCTAGTAAACCAACCTCACTGCCCTTCTTAACAAGCTCTAAAAGAAAATAAAGAGATGAATTAGAAACTGCAAGTCACCCTGAATCCCTTGGATGGAGATTCATATAAGTTTATTATTATTACTGTTGTAATTATTACAGTAAAACATGCTTCAGGCCCAGACACAATGATTTCAATAAGCATGCAATATATTCAGGGAGAGAAGACAAAGCTTGCTTTTGCTAAGTAACCATATGAACTGAAATCCAGCCAGCAATCATCCATGTAATAATTTTAAATATCCATAATATGCTAAACTGTGAAGTACATAGAAGACACACCCCAGTCTTTAAGGAAAGTATTCAAGGTAAAAGGGAACACAGGGAAGAACATACTCAATAATAAAACATAAAAAGGCATAACAAGAAATGCTATAAACAAAAGAACAAACCAGATGGATGAATCTCACAGCCATAATAACAAGTTGAAGAGATCAGATACAATGGGATACATTTTCAATGATTCCACTTATATGAAGTCCAAGAATAGGCACAACTAATCTGTGTTACCAGAAGTCAGAAGAGTGGTTACCTCTCATCAGTGGATGTGATAACTGAGTGAGAAGGAGTAGAGGGTGCTGGAAAAAGTCTAGACCTTGGTTAGGGTGGGGGCTTCCTGGCCACATGCATGTGTAAAACTTCAATGAGGTGAACACTTAAGTTGTGTCCTTTATGTATGCTATATCTCAAAAATATTTGTTCGTTTGTTTGTTTTTAAAGAAAGAAATGCTATTAGTGTCAAGTGTGATGGGGTATAGCTGTGTGGAGTGTTGACACATGAATGTCAGAGGGATGCAGGAAAGACTGAGGTGGCCAGAGCAGGACAGGACTACACAGAATGTTTTAGGAGGAAAGTTTCTATATGACAAGAGACTTGATTTGGCAGAGAGAGAGAGCGAGGACGTTCCAGCAAAGGAATGGCAAGAGGCTTCCAGAGAGTCAGAAACCACGTTTCTATACCATTAAAAATACAGTGGACTAGCTACAATGGAAGGTTCCAGCATGGAAGAACTGGAAAAAAACCACACATTAAGTAGAACAAGTGGCAAAGGGTTTCTGTGACTCAAGAATTCTGATAACAAAAGTTACCCCAAGATGGTTTAGGGTCAGAATATTTAAAGTCTTCTCACAACTGGTCAAAGTCAAAACCAAACAACTGTCTATATCCACAGACGCCGGGGATGCAGTCATCAAAATGCATCTATTTATTCCAAGAGCATCCTGTGGAAGAGCCACGGGCAAATCAACTGCATGCAAATAAGAGCAGCGGCACCCTTCTGTCTCTGCCTTTCATTCTTTCACTGCCTTCAGCAATACAAGGCAGAAGGATAGAGTCTTGGGTCAGGTTCCCTAAATGCAGAGCTTGAGACAAGAATTCAGGGGCACGTGTTTTATTGAGGGTATACTCATGAGAGAGAGAGAGAGAAAAAAAAACTCACCTTGGTAGGCTAGGGAAGGGGAGGGATCCAGCAGGGAAGCGGTAAGGCCTCTACAGAGGTGTACCCTTTAGACAGGGGTTTTGCCTTTTGTACCGTTCATATTAGTCACTTACTACAGGCTGGGTAGAGAGGGGGCAGTAACCTCCTGCAAGGCAGCTCCTGTTGGCCCCAGCAATTCTTTGGAGAAAGGGCACTTGTGTGGTACAGCTGGGCGTAGGTGCACCAACCTGGTAGAAGAATCTAGACCAGGCTGTCTCCACTACAGCAGCTGCTTGACTGAACACCACAACCATCTTCAAACCAGCAGTTCATGTTGGCAATCAGACCAGTCAGTTATTTTAACACAGTCCTCATGATTTGCACAATTAACATCTAAAAAATCATTTGGTTTTCCTACAGAAGTGTCATCTTAATACAAGAGGCGCAGATTGGTTTCAGTGACATCCTGTGATAATATTCCATAATAAAACTAAATGATTTTAATTATTGCTAGGCCATTGCAATAAGCTTGAGTTTGCCTTCAGACTGAATTTCCTTCAAATCCCAGGGAATTGGGGAGTAAGAGAAACAGAATGAAAGTTTGAGAGGAGGACAGAAAGTGTCTTCTCTTAAGCCATAAATCATAGAAATTGAATTAGATCATCTCAAATTGAGGGACAAAAAGCCAGTTATAGATCCATTCCACGACACTGGCTGACATGGATTCCATTTGCGACTCATTGAGTAGCATTACTTATTCTGAGTGCCCCTCTGACAATGCAGGCACTTAACGTGAAGACATGTGTCGCGTTACAGGAGGATAAAGGGAAGAGCAAAGCCCCACAATTTGCCTAGAAAGCAAACTCTGAGCATAAGTATGGGCATTTCCGAAGCCTGCTCTCAGTCTCTCTGTTAAATTCTGTTTTTGCATGGCCCATAGTTTATAAGATGCCCTTCTCTTTCTGGACCCAATCAAATTTTATCTCCACCTTAGGGAAGTAGAACATCATAGAAGACTAACTCCATGGTATCCGTGCCAGTCAGAGCTCCAGATAGGGTCATTAAAGGAGACTTTAATGAAGAGTCTATCTGTGGGTATGAGCAGGGTTCAAAGAAGCCAACAAGGATGGCGAACACTCTGGCTAGCAGCAGCAGCGCTGTCAGCACGAAGGAAGAGGGAGCTGTGGCTGCCACCGCAGGCTCTGACATGAGAGCTGCGGCCTCCGGCAGAGGAACGCACCCTCTGGTAAAGCGAGCTGGGTGACCAAATACCCCAGCCTCTCGCTTCTTCCACTTTCTGGTCCACTCTCAGTGCTGCCCTGGTCCGAGTCCAACCAGAAGCTAAGCCGTGAGGGTCGGCCCCGCACAGTCCACCCCCGACACGGAGAGGGGGCAGAAGAGTGGAGAGCAGACTGGGGGCAGCAAGCAGATCATATCCAGCACCGTGTCCAACTATACGCAGCATGAAGTGGATATAGTTTATAAACCAGTTGGAAGTTAAAGTTCAAAGGACAACAACAGCAAAGTAGTCCCCTTGAAATTATTCTTTTTGGGAAGGTCTTCATGTATTATTGACAATATCAACTGCCATGTGTCAGATGCTGTATAGTTCTTTTTTTTTTTTTTTTTTTTACTTTAGCCTCACAATAGCTCTGTGGTGGGTAAAATTAGTTTCATTTTGCCAATGATCACCTTGAGGCGTACAGTGGATAACTGACCTAAGGTCACACAGCGAGGGAGTGAAGCATTGAGGCGGGAACCCCGACCTTGCTGGTCCCATGGCCCGTGTCCTCTCCCTTGTGCTGCTTTTCTATGACAAAGATGCTGCTGTTAGTCAAAACTCTGTCACTGCTTTTGGAGTCCTGGGAGGACTTATAGGAGGCCTTGTCCCCCCCACCCAAAATATCAGTCAAATTATTTTATAGTCATGCATTTTTAACAACAACAAGGGAGCGGAGGTAGCTTAGGCGATTAGGCGCCTCCCTCCCACATGGGAGGTCCCGGGTTCGGTTCCCGGTGTCTCCTAAAAAAAAAAAAAGAAGACGAGCACACAACAAACAGACACAGAGAATGCAAACAACAAGGGGGTGGGGGAAAAATAAATAAATAAAATAAATCTTTAAAAACAACAACAACAAAAGAATAATCAGGATGATTCATCCTCGCCATGTTCGACAGATGTAAGGCCAGATGATGTTTGACTATGTCTAAAAGTCAAATTAAATTCACTCTCAAAGGACTGAGAACATTACAAATAAGCTTTGAAAGATAACTCCAAGAGAGAAGCTTCAAAAACAACATCTGCAATTTTGGATACCCCGATTCAGTAAGTGGTGCTTTGAAGACCAATAGTGGTTTTCCCACAGAATAGTCCCAGGCTTCCAAGGGAGGTCCATTATTTATAATAGCAGGAAAATTGGAAACAACCTAAATCTCCAAAAATAGGGCAATGAGTAAATAAACTCCTTTGGTCTCATCTGCCTCCATCCCTCATTATATGGAAACCAGCACAGGGGCTGGAACTGCCTGCCTTGTCCACAAGTTCTATCCAGCTCTGTGTACTGTGTGTGGCACATGGCAAACCCTCGGTAGATATCTGTTGAATAAGTGATGGGATGAATAAATAACAGACTGGAATTCTTCTTCCTCTGTATAAAGATCACTAATCCTTTGGGGGCATCTGCATGAGGAAGAACTGATAACAATGAACACAAAAGTGTTTTATTCTCTTACACATAAGGCTGGCATATCATCAACAGAATTATTTATCTGTAAGAAACTACATAATCTCCTACTCTTCTCATATTCCACACCACACCACCGTGCCATCTTCCTTCTCTCCCTCACATACTGAAGTGTCAAACAATCACCCAGGTCTGTTGGGCAGATATCAAGAATCCTTTTCTTGCAAGTCAATCCAAAAAATAATGAGTATGATTATATCCTCTCCACGGCAAAGTAATTGGCTAAGACAAAAAGTGCTAAGAGAGATGGCGTTTTGCTGGTTCACAGCTAAAATTTAGACAATCAACCATGAATGCCTCGGGCTGATCGCATGCTGGGTGAAGCAATAATAATACGTCTGGCCGGATTTCCCCACCAACTGGAAGGCCTAGGTTTGGGGAGCAGATGTGCCATGAAGGTGATACATTTGGTTTTCAGTGGGGAGGGCCTACGGGTCTCATCTGTCTTCTGCACCCCTACTGGTCAGCGCGAAGCTCAACATAATGCCAGCTGTTTAAGGACCTGCTCTTCTGAGTCTCCTCCCATCATGAGGAAAAGAATTTTCCCCGAAGTAGGAGGCAGCCCAAATGTGATCGGGATCCCTGTGGCACCCCAGGTTTTGCTCACAAGGCTCCTTTTTTTGACATGGAGTCAACCCATCCTTTCCCCCCAGCCTGAGTTCAGTGGCGTTCCTTTAGGTGATTGCAGTGCTACAAGTTCAGCTCCTGCATAGAGAATCAGCCTGCAGATTCCATGTCAGCTGGAAGACACAGATGACCAACTGCAGAATCAATAGGCCTCAGTCGCTGCCACACGAGGGAGATCCTAAGCTTATCAGCAGCATCATGATAAGTGCCTATTTGCCTGACATCTCCTCAATCAATAACTTTGTTATTGTTTGCATTATCTGACTATAAATTTGGTCAATATACCCAGCTAATGGGTAACATGAGCTGGGGTTGCATTTCAATTTTTTTTTAAGTTTAACACTGCCTATGCCAGGTAGAAGGAGTCACTAAGTGAACATCCCCAGGCCTGCTCCTGCCCTTGCTGAGTTTTATCAAATCATTATAAGATATGGGCTGTCTCGAGAGAAGGAAATTAATGTTGCCCAGGTCTAAATGAAATTGGATAAACCCTTGCCTCTCTTTGCTATTATTTTTATTAGGTTTTCACAAGGATGGGCAGATGGTTGCTTGCGTGTGTGCGTGTTTTCTTTACTTAATGCACTGGAGGGAAGAGAATAAACTTGCTACTGGGTGTGTCTAGATGTGCAATGCAAACTATATTAGCTGGGGGGAAATGTCTATGGGTCTAAAGAGGTTTTGAACCCCTCTACATGATTAGCCTCCGAAATATATGGTAACAGTAATAAAAACAAATATTGCTGGACAGGGTAACAAATCCAGGTCCGTGCACCCTATCGGAGGGGCCCTGGCCATTGTTGCGTAAATTATTAGCAGATGGCCCAGCGTGAGGAGATGGCTCCGCCTGCCATCTCACCCTTCTTAGGACTGCACCGAGCTCTAGCACAAGACTAAGTCCAAAAGGTTACGGCGAATAATAAAATAATAATAATAAAGCTTGTAGTAACAACAGTGCGTGATGCACAGAATGCTTTGATTTTCTTGTCACATTAAAAGTATTTACTGTCTTCTCCAGCCCAGATTTAGTGGCAACCCTAAGAACAGAGGGAATAAACAAATTATCCACTTACCAAAATGAGCCTGGTGCTATCATGGCCTTCTTCATCATTCTGCCTTTGGTGCTTTTTTCTTTTCTGTGATTGGTTCTAACAAGTTGTTCACATATAACGGCATTGGTAATGAAGTGTAAATGTACAGATCACATGAAGGGATTTTTTCCATTAATAAATAAACTTTAAAAGTGTGCTACAGGACTTGCAAAGTGCAAACTACTGTGTCCGGGTTTATGAACCAACAGAACTCCAGAGTCAGCCTCTTACAGCTGAGATAACTGGAGTCCAGAGAGGTGAATCACTGCCCAAGCCAAGCACCTCATTCGTCTTGAAACCAGATCTTAAGTTCCTGCCTGCAGATCCCAGGTCCTGTAGGCTTTCCACACACTTCCTGGCTTTGCTCTCCTTATATCTCCACATCTGGTCCCTCAGTCATGCATTTCTTTGTGGTTTATTAGAGAGGGTGTAGGGATAAGGGGCAGTGGCTCGGTGTAAAGCAAATACTTGACCTCTCTCACAAACCCTGTCCCCATCCTTCAGACCCTCTTTGTAATTTGTAAGGGAGAGGAAAACAGGAGGAGAGGGTGGAAAACAAGAGATAAGATACAAAAGGTGACGGGAGTGATTTGTATTTATCTGCTCAGACACAGGAGAGGTAAATAAATGTCTCCTCCAGAAGCTCTCCCTCCTTCCTCCCCAACTGTTAACTTAACCTAAAGTCCTAACAAGAATTGATCCAGCTAACCAATAGACCCAAAGGGGCTAATGGGGTTGATACGGCTGTATCCTGAGAAATGAGTCCTGGAAAATCATGAATGAAAAGCAAGTGGAATCAATATATGATTATAGATGTTGGGGGAGGGTAATGATTGTAAGTCCCACATCAGGACTCTCCTATCACCCAAAGCCTTGGTACCCTGGATGGGGCCAGGCCAGAACAAGCAGGGTTCTAGCCCCTGTGCTGATTGGCGTGCCTGGATTAAGTTACTTCTTCAGCCAGGGCACATCTTGCCTTGCTATGATTTTCACGTTTATGGTCTGCTCTTTTCATTTCAGCCATGTGACCCTATCTTTAAATTTGGGGACGGGTGGGAAAGGAAGAGATTCTGCATGAACAGTGATCCTGTAAGCCTGTGAACCTCAGAGGGATGTCTATGACAAAGGAGGGAATGGCGGTCCTGCGCGGCGTTTTCCCGCGTGTGGCATGCCAGGTGAGTTGGCGCCTGCTCAGGGCCCCAGCCTTGCTAAGGGGCCATGTGCTTCACCTTGCTCTCTGTAAATGTGTTTTTCCTTTGTTGCACACTCTGCTTGGCTAGTGTTCTGTCAAGACACCAAGTCTCCTCATCCCTGAACTGGTAGGTTTTAGTTAATGATGAACCCCTTCAAATGCTCAGGCCCTATATAGGACTGATGCAAGGTTTCCCATGTCACTGGCAAATAACAGAATTCCTTAGAAATCAATTCTTTTAAGAAATTCTGTCCCTTTACTCCACTATAATCTGAAAAATTCCAATTTGGCCTCCCCAACCATCTTCGGATGTGTCTCTTGCATGCAGAAATAAATCAGAAGGTCAGAGCAGTTTCTGTGTCTAGTTCAGATCTCATGCCTGTTAGGCTGTCAGAGAACTGCTTTGTCCTGGTATATTTACATTAGTCCTACTAACACATTTCCAAGTTCTCTAGCTGCCACGTATGTGAACTGGGGCAAGTCTGGGAAGGAGAGGTTTGCTTTTCCTTCCTATGACCTCAGGAATGATTTAATTAAGCATCTTCTCCAGCCCCAATTTATAGTCTGAAAAGTGTTCTCACAGCAGCCCTTCAATGTGCTATGTTTTTCAATGAGTTGAAATGCAGTAAGTTAAATTGAAACACCATTCTGAGTGTCTGCTGCCACCCTGAGAGCAGTTCCAACAAGCACATTTGTCTCTGAACATTTAACTGCAAAAGCATTTAAATAAATGGGCAGTGGTTTCTTTCCTAACTTTAAGCACAGTTACTGGACTCTGATTTGAGGGTCTCTAATTTCCTCACTGCGCTCCTAGGGAGTGCAAAGCTTCTCCCTGGCCTCCTGCTAAGAAGGAGGAAATAACCTTTTAAACCTTATTTTACAATTCACAAATTCTCCTTTGCAGCATTGAAAATTAAAATGTTTATTTTGCTTGTTATTTTCTACGTACTTTAAAAACTGTGTCTTTGTGAATTTTGCTATTCTGGCAACAAACTTTTAGACTTTTGAAAAAAAAAAAATGTTATGGGAGCGGATGTGGTTCAAGCAGGTGAGCGCCTGCTTCCCACATGGGAGGTTCAGGGTTCGGTTCCCAGTGCCTCCTAAAAACAAAAAAGCAAACAAAAGGAAAAAACCACCAAGCCAATGTGACTCAGTGGTTGAGTGCCAGCTTCCCACAAACAAGGTTCTGGGTTCAATCTCTGGCCCAGTACCTCAAAAAAAAAAAAAAAAAAGAAAGAAAGAAAGAAAGAAAGGAAATTAAAATTTTTTAAAACCTTGATATCTAGGGGCAAGGCGGGTGTGGAGGTAGAGGAAAGTAATGGAAAGGAAGAGAGAAGATGTCGATGGGTAGCTGTCCTAAGCCTGAAGACTTTTTGTTCTGCCATGCAGCCCCAGATGTCCTCCCAGATGCAATAATCCTGACCCCACCGCCTGCCAACTAGGAATAAATGGAGCCAAATTTCCCATAGGAAATGCTCTCTCCTAGTCTCTTAAAGGCTTCAACCTCAACATGAAATCCAACAAAAGAAACAAATTAGATTAAACTCCAGTGCTAAGGGCTTTGGTTGCTCAGATCAAAGAATCTATTGAGAGTTGTTATGACTGGGCTCAGGCATCTTCTGCAACTCGGAAAAAATAACAAGTCTTCTTATAGCATGCTATGCTGGTAGTAGTTGGTTTTTACCATCACCTGAATACAAGGAATGGACAGGAGGAGATGGAAGGAATCAGGGAAGGACATGGACTCAAACGCCCGCAGAAGCCAAGCAAATAACACGAGTGAATGTGAGGCAGAATCAGTGGGGATTTTCACGTGACCTCTCCAGATTTTAAAATGTTGAAAAGAGTTTCAATTTTTTAAAAATCCACCACTGTTCCTGCCATGTTTATGGAACACTTTCTATATGCCAGGCACTTTATAAACCCATCGTAAAGTGCATCCTCACAATCACCCTTTGAGGTAGATGCTCTTATTGCTCTTGGTTCACCAATGGGGAAAAGAAAGTCTCTACGTGGTTGAACTAATACCTCCTCTCCACTTGACTGCCTAAGGATTTTATAGGCATAGAAACCAAAGCTTAGTGGGATTAAATAACTTGGCCAGGGTCAGAAAAGAGTCGGATGAGATAATATATATATATATATAAACCATCTAACTACAGAAACTCAGAATAGAATGTGAAGGTGACATGCTGGTAACAAGAAAAAATTAAATAAATAAGGGCTGTGCTATTATTAGACAAATAGCCTTGTCCTAAGGGCTGCCTAGACCAATAAATAACAGGAAGATGTTTCTTGAATTTTCTAGCATAAGTAATGTTGCATCTGTTAGTATTCCTTGTGTTAGAAACCAAATGGTGGAAGAATCTCACAAAAATATCTGTGAGGTTCAACTATAGGGGCTATTCTATTATTTGTGTAGGCAATACTGCCCTCTGATGGCCACCTTCTTAATAGCATGATCCTGTGTTTAAAATCAGGCCAGTTTTATGTTCCTTAGTTCCCCCAAAATAGTTTGTAGAATATTGCATTCATTTACCCTCAGATTTGTGCATACAATATATTATCTATATAGCATAACACCCTTTGCAGATTTTTATATCTAACCTGGAATTGGGACTGTACCATTTTTACATGGGTTCTACAGGGCATTGGAGAAAACAAATGGAAAATAAATCATGGTGCTACTGGGCTCCTGAACTGTTAGAATTCAGTTCCTCGGGGAAGAAATATTTTTCTTATGACAGCAAACTTAGAATACCTCCAGAAGAGAAAATGTCTGGGTCTCTCAACTGAAAGCGATCTGACAGAAATGACCATCCCATTCAAGGGAGGAAGGTTTGTCCTGTTTGGGGGAAACAACAGATCAGTTCATAAATATATTTTTAGGTAAAAATAAGTGTTTGTGGACATGACTGGAAAATCATCTAGTTTCCTGCAGGGACAGGTGACCTATAATTAAGAGAAATCACAGACCAGGAGGAGACTGTCAGATAAGAGTTAACCTCAACAGGGAGACACCACAGGGCAGTGTTCTCAGACCTGACTGACAGCTCTCAGAACTATGGCCTAGAAGGAGCCTACTGCCTCTGAGCCTGTGTCACGAGCCCTGACCCAGGAGAGGGCACATCTCTTTGGGTGCCAGTGAGTGGCCCTAAGAGAAGAAATGGCACATACAGAAAGAAGGTAGGGGAGCTGTACTCCATAAGTAAGAAGGAACTGAGTCACCGTTAAGGGCCCCTCTCAAGGAATACTTGCAAGAGAAATGAAAATTTTTATCCACCAGATCAATTGTTATTCTTGGTGGAACTCTAGATCTGAAAATATTTGGAAGCTAAAAATTAAATATGCCAAGAATAGACTGATGCCTGCAAGGCACACTTCACTCACCAACATACTTAGTTTGGGCTACACTGTTTGTTTTTTCCCATGAGAATGTTTTACATAAGAATATAACTTTTAGATTCTTATTAAAATCAGAAGACCTGGCATCATTGAGTCCTGTTTTCCACAGGTGAACGTCCAGCTAGAGCTGAGGAATGACTGCCCCCTTTAGATGGATCATGTCTACTATGGTTCACCACAGTCCCCACCACTCCCTCACATGCAGCCAGCCCCTTTCGTTGATTTACACTGGTCTGTGCTTTGTAGGCCTTTAAGTTATATCTCTTTTTGCTCTAGTTCTGAGAATTTGCAATGCACATATTTATTTTTTAGCAGCCACAGAGATCAGCTAATTTAAAGAACGCTCCAGGGGAGACCAAAGTTTATGAGCTCTAATTCAGATTTATCCCTTTTCATTTTGCTTACACTTTTCCTCCATTTTCTCCCTTCATTGCTACAATTTCCCATAAGAGTCTTAAGTACTATTTGAGTAAAAAAGTTACCTCTTAAGCACCTAAAGTTTTGGTAAAGAAAGTTTTAATATAAATCTATATTTAAAATAATTAAAACAGACTAATGGAAAGCACATTGAATTAGGAAGCAGAAAACCTGGGATCTTATTCAAACCTTTTCCCCTGATAAACTCCATGACATTGAGTAATCTAGTTAAACCCACTTTACCTTTTAATGCTCCATAAATAGATAATAACACTTGGTTGTCCTACCTCGCTGGGATTTTTGTAACAATAACCATAAATCAGAAGACATCCATGAAGTATTCTGAGTCTAGAGGAGAAAGAGATCCTATAGAGACCAATACAATATTACCATGATGCAGCATTAGATATAAAGTATTAAAATGTTGTTCAAAGTGGACTTAATGAAAAAGGAAGCTGTTGCTATGTAATCATATTTTTGAAGACTATACATCAAAATGTTAATTGTAATTTTATCTAGGTCATGGGATTTGGGGTGATTTTTCACCCTTTGGCTCATATCTTTTTTTTACATTATGGTGAGCATATGTAATAAAAAATAGCAATAAATAATTTAAAAGATAGAGGTCGGGAAAAGAAATAAAATCCTTATGTTTTCATTTGTAAGACTTGAATAATTACTGATTTCCACTGCAACCATTTCTAAAATGTCTTTTACAATTAGCATGTCTTATTTTAGAAATATAAAAATTAGGAAAAAACCATGGGAAATATCTTCCAATTTGCCAGGAGGCACCCTGGAATAGTCAAAGTGAAGCTTAAGTAGCCGTTTTGTGCCTTCCCCTTCCTAGTATTCATGATTGGAATCAATTACGCAGATTGATCCAAGCACAGAGGAAAGTTTAAATCCTTGATTCTCCTTTCATTACAGACTGGGCCATGCATAAACAACCCCTTTGCTTCTGTCAGTAATGTGGGGTTGCTAATTCTTAACATCCTCTAGTAATTTTGCCCTTAATAGAGAAACTGTCGCTGTCACTCGTGGACTGTAAAGCAATGGTTCTCAGCTGGGGGTGATTTTGTCACCGCCTCCCCCATCCCCGGACATTCAGCCATGCCTGGAGACACTTTGGGTTGTCACAACTGCAGGAAGAGTGCTCCTGGATGTAGTGCGTGGAGGCCAGGGCAGCTGCTAACCATCCCACAATGTACAGGGAAACCCCACAACAAAGACGTAGTCGGCCCCAAATACCGGTAGTGCCAAGGTTAAGAAATCCTGCTGAAATAGAAAGTGCTGTAAGCTCATAAATGGCAGGTGTCATAAGGGTGTTTCTGGGGTCACAGGGGTGAAGTCCCTCAAGTTTGTGCCTAATAATCTACAAAATGAAAATGGGAAGGGAGGGGAGCAGGCCTAACAGCCTTAAACTACCTGATAATTTAGTATTTCACAAAATATTTACTAGTCCTTCTCATAAGAGCCATTGCCTACTATCAAGTGAAATTATTTCTTGAAATCTGATGCATTTGGACTCTATGGAAGGTGAAGAAAAATCAGGGAAAGAGTTATGAAGTGCTCCGTTGACACTGTTTGTGTTTCTCTACCTGAGATGAGAGAGAAGAGCTAAGTGCTTTGCTAGAATGAAATGAACCCACACCAGTCACATCAAGCATGCTGACAAGACATCACTCCCTTGAAATTCAGAAAGAAAAATACTCTCAACAAGAAATGTGGAAGCTCAGGATAGTATATATAAAATGGGAATTAAAATAAAACATTCTGAAAAACAGTATCCTTAATAAAGGACGATCAACTCTACATGAGAATGAAAAAAATCCTCAGTTGAAATAGAACAAAAGCAAGAAGATATATTTAGACTCAAATGCTGTAACTGTTTTCCCTTGAGAACCACTCTCAAGAAATTTCTCCAATTAGGCAAATAAAGGGGTTTTAAAAGCTTTCTCTGATTTGTTTATTAGTGTGGATTATTGTCTTTTTTCTGTTTGCAAACAGTATAAAAAAAGATGGAGTTTCATTAGTCCAGGATAAAAATTAACTAGTTATTCTTTAGTTTGAAAAATTTTCTTCACTTTTTAAAACCCTATTACCAGTCTTCCTAGAGATAAGCTATGAAATAACTGGAATAAAAGAAAGAAGACACATGGTGCCCTTGCCTTGATTGTCTTTGACCCAAATCCTTCATATTTATTATTAATATGTTATGTGCATAGTAGTCATTACAATCAAAATTCATTTGCCTGATTATTCCCTTTTTGACCTATAGGTCACAGAGCATCCTATTTATAATTCTGCTTCAAGAAGAAATTTAAGAAGGGAAAGAACACAAAATAGCCTTATTGCTCCATTGATTAACAAGGTGAGTTGTGCCTCCAAACCCCTGGCCTTCCTCTTTGGACTTAGTGCAACAGAGGGAGGGAACTGGTCATTCAGGAGAGGTCTGGGCAGAAATTGGCTAAGTAAGTGACACTGGCTCTCGTGTAGCTTAGATACCAAGAAAGAAAAAAATCAGATATTAGGATTTAATGAAAGCTTAATAAAATCCATTTCAAACCACTGCAGGGTAAGGTCAAGAGTCCTGGGCAGAGTCCAGAAAGGGAAATATGTGACAGCTGAAATTAACATCTCCACTGGCAGGCCCCATTGCTTTACTTTGATTGTTTCCCAGCTCAAGAGCCCATCACACTGCCTCGTGGCATTCAGTCAGCCAGGCTGCTTCTTACAGCTGCAGGCAGCCAACTTAGCTGCTCCCTTGTCACCTTGAGGATTCTTTCTCTGGCCCAGTCAAAGATGTCAAAGAGATAGGCAAAAATATGTAAAAGGAAAAGAAAAAAAAAAAAAAAAGATGGAAGCACTCATGAAAACATGCATGGGAGAAAAACAATCCTGTATTTCTAGATTGATCTTAGTATACTCCTAAATTAACAATTAGAAAATACTCTGTAATAGTAGCTCACTTTCATTGAGTGTTTACAATGTGCCTAGATCTTTTTAGATTTGTTGCATATCATAACTTACTTGGTCCTCACATCAGTCCATGCAGTATAGACAATCGTGACCCTACTTTATACATAAGGAAACTGAGGCACATGAACTTAAGTAAGGACCCCTAGTTACACAACCAGTAAATGACAGACCTAGAAGAGGAACCCCAGAGATCTGATTTCAGAGCCCATGCGTGCTTCTCATTATCTTATGTAGCCTCTCACCTACCCAATGCTGTGCTGCATGGCTGTTCATACAATCCATACTTTATAGAGAGAAACTGAGAAGCAGAAAGCCTGACACTGCCACCATTTCACCAAATAATTTGGTGAAAATGGCCCCTGGAAGTAAAGTCCAGTCCAACAAGCACATTAATATTATGAATAAATAGGAAACAGAATACAAATGAAGAAAGCAAAGGTCTACTTACCTTTCATATCAACTGGATTGTTCTCTAATTATTTTATGTCTGTGAATGTCTGAAATTGTAACTATAAGTCCCTCAAGGGCAGGAGCATATGTTTCTTTTATAAATATCTGAGTATATTGAGATGAGATAGGGGCTTGATAATTACTGGTAAAATGAAATAATCTATGAACCTACATTTGTTGAGTGTCTACTATGTGCAAAGTAATATGTTGAATGCAATGGAAGATGAAAGGACATAAGAGAAATACATTCAAACTTCCATTTAGTAGCAAAGGGGATAAAGTGAATACTGTTAAAATCAGGAATAAAAGCATTCTCCCTTTCTTCCATATCAAGAGAACTCGATTTCATTTAGGGAGGCAAAGTACCCAGTTAAAATCCCCTACTCTCCCCCATATTCCTTTATGGTTAGAGGTGGCTAGGGGACTCAGTGCTGGCTGATTAAATGTAAGCAAAAATCACAGCGCAGAGCTTTCAGAAAAACTTCCTAAAATGGAACCGTCTCCATGAGCCTCTGCTTTTCACCAGTGCCCCTCATCCTTCCCTTTGTCTTGCCTGGAGCATAAACACATTGCCTTTCAGTGAACCCAAGATGATGGTGAAGGAGATGGATGGAGCCCAGATCCTCAATGACTTCCTCAGGCAACAGCACTTGCTCTGGATTGCCCACCTCCAGGTTCATCATCACATGAGGAAACTATACACCTTCTTTGTTTAAGCCTAGTAGACAGGTATCTCTTCTATGTAGTTGAACATAATCCTAACTCATGATGACTATTCACTGGGTCTGTCCTGAAATCTCCCCTTACTGGTTTTAAGGAGCAAATGTCCTCCAATTCTGCCTATATGGCCACAGACAGAGATGCGAGAAAAGGGGGAAGAAATGCTAAAAGATACAATAAAACACTACTAATCACTAATTATATAACATTTACAGGACTGGTTATTTTTGGAATTTGGAAGGAAAACAGATTTGTGATAACATTTTTTCTTGCAAGGTCCCCCATCTGTTTATTTTTTACACCTCATCTTCATGAAATCACTGTTCATGTTATTTTCTTCTTAAAGTTTCTCTAATATGAGGCATTTGAATGAGGTTCCACTAGACTTTTCCAGTTAATTAATATTTCTTGCGCAAAATTTAAAATCAGATGGTGAAATAGGGAGCAGCAGGATGCATTCGTCCTCCAGAAGCTGCAGGAAGACAGGCAGGCTTGTTGGGCTTAGGGAAAAGTAGTGTGGTTGCAGGGCAAGTGGCACAGGTGGCCAGCAAGGGGGTGCCCAGCCAGGTGCTAGGGGAGGGCAGGGTCATGGGGTGAGTGGCATGGGTGGCTGGGGAGACAGGCCCAGTTCTTTCTTTTTCTTTTTTCCTTTTTTTTCCTTTTCCTCTTTTTTTCTCTTTCCTTTTCCTCTTTGTTTTTTCTTTTCCTCTTTTTTTTAAATCAGGTAAACATGGGCACTTCTAAAGACTTAGAATAAGCTGAACCAAGTGTCAAAGAAGAGCCTTAATGCAAAGCCAAACAACAATAATACTCTAGACATCAGAGAGAAACTGACCAACAGAGTAAACCCATCAAGATAAACAGAGTAAACCCATGTATAGACATCAGCAAAAAATTAGAAACCATAAAAAGGCACAGGAAGATATGGCCCAGTCAAAGGAACAAATTAAAAAGCCAGAGAGGACGCAGAATTTGGAACAGCTAATCAAAGGTGTTCACACAAATCTCCTAAGTCAATTCAGGGAAATGAAGGAAGAGATAAAGGATATTAAGAAGATACTAGGTGAGCATACGCAAGAAATTGTAAACATACATAAAAAATAACAGATCTTATGGTAATGAAAGGCACAATAGAAGAAATTAGAAGAATCACACAACAGCAAATTTGAACAGGCAGAGGAAAGAACTAGGGAATTAGAAGATAGGGCATCTGAAATTGCACAGATAAAAGAACAGATAGAAAAAATGGGGGGGGAAATTGAGTGGGGGGTCTCAGGGGACTGAATGACAACATGAAATGCACAAATATACACCTGATAGTTGTCCCAGATGGAGAAGAGAAGGGCAAAGGGGAAGAAAGAGTGTTTAAGGATATAATGGTCCCAGTCTTCCAACTCTTATGAGGAATATGGATGTACATGTCCAGAAAGTGAAAATCAGATTGTCAAATGCCAAAGATAGAGAATCCTGAAATAGCAAAAAACAGCAAGAGAAAAGAGATCCATCACATACAAGAGAAGCTCAATAAGATTAAATGTTTATTCCTAATCTGAAATGATGGAGGCAAGAAGGCAGTGTTATGACATATTTAAGGTCCTGAAAGAGAAAAACTGCCAGCCAAGAATTCTGTATCAAGCAAAATTGTCCTTCAAAAATGAGGGAGAGGGGAGCCGATGTGTTTCAGTGATTGAGCACTGGCTTCCCACATAAGAGGTCCCAGGTTCAATCCCCAGCCCTAGTACCTCAAAAAAAAAAAAAAAAAAAAATTGAGGTAGAAATTAAGATATTCACAGAAAAACAGAAATTGAGAGGATTTGTCAACAAGAGTTCTGGCCTATAAAAAATACTAAAGGGAATTCTGCAGGCTAAAAGGAAAAGACAGGAAAGAGAGGTTTGGAGGAGAATGTAGAAAGGAAGATTACCAGTAAGGGTAACTAAAAGAGTGAAAAAGATAAACAAAAGTAAGATATGACAGAAAACAAAGACAAAAGATAAAATGGTCTTTACAGTAATAGCATTGAATGTTAACAGATTAAACTCCCCAATTAAGATATACAGATTGGCAGAATAGATAAAAAATATAGAATCCAACTATATGCTGTCTACAAGAGACTCACCTTAGACCCAAGGACACAAATAGGTTGCAAGTAGAAAGGTTGGAAAATGACTTTCCATGCAAACAGAAAACAAAAACAAGCTGGGGTAGTTGTACTAATATTGGACAAAATAGACTTTAAATACAAAGCAGTTGTAAGAGACAAAGAAGGACACTATATATTAATAAAAGGGGCAATCGACCAAGAAGAAAGAACAATCATAAATATTTATCACCTAACGAGGGTACCCCAAAATACATGAGGCAAAACTGAGGGGAGAAATAGATAGCTCTACAATAATAGTGGGGAACTTTAACACATAACTATCAGCAATAGACAGAATATCTAGACAGTGGATCAATAAAGAAACAGAGATCTTGAATAATACAATACAGGAACTAGACCTAACAGATATATACAGTACTGTACCCCAAAAGGCCAGGATATACATTCTTCTCAAATGCTCATGGATCATTCTCCATGATAGAGCACATGTTATGGCATAGAACAAGCTTCAATGAATTTAGAAAGACTGAAAGTATACAAAGCACTTTCTCTGACCACAATGGAATGCAGCTGGAAATCAATAATGGGCAGAGAACTGGAAAATTCACAAATATATGGAAGTTAAACACACTCTTAAACAATCAGTGGGTCAAAGAGGAAATTGCAAGAGCCATCAGTAAATACCTCAAGACAAATGAAAATGAGAACACAACATATCAAAACTTATGGGATTGGGAAGCGGCTGTGGCTCAATCAGTGGGGCTCCCGTTTTACCATATGGGAGGCCCTGGGTTCGGTTCCCGGGGCCTCCTGGTGAGGGCAGGCCCACCCGCATGGCGTGGTTGGCTGACCCGGAGAGCGCAAGCAGCAAGGGGGGGATAAATGAATAAATAAATAAAATCTTTAAAAAAAAACAAAAAAAAAAAAACAAACTTATGGGATGCAGCAAAGGCAGGGCTGAGAGGGAAATTTATAGCCCCAAATGCTTACATTAAAAAAGAAGAAAGAGCTAAAATCAAAGAACTAACTGCACATCTGGAGGAACTAGAAAAAGAATAGCAAGCCAATCCCAAAGCAAGCAGAAAGAAAGACATAACAATGATTAAAGCAAAATTAATTGAAATTGAGAATAAAAAAACAACAGAGAATTAACAAAACCAAAAACAGGTTTCTTGAGAAGTTTAATGAAATTGACAAACCCTTACTTAGATTAACAAAGAAAAAAGAGATAAGAGGCAAATAAATAAAATCTGAAATGAGAGAGGGGACATTACCACTGACCCACAGAAATAAAAAGGATCATAAGAGGATACTATGAACAACTGTATGCCAGCAAGTCGGACAACTTAAATGAAATGGACAAATTCCTAGAAACACGCAAACAACCTACACTGACTAAAGAAGAAATAGAAGACCTCAACAGGTGAATCACAAGTAACAAAATTTAATCAGTCATCATAAACCTCCCAAAAACAACAAAAAAGCACAGGGCCAAATGGTTTCACAGGTGAATTCTACCAATTATTCTGAAAAGAACTAATACCAATACTTCTCAGACTCCACCAAAAAAACTGAAGAGGAGGGAACATTACCAAGCTCATTCTATGAAGCCAACATCACTCTAATATCAAAGTCACATAAAGATGCTATAAGAAAATTACAGACCAATCTCTCTAATGAACTTAAATGCAAAAATCCTCCACAAAATACTTGCAAATTGAATCCAACAACACATTAAACAAATTATACACCATGATCAAGTGGGTTTTAACCCATGAATGCAAGGATGATTCAACACAAGAAAATCAATTAACAGATCATTAACAGATCAAAGGAGAAATATTATGTGATCCTCTCATTGATGCAGAACAGGCATTTGACAAAAGTCCGACATTATTTCTTTTTTTTTCTTTTCCTTTTTTTTCCATACCCCCCATTATCAACATAGTTAGCATCATTTCTTGATAAAAAATACTTTGAAAGATAGGAATAGAAGGAAACTCCCTTAACATGATAAAGAACATATATGAAAAACCCACAGCTAACATCATACTCAATGGTGAAAGAATAAGTTTTCCCTCTAAGATCAGGAACAAGACAAAGATGCCCATTGTCACCACTCTTATTCAACATTGTGTTTGAAGTTCTAGCTAGAGCAGTTAGGCAAGGAAAAGAAAAAGAAGGCATCCAAACTGGAAAAAAAGAAGTAAAACATTCCCTCTTTGCAGATGACATGATACTATCCCTAGAAAATCCTGTAAATCTACAACAAAACTACTACAGCTAATAAACAAGTTCAGCAAAGTGGTAGGATAAAAGATCAACATGCAACACTAGTGTATAGTATTTCTATAAACTAGTAATGAGAAATCTGAGAAGGAAATCAAGAAAAAAATTCCATTTACAATAGCAACTAAAAGTATGAAATATCTAGGAATACATTTAACTAAGGATGTAAAGAACTTACACACAGGGAAGCCGATGTGGCTCAAGTGATTGGGCTCCTGTCTACCACATAGGAGGTCCAGGGTTTGATTCCCAGGGCCTCCTGGTGAAAGGCAGGCTGGCCCACACAGTGAGCTGACCCAATCAGAGAGCTGGCCCATGTGGATTGCTAGCCCACACAGGAGTGCTGGCCCACATGTAGTGCTAGCACGCATGGTGTGCTGGCCTACGCAGGAGAGCTGGTGCAGCAAGATGATGCAACAAAAAGAGACATAGAGGAGATACACAGCAAAATCAGGGAGCTGAGGTGGCGCAAGAGTTTGAGCAGCTTCTCTTCACTCCAGAAGGTCCCAAGAACGGCTCCCAGTGCCACCTAAAGAGAAGACAACCAGACACAGAAGAACACACAGAGAGCAGACAGCAAGTGCAAAAACAAGTGGGGGCAGGGCAGGGGGGAATAAATAAATAAATAAATCTTAAAAAAAAAAAAAAAAAAGGAACTTATACACAGAAAACTACACAAGATTGCTAAAAGAAATCTTAAAAGACCTAGAAAAATGGAAAGATATTCCATGTTCATGGATTGGAAGACTATATATCATTAAAATGTCAATTCTACCCAAACTGATTTACAAATTCAGCGCAATCCCAATAAAAATTCCAACAACCTTTTTTTGCAGAAACCAATTATCAAATTTATTTGGAAGGGCAAGGGGCTCCAAGTAGCCAAAAACACCTTGAAGCAGAAGAACAAAATTGGAGGATGCACTCTACTTGCTTTACAAAGCTACAGTGGTCAAACTGCATGGTACTGGCACAAGGATAGACATATTGACCAATAGAATCAAACTGAGAATTCAGAAAGAGACCTGCATATCCAAGACCAACTGATATTGAACAGGCTGCCAAGTCCACTCAACTGGGACACAATAGTTTCTTCAACAAATGGTGCTGAGAGACATGGATATCCATATCAAAAGGAATGAAAGAGGGCCACTATCTCATACTCTACACAAAAATCGAATCAAGATGGATCAAAGACCTAAATATAAGATCCAGGACCATAAAACTCCTAGAAGAATATGTAGGGAAGTATCTTCAAGATATTGTGGTCAGCAATGGTTTTGTAAACTTTATGCCCCAAAGCATGAGCAACAACAAAAACAAAAATAGATAAATGGGACCTTTTCAAATTTAAAAATGTTTGTGCTTCAAAGAACTTTGTCAAGAAAGTGAAAAGGCAGCCTGCTCAATGGGAGAAAATATTTGGAAACCACATGTCTGATAAGGGTCTGATATCTAATATATATTTAAAAATTCTATAACTCCGCAATAAAAAGACAAACAACCTAATTAAAACATGGGCAAAAGACTTGAACAGACATTTTTCCAAAAAGGAATTACAAATGGCTAAAAAACACAGGAAAAATGCACAACATCATTAGTTATTAAAGAAATGCAAATCAAAATGACAATGAGATATTTCACATTTATTAGACTGGCTGCTATTTAAAAAAAAAAAAAACAGAACTAAAAGTGTTGGAGAGGATATGTAGGAATAAAACACTCATTCACTGCTGCTGGGAATGTGGAATTGTGCAGCCACTGTGGAGGGCAGTTTGGCAGTTCCTCAGGAAGCCCGCTACTAGATATATACTCAGAGGAATTGAAAGCAGGGACAAGAACAGATACATGTACACCAATGTTCATAGTGGCATTATTCACTATTGTCAAATGATAGATGCAACCTGTGTCCATCAACAGATGAATGGATAAACAAAATGTGGTATATACACACAATGGAATATTATTCAGCTTTAAGAAGGAATGAAGTACTGATACATGTGACAAGATGCATGAACCTCGAGGAACTTCTGTTGAGTGAAATATGCCAGACACAAAAGGACAAATATTATATGATCTCACTAATATGAACTATAATGAGCAAACTCATTGAGGTAGAGTCTGAAAGATTCTACCTGTGCAGAATTAATCTGTGCAGAATTTCTAATTTAGATTGATGTAATGGTTAGGAAACGGATGGAAGTAATGGTGGTGCAGCAATGTGAGTGTAATTAACAGCACTGAAATGTGTGTGTGAATGTGGTTGAAAGAGGAAGTTTGGGGTAGTATATGTTGCTAGAAGGAAAGCTAGAGGATAAAATATGGGGTTGTATAACACAGTGAACTCTGTGGTGACTGAGAGCTGTGGTTAACAGTACAAATTTAAAAATGTTCTTTCAGGATCTGTAACAAAGTTACATCACTAGTACAGGGTATGATAGTGGGTAGAAAAATTTACCTAAAGCATACTTCTATGGGATATAAATGTATCCTTGTTGCCAAGATAGATAGAGGCCCGCATAGAAGTTAAGAAATTATTAAACTTTCCTCCTGGGGAAGTCCTGCTACTTTTTCAAATAAGATGGCAAAAAAACTCTGGAATAGATAAGACTTGCCTAATAAAAGAAAACAGGCTAATAAGCAAGCCCTCAATCTTACTGCTTGCATTTAAGAACCTTATTCCTGTAATAATGAATTATGCCTAAGAGTTATGCCTGAAAACCTCCTTGTTACTCAAACGTGGCCTCTCTCTAAGCCAAACTCTGCAAATAAACTCACTACTTTCCCCCCAGATGTGGTACTTGACTCTCAGGGATGAGCCTCCCTGGCACTGAGGGATTATTACCAAGCATTAATCAGCCATGCATTTGGAGAAAGTCCATGACCAAAAGGGGGAAATATTAAATAAAATAGAGTTTTTTATGGATTAGAGATTTCAAAGTAGGTTGGGAAGTCATTCCAGAGGTTAAGCTTATACAGGTCTCAGGCAGTCTTCACAAACTGCCACAGTAAACAAAGCCTAAACAAAACTGCTCCTGAGGGCCCTAGGGATATCCGGACACCATAGGCAAGCTGCATGGCCTCATGAAATCAACACCCCCTCGGAGGGCCCTATCTAGGAATTTATGAAAATCTATTTCCCCAATATAACATATTTATAATCATTTATAATTCCCTTAATCATGATTCTTCTACTCCTTTTATTTGAAACTATAATCTTCAACATGCCTGTTATTATATTTCTCAGAGACTTAAATCATCAAATTGTTCCTATGCCAGTTGAGCCCTGAAACCCAGCAGAGTTGCGACCAGCTCCTACTCTTCAGCTCTTAGGGCTTGCCCTAGACAATAACAAAATGATGATGATGGGCCAGTCTCATCCCAAAAACAAGGAATATCTTCAACTGCAAGCAAAATAATTCCTTTCCTCCACCCCATAATATCTACCTCCCTTAGCCTGCAGCAGTTAGAGTGGACATAGTCCCAAATCTCTCAAGATTGAGGAATGAACAAAAATAATGGGGGAGTATAACCATGGACCAAAGCAGATTCGTTGTTATAGATATTATCTTGTATTAATGGAGTGATTTAAAACATTGATATAAAAAATTAAAATAAAAAAATTAAACTCTTCCATGACATCTAGGATTATCTAGACAATATTGGCTTTGAAACATTAGTTTATTCTTAGAGTTGAAACTGTTATCACTCTTAAACCATAGTTATTCCACTAAAAATTCTTACGTAACTTCTAAGAACTTTATTGTAATGACTACTCAAAATGAATTGCTACAGGAATCAAATTGTTTTTTCAGATGTTCAGACAGAATCACGTAATTAGCCTTAGACTCATATAGAATAAATAAAAAATAACTTTTTAGGTGAAGATCAATATTTTTAAAATATGTATATTTTCTTTACTTGACAGAACTACCTTATAAAGTTGATATATGCCATCTGCTAAAATCTACAGCCACAATTATTCATATATATATATATATATATATATATAAAATAAAAACACAACCTTGCTTTGTTTAATTGATCTGTAATTGAGAGAAAAGTTGGTTGGGATTGGGAATTATCAGAATGACTGCTTTATTTATCCCAAAATCAATACTCTTCACATTTCAGTGTGAGGACCTCATTTTTAACTTGGTCGTAGGGAAAAAATATTCCAAAATAAACTTACTAAGTGAAGAACCAAACTAAGAAAAAGTTGCCTGGCATTTATTCAAGTTACACAAACTCATAAATAACTACAAGTTGAATTTTGAGGCTGATGAATCACTGCCTAGCATGGGAAATTTATTTGGACAGTCTCCGACTTTCAGATGCCTAAACTATGCACAGCTCTTAAATACAAATGACTACACAAGCCAGGTGTGTCAAAAAAAATTCTCCTTTTCTTTCCACTGTCACTATTTGGAATTTATCTCTCCTCTCTTCCCCACCAGTTATAACGCTTGTGCTACTGAAGAACAAATCTGTAGTGTAGTAGAAAAAAAAAAGAGGAAAATGTTAGGGGAGAAGAAACCTTTAACCTTTATTACCCATTTCTTCTGTACCTTTGTCCTGTATCACTTCCTACATCACATGCCGGGTGGGGGAGAACCCTCCTTATTACAGAACACAAGGCCTTTTATGATCTGTTCCCTGTGTATCTTTCCTAATGTCACCGCCTGTATTAGTCAGAGTTCTCTAGGGAAACAGATCAACAGGAGATATCTGTAAATAATATGAGATTTTATAAGAGTCTCTCATGTGATCGTGGGGATGCACAAGTCCAAGTTCCACAGCCATGAAGGTCCTTGATGAGTTTCCAGGAAACACTGGCTGCCCAAAGAAGAGCTGGGAAATTCTCTCTGAATGCTGAAATCACTTTCCCTTTTAAGACATTCAACTGATTGGATAAAGCATCATTCATTGCTGATGGCAGTCTCCCTGGTTGATGCAGATATAATCAGCCATCTATGCACTAAACTCATTGATGACTAAAGTCCATAAAGTCCTTGTATTACAATTAGCCCAGTGCTTGCTTGACCAAACCACTAGGCACAATTACCTGGCCGAGTTGACACACAAGCCTAACCATCATACTGCCTAAAATGTTGACTAATTCCTAGGAGTAACCCTACCCAAACAGCTTGACCATCACCCAGCATGAGTTAGGTCCCTCCTTGAACTCCTAGATTGAACATTCTTCCCATATACTCTTTCTCCATTGAACATCTTCCTCTTTACACAGTAGAAAAGTTCTGTTATATGTATCTTTAGGGCCTGGCAGCCTTGTTCAGTGTCTGGCTCATAGGTGCCCCCAAAATATTTATTGTAGCATTAGTAAATGCCAGGGATTTGTCCGATTGCCTGATCCCAGAGATCCTGCTCTGGTCCTCTCCCTATCTACTTCCTCCACCCAAAGTTGCTCTTAGAAAGTAAAGAAAGAACATGAATATAGTGGAGCTGCTCTCCTGAAATTGAAATGAAGCTGCTTAGGTCTTTTTCCTAGCCTGAGACCCAGAATTATCAACTGCATATACCTGAATGGAAAAAGAAATGGTAAGGAGTTGGTGGAGAAGCCCAGGCTTTCATTAACTGGGTGAAACTCTTAAAAGAAAAAAGGTGAAGATACGGTTATAGATAACAGTATTTAGTCAGCCTTTATTCTGTTGAGATACTATTGTAAATACCCGTATCTCTTGTAACCTTTAACTCTCAGATCAACTCTATGAGGTCTTGATGCCCTGAGTTAGAATTCAGAACACACCCTTCCTCAAGTCCCTTAATATAAATTCAACAGAATATTACCAGGCATTAAAAATAAGTGTGACATCAATAACAAGTAAAGAGGTTGAATCAGTCATCAAAAACCTCCCAAAAAAGAAAAGCCCAGGACCAGAGGACTACACTGGTGAATTTTACCAAACATTCCAGGAAGAAATAACACTACTTGTGAAAACTCTTCCAAAAAATTGAAGAGGAGGGAATACTCAACTCATTTTATGATACCAAATCACTCTAAAACCAACGCCAGATAAAGATACCACAAAAAAAGAAAATTACCAATATCCCTTATGAATATAAATGCAAAAATCCTCCACAAAATAATAGCAGACAAAATCCAATAGCACATTAAAAGAATTATACACCATGATCAAGTGGGTTTTATCCCAGGTATGCAAGGGTGGTTCTACACAAGAAAATCAATTAATGTAATACACCACATTAACAAATCAAAAGGGACAAACCACATGACCATCTCGATTGACACAGAAAAAGGCATTTGACAAAATCCAGCATCCTTTCTTGATAAAAACAGTTTGAAAGATAGGAATAGAAGGAAACTTCCTCAACGTGATAAAGAGTATTTTAGTTTGCCAAAGGGCTGCCAATGCAAAGTACCAGAAATGTGTTGGCTTTTATTAAGGGTGTTTATTAGGAGTAAAATCTTAGAGTTCCCGGTCTGTGAAAAGTACAACTTAAGGCACCATAAAGGGTGCTTTCTCATCCAAGTCAGTTGCCACATGTCAAAGCAAGATGGCGGGCAATCTCTGCCTGGTCTCTGCCTTCCTCTCTGGGCTGTACCATCTCCCAGAGCTCAGCAGGGAGCAACCAGACATACGGTTTTTCTCTTACTGGGCATCTTCTCTCAGGCTTGGCTACTCTGCTTTCTTCCCCATTTCAGCTGCAAGCTATCAGGCAAATGACTCATCTCTCCCCAGGGCCTCCGCAGTTTAAGCCTCCCCTTTCTGTCACATGACAAGATCAAAAATGGCAGAACAATCTTTTCCTGTCCCTGGCTAGCTGCTAGAGACAGAAAGGGACATAAAAATCCTCTCCCCAAGAACAGGAGTGGGCATGGCTAGTCAACTGATCATGACCACAGATTTCCACAAATTTCTGTTTGGGGTGATGGAGACATTTTGGTAATGGATTATAATGATGGCAGCACAACTTTGTAAATGTAATTAACACCACTGAATTATATATTTTAATGCATTTAAAAGAGGATATTTTAGATTATATATATATTACTAGGATAAACTTTTAAAAAATAGCACTGTACAACACAGTGAACACATATAAACTATGGACTATAGTTTATAATACGATTGTAATAATGGTCTTTCATCAGTTGTAATAAAAGTACCTGTGACAGTTTGAAGCTCTTCGTGGATCCCAGAAAAGATCATGTTCTTGAAGCCAACCCATTCCTGTGGGTGTGGGACCCTTTGATTAGATTGGATCCAGTTAGGGAGATTTTGATTGCATTGCTTTAGTGAGGTGTGACCCAGGGTGGGTCTTGGTCTTCTTGCTGGAGTCCTTTAAAAACAGAGGACTGAAATCAGAGACATGCAGAGAAAAAGGCCCAGAGATGTTGAGAAGAAACCCAGGAGCTAAGAGAGGAGCCCAGGTGAGAGGAAGCCACAGACAGAGCAGTCAGAAGCTGAAACAATGAGACCCAGAAAAGAAGCAGATGCCTCCATGTGCCTTGTCACAAGGCAGGAGTCCAGTATCACCTGCAGCCACTGGTGAGGTGAGATGGTATCTCTGATGTTGCCTTGATTTGGACATTTGCACAGCCTCAGAACTGTAAGCTTTAACCTAATAAATTCCCATTTACAAAAGCCAACTCATTTTCGGTATATATATTGTTCCAGCAGCTTTTAGCAAACTAAAACAGTACCACTCTAATAATGTAAAGTGTTAATAATGGTGGGGGGAGGTATGGAAACCTTGTGTTTTCTGAATGATTTTTGTGTAGACATAATTTCTTTAATTAAAAAATTAAAAAGTGTGATGACTAGGTAAGAGCATGGAGAAATGTATATATAAAAAGTAAGAATAGCAAGATTTTAAAAAGTGTCTGCCCTCATACTTAAGAGCTATACAAACATATCATGTCATAAGGACTAAAAAGGAAAGTCCTAAAATGAGAAGAGTTGGATAGGAATGATGAGTATGTGTTATTATTATTAAAGTTTTTAAACATAATTAAAATGTATTTTTAATGAGCATTCAAATGAATGTCAGGACCAACACATATTGGAGACTCTCAAAGAATTCTTGAAATTCTTAACTTTCCTTTGGCTTTTTATGTTTAGTCCTTGCCTTTTTCCCACTGAGGATGGCAGCAAAAGCCCTAAATCCCCCCTAATTGAGTGCTCATGCCAGACACTGAGAAGAGTGGAGGAGGGGAAGAAGGAGAATTAACTGTTATGGAGGTCAGTGAGGGAACTGGAGGGATTTTAGATGCTATCTCCACCAGTCCATCAGCTCCAGCTGTGTTTAAGAGGGACAACTGATATTTTCTTCATCATGGGTAAAATAGTATGTAGCCATATTTTCTTCTTTCCACCCTAAACAGCACTCCTAAACCCCGCTTACAGATGGATACTGAAGTCACCAGTGGCTGAGTGTCTAGTATGTGCCAGGCCATGTGTGGCTCTGTGGGACTTGATCTTTTCCCACAATGGAAGAAAAGAGATAATTCAGGTCAGAAACAACCAGTTGTGACAGTAAAAGAAAATCTTAGCAGAAACAATCAAGAATTGTTCCTACTCAGAGATTCATGTTGACAGGTTTGCCCCACCCCCCACCCCCAACTCTTGGCCTCAGGCCATCCACCACCACCATCATCCCTCCCCTTCACACACACACCTCAGACTGTCCTGCCAGATGGAGATTCTATTCTAGGTCATGGTCCCAAATGCCGATTTGCTCAAAAATGTGACAATCCCACATCCCAATACCTGGCTGGAAAGGAGAGTCAGGCCAGGGCTGCAGAGTTGGGGGTGAAGGGGAGACTGAGAATGTTCCTGACTCTCCAAATCAGAACAAACTTTCTCAGGGAAGTACTTTTCCAGCGCTGCTCAGCTCTTCCCACTTGTCAGCTTATGAAGTTAACAGTTTTCTACAGGCTGAACAGAATAGCCTAGTCTAGGCCTTAGGCAATGTGCTTAACTGTTTCTGGGGGAAAGTCCCCAGTAATCACCAATCAAATACAAATGAACATTTGGAACCCAGCTGCTCATACTTAGACCTTGTTTGGACAGCCAATATGAGTAAAGGAGTTGGGTTCATTGTCCGCAGGCTTTTTGCACGGTTTTAATTTTTTTATTGTGACTGCCTTGTTTTCTTGCCATATGTTCTTTTTGAGCAAAATAATAAAATACTTAATAGAACTTGACTAGCTTTTTTATCCAGATTTTAAAAATAAATAAATGAAATATTAGGGATATTGTTCAAGCCTCTAAAAGCCCCTCCATGATTTCAGTACCTGCCCTCTTTCTTCTGGGGTAACTGTTGTCCTGAATCGGTATTTCATGCGTTGCTGTTTCTCAACCCCAGGCATGATTTTATACTTTGGCTACCTATGTATGTGTCCAATAATTACACAGAATTTTGTTTTGCATATTTTCAAACTTTACATAAATAGTATATTGGATTTGTATCTCTGTAACTCATAGTCTTTGCTCAACATTTTTTGAGACATAGTCATGTTTACATGGCCTTAGTTAATTCATTTTAACCACTGTAGTATTCTATTTTATGAATATAACCTAATTTGTTTCTTGATTCCCTTGAGGTATATTGTCTTAGTTTGCTAATTGCTGCCAGAAATGGGCTCACCTTTTTTTTTTTTAGGAGATACCAGGGATTGAACCCAGGACCTTATACATGGGAAGCAGGTTCTCAACCACTTGGGCTACATCTGCTCCCCTGGGCTGACTTTTATAATAGGAATTTATTAGGGTAAAAGCTTACAGTTCTGAGGCTGTAAAAATGTCCAAATCAAGGCATCATCAGAGATGCTGTCTCACCAAAGTTCAGCTGCTGGCAATTCTCGACTCCTGCCCAGTGGCAAGGCAAAATGCCTTCTCTCTGCCTTCTCCTCCAGGCTTATATTCTCTCCAAACTCAGCTGTGGGCTGTCAGGCATATGGCTCTTCTCTCCCCTGGCCTTGTCTCTTCAGCTTCTGGCCTTTCTCTCAGCCTCTCAGGGTTTCTCTGTCTTTCTACGGCTGTAGGTGATCCCAAAGACCTCTCGCACATGGCAGGGTAAAAAATGGCAGCTCTCTTTCTCTGTTTTTCCCATTTATAAAAGACTCCAGCAAGAGGGCTGAGACCCACCTTGGGCCACACTCACTGAAGTAATCTAATCAAAGGGTCCCACGCCCACAGGAATGGGTTAGCACCAAGAACATGGTGTTTTCTGGGATTCACAAAAGCTTCAAGCTTAATAGTGTTTTGAACTTTGAAGAGAAATTTGATAATGTCTAATAAAGCAGTTGAACCAAGTTGTACTCCTACTAGCGTGGTATGAGAGTTCCTGATGTCTCACATCCTTGGAAACACTTAGCATTGTCAGGCTCTTTAATATTTGTCCATGTGATGGGGGCAATATGTAACCTCATTTTTTGGCATATGCTCTTTATACATAGTTTGAAAAATGTTTTTTTCAAAATGATCTTAAAGGTCAGTGGTTCTCAAAGTATAGTCTGGGGATCCCTGGGGGATACTTGAGATCCCTTCAGGCAGTCACTGAGGTCAGAATCATTTTAATAATAACAAGATGTTATTTGCCTCTTTTCTACTCTCATTCTCTCACAAGTTTACAGTGAAGTTTTCCAGATACCTGTGATAGGGCAACAGACTGTATCCTATTCAGACAGTAAGAGACTTGCAAAAACACAAAACAATGCTGTTATTCTTGCTAAACTATTTGTTTTGGAAAAATAATTATTTTTCATAAAAATACATGTTAACATATATTTATTATTTTTTACAATAATAAATACTTTCTTAAATTTCAGTTTTAGTCTCTAATGTTATATATTAGTTAGCCAAAAGGGATGCTGATGCAAAGTACCAGAAATCTGTTGGCTTTTATAAAGGGTATTTATTTGGGGTAAAAGCTTACAGTTATAAGGCCCTAAAGAGTCCAACTCAAGGTTACTTCTTTACCAAAATCTGTTCCACATTTTGAAGCAAGATTGCGAGTGACATCTGCGAGGGTTCACACATCCTCTTCCCTCTTAAGGCTCTGTGGGTCCAGCTTCTTGTGATCTCAGCTGACATAGGGCTCCTCTCTCTTCCCGGGGCTCATTTCTTTCCAAGCTCAGCTGCTCTGGTGTCTTCACAAGATCAGCTGTAAATGATCAAGCGAATGGCTCATCTCTCTTCCTGGGATCTCTGCCATGTCTATGGAGCTATCTCTCTTCTGTGTGTATCTTCTCTGTGTATTTACTTCTGAGTATCTCATTGATTGAGTGTCCAATCAATAAAAGTAAATAAATAAATAAATCCTTAAAAATATATTTATATAGGGGAGTCACCCTAATGACATGATCAAATCAAAGCCCTAATCTTAACATAATTTAATCAAAGGCATCTCAGGTGAATCTAATACAATCAAAGGGTATCATGCCTACAGGAACAGGCACGTTTACAAACATAATCTCTCTTTTTGGAATTCATAAATAATCCCAAACTGCCACATGTAAATATCACTAGTTACCACCTATATAAACAAAAGCCCTTTGGGATCCTTAATAATATTCAAGAGTGTAAGGGATGTGAATATTCTTGCTGATCTGATTTTGTGATAATCATGGTAGGTTAAACATTTGCTATATTAGAAACCATGGGGAAGCGGCTGTGGCTCAATCAGTAGGGCTCCCGTTTACCATATGGGAGGCTCCGGGTTCGGTTCCCGGGGCCTCCTGGTGAAGGCAAGCCTGCCCGCACGGCGTGGTTAGCTGACCCAGCGAGCACAAGCAGCAAGGGGGGGATACATGAATAAATAAATAAAATCTTTAAAAAAATAAATAAATAAAAATAAAAAATAAAAAATAAAAAAAAGAAACCATGCATGTGTCCCCAGACCTAGTTTTTCTACCTAGGTCTGGTTTTTAGAATGCTGGTGATAAACTAAGCCTGATTTATTATTTGACCATCCTGTATGGGAAATGACTGTAACTTTGGGTATCTTGGGTCAACCTTAAAGGATATAGCAGGGGGACGGATGTGGTTCAGGTGGTTGGGCGTCCACCCCCCATATGGAGAGACCTGGGTTTGATCCCTGGGACCTACTGGTAAAAATAAAGAAACATATAGAAGGCATGTGGGCCACCAGGCCCCGTGCAAGGGTGTGCCATCAGGCCCCACAAGTGGGTGAGCCCCCCAGGCCTCATGAGTGAGTGAGCTCCCCGGGCCTGTGTGCCCCTGGAGCCACGCAGCAAGATGATGACATAACAGGAGAGTGACACAAGGGAGAGCCAAGATGAGATGTGCTGAAAAACCAGGTACTACCATGGTGCAGGCAGTAGGATGCCTCTCTCCCACATCAGAGGTTCTGAGGATCGAATCCCAGTGAAGACAGGAGGAGAAGGATGAAAAGAGAGGGCAGGAAATGGACACCGAGGGATGCCCAGCAAATGGACACAAAAACAGCAAAAATGGGGGGAGGGGGGAGGATGGATAAAAGTAAATACATAAATAAATAAATCCTTAAATATATATATATATAAGATACGGACTACAGTTAGTAGTAATACTTTGATGATGCTCTTCCATAATTTGTTAACAAATGTTTCACAACAGTGCAAAGTATTTGTGGTGGGGTAATGAGTGGGAGCCACGTATGATGTTATATATGTTTGTTTTGTAAGTTCATAATGTTTACTAAATACTTATAGTTTATGTATGTTCATGTATGAATGATATACTTCAATAAATTGTTTAAAAAAAAAAAAAAGTGTTAAGGGAGCGCTCCTGAGAACAATAAGTTTGAAAATGGCTGTAATATTCATACCTTCTCTTTAATCATTTCCCATTAATTCAAATTAATGACAGCTGATATTTAGAGGGTGCTTTCTTCCCATGTGGCATTATACTAAGTGCCAGACAGGTCACTTTTCCTTTAATACTCGGGACACTCCTGTGAGCAGATGCAGTGTTGGCCCCACTTGCTGGAGAATAAACTGAGGCTTGGGGCAGCTGGGCAGCATGCCGGAGGTTGCACAGCCAGCAAACTAAGCTCTCACTGACTCCAGAGCCCCTGTCACAGCCCCTGCCTTCCCACTCCCTCAAGCTTTCCTCTCTCAATCATTCTCTGAGTCACCAGCTTGAATCTATCACCTCATTTTTTAATCACGCCTCTCCTTTTTCCTTGAAATGATCTGAATTTCCCTCCTAAGATAACAGAGGGGCTCAGGACCATGAGGCTAGGGTTCCAGGAGCTGAAGCTGCCAATAAGCGTGGCCAGGCCCCAGGCTTCTGGGTAAAGAGCCAAGGGAGATATGCAGGATTGAGACCTGGAAACAGACTGTTCAGAGGGCAGGACTAAGAGGAAAAATATTTACTGGACAGATTCTAGGAGGAAAGATTGCTGAGCCCCTGGAATGTAAAGGTAGATGCTTTTTTTCTGGTTTCTTGACCTCTGGCCTAGAGATGACAGGCAGAATTAAAATCAGACATCCCTCTATTAATCATAGCCATCCCTCAATCTCCATTCCCTCTCTGACTTCATTCAGCAAATTCAGTGGTATGATAAGTGGGCTATGATGATGTGGAAGGGGGCATAATGATAGCAGCTAATACTTACTAGGTACTTGCTATGCGAAGGGCACTGTTTTAAGCACTTTTTATATATTAATTCATTTAATCCTCAGGTGAACCCAATGAGGTAGCTACTTGTTTTATACATGAGGAAACTGAGTAATGGAAAGGCAATCTAGGATTGTGTGGGAATGAGCAGGAGAAGCACTTAACCTACTCCTAGGGAAGAGGTATCAGGAAAAGCTACTTGGAAATGACATTGTATTAGTTTTGTATTGCTGCTGTAATGAATTACTACAAACATTGGCTTAAAACAACACTTTTATGATCTTACAGTGCTGGAGGTCAGAAGTCTGAAAAGGATTTCACTGGGCCAAAATCAAGGTGTTAGCAGGGATGCACCCCCTCTGGAGCCTCTAGAGAAAGAAGGTTTCCTGCCTTTTCCAGTTTCTAGAGGCCACCTGCATTCCTTGGCCCTTGGCCCCCTTCTTCCATCTTCAAAGCCAGTAGCATAGTATCTTCTCTCCTCTCTGGCCTCTGCTTTTATCCTTACAGCTTCTCTCTCACTCAACTCTACTGCCTCCCTATTAAAAGGAACCCTTGTGATTACACCGGGCCCATGTAGATAATCCAGGATAATATCCCCATCTCAAAATCCTTAACTTAATCATATTTGTAAAGTCCCTTTTGCAATGTTAGGCAACATAGTCACAGATTCCAGGGATTAGGACACTGGTCTCTTTGAGGTCCATTATTCAGCCAACCACAACATCTAAACCAGGTTCATTCAATGATCCAACAAACACTAATTGAAAGCCTACTATAGGCACGCTTCAAGGTGTTGGGGGGATAGTGATAAACAATATCTGAAGACTAAGTAGGAGTTATCCAGGTGAAACAGAGTGAGGGAAAAGTTGCCGCAGACAGAAAGAATAGCATGGGGAAAAAAGCCCAGACCGAAAAAGGGAGCAGGTCCCTCCAGAGAGCAGAGACTGTGGCACTCAGCACTGGCTGTGTAGCAAAATCAGCTGGGGTTAGTTTTCAAAAGCATCTTCTGCCCTGCCCCTGCTCCCTGGAGTTCTGACTTCAGAGGAGGGACCAGCCATCAGGTGATTCTCATGTAGCCAGATTGAGAATCACTGGTCAAGAGAATGGAGTGGAAGGATGCAGGTGCCTAGAAATGAGGCTGACGAGGAAAAGAAGAGCAGTTCATGAAGGACCTTGTAACCCAAGAATTTGGATTTTATGTAGAGGATTTAATCAAGGTAGCAACATGATCAGATTTGCTCTTTACTAAGATCTTCTGTTTGCAGATTAGAGAGAAGCAAAGCAGGAGGCAGAAAATGACTGCGCCTGGAATTAGCATAGGGCAAAATCTCTGGACTTGGTGAGTGATCACATATGAGGAGCAACCAAGACAAAGGAGGCAAAGACGAGAATGGTTTCTGGTATGCCAGAAATGACTGCCCTACCCTCCTAACTGGATTTTCCATCATCAGGCTATTTTTCTTACAATCTACTCTGCATCACCACCAGATTAACTTTCTTTAACCACTTATCCTGTTGAGAGGTACTAGACAACCTGGCAATTAGGTACATTTACTCTGGAAACAAAGAATCTGGGTTCAAATCCTACTTGGCCATTTTACCAGCTGTGTGAGTTTGGTCTAGTTATATCTCTGTGCCCCATTTCCTCATGTGTAAAATGTGACTATGAAAATAGTGCTTAAGCCATAGGGCTCCTAAAAGTCAATGTACATAAGAGTACCTGCGTATGGTAAGCACGCAATAAAAATTTAATAAACCACAGTGCTAGTAGTTAATAAACTACTTCACACTTACTAGGATGGCTAAAATCAAAAAGAAAGAAAATAACAAGTGCTGGAGAGGATATGGAGCAATAGAAACCCTGGTATATTGCTGTTGGGAATGTAAAATGGTGCAGCTGTTGTAGAAGACAGTTTGGTGGTTCCTAAAATAGTTAAAAATAGAGTTACCACATAACCCAGCAATTTCACTCTTAGGTACATACCCCAGAGAATTGAAAGCAGAAACTCAAACAGGTATTTCTACATCAATGCTCATAGCAGCACTGTTCATAATAGCCCAAACTGGAAACAACAAAAGTATCCATCAACTGATGAACAGATAAACAAAAGGTGGTATATCCATGCAATGGAATATTATTCAGCCAGAAAAAGAAATGAAGTACTGATACGAGCTACAACGTGGATGAACCTTGAAAACATTATGCTAAGTGAAAGAGCCAGACACAAAAGGTCACATATTGTATGAATTATCCAGAAAAGGTATATCCATAGCGACAATGCAGATTGGTGGTTGCCAGAGGCTGGTGGGGAAAGAAGAATGGGGGAGTGACTGCTTAATTGGTACAGGGTTTTCTTTGGGGGTGATGAAAATGTTTTGGAACTAGATAGAGGTGGTGGTTGCACAATATTGTGGGTGAACTAAATGTTACTAAATTGTACACTTTGCCATAATTAATTGTATGTTATGTGAGTCCCACCTCAATTTTTTTTAAATCACTATTATGGTATTTCTCCACTCAAAAACCTTCAATAGAAAACTTTCTATTTTCATTTGCTTGAATTCCAGGGCCTGCAGTTCCAGATCCTTTATAATCTGGGTCCATGCCACTACTCAACCCCATTTAATTCTCTTCCCCAAAATATGCCTTCACGTCCAGCCATTCACTTATCCATAAACAACAGACATAGCCCCTTGGTGCCACAGTCATGCTGTTCCTCCCAATATAAATGCCTTCTGCTTCCCTTTATATCCTCCCCAATCCTTCTGCCCTCTAAAGGCCCATCATCCATTCTAAAAAACTGAATCCAAATGCAGTGTCTACTGGCCCCATCCTGTAGAATCATCTTCTCCCTTGCAGCCCAGCATGTCATTCCTAACAGGAGGCTATCATTTCAAATAACTCACAAAGCCACTCATGCTCCTACCTGTCACTGCGATCTAAACGCCAAGCACTCAAGGAAGGCCCACAGCATAAATTTCTCTTTCCCGTGCTTCGTGGAGCACTATGGATGCCCCAGCAGCCCATAAATAAAAAATGACTTTGCTACGAGTTAAGTTTTCATCAGGACTATCAGCTATGAAATATTTAAAGGCCTTCTTGGGTTATTAAACCAAACCAATATTGTGTTAAAAAAGAGTTAGGACCAAAAAAATATGAATTAGTTGACTAAAATATATTTCAGTAGCTGTCCTTACAGGGGAAGTAAAGCCTGATCCATAACAGGGCTTCCCAAAGCACATGCCCTTCTGTGCCACATGTCCGTCAGTTTTTACAGCTACATTGAGGAATGGTGGACACACAATAGACTGCACAATATAAAAGTACACAATTTGATAAATCTCATGGTTTTTTAATCACAAAACAGTCAGCATTTGTATTGGACCACTTGAAATTCTCTTATATTTTCAAACATGATTGGAAAATGATTAAATCCAAGTTTTCTGACTCAGTTCCCCAGATGCTCAACTTCTTAATATTCTCTCCCTGAGAATATTCCTTTTGGAACTGCAATGTTTCCTTGAATCTAAGCCTGCTTAGATGAGCCTAAACAGTCAATGTCTTTCCCCAAGAGCTCAGTCTCATTTCCTGAGCCTGAAGCTTCTGGATAATGTCCAATTGTGGACAGACATGTCACCCAATGGAATGTTATACAAACTCATCTGACCATTAAGAGTCACCTTGAGCAGTTGTCAAAACTGCAGATTCCACCAGGTCTACTTGGATCAGTAACTCTGAGGGAGGGCAGCCTTCCCAGGTGAAGAAACTGAGACTCAATGAAATTAAATTACAGGCTCAAGTCCACACATTTGAGTGGCAGAGTCAGGAATAAAACCCAGGTCTGTTTAATCCCACCTTCATTTATGTTATAATTAGACAAGTGAAAACGAAAGTGTCATCTTTGCTCAGCCTTACCATCTTTTTAAAATCATAGCATCCTTATTCCACTTCCTGGGATCATCCACTTTCTTCAATTCCTTCAAGAATTCACTCCAGGTTCACAAACTCACATGCGCATATAACAGACATCTGGGTGCAGTATACAATTGAAGCAGGCTGGTTAGGAGTACATATGCAGCATCATTGAAAGGCAGGGACACTGTCCTCTTCTCTGCCAAAAGGGGACCACCACTAATGCCAAAGGAGAATGTGGGTCCAACTTCGCCTAAAATTCCAGAGTAATACCTCAAAATTTCACCCCCATGATTATGTAACTTCATATGAGGGTCCATCTTGGAGACTGGACAGGGAAAATCTCCATTTGGCCTTGTAGCAATTTGATATTTTTTATGAATTCCAAAAATAGATATTGGATTATCGTTGTGAACTGGTCTGTTCCTCTGGGCATATTAGATTGGATTGGATTTAGAGGTTTCACTTTTACTTGATTAAATAATGATTAAGGCTTTGATTGGGCCATGTCAGTAGGACACCAAGGGGGTGGGGACTCCCAGAGAAAATGACATGAAAGAGGAGTTGGTTGGAGTTTTAATGCTGGAGCCCCAAGAAGTAAATACACAGAGAAGCAGAAACGTGAGGAAAGAGAGAGTCTCCATTAGACATAGACAGAGGCCCCGGGAATAGAGACGAGCCATTTGCCTGATAGTTTACAGCTGGACTTGTAGAGAGAGCAGAGCAGCTGAGCCTGGAGAGAAATGAGCCATAGGAGAGAGACAAGACTTATCCCAGCCTACAGCTGATATTGGAAGAAGCTGGGACCACGGAGCCTTAAGAGAAAGAGGAAGACTGAATCCTTGCAGACATCAGCAGACATCTTGTTCCAACATGTGGCAACAGACTTTGGTGAGGGAAGGAACTTATGCTTTATGGCCTGATAACTCTAAGTTTCTACCCCAAATAAATATCCTTTATAAAAGCCAACACATTTCTGGTACTTTGCATCAGCACCCCTTTGGCTGACTAATACAGAATTTGGTACCAGAAGTGGGGTTGTGCTTTTGCAATTACCAAAATGCTGGAATGGTTTTATAAATGGGTAAGGGATATTTTTTTGGAGGAATTGTGAGGTGTTTGATAAAAAAGGCCCAGAGTGCTTTGAAGAGACTTTTTATGATACCTTAGAAGTAAATGATGAAACTATTATTGGAAACTGGGGGAAAGTTGATCTGTGTTTTGAAGTTGCAGAGAACTTAGCAAGATTAACTCCTGGTGTTTTATGGAAGGCAGAATTTGAAAATGGTAAGCCTGGGCATTTAGCTGAAGAACCTTCCAAAGTAAACTTGTAGAATGTGGCTTACCTTCTTCTTGCAGCTTATAGCAAAATACAAGACAAGCAAGATAAGCTGAGGACTGAATTGTTGGGCACAAAAAACCCAGAAACTGATTCCAGAAATTCCAAGCCTCTGGAAATCAAGCCCCTAAACAATAGTGCCCCATTTGAGGACTTAACTAAACATAGAACTTGTAATTCAGGATTGAAAATGCAGTTATCTAAGAAGGACTTGTGGAAAGTCTTATTGTCTGATGGCTTGGACTCCTGCTTCCTGCATACTAAACCAACAAACTTTTTGAAAGAACTGTATAAACAAAATCACTGTCAGCCTGGAATAAAAGGAACATGGAAGGAAGAGATTGAAGGGAAAACAGCTTTAAGAGGAAAACCATGGGAGCTGAGATCTGGAATTAAGACATTTCCTCAGGCCAAGAGAGGAACCTCAACCATGTGTACGGAAAGGGTGAGTTTGCCCCAGCAATTGAAGAGGGTGGATGTTCCCACTCAATATTAGGGGAGAGTTTTGCTGCCCCAGGGTACAGAAAGGGTGGAGCACATTCCCCAAGGATTAGGGAGATTAAGGTCACCACCCCATAGGTCTGAGAGGGGTGGACCTGTCCCTCATGGATTAGGGAAGGCCAGGTGGTCAAGTCATTGCTCTGAGTTACCAAAGGCTAGGGAGGATTGTTGTCTTCACTTCACTGTACTAGGGGGGTTAAGACTCTAACCCAAAGATTGGCTAATGTGTGGCAATCACCCCAATGCTCTTGGAGGTTGAGGTCTGGAGCTTGATCAACACCCAAATGCTTGATGAGGGTGGAACCAAGAAAATGGCCATTGGGCAAGCCAAAGGGTGGGTCCCCATGTGGCCCCAAGCAGAAGAAACCATTGTCTTAAGAATGACTCTCAGACTTTGAAATCAAATGGAGTATGCCCTGCAAGTTTACTAAACTGTAGAGAACCCATGGTTCATGTTTCCCTTCCAAATTCTCCTTATGGTAATGTAAATATTTATCCTTTGTCCGTCCATTTGTGTATTAGAAGCAGATAGATGATTTTGTAAGTTTCAGAGGTCTACAGCCAGATGGGACTTTGCCTCAAGACAAACTGTATTTCTTTAAACTGATTGCAATATGATTCTGTATTTAGCATTGTACTGATTTAAGGTTTTTTTGAATGTTGTAATGTCTTTTTGGAATTCAGAGGGTGGAATATTGCAATTTGATATTGTTTATGAGTTCCGTAAATAGATATTGGATTATGTTTGTTCCTCCGGGCATATTTAGATTGGATTGGATTCAGAGGTTTCACTTTTACTCAATTAAATAATGATTAAGGCTTTGATTGGGCCACGTCAGTAGGACACCAAGGGGGCAGGGACTCCCAGAGAAAATGACATGGCAGAAGAGTTAGTTGGAATTTTAATGTTGGAGCCCCGAGAAGTAAATACACAGAGAAGCAGAGGAAAGACAGAAGTCTCCATTAGACATGACAGAGGCCTGGGGAAGAGAGATGAGCTGTTCACCTCATAGTTTACAGCTGGCCTTGTGAAGAGAGCAGAGCAGCTGAGCCTGGAGAGAGACGAGACTTATCTCAGCCTACAGCTGATATTGGAAGATGTTGGGACCACGGAGCCTTAAGAGGTAGAGGAAGCCTGAACCCTTGCAGACATTGGCAGCCATCTTGCTTCCAACATGTGGCAAGAGACCTTGGTGAGGGAAGTAACTTACATTTTATGGCCTAGTCACTGTAAGCTTCTACCCCAAATAAATACCCTTTATAAAAACCAACAGGTTTCTGGTACTTTGCATTAGCACCCCTTTGGATGACTAATACAGGCCTTAAGGAATCAACTGCTATGAAATTGCCTATCAAGAGGGCCACCTGGCTTGGAGCTTCCCATGGCCTCTAGGAGCCACGGACCTCAGTCCTACAAGTGCAAGTAACTGAATTCTGCCAACAACCCTGTGATCCTGGAGGAGGACCCCAAATTCTAGAAAAGGACATGCCCCAGCCAACATCCTAATTTCAGCCCTGTGAGGCTCTGAGCAGAGGACCCAGCTAAGTCATGCCCAGACTCCTGACCCACAGAAATGGTGTAACAATAAATGTGTGATATTCTAAACTACTAAATTTGTGGTAAATTTTGATGCAGCAATAGAAAACTCATATGCCTTCCTATGCCTGCCCTTCTCAAACAGTGCTCAAACTCCAGAGGTTCCTCTCCCCATCTGCCATCAACATTTCCATCCCTAGCTGCCCTGATCTCAGCTGATTGTCAAGAAAGAAATTAACTGGATAGATTGATTTACCAGTTATGAGTTACCTATCCCTCTGTGTTAGTTTCCTAGGGCTCTGTAGCAAATTACCACAAATTTAGTGGCTTAAAACCACATAAATTTATTCTCTCAGCTCGGGAAGCCAGAAGTCTGAAACCAAGGTGTTGGCAGGGCTTCACTTCCTCCAAAGCCTCTAGAGATGAATACTTCCTTATTTCTTCCAGCTTCTGGTGGCTCTAGGTGTTTCTTGGCTTGTGACTTCATCACTCCAATATCTACTTCTTTCTTCACATGGCCTTCTCCTCCTCTGTGTCCATGTCTTCTCTTTTGTCTCTTATAAGGACACCTGTCATTGGATTTAGGGTTCACTCAGGTAATACAGGATGATATAATCTCAAGATCCTTGCTGTAGGACCAAGTTCTGACCATGCAGGGAAATTGTTTCATGGAAAGCAATCACTTTCTTCCTTGGGTCCCAACACTTTACTCATTTCTTTTTTTGGTACCTAAGTTGCAGAGGAAATTGAGTTATCTAGTTTATCTCCAATAAGCTCACTTTCTGAAAATGTTAAAGCACATACTCTTTAAGATATTAATATTTTATTTCTAGCAAAGAAAACATACTAATTAACATTAAATGCTATTATCAGAGCTTATTTTCTCTTCTCTGAAGAGGAGAGGGTGATTGTGAGGTTTGGGGAGCTAGGGAGAGAGCCACTTCATCGGGCATGTTTTACAAGACTCTAGGAAAAGCAAGGGTGGGGAAGGGTGTACCATGAGCTTGCAGCAGGGACATATTTGAGGTCAGCACCCTTGGCTTCTCTGGGAATTGGGGCACTGTTGTGCGTATACATTTTGAGGGGTAAATTGGCATAATGTTTACAAGCACAGGCTCTGGAGGCAGACATAGCTGGGTTCGAGAGCCACTCTATCATTTGGTAGTTGCATGACCTTGGATAAATTATTTAGCTTCACCAATACTTGACTTCTTCATCTGTTAAATTGGGATAGAAATGTTACCTTTCTTCCAATGTTGTTGTGAGGACAGAGTGTAAGAATACAGGTGAAGCATTTAGTGCCATACCAAGTACATGGTAAATTCAATGAAGGTTTATTATTATTACAATTGTTTTCACATTACTATTATTTATTATTATTATTAAATTCTGTGATTCAGTTGAGGAATGAGAGTTTTTTACCCCCTCCAATCAACCTTGTGATTCTTGATTCCAATCTCTGGCTTTGAAATGGGAAGGATTTATTTCTTCTCATTTTTTAAAAATGTTTGTTTGAATATAAGAATTAACCTTTCTCTTCCCCTCCTCCCTACTCCTCCCTATTCTTTTTTTAACCATTTAAATCCAATAAAACTCCTTGCCTAATATAAGTTTCATTATAAGACATATAGACATAAGACGAAAATGGTTACTTGTGAAGCCCTCTTGGATGAGACAAAGTTCTAGAACTCCCAGGGGCTTGACTGCTTGTGTTTCAAGGACTTGTAGCTCTCAATCTCACTTGGAGTAATTTCTCCATTAGATACTGGGGCATCTGATGGGGCTATTTGGGGTCTGGCATCCGGGTTCTCCCCAGACATCTATTTGACCTTCCTGGTGGCCTCTTCTGCCTTGGTTAATCAGGCATAATCTGAGTGGAGCATAATCTCTGTCCCTCCCTGGCCTTTTTCAGTTGCCTGGAAGCTGGGAGACATGAATGTCAGCCTCTGGCCGAAACAAAGAGGTGGCAAGGAAATGGAAGCCTGCCAACAGATGTGGGCAAGGTCAGTAAAGAAGCTGCAGGGCTGAAATCAGAATGTGTGCATGAGAATCTTTTTGGCTTAAATTATCTGTGATTGCTTTAATCACTTAAATCTATTCTTGTAAAAATATCTTCTATATACAGAGTGCTTTCCCATACACCAACTGCCTGGTCCTCACAACAGCCCTGTGAGGTGGCATGGCAAGGAAATTCTCACCCCTACTTTATTTTTTTTATTTTTATTTTTAATTTTCATGCCTACTTTAAAGAGAAGATAATGGAAGCTTTCTGCAAGATCATATTCCTAATAAGTGGCAAGGTAGGGACTGGAACCCAGTTCCTGACTCCTGCTCCACTGTTCAGAGTGTTCCTTGGCTGGGCTGAACATATTCCTATATAGAGTGGGCATTAGTCCACCAAATTACATCTACTTTTCTGCATGATTTCCTGAAATGCCACCATTTTGAATCAGTTTTTCCTTTGAGTTAGCCAGGACCTCTCTAAAATCTCCCTTAAAAATGCATAGAATCCCTAGAAAAGTGTTGTAGGATGAATGATAGCCCCCAAAAGATATGTCCACTCACCAAAACCTGTGAGAATGACTTTATTTGTAAAAAGGGTCTCTGAGAACAAGGAGTAACAATTTCCCTGCATGGCCAAGACTTGGGCCTAAAGCAATACCATTCTATATTACTGAGGGTGTTTTGCAAAAGTAGATCAGATTTCAATTGTTCAGCATCTTCTTTAAGGACTTAAAATTAATAATCAGTAGAAAAGCTGGAACTAATAAGTTTGCAGTAGCATTTAAGTAAGAAACATGGGTTTTAAATTATCAAATTATTATAGCCAGAAATTAATATTCAGTGCATTTGGAGAATGCCGAGTCTAGGAAGAAATGAAAGGAGAAGTGACAGTTGAGCAATAGTGGCCTCTGTATAGCAAAGTAGGCCATCATTTAGACTGGCATAGAGAAGCCAAAAAAAGGGTCAGTGCTATCTCTGATGTTACATTCTTAAAGCTCCTCTTCCACAAAATATATCTAGTCTCTCAAAGTTATGGAGAAGTTCCTGGACTATAGTTTGGAGATATACTTAATTATGAAGAAGAAAGGAATGGAAGAAGGAAACAAAGGAAAGAGAGTAAGAAGAAGGGAGTGTGGGGAGGAGAGGAGGAAAAAGAAGAAAGGCAAAAATGTAGAATCTGAGTTGAATTAAGTATGGTCAAGTAAAATCTGTGTAACAAGAACAACAGATATATTTCATATCAAGTTTCCAGATATGAAACCTCATGAAATATAGATATTTTTAAAGTATTGTGCTGGTTTGAGTCTATTGTGGACCCCAGAAAATCCTGCTTTTAAAGCAACCCATTCCTGTGCCTATAGATGGGACCTTTTAATTAGATCACTTCAGTTACAGACCTTTGATTAGATTGTGGGACCCAGGGTGGGTCTTAATCCTCTTACTGGAGTCCTTTATAAAAGAGGCAGACACACACAAACAAAGGCTGCAGAAACAGAGAAACCCCAAGAGGCTGAAAGAGACAAGGCCTGCTGAGAGGGGAGAGACGAGCCATATGCCTGACTGGCCACAGCTGAGCTCCAGGAGAAAGTAAGCCTCGATGAGAAGTCAGAGCCTCAGACAGGCAGAGCTGCCATTTGTGTCTTGCCATGTGACATGAGTCCAAGATTGCCTACAGCCAAACCTCAGTGAGACAGCATCTCTGATGATGCCTTCATTTGGACATTTTCACAGCCTCAGAACTGTAAGATTTTAACCTAATAAATTCTCTTTGTAAAAGCCAACCCATTTCTGGTATATTGCTCCCAGAAGCTTTTAGCAAACTAAAACAAATACAAAGAACAAAAAAAGGATAATACATTGGAATCTGGGGTATCAGAATTTGACCTGTTCAGAAAATAATGACAGCAATGCTTACGATCACAGGAAGGAGTAGAAGAGCACAGTGAAGGAGAACGTTATTTTGAATGACATTGTGCTAAATAGGTTACTGAATGGCAGTATTCCTATGTTTAGTTTTCATCATCATTGCTAATATCTATTGAGTGCTTTGTGTCCCCATCTCTATGCTGAACACTCTTTGTAATACTCTATCTGCTTTTTTTCTTCCCGGCAAGTCTACCAGATAACTTTAATTATCCCCAGTCATAGGTGAGAAACCCAAAGACATGAGAGGGTAAGTTGCGCAAATACATACAGATAGCAAGAGGCAGAGCTGCCCATCAGTGCTAGCTCCATATGACCAGACAACCCTCAATTCTGTACAATCATGATCATCATAGCCATCAACAACAACCACAACAATACTTATTGAGCAATTCGCATGGAGTTCCACTTTTAATTGCCACCACAACCCCTTGAGGTGATAACTCTTGTTATTCCTATTTTACAGAAGGGGAAATAGCACCCAAGGACACCTAGCTTGGAAACTGGTGGAGCTTGGATTTGAACTCAGACAAATTGATTCCATGTACTTAACCACTGCATGCTTCAATACTCTATACATTTCAGAAATATAACTAACACTTTTTAAATACTCCTGTACAAATAATACATTATTAGTTGTATTAGTCAGCCAAAGGGGTGCTGATGTAAAATACCAGAAATTGGTTGGTTTTTATAAAGGGTATATATTTGGGGTAGAAGTCCACAGTTACCAGGCCATAAAGCATAAGTTACGTCCCTCACCAAAGTCTATTGCCATATGTTGGAGCAAGATGGCTGCCAAAGTCTGAGAGGGTTCAGGCTTCTTGGGTTCCTCTCTTCCTGGGGCTCCGTTTCTCTCCAGGCTCAGCTCCTGTTTCCTCCACAAGGTCAGCTGTAGACTATCAGGCAAATGGCTCGTCTCTATCCCAGGGCCTTCTCTCCTTCCTCACGACCAAGCTCCTCGGTCTGCTTGCCTCCTCGGGCTCCAGCATCAAAACTCCAACATGAGAACTCCAACTCAAAAACTACTCCAATTCTGTCCTTTGCAGTATCTTTTATCTTTGAGACCCCACCCACCAAGGGGTGGGGGTCAACACCCTACTGATGTGGCCCAGTCAACGCCCTAATCATAACTTAATCATACCCAGATTAGCAGACCAGCTACAAGCATAATCCAATATCTATTTTTGGAATTCATAACTACATCAAACTGCTAAACTGCTACACTAATGCTTCAAAAAATGTTAATAAATGACTTTCTCTATTGCATTTTAAACATGAGAATTGGCTGCAAAATCAGGTAAAATTCAGTTATAGGTAATTTAATGCAGGGACCTGTTGGTTTTGTTTTATTTTCATTTTTTTATTTTGATGGAAATATGCTGTAATAAGTTGATTATAGTAAATCACATTAATAGCCTATTAAAAATCGAGGGGTGAAGAATTTTCTTGTTTGTTTTTTTATTATTATTATTATTGAGACAATTAAAATGCTCTAATGATGATTGAGGTGATGAATGCACAACTATATGATTGTAACAAATACCACTGATTGTACACTTTTGTTGAATTGTATGCTTTATTAATATGTACCAATAAATTGACTTGTTAAAAAAAAAAAAACAAGGAAAAATAGTCTATTGAAGTTAGAAATTTAAAAGAGTTGATGCTTAGTCTTACTATCTCTCTAAGGTGACAGTGAATTAACACGTTAGGAGAAACATTCTAACAGAACACAGTAAAGAAGGTCCTGGAACCCTTTTTCTTCGATAAACTTTGAGGTTTATGTATATTTGTGGATGTGAATAACATAGACTATTGGACTTGGTAACTGATTGTGACTTTAGGAATATTTGTTCAGCAACAAACAAGAGCAAAAAATGAACTTTGAAGAGTTCAGCTTACCTTTCCTTTTTCACTCTCTTCCTGCACTTTAACTCTCACAATAAATTGGCAAGTTACAGGGATTTATCTAGCAACCAAGAGGTACTTGAAGAAGGGCACACTTTATAAAACATGAATTCGTCAGGATAAGATAGGCTGTGCTACAGTAAAACACTAGCTGGTGACTTAACAAAGTTTAATTTCTTGTTCATATGCGTTAGGCATCTCGCCAGAGCATCTGTCCTCCATTTGGGGCTCAATAATCCAGACTGTGTCCTTCGAAAAGATTCACTATCTCAACACCTGGTTTTCAAGATCACAGAGGCAGAGAAAAAGAGGGAGCTGAAGGATCATACACAGGCTCTTAAATGTCTTGGCTCAGAAATGGCCCATGTCACTTCTGCTTATAGTTTAGTGGCCAGAATGAGAGTCATGGTCAAGAGGGCCAGGAAATGGAGAGAAGCACATAGGTATCTAGCAAGTAATAGATATCTCTGATATAGCAGATAGATGAGGTAGATTAGATAGATAGATAGAGAGAGAGAGAGATAGATAGATAGAAAGAGAGAGAGAGGACTTCCGGGAAGATGGCGGACTAGTAAGACACGGGAATCTCTTCTCCAGAAAAATAGCTAGAGGACAAGCGGAAACAGCCCCGAAAAAGATCTTCTAGGTTTTAGGACAGCAGGTGAAGGCTGCACACCACCCAGAGGAGAGAGGGATAGAAGAGGGAAATCACGACAACAGAACTGTGAGTTGCAAGTAGCAGCTTCTGCTGCTGCCGGCACCCTCCCCCACACTCTTCAGAATTCTCGGGCCTCTGGGCCTGCGACCACAGACAAAGGGGGCTTCAGGGATCTGCCACTCCCGGAAAAGGGAGAGAGAGGGACACAGCCTTAGGCTGACTCAGGTTCTGACCTGAAATTTGGGCTGCGGAGCCCCACGGACCCTTCCACATGGCGGTTTGCCCTGGGAGCCTAGAAAGGACTGGAGAAATCCGACCCTCGCAACCTCCCTCTCTTCTAGCCTGGACTAATTGTTGAGGACTCCATGGGAGAGGGGAGAGAGAGCCTGGGGCTGACCCTGCTTTGGACTCCCAGGTTTGGTCTGCCCTGTCCCGAGAGCCCTTCCAGGCTGGGTGGGGCTGCGCCATTGTTTGCCTTGGAGCCTGCAAGGGGCTAAAGATATACAAACCTCCCAATCTCCTCCTCTACTAACAGGGACTGATTGTTGAGGATTCAGAAGGGAGTGGAAATATTTCCTAGCTGGGAAAAGGGGGGCGCTACGAGAGAAGTCTGGAGAACTGTCTCAGAAAGTTTGAATCACAGGGCTCCTAGCCCCCAGACAGGAAGCTCTATCACATTGATCTGGCCTGTGTCACAACAAATACGCTCCGACCAGGCATCGAATTGAGAGCTGCCAACAAGCGCCATCTCCTGCAGACGAAGGAAGTGCACATAAGAAAATTAATAAGTAAGAGAGGCTTTTCCTGGTCTCTATAACTTCCCTGCCCAAGGCCCTAGGAAACGACTCTACAACCAATTACTGGGTCCAGTGCCCAGTTTTGAGCAACCAGCAGAAAAATCCTAACAACCAAGGTTGAGCCAAAAATCAAAGAGCTGTGGTAACTCACAGCCTCCTGCCACTAAAACCCCATAGAAGAGAAAGAGATAGAGCATCTAAGTAAAATACAAACTAACCAGATGCCTAAGCACCAGCAAAAGATTACAAGCCATACTAAGAAAATAGAAGACATGGCCCAAGAAAAGGAAGACAGCAAAGTCCCAGAAGAGATGCAGAATTTGAGAGAACTAATCAGTGAGATGAGCACAAATTTCCAAAATCAAATTAATGAGATGAAAGAGAATAGAGTGAAAGAGATCAATGACATCAAGAAGTCATTGAGTGAACGCAAAGAAGAATTTGAAACACTGAACAGAAAAGTAACAGAGTTCATGGGAATGAAAGACACAATAGGTGAAGTCAAAAATACATTTGAAGCATACAACAGCAGACTTGAAATGATAGAAGAAATAATAAGTGATACTGAAGACAGAGCAGCTAAAATTGAAGAGAGAAAAGAACAGAGAGAGAAAGAATGGAAAAAATTGAGCAGGGACTCAGAGAGTTGAATGACAACACAAAACACAAGAACATACATGTCATGGGAGTTCCAGAAGGAGAAGAGAAAGGAAAAGGGGCAGAAAGAGTATTTGAGGAAATAATAGCTGAAAATTTCCCAACTCTCACGAAAGAAATTAACGTACATGTCCAAGAAGCACACCGTACCCCAATAAGAATAAATCCAAATAGATCTACGCCAAGACACATATTATTCAGAATGTCAAATGTAAAAGATAAAGAGAAAATTCTCAGAGCAGCAAGAGAGAAGCAAACAATCACGTACAAAGGATGTCCAGTAAGACTTTGTGCAGATTTCTCTTCAGAAACCATGGAGGCAAGAAGACAGTAATATGATACAATTAGGAAACTGAAAGAGAAAAACCGCCAGCCGAGAATTCTTTATCCAGCAAAACTATCCTTCAAATATGAAGGTGAATATAAAGTATTCACAAACAAACAGAAACTAAGAGAGTTTGCAAAAAAGAATCCACCTTTGCAGGAAATATTAAAGGAAGTCTTAGAACCTGAAAGAAAAAGACAGGAGAGAGAGGCTTGGAGGAGAGTAGAGAAGAAAGAATAGCAGAAAGGATAACCAAAAGAGAGACAAAAATAAGATGACATATGAAAACCAAAGAATAAAATAGAGGAAATAAATAGTGCATTTTCAGTAATATCATTGCATGTGAATGGATTAAATTCCCCAAGCAAAATGGACAGAATGGATAAAAAAACATGAGCCATCCATATGCTGCTTACAAGAAACTCACCTCAGACCCAAGGATACAAGCTGGCTGACAGTAAAAGGTTGGAAAAAGATACTCCACGCGAATAGTAAACAGAAAAGAGCAGGGGTAGCTATACTAATATCAGACAAAACAGACTTCAAATGCAAAAAAGTGATAAGAGATGCAGAAGGCCATTATATATTAATAAAAGGGACGATCCTCCAGGAAGATATAACAGTCATAAATATCTATGCACCTAACCAGGATGCCCCAAAATATATGAGACAAACTCTGGCAAAACTGAAGGGAGAAATAGACATTTCTACAATAATCGTCGGAGACTTCAACACCCCTCTCACATCATTAGATAGAACAACTAGACAGAAGATCAACAAGGAAACAGAGAACTGGAACAATATGATAAACAAGTTAGACCTAACAGACATATACAGAACACTGCATCCAAATTCAGCAGGTTATACATTCTTCTCAAGTGCCCATGGATCTTTCTCCAGGATAGACCACATGTTAGGTCACAATACAGCTCTCAATAAATATAAAAAGATTGAAATTATACAAAGCACCTGCTCAGATCATAATGGAATGAAACTAGAAATCAATAACAGACAGGAAAAAAGGAAATTTGCAAATGTGTGGAGACTGAACAACACACTCCTAAATATTCAGTGGGTCAAAGAAGAAATTGCAAGTGAAATCAGTAAATATATTGAGACAAATGAAAATGAGAACACAACGTATCAAAACTTATGGGATACAGCAAAGGCAGTCTTGAGAGGGAAATTTATAGCCCTAAATGCCTATATTAAGAAATAAGAAAGAGCTAAACTCAAAGATTTAACTGAACAACTTGAGAAACTAGAGAAAGAACAGCTAACCAATCCCAAAGCAAAAAGAAGGAAAGAAATTATAAAGATTAGAACAGAAAATCAGTAGAGAAAATCAACAAAACCAAAAGCTGGTTCTTTGAGAAGATCAATAAAATTGACAAACCCCTCGCTAGACTAACAAAGAAAAAAAGAGAGAAGATGCAAATAAATACAATCAGAAATGAAAGGGGGGGGAATTACAAATGACCTCACAGAAATAAAAAGAATCATAAGAGGATATTATGAGAAACTATATGCCAACAAACTAGACAACCTAGATGAAATGGACAAATTTCTAGAAACTCATAACCAACCTACACTGACACAACAAGAAATACAAACTTAACAAACCAATCACAATTAAGGAGATTGAATCCGTCATCAAAAATCTCCCAGCAAAGAAAAGTCCAGGACCAGATGGTTTCACAGTTGAATTCTACCAAGCATTTCTAAAAGAATTAACACCAATCCTGTTTAAACTCTTCCAAAAAATTGAAGAGGAGGGAAAATTACCCAACACATTTTATGAAGCCAGCATCACCCTAATACCAAAGCCAGATAAAGATTCCACAAGAAAAGAAAATTACAGACCAATCTCTATCATGAACATAGATACAAAAATTCTCAACAAAATACTTGCAAATCGAATCCAACAGCATATCAAAAGATTTATACATCACGACCAAGTAGGATTTACTCCTGGCGTGCAAGGCTGGTTCAACATAAGAAAATCAATCAATGTAATACACCACATTAACAAATTGAAGGAAAAAACCACATGATCATCTCAATAGATGCAGAAAAGGCATTTGACAAAATCCAACATCCTTTTTTGATAAAAATACTTCAAAAAAAAAAGGAAAATTCCTCAATATGATAAAAGGCATATATGAAAAACCCACAGCCAACATCATACTCAATGGGGAAAGTTTGAAAGTTATCCCCCTAAGATCAGGAACAAGACAAGGATGCCCATTGTCACCATTGTTATTCAACATTGTACTAGAAGTTCTAGTTAGGGCAATTAGACAAGACAAAAAAATTAAAGGCGTCCAAATAGGAAAAGAGGAAGTAAAACTCTCACTGTTTGCGAATGACATGATCCTGTATTTAGAAAATCCTGAAGTATCCACAACAAAGCTACTTGAACTAATAAATGAGTTCAGCAAAGTGGCAGGATATAAGATCAACACGCAAAAATCAGTAATGTTTTTGTATACTAGTACGGAACAATATGAGGAGGAAATCAGAAGGAAAATTCCATTTTCAATAGCAACAAAAAGACTCAAATACCTAGGAGTTAATTTAACCAAGGAAGTACAGGACCTATATGCAGAAAACTACAAAACAATGCTAAAAGAAATTTTAAAAGACCTAAACAAATGGAAAGACATTCCGTGTTCATGGATTGGAAGAATAAATATCATGAAGGTGTCAATCTTGCCCAAACTGATTTATAGATTCAATGCAATACCAATTAAAATCCCAACCGCTTACTTTACAGAATTAGAGAAGGCAATTACCAAATTCATCTGGAAGGGTAAGTGCACCCGAATAGCCAAAAGTATTCTAAAAGAGAAGAGCAATGTGGGAGGAATTTCACTGCCTGACCTTGAAACATATTACAAAGCTACAGTGGTCAAAACAGCATGGTACTGGCATAAAGATAGACATATCGATCAGTGGAATAGAATTGAGAACCCAGAAATAAACCCTCACCTATATAGTCAACTGGTTTTTGACAAACCTACCAAGCCCACGCTGATGGGAAAAAACAGTCTCTTCAACAAATGGTGTTGGGAGAACCTGGATATCTATAACCAAAAGAATGAAAGAGGACCCTTATCTCACCCCCTATTCAAGAATCAACTCAAAATGGATCAAAGATCTAAATATAAAAGCCAGGACCATAAAACTACTAGAAGAAAATGTAGGGAAACATCTTCAAGACCTTGTAGTAGGTGGTGGTTTCTTGGACCTCACACCCAAAGCATGTGCAACAAAAGAAAAAGTAGATAAATGGGACCTCCTCAAAATTAAACACTTTTGCACCTCACAGGACTTTGTCAGAAGGGTGAAAAGGCAGCCAACTCAATGGGAAAAAATATTTGGAAATCACATATCTAATAAGGGTTTAATGTCCAGGGAGATGTTACAACTCGACAATAAAAAGACAAATGACCCAATTAAAAAATGGGCCAAAGACTTAATAGACATTTCTCCGAAGAAGAAATACAAATGGCAAAAAAACACATGAAGAAATGCTCAACATCACTCATGATTAGGGAAATGCAAATCAAAACTACAATGAGATATCATTTCACACCTATCAGAATGGCCACTATTAAAAAGACAGAGAACTACAAGTGTTGGAGAGGATGTGGAGAGATAGGAACACTTCTTCACTGTTGGTGGGAATGCAGGATGGTACAACCACTATGGAGGACTGTTTGGCAGTTCCTAAAGAAGTTGAATATAGACTTGCTATTTGACCCTGCAATACCACTACTGGGTATATACGCAGAAGAACTGAGAGCAGTGACACGAACAGACATCTGCACACCGATGTTCATAGCCACATTACTCACCATTGCCAAAAGTTGGAAACAACCCAGGTGTCCATCAACAGATGAATGGATAAACAAACTGTGATCTATTCACACGATGGAATATTATGCAGCTGTAAGAAGAAATGAAGTCATAAAGCATATGGCAACATGGATGAACCTGGAGGACATTATGTTGAGTGAAGCAAGCCAGACACAAAAGACAAATACTGTATGAATGCATTACTATGAACCAAATATATTGTGTAATATATTGTTTGATTAAAAATAAAAATAAAAATAAAAAAGAGAGAGAGAGAGAGATTCCTTAGGTGTACAGGGGTAGTGCTGCTGCTGCTTCTGCTGCTGCTACTACTGCTATCTTAGTTTTCCAGTGCTGCTATGACAATCACCACACACTTACACACTGGTTGGCTTCAACAGGAATTTAGTGTTCATAGTTTGGAGGCTAGAAGCCCAACAAGATATTAGCAGGGCTCGCTTTCTCCCGGAGTCTGTAGCATTCCAGTAACCCTCGGTTACACGGCAATCTCTCTCACCTTGTATCTGCTCCTTTGCTTTCTGCTGACTTCTGGCTTCTTCCTATGTGCCCAATTTCCTTTCCTTGTAAGGACTTCAAACATAGTGAATTAAGGCCTGCCCTCATTCAGGTTGGCCACACCTGAACTATAAAAGCTTCTTAATAATGAGAATACTTCCTATTACTTATTCTATAGAATATGAAAAAAGGCCATTATCCATTGGCTCAGCAAGGTCCGAATCAGGTGCCAGGCTGCCTGGCTTTCGAATACTGGCTCCATTACATGCCTACTATGTGACCTTGGACAAGTCACTCTGCCTTTCTGTGCCTTGGATACCCCATCTGTAAAAGTGGATGTAATAATAGACTTTTTGCAGATTAAGTGAAACAATGCCTATAGATTAGACAATAATCTAGATCTTAGTGTGCTACAGTAGAAGAACTTTAGTGCCATAAATTATCTTTTCATGGTGTTGGACTTAAATCAGTGGAAATGTATTTCTCTACCACAGTTTATGCCTCAATAAAAAGTTTTCTTAATTCAAAATAAAAAATAATAATAATAATAAAAAATTTTAAAAAACAAACATCTTCAAAGGTCCTGTTTACAAATGGGTTCACACCCACAGTAAAGCAGAATAAGACTTGAACATGTCTTTTGTAGGAGACATGATTCAATCTCCAACTACTATTAATAATAATTATTATTATATCATATTTATCACAACTAAAATTTGTTTTATTCATCTTTTTTCAAGTAACAAACTTTTAGATTTATTAATCAGTTCTACTAAGGTTGTTTTGCTCCATTAATTTCTGCTTTTACTTTTAATCTGCTGTAAATTATTTCATCTACTCTTTGGCATTTATCTTTGTTGTTGTTTTCCTATCTCCTTGAGCTGAGTACTTTATTTTCAATTCTTTCTTATTTTCTAATAAAAAAGCTTATGGCCGTAAATTTCTCTCTGAATGCCATTTTGGCTACTTTCTACAGTTTTGATATGCACTATTTTCATTGTGGTTTCATTTTGAATATTTGACAATTTTAATCTGTCTCTTCTTTAGCCAGAGAATTATCTAGGAATATGCTTTGTTAATTTCTAAATGTATAGATTTTGAGTAGCTCACTTTTGTTAATTTATAAATGTATGACATTGTAATCAAATAACATGGTATCTCCCATATGATATTAAAAAAAAAAAACTTTTGGGGGAGTGGGTGTAGCTCAGTGGTTGAGCACCTGCTTCCCATGTACAAGGTCCCAGATTCAATCCCTGGTACCGCCTAAAAAAAAAAAACAAACACTTTTTACTTGTTGAGATTTATTTTGTCATCTATTTTTCTGCTGTTTTTATCTCTCTATAAAGAAAGGTAACAAATTACCTAGGGAACTATGGTAGATTGAGTTAAGTACCCCAGGAAAAAAGGATTCTTAATTTTAACCCCATTCCTATGAGTGTGCACCCATTGTAAATAGGACCTTTGTGAAGGTATTATTTTTAGTTAAGGTGTGGCTAACTGAATCAGGATGGGTCTTAATCTTATTACTGGAGGCCTTATAGAGAGAAAGCCACAGGGAGGAACCAGAATTAGGAAGTCAGTGGGAATCTGGAAGAGAAAGGAGAGGACATCCCCATGTGATGGGAAAGCCAAAGAACCCAAGAATGGCCGGGAGGCCAGAATGCTACAAAACCGGGAAAGAAACAAGCCATCTTGGGTCTGAAACTGAGAGCCAATAAATTCCTATTGTTTAGGCCAACCTACTGTGTGATATTTGCCATAGCAGCCTGGAAACTAAGACAGGAGCTTTTACAAAAATTCTACAGCCTAAAGGTGGAAACAATCTAAATGTCTAGCAACTGATGAAGGAATAAATAAAATGTAGAATATCCATACAATGGAATATTATTCAGCCATAAAAAGGAATGAAGTATTGATACATGCTACAACATGGATGAACCTTGAAAACATTATGTTAAGTGAAAAAAACCAGTCACAAAAGACCACATATTGTATGATTCCATTTATATGAAATATCCAGAATAGGTAAACCCATAGAGACAGAAAGCATATTGGTGGTTGCCAAGGGCTGGGGGCAGTGGGAAATGAGGAGTACTGCTTAATGAATATAGGGTTTCTTTTTGGGGGTAAGGAAAATGTTCTGGAATTAGATAGTAGTGATAGTTGCACAACCTTGTGAATATACTAAAAAAAACACTGATCTATTTTTCTGCTGTTTAAAAGGGTGAATTATATAGTATAAACTATATCTCAAGAAAGCTGTTAAAAGCACACAAATATATTATCTTAAAATTCTAGAAGTCAGAAGTCTGAAATGGATCTCACTAGGTTAAAAATCAAGGTGTCAGCAGGGTTGTGTTCCTTCTCGAGGCTCTAGGGGAAGAGTTATTTTGTCTTTGTTTTTGTTTTTGTTTTCTTTTCCAGCTTCTAGAGGTTGCCCTCATTCTTTGGCATGTGGCCCCTTTCCATCCTCAAAGCCATCAATGGCAGGTAGATGCCATTCTCTGATTCTGACTCTTCTGCCTCTCCCTTTCCCATTTAAGGACTCTTGTGATTACATGGGGTTCACTGGATAACCCAGGATAATCTTATTTTAAGGTCAACTGAGTAGCAATCTTAATTCCATCTGCAACCTTAACTCCCCTCACCATGTAACTTAACATATTCACAGGGCCCAGGGATAAGGACAAGGGTATCTTTGGGGGCCATTATTCTCCCATCCATAGGATGTAAGACAAAAAAAAAAAAAAATAGTAGGAAGGATAGAGAAAGAAATGTCAATAAATGGACACAATGGAGTGGTAACATTAATAAGATTCAAGAAATATAAGAATTAGTGTATTTGTCTACAAGATTCTGGAACAAAGCAAAAAAAAATCCCTATTCAGTTTTACTAGCTAGTTTCTAGCCTGCTTGCACACACACACCCACACACAAAGTATTACCCTGTTTAAGCTGATGCCAGAGCTGGAATGTTACAGTTAATGAATACATTCTAAACCAGAAATAAATGGCACTGCTTTTATAGAGTAAGTTCCCAAATTTCTTTCTTTCTGGGGAAGGATTATTTTATTGTCCTCTCATTCTAGCTCACCTCTAAAATGTCCTGAAAATTTCTAGTATGGTAGATGAGGTGTCTCAGTGTTTGCCTGCCCAACTTAAACCATCATTGTGCAAGGACTTATTGTAAAAGGGCACTGCCTAAACCCAGCACAGGGCTTGGCTGAGTCCCAGGAAGAAGGCAGGGAGATATCGCCCCCTAGTGCAGAGAGGCAGAGAAAGCATTCCCTAAGGAGAAGCTCCCTAACAATTTTGCAGGCGGAACCACAGAAAAATCTTGGCTAAAACACAATGGAAAACTGCTGTTTGGAGAATAAGGTTCCCCAGAGCTTTTAGAATAAATTGTTTTCATCATTTTAGTCCTACTTATTGGGAAATCTCTAAAATATATTACGCAAAAAGAATAGTCATACTGAGTCAATACTGCATGAAAAGATATATGAGCAAAAAATAAATTATTCATATCCTTGCCTTTTAAAAATTACTCTGAACTCAATTTAAACAGTTATTTCTGGCTGTGAACATCATTTCTTTTGCTATTCTATAGAGAAGATAGAACACCAATCTTTACATATGAATGCTGTTTCGTTTTGTTTGTTTTTTAAGTTTTTTTCTCTTTTTTTCCTTTCCTCCCTCCCTCCCTCCCTCCCTCTCTCTCTCTCTCTCTCTCTCTCTCTCTCTCTCTCTCTCTCTCTCTTTCTTTCTTTCTTCCTTTCTTCCTTTCTTCCTTTCTTCCTTTCTTTCTTCCTTTCTCCTCCTTTGTTGCTGTCAGTGGCCACTTTTTTATTTTGGTTTTGTCAGTGACTTCCTTTAGCAGCTTCCTTCCCCTTTACACATTTGCTGTGAAAATAGTAACTAAGATACCAATCTAATTTGAATTGCAAGTAAAATAAGGCTAAATAGATTCCTAATAAAGATCTCTCTTAAAAGTAAAATGAGTAGTGTTACACACAGGACTGTCCATTCCATCTAGAATTCATGACTACCAGACATCTTTTTGGCTACTTTGAAACTATATTTAACCTCTTTTCTGGTTTTGTTCTGAATAGGCTAGTTTGAGATAGCTGTGGTTTAGCAACATGAACTATTGCTATGTTTTTTCAATGGGCCAAAATATTGAAATGGGATTAAATAGGGGACTTAGGTCCTAGGATCGAATTCCTCACCAGTCACAGTCCTTCCATTGCTTATGGCAGCTTGATATAAAAGCAGGTCTGGACCTAAATGTTCATTTATAGGAAACAGGTAAAACATGGCTTATCTGTATAATGAAATTACTAAGCAACTATAAACTGTAATACTATACATATACTGACTGGAAAATATGTTCACTGCATCAGCCTAAGCTCATAGCCCTAATGCGTATGTATGCACATAATTTCCATTAGTTTCTCCACAATTCAACCCAAATAAGCCCACAACCTAAGTTAAAAAAACAAAAAGACAAAATAGCATATTTGCTATGCAAATGCAGTTTCAAAGCAATCATCTCCTCACCCCTTTCCAACCCAAAGAATTTCCATATAGAAAAACCTAGAGCTGCTACAGTTTCATAAGCCTGTGTGAAAAAGCCTGGTGTGTGCTAAAGGAGGTGGGACGCATGCAGGACCAACCTCACACAGGCTGATGGGATGGAGTACAAAGGAACAGAGAGAATGGGGCTGTGCACACTTACTACATGCCAAGTGCCTCAAACTCATACTTTCACTTAACTCTCCCCAAAACTCTGTGAGGAGGAAATTTTATCATCTCCATTTTTCAAGTGAAGAACCTATGGTAGACAGAAGGTAGAAGAAACAAAGATAGATCATTCAGAATCTAGTATTCTTTGTGTGTGTGTCATAGTTCAATGAGTTTGTTTATTTATGTATTTATTTTTATTTTTAGGAGGTACCAGGGATTGACCCTGGGAACCTCGTATATGGGAAGCAAGCACTCAACCACTGAGCTACACCCACTACCCAGTTCAATGAGTTTTGACAAATGCACGCACCATACAACCCAGGCTCTTTACAAGAACTCTTAAGTACTCAACCACTGCGCTCTACAAGACCACATGATGGTAAGAGGCACTACCACAGGAAGATTTCATGGCAGCCAGGAAATATCCCCAGCACCATAGATGAAGTCCACTAGCAACATGACTTGATTGTTAGCCTCTGTCCCCCTCTCCCCCATGCTACATGAGGCTCCCTGGCTGGGCCAGTCCTCACCCTCTGCTATGCCACTCTGTATCACAGCAACCCTTGCAAGCTGTGTTTCCCAAGGTATTTCTCCTCCTTCTTCTCTGCTTAAGTCACTGTTTCTGGCATCACCTCTGTGACTCCACTTCCTACCAGTCACCTCTGTGACTACCTGTATTAGTCAGCCAAAGGGGTGCTCATGCAAAATACCAGAAATCTGTTGGCTTTTATAAAGGGTGTTTATTTGTGGTAGAAGCTTACAGTCACAAGACCCTAAAGAGTCCAACTCAAGGTACCATAAGAGGTACTTTCTCACTCAAAGTCATCGGCCACATGTTGGAGCAAGATGTCTGGTGATATCTGCTAGGGTCCAGCCTTCCTTCTTCTTAAGGCTCTGTGGTCCCAGCTCCAATCTCAGCTACAGGCTGGTACAAGGCTCATCTCTCTCTCCCTGGGGTTCATTTCTCTCCTGGTTCAGCTGCAGCTGTAGGCTATTAGGCTCATCTCTCTTCCCCAGGGCCTCTGCTGTGTCTACAGAGCTATCTCTGTTTCTCTGTGTTCTTCTGTGTGTTTACTTGCCAGGGCTCCAGCTGAAAACTCCAACTAAATCCTGTGCCTTGTCATTTTATCTGTGAGTTCCTGCTCACCAAGGGGGAGGGGACTCAACATCTTACTGATGTGGCCCAATCAAAGCCCTAATCATAATTTAATCAAGTAAAAGTGAAACCTCCAACAGACCAGTTTACAAACATAATCCAATATCTATTTTTGGAATTCATAAATAATACCAAACTGCTATACAGACCACAGTGGTTCAAATTTCTGCTAGATGACCCTGGTTCCTCCTCCCTCTTGGCTTCCAGTTTAGAAGTAGCTTCCTGCTGTTGCTAAACTCTGGGTTATCTCGCCATCCATTCTTTGGCTTCCCAGCATTCAACTCTCTGTTTCAAATACTCAGCATGTTTTCTCTTTTCCTGGTTATACTTTTTCCTAGTATACTGATATACTCCCTACTTGTCATGAGTAGCTCAGAAACTGGGTCAGTTCTGGGTATATCTGTGAACCCATGCACAGAGGCTGGAAGCTGGAGAACTCATGCACAGATTGCCCCAAGAGAGTACCAGGGATTGTATTTACATTTATTCTCCAATCGTTGACAGCTTGTTGGTCCATCTTGTTAACAAATTAGCACTTTCCTCCAGTTCATGCATTGCCCATGGCTCACCTGTTTTTCATTTGGACCTCTGCACACTATCAAGACCTTGCAGATGCCCTTTTTACCTCATTCTTCAGCAATTATCATGACACTAAGCTACTAATTGGCTTTGTCAAGCTGTCACATATTTTCAAAACGTGTTTGTCTATATGAAGTAGCAATAGGGTATGGTTTGGGGGAATAGTGTGGCAGCGAGTGACTAAGGAGCACAAGAAGGGAAACTCCAATTCCGAGGAGCCTTCAATGGCCTGTGGGTATCCCCTGGGACCCTGCCACCCAGCTGGGGGTGGAGAGGCTGGCTTAGGCAGAGTTTCTACAAAAGGCAAAAAATCCTAGTCAGCTCTAGTTCCAGTTTAATTTACAGCAGTCTCTGGCTGTGAGGTCCATCTTGAGCTAGATCCCCATGACTACAGCAGAAGGACTGCAATCCCTAGTTTGGCTGCAAAACTGAGTTGTGCCTTCCAAGAGCCTTTGGCTTTGGGAAAGAGTACCAGGAGGCAGGCTGCACCCATTGGCTCACTGCCCTATATGACAGGGACTGCTGCAGAACTGAAGTAGTTATGAGTCAAGTTTCCCTAACTCAGCTAACACCACCTAAGTAATGGGCCTTTGGCCCACCCTGATCACAGGAGGAGAAACCCTGCTGGCAGGGAGTTAAAGGAAACCAGACAGTTCCCACTTGTCCTTTCCTTTCTACATGATAAACCATTTCAGCTGGGAGCACCGTCGTCAGACAACCTGACAGCTAATGGGACAAATGTAACCCGAAAAAAAGGAAGAAAGAATCCAATTAGTCACAGAGCTTTGAATCTGAACCACAAAGCAGGCTCTTGCTTTCTGGGGGAATAATAAAACCACAGTCCTATACAATATTAGCGCTTCAGACAAAAGCAACTTCCTAGAAAATGACTAGTCAGGGTTTCTGAGTTGGATTTAGTTTTCACTGAGACAAGGAATAAATTAAAAGGAGGGGCCAAGTATCCTTAAGAAAGTGAAAGAAGTAAATAAGCTTGCTATTCTAGCCCGGGAAAACATAGGCTTAGGGGCAGCTCTATTCTGTGATCCATTCAACACCTGGTGAACAAACAGCACTGTCCCTGCCCAAGCTGGAATTTTCCCACAGTGGACTGGCAACTTTATAGGTCAAGTAGAATGCCAGGACAGTCTTTTAGGCTTTGGAAAATAGGGTGGAAAGGAAGGGCTGGAAAAGATAATTTATTCCAAAGGAAAATCACAAAAGCTAAAAGTTATAGGAGACAGACCCAAAGCAGGAAGAGTGGAGTTATTTTAAGGGTAAAGAAATACTGTCTATGGAGAAGGGTTTTGGAAAAATAAACACAAAGAGAGCATGAACATCTTGTTATAGGAACAAAATATTCTATTCAAAATAAGAAGCTGGGCTCTCCCGTGCCCCTCTTGACTTCTGTGCCCTGTTCTCACCCTGTCCCCACTCCATGGATCAACATGCAAGTAAAACCTGGGCATTTGTAGACTATAATGGGAAATTATAGTCTGTAAATCGGCCCTCTTTGTCACTCTTCAGACCCTTACTCTCTATGGGGGACCCATGATCTGTAATTTTCTCCCATTTCTCTTCCCTCCCACCTTAATAAATTACTGGCCTAAAAAAAATAAACAAATAAGAAGCTGGTTCAAAAGTGGTTGTTGTAACTTCATAGAAGCCTAATTCATCTCTCTTAAGCAGCAGTCCATGTGAGGTAGACACATTTGGGCTTAGTCCCTCTGTCTTATTGTTTGTCATCTCCCCTACCCTCAATCTTGCACAGCTCTTCACTTCCAACACCCTCTTCCTCCAAAGACATCTAGGACTCTCAGAATTCTCCAAGTCAGGAATGATCCTCTAAATCATTCATACAATAATGCTCTTTATTTCATATGCTTCCCTTCATGCAAGTAAGTACTTGTTATGTAAGAGTTCAGTAAAAGCAGGAAATGCTTGATACAAAACAATGAATCACTCCTGGTAGACATTCAGGCACTTGCAGAGATTTCATGAGGATAGGGGTGGTGGTTGAGGAATCTCTTCCCTATATGCAAAAATATACTATAAACTTGACCTGTTTTAGAGCAATCTGGATATTTCTTGACACACATAATTCACATTGTATGGGAGTGAGAACATTATTTTTCAAAGGCTGACTTTTAGAGTCGAGATCTCCAACTTCCAACCAAAATAGCTGAATATCTAAAGAAGGCCAGCAGAAAAATACTTATGAATTTATTTCTATCTTGTGTTCTCTTCCTCATTTTTGAACTTTGTATCAGTAAGAGTATGGATGGTAAATTGAATGATATACTCCAGGAAAAAAATGTTCTTAATCTTAATCCCATGCCTGTGGGTGTGAACCCATTGTAAACAAGACCTTGGAGCATTGTTATTTTTTAGTTAAGGTATGGCCAACTGAATCAGGATGGGTCTTAATTTTATTACTGGAGGGCTTATAAATAAAAAGGAGTTAGAAGCCAGAAATCAGCGGGAACCGTGAAGAGAAAGGAAAGGACATCCCATGTGACAGAAAAGTCAAGGAACCCAAGGATTGTTGGCCAGCTAGAAGGCTACCAACTCCAGGAGGAAGCAAGCCTTCCAACCCCCAAAATCTTGAGTCAATAAATTCCTGTTGTTAAGCCAACCCATTGCTTAAAGTAAATAAATAATTGTTGTTGTTGTTGTTAAAAAGAGCATACACATCATATACAAAGTTGATTCAAGGGTGGGTTGGTAGCTTGTCCCGGGTACTCAAAGAGTTAAGGCTCGGTCTTTGAGTGCCATCCCTGGTCTACTCTAAAAGAACATCTCAAATGAAAAACCTCAACAGGTTATTGCATTCCTTTCTAAATATGTTATACTAAGTGCTATGGAAAAAGAAAATGTGGATTAGGTTCAGTGGGACGGAGTGGACTGGGGCAGAGGATGAGGTGCAGGTTGCCAGGCTAAATAGGATAGTAAAGGTAGGCTGCAGGGAGAACATGAGATTTGAGCGAAGACTTGAAGGAGGTGAGGGAGTTACCTTTGTAGATCCTGGAGGAGGAGACTTCAGGCAGAGGGAAGAGCTAGAGCAAAGACCCTCCAGCAGGAGGATGTTCTGCAAAACCATCTGGAGGCCAGTGAGTGCATGAAAAGGGAGTACAAGGGAAAGAGAGAGGTGAAACAGGGAGCAATAAATTGGGTAGGACCTATGGACCACTATAAAGGCTTTTCCTCTGCATGAAACAGGGAACGCTTGCTGTGTTTTGAGTAGAGGAAGAGATGGGACCTTAGTTTTTGCAAGACACTCTGGCCACTATAGAATTACACTAGGGCCAAGACACAAGTTGAAAAGTCTGTTAGAAGGTAATTACAGGAGATAGATAATGATGCCTTGGGCCACAGTAGTAGCAGTGGAGGAGGTAGACTTTGGATGAGAATCTTGGGTTAACTGGATGTGGGGAGTAACAGAGAGGAGCCAAGGATGATCCAGGGATTTTCCCCTCAGCAACTATTAGAATGATTTATAGTGAACTGAGGTGGGGAAGACTGTGGAATTAGGTTAGGACTTGGAAAGCAGGAATTCAGGAAAGAATATGAATCCAGTTTTTGTCTGGAAAGCTTTTTTTTTTAATTAGAGAAGTTGTGAGTTTACAAAACAATCATGCGTAATGTTGTTACATTACATACATCACCTCTCCACCAACACCTTACATCGTTGTGGAACACCTGTTACAGATTATGAAAGAACATCATCAGACTATTTATTACCACCTAATATATTTTCTACCGCTCTTTTTTTTTTTTTTTTTTAAGATTTATTTTATTTATTTATGGCCCTCCCCTTGTTGTTTTTGCACTTGCTGTCTTGCTCTCTGTGTCCATTTTCTGTGTGCTCTCTGTGTCTGCTTGTCTTCTCTTCTCATCGTCTCTTTAGGAGGCACCGGGAACCAATCCTGGGAACTCCAATGTGGGAGAGAGGCATTCAATCGCTTGAGCCACCTCAGCTCCCTGGTTTGCTGTGTCTCTCATTGTCTCTCCTCTTTGTCTCTTTTTGTTGTGCCAGCTCTCCATGCGGGCCAGCTCGCTTTCACCAGGAGGCCCCGGGAAATGAACCCGGAACTTCCCATATGGTAGATGGGAGCCCAATCGCTTGAGCCACATCCACTTCCCTCTACCACTCTTAAGCCTTTTTCTTTTTTTTTTTTTTTTAACAAATCATTTTTACTGATACATATTAATAAAGCATACAATCCATCCAAAGTATACAATCAATGGTATTTGGCATAATCACATAGTTATGCATTCATCACTTCAACCGTTATTAGAGTATTTTCATTATTTCAATAATAATAATAATAAACAAAAACAGACAAACACAAACTCTTCATCTCTCAATCTTTTGAAAAGCTTTCATTGGCATTTCTGTTAAGATCAAGCAAGCTTTAGGACAGTGGGTATCAGTGTTTGAAAGAAAATCTGGGATTCAGCAAAGGAGCACATATTAGAAATACTGTATTTCTAATTTCCAACATTCTTGATTTCACAAAGGACAATACTGTGAGACATAAACATGAACATCAATATGTCAGAATAAAAAAGTGAGCTCAAAGAATTAGACTCTGAATGTGAAAAAAGTTCTAGAAATACTTTAAACAATTTGTTTACATTTGCCCTTTTCATGGCATGATAAAATATGATTTTAAAAAGTCTATGTCTAAGTAAGTCTAAAATTTGAAATCACTGTCATAGTTTGGCAATTTTTTTTTCTTAGAAGTGCACAAAAATAGTGATATGTTTTTATTGGATGCAATGAGATATGATGATAATAACTAACACTTACTGATCACTTACAATGTACTGGGAGACTGCAAAACAATATATGTGGAACTTTTCATTTCACCCTTACGACAATTCTATCAAATAGTTATCATTATATCCCCCTTTTAGAGAAAACTCAAAACAGTGAAGAAAACTTACATACCGTCTGTATGTCCCGTGTAGTCTTTGCACTTTGCTATTTTTTCCTGGAAAAAAAAATCATCAACCTTTTATTTACTAATTGAGACCCTAAGGACTAATTCTATAGGAAGGGCCGTCCATGCCTGCTCCGTTTGTGGCCCCAGTGTGGCTTCTCTCTGCCCTGAGCTCTCTAGGCTCTGTTCTCTAACTGCAGTCTTTGGTGTCCTGTTTTGGGTGCAGAGTTTGGTTCCCTCAGTTCAGATCAATAAGCAGAGATAGAAGGAGTTACTGAGGCTAAAGGGACAAGCAAAACTTAGTTCTTGGCTTTGAGGCCCTTACAGTCTAATGTTAGACAGATACATCAATGGATAATTAATTCATAACACGTGGTGGGTACTCTGCCGCTGCGTATGGAGCAAGCTCTGACAGGGAAGGGACAATTTAGGGCAAGTTCTAAGGCAAATAAAAAGAGGGTGTTTTTTAAACTCTTTTTAGCTTCATGATATATTATAGACAATTCCAGTAAACATAAGTGGGCTGCAGCAAGCTGCTTAGGGAGTGTTTTGGTTATAACCCTTTCACTCCTGGAATCATGTAGGCCACAAGAACACATGGTATTTGTTTAATCTTGGACTAAGGGTAATAGATTAGGTTATATAAAAGTCCCGAAATGATTCAGTTCTGGCTTCCTGGAAGAAGTACAAGAAACTCTAACACACAATTATGAAAGCATTCTATTGGTTGTCTTGAGACAACACTCACAAAAATTATTAAGCCCTGTGCCATAGAATAAATAGACAGTAGCATTTACAGAGTATTATACAGTAACACAGTAGACAGTAACATTTACAGATTCATTTATGAATCTGCCTGAAAGTAACCTTACTCAGAGAGGTGGGGTTAGGGGAACAAAAAGGAAATAATCTGTCCCGGAAGAAGTTAGGGAGACTCCATGAACCTTGAAAAAGAAACTACACTGTTATTACGTTAATGCTAAAGGTTAAAAAAAGAATATGGGGGTTTGGTTTTGTGAGATATGAATATGATAAGGCATTTTTCTCTTTATTTTTTTTCATTAATAAGGAGACCTTGACTATGTCATTTAATTAATCTGTGTTCATCTGGGTATCTTTCTGAACACTAGAGGAACAATTGAGTTAGTAGTTGGAATTAGATGAGATAAAAGTACCTGGACAGAATTTTTAGGATTAATGCTTCCATAACTTGTTGAGCTGCCTTTTTCTATTTTATTATTATTATTATTTTTTTGAAATAAATTATTTTTAAAAGAGAAAGAAAGAAACTACACTGTCAAGAGCCAGGGCCATGAGCATACCAAAATTCTGGCAAATTCAAGTCCATTTCACTCACGTTTATACCCCTCACTCATAGTTTGAAAATACACGTACTAAGGAACATCATCTTAAAATTATCTCAGAACTGTGAACCATTGCTCCAACACACTGGGTTAGGATGGAACAAAGATTTTTCTGATCTATGAATGCAAAACTCTAATGACCTAAAATCTTCTTGTGGAGGGGAGACATGGGCATGTGTGTCCACCTCTAACTTCTGTTGGCAAGAAGATATTTCCTGGAAGAAGCAGCCTTGCAGTTAACACAGGTGCACACAAACATACACTAAATCACTAACATTTCTGAGAAGTCCCTTGAAGAATATGTCAAATAGTAGATTATAAGAGTTTAGCTGACAGGACTGGATTCCTTGCTAAGAAAAATCCACACAGAAAGGGGGCAATGACAATCAAGGCATTGAATTTTTAAGGGTTCTTAATCTCATTTGCTGCCTAGGCATACGTACAGATGAAAAATTTATTCTCTCCTTCCCCAATATCCTTATGCAGCCAAAAAGAAACCCCTTTCTAAATTCCTTGCAGAAGGAGGGAAGAAATAAAAGTCTTGGTGGGAGGAGCTTTTGAAAATAGCATCTCTCCACCCCATCCTTAGACGTTACTGACAGAAATGTGTGTGTGAAAACGATAGAAAACCTGAGAACCACTCAGTACTGATCAGAACACACAAGTCAGATCCTTTGATAAGGTTAGTTTTATGCGACACAGTAACTCCTACCACCTCAGCTAACCATGGTATCATATAGCCCACTCACTTGCAGAGATGGGAGGTTTCTTAGGGTGTGGTTTGAACCACTGTATCCTGTAACTGAGGTTAGGTAGTAACAATTCCTGTTACAGCATGAGTCTGTTGTGCTCTGTTTTCCAGTGTTACCAAGACAATGTTTATAAACTCAACGACAGGTAACTCAGAGAACAGAAAATTTTATCAAGATACATATGAACTTCAGCATCAAGATTGATAGAATTACTGACCATTTTGTCCTTTTTACTCATAAATTGAAAGAAATGTCACTATTCTGAACAACAAATGAGCTTTGGTACTGCTGAAGTACATCTTAGGATAAATTGTATTTTACTTTATCACAGGAAAGCATCGGTTTTAAGCCCCAAAAGACATTTAGTACGGTTGTTTTCTTTTAATTATCATCTGGTAGCATGGGCAAAAAGCCTGAAGAGAAAGGGGTGAGAACCTAATGAGCCAGTTAAAAGGGCAAGATAATCTCTCTCTCTTTTATTGTTATTACTAATGCCTTAGCTATTTGACTAGTAACATGCGTATGAGAGTAGTGCAGTCAAAATACAGAATTCGGACAGGACTGTAAAAAAGTAAGTCTGTTCTCCTTGGAAAGTCAAATGATTCCACCACCTCAAGTTACTAATCCTGTTTTCCCATGGATTCTTGGAAAATACCATTGTTTTCTTTGGGTTCTTTCCAGGTGCTGTATTGAGGGGGCAAGATGGAGGAAAAGGAGAGTGTTGTAAACAACTTGGTTATGGAAGGACAAGGAGTACTGACCTCAAAATGCTTCTGTTCCTTCTACAGAAAATTCTCATGAATATACTTGTGGAGGAGGAAGGATAGTCAGGAAATACAGCATGGGCCATTTGCTGATGGCACAATAATTCTCAAATACTTTCATCCTGTAACCTTACCCAGAATCAGTGCTTCTCAAATTATCCGTGGTAAGGGGCTAGTTTTTGTTGTTTTTAAAATTTCTAATCTATTGCACACCAATACTTTTATAAAAATACAGTAAAAATGAATTATTAGAAAAATAAAAGTTTAAAAACAAAGAATACAAAGTATAAATCCAACTTTTTATATTATTGATTTCAACAGACACAAAATTACTGTCCAATTACTATTAAGGCCTTTAAATGTTGGCTCTGAATTTCTCTGCTTACCGTGTTGTGGTCTGGTAAAAAATTATTTGTGAACTACATTTCAAGTAGCATTGCCCTAACATATACTGTACACAGACACAGGACACATACATATCACAGAAGCACATGACTCAAACACACCACACAAGTATAGCTGAATTTCTATCCATTTTAAAAATAATTTAAATACGTATTATTATATTCACATAGTTTTTTAAAATGCCATACCAAAAAAAAAGCTTGTATGAAAAATAGCAATCTCCTACTCCACCTCACCCTATCTTCTGGAGGCAGCTACCTCATGATCAAACCTGTCAGAAAAGCTATCAATGCCATCCTCTGTCCCTTCCCCTGCCCCACGGTGACCTTCCTCCTGGAGCTCTCATCCTCTTTTTTAATCCCTTGCTGTTTCTGGGCATGTTGCATAGCTGCCATCCTGGATATATACTTCACGTGCCTTCTATGCAGGGATTCCCTTTGAGATGGATTTGTATTGGGGTAGATTATACATCCCCATCCCATTGAAATCAGGCTTGCCATGATTTATGAAATCCTACCCTGTGGAAGGATTTTACATCAGTGCACTGTTGAACTCAGAAGTGACCACATGACTTTCTTTGGCCAATGACATGTGTCACTTCCAGGTGAAAGTTTAAGAGACAGATCCGCCATCTCTTTTCCCTCTGCTACAAGGCTAGCAATGTTCCAGATAGAGGCCAATCAGCCTTTGCCCCTTTGTGAAAGTGACAAGGAGCAGAACTATAGCCTACCCATGATGGACATGTGGGGTAACAAATAAACCTATGCTTTAAACTGTGGAGATTTTAGTTTTGTTCCTTACTACATCATAGCCTAAATTGACATATACCCTTGTTTTCTGGATCTTCTTTCTTGGTTTATTTCACTTTGGCAGTGTACCTTCCAGTAGTTTCCTGAGGAAATGTTCATGACAGGTAAAGACCTAGTATATCTGAAAATAGGTTACTAGATTTGAAATAATTTTCCCTCAGAATTAGAAAGCATTGCTACATTGTCTTCTAGCTTCTAATGATGCTGTTGAGCAGTCCAGTGCCATCCTTTTTTTTTCATGTACCAGGGCCAGCGATTGAACCCCGGACCTCGTATGTGGGAAGTCTGCGCTCAACCACTGGGCCACATCAGCTTGCCTGAGTTGGGTTTTTGTTTGTTTTGCTTGTTGTTTGTTATTGTTTTTTTCAGGAGGCACCAGGAATGAAACCCGGGACCTCCCATGTGGGAGGCAGGCACTCAAGTGCTTGAGCCACATCCGCTCCCAACCATTCTTATTCCTATTACTTTGTATGTGACCCTTCAACCCCAATCTGGGGCATTTAAATTCTTTTTTTTTAATAACTGATATTGTAAACTTTTATGGTCATGAAAGTTTGACATGGGTCTTTTTCAATCATTGTGCTGAGCATTTGAATCTCTCTCTCTCTCTTTTTTAAAGGATTTATTTATTTACTTTTATCCATTTTTACTGCCTGCCCACTGCCCCGCCCCTCATTTTTGCTGTTTTTTGTGTCCATTCTCTGGGCAACTCTCCATGTCCGTTTCCTGCCCTCTCCCCTCATCCCTCTCCTCTTGTCTTCACTGGGATTGGATCCTCAGAACCTCCGATGTGGGAGAGAGGCATCCTACCGCCTGGTACCACCTTAGTTCCTGGTTTTTTGGCACGTCTCATCTTGGCTCTCCCTTATATCACTCTCCTGTTACATCATCATCTTGCTGCGTGGCTCGTGGGGACTGACAGCACACCCGCGCACAGGGCCTGACGGTGTACCCATGCGTGGGGCCTGGGGGGCTCACCGGCTCACAGGGCCTGGCGGCCCGCATGCCTTCTATATTTTTCTTTTTTTAATTTTTACTGGGAGATCCCAGGGATCAAACCCAGGTCCCTCCACATGGGAGACAGATGCCCAACCATTTGAGCCACATCCGTTCCCCTGCTATATCTCTTAAGGTTGACCAAAGATACCTAGAGTTACAGTCATTTCCCATACAGGATGGTCATATAATAAATCAGGATTAGTTTATCACCAGCATTCTAAAAACCAGACCTAAGGAGAAAAACTAGGTCTGGGGACACATGCATGGTTTCTAATACAGCGAATGTTCAGCCTACCTGATTATCACAAAATCAGGACAGCAAGAATATTCACATTGAATATCTCTTTCAATCTTAATGTTTATGATGTTCAAATCCGGGAAAATATCTTCTATAATTTGTTTCCCCCTAAGATTATCCTTTAGACCCTTTTTTTAATTCTTAAGAATTTACTATTATCAAAATTATACAGGCTTATAGTATGAAGAGTCAATAACCCTCCCACTGAATATTTACCCTTGTCCAGAAACAGACTCTATAAATTCTTTCAGCTGATTCTTTTGGAACTGACCCCATATCTCTAAATAACATGTTTTAATTGCAGCAACTCAATATATCTGTTTTAGGTATTATTTATGGACTCTCCACTAGGGAAATTAGGGTTTATTCTCTTCCCTCTCTGCATGCCCAACACATATATTCCTTTCACTGTATCTCACAATTTTAGTTATACCAACGATCAGTATTTACATTAAAACCATGTATTCTAGTCATATGTGAGTCAAATAATAAACTATGATTCCTTTTCCTCTCCTCCCCAACTTTTTGTTTTTACTGGCGTTAATAACTATATATATTTTTTCATTTGCTTAGTTTTCTAAGCACATACATTAATCCAATCCAAAACTCTCCATCAGTTGTCTAAACCTCATCTCAGTACAATCATACACATTATTTTCCTGAAGAGGTCACTCCTTGAGTCCTGTGAGCTACTCTAGTCGGGATTGGGATATGGCGCAGAGCTGTCATCTTGGATCTCCTTTTACCATTATCCCGAAGACTCCCTTTGCTTCTCTCCAGTGTTCAATTGTCCCACATCTTCCTCCTTTTTATTTGACTATCTTGTTTTGGTAAATTCTACCCATTAGTCGTTGCTGAGAAATAGCACAAAATAGGTGAAATTTTTGAGATCTCACAAGTATGAAAAATGTCTTTATTCCACCCTCATACTTGAGTGATAGTTTAGCTATAGAATTCTAGGTTAGAAATCATTTTCCCTTGCTCATTCCTAATCCTTGGTTGTTAACCCGTTTGGTCTCTCTAGAAGCTTGGACAATCTCTTCTCAGTGTTTGACAATTTCATGGTGATGTGACTTGGTGTGTCTATGTCCATTCATTGTACTTGGCATTCAGTGAGCCCTTTTAATGTCTATTCATTGTATTTCGTGTTCAGTGAGCCCTTTTAGTCTAAACATTTTCTCCCCTCTATTTTCTTTGTTCTCTTTTAGTATAACTTCTAAATCCAATATTGCAGTTTCTGGACTGGCCCACTAATTTTTCTTTTCTTTTCTTTCCTTTTCTTTTCTCCTTCTTCCCCGCCCCTCCCCTCCCTTTTCTAGGAAATTCTGCTTTATATTCGAGTGCCTCTATTAAAATTTTCATTTCTGCCATAAATTTTATTTCCCAATAGCTCTTTTTTGTTCTCTGAATGCTTCTTTTTATAACCTATTCTTTTTTCTGGGTCCTCTTGTCTCTCTGAGGATTTTTTTTTTTTTTTTTTTTTTAAGATTTCTTGTCTCTGTACAAGTTCTATGTCCTCAAAAGCTGTTTTTATTCTGTTTAATTTTTTTTAAATCTCCATCTATAATCATTATAGAGTTTTTTCTTAAATATCAAATTCTCAGTTATCTGCACATATTTAAAAGAAAAAGATTAAAAAGGTGTTTGGAAATTCTCAGTAATGGTTGAGTTAGTTGACAAGTTCTCAACCTTGGTACTACTAATATTTTGGACAGGATACTTCTTTGTTGTGGGACACTGTCTGGTACATTGTAGGATATTTAGCAGCTTCCCTGACCTGTACCGACTAGAGGCCAGTAGCACTGTTCCTCAGTTGTGACAACCAAAAGTGTCTCCAGACATTGCTAAATGTCCCCTTGGAGGTAAAAGTTCCTCCCCCAACTCTCCCCACTACCACCACCCAGCCCCCACTGAGAACTACTGCTATAGGTTGATTTGACTAGCCCATTCTTAGGAAGCCTCCAGTGTCAGTATCTTGAGTTCTTTCATTTTGTGGCTAGTGATACTCCTAAAATAAGTACTTCAAATCTCCTACCCTGAGAGTAAAGGCATAGTTGACAGATTTCTGGGAGTTGTGTGGAGGAAGGTAGGAAAGCACCAATGTTCATTATCACAGATTCACTTAGTCCCTGTATTAGTTTCTCTAGGGAAACAGAACTGACAGGATATCTCAGATATCTCTATGAGATTTTATAAAATTCTCTCACATGACCATGGGGATGCACAAGTCCAAATTCCATAGGACGGGCTGCAAGCCAGGGACTCTGATGAAGGTCTTTGATGAGTTCCCTAGGAGACGCTGGCTATCTGAAGTAGAGATGGAAATTCCCTCTCTGAACGCTGAGATCACTTCCCCTTTTAAGGCCTTCAACTGATTGAATGGGATGTCACTCATTGCTAATGGAAATCTCCTCAGTTGATTATAGATGTAACTAGCCATCTATGTACTCAACTCACTGATGATTAAAGTCGATGAAATGCCCTCGTATTACAATTAGCCCAGTGCTTGCTTGACCAAACAACTGGGGACCATTACCTGGCCAAGTTGACTCATTAGCCTAACCATCACAGCCCCCCTGTTTGTGGTCTGGTAAACCCCTCCCAAATGTGGCAATATTGCCCAGTCCAGAGAGCCTCAATTTTACCCTCTCCAGAGGAAAAGTGTTCAATCTCCTGCCTGGATGTAGAAAGAAAGTTGCCCTAAAACATGAAGAGTGGATAGGAAACCAATTGCCTTTTATTTTTTTTTTTTAGGATTTATTTATTTATTATGCCCCCCTCCCCCATCGTTTGTGCTTGCTGTCTGCGCTCTTTCTGTTCATTGTGTACTCTCTGTGTCTGATCATTTTCTTTTAGGAGGCACTGGGTACCGAATCCATTGGGAGGGAGGCGCCCAGTCGCTTGAGCCACATTTGCTCCCTGCTTGTCTCTTTTTGTGTCTCCTCATTGCATCATCTTGTTGTGTCAGCTTGCCACACCAGCCCACTTGAGTAAGCTCGCTGTCTTGCTGATCTTTAGGAGGCACCAGGAACTGAACTGAGCACCTCCCATCTGGGAGGCGGGCGTCCAACTGTTTGAGCCACATCTGCTCCTCCCCCAATTGCTTCTTAAAGAGCTTACAAATAATCCTCCCTACTTTAACCACTTTCTCAATGCCTTTCTACCACTTTGGTGGTGGTACCAATTCCCAAGACTTCTAAGGAATCTAGTTAATTCTCAATGTTCTCCACTGCCAGCTAGGTTTTTTTTTTTTTTTTTTTTGGTTGTTGCAGGACTGGTATGTCAGTGACCACTGGTTCATTTCCTTTTCAACTCCTAAGTTTTATCATCTCCTCTCATTCTCCCTGCCCTTGTAGGTTTGTACATTTACGATAAGTTTTAGAGGACTTTCTGGAAGGAATAAAATTAGTTGTGTGTTGTTCAATACACTATCCTTACTCACAGGTCTTTATTATTTCTTTGATACTTTCCTTCCCTCTATTTTCTATGTTCTCTCTTCTCAGAAATTCCTTTTAGCTGGATTTTGGAATTCTTGATGAATCATCCAATTTTATCTTTGTCTCCTACTTTGCAACTCTTTCTGTCTACTCTCTGAGAAGTTTCCATGATTTTGTCTTCCCACTCTACTATTGAATTTATCTCTGATTACTTTCTTTAAACCTATTTTTGTTTTGTGGATGAAACCTCTCTGATATATTAACTACATGGTTTCCTTCTGCTTCCTGCATTGTCTCTGTTTCCCCTGAATTCCATTTTTTTCTGTTTGGTTGATTAGCCAGTTTGTTCAATTCTATCTTTCATACTAAACAATTTCCTTAACTGTATGTTAATCCTTAGTTGTCTATACATATTTAAGAAAAAGGAACTAAAAAATCAGCTCTGGGTATATTGAACAGGGATTGACAACTGGTGAGCTTCACTGAAGATAACTGAATAATAAGCATGTATCTTTGCTGGAATAGCCCCAAATAGAGGTTCTTTCTCTGGATTGGTTTCTCCAAAGAAGAATCCTCTAGTCCTCTACCTGGGGTATGAAAACCTGGCTGCCTAACATTCTAGGATCTAGTAGGAGGAAGGGGCCTGCAGGCATCAGCCATCAGTTTGAAGACCTACATTTTCACTCATCCTAATCTCTCAGTCCAGAGCCACTTAGTTCAATTTCTCCATAGATAAAACCTCTTTTCTTCTTGCCTGGCAATGATGAGTTTTTTTCTGGTAGTGTGGTGGGGGACCTGGTGGTTAAAACTATACTCTACAAAGACTTTGTCAAAGGACTTCGTTAAGAAGGTGAAAAGGCAGTCCACTCAATGGGAGAAAATGTTTGGAAACTACATATCCAATAAGGGCTTGATTTCCATTCTATATAAAGAGATCATACAATGCAACAATAAAAGAACAAGCAATCCAATTTAAAAATGGGCCAAAGACTTAAATAGACATTTCTCCAAAGAAGAAATACAAATGTCCAAAAAGCACATGAAAAAAATATTCACTATCACTAGCTATTAGGGAAATGCAAATCAAAATGACAATGAGATATCATCTCATACCGCATAGAATGGCCATTATTAAAAAACAGAAAACAATAAGTGCTGGAGAGGATGTGGAGAAATAGGAACACTCCTTCACTGTTGATGGGATTGTAAAATGGTGCAGCCTCTGTAGAAGAGAGTTTGGTTGTTCCGCAGGAAGCCAAATATAGAACTACCATATGATCCAGCAATTCCTCTACTAGGAATATATCCAGAAGAACTGAAAACTAACACAAACAGACATTTGCATACCGATGTTCATAGCAGTGTTACTCACAATTGCCAAAAGATAGAAACAACCCAAAGTGTCCATCAACCGATGAATGGATAAACAAAATGTGGTATACACATACAATGGAATACTATGCTGCAGTAAGAAGAAATGAAATTAGGACACATATGATAACATGGATGCATCTTGAAGACATTATGCTAAGTGAAATAAGCCAGACACAAAAGGACAAATATTGCATGGTCTCACATTATGAACTAAGCATGGAGTTAAAACCTAGAGTATAGGTTATTAGAAGATAAGAGGAGGACTGCAAAGGAGTACTGATGCTTAATGTAGGTAGAAGTTTTAATTAACTTGACTGTAAAAGTGTGGAAATGGATAGAGTTAATGGTAACACATTATAGTAAGTAGCAGCTGGTTTATAAATGGGATTGTGGATGAAAAGGGTAGTCTAGGGATGTAAATGTCAATTGAAAGAAAGCTAGAGAATAATCTAGGGACTGAATAATACAGTGAACCCAGAGGTGGATGAGAATTGTGGTTAATAGTACCAATGCAAGAATGCCCTTCTGTTAAATAAAACGGATATATGTCACCATTGCAGGGTGGTGAGAAGCACAGGAAAAATACAATTAATGTAACCTATGGACTATAGTTAACAGCAATACTGTAATATTCTTGCATCAGTGACAAAGATGTACTGTGTTAGTAATAGGGGCGTATGGAAAAAATATGCCAAATGTACGCTATGGTCATAGTAATAGTCTGTTGCTATTATCTCATAATCTGTAACAAATATTGCACAACAGTGTGGGGGGTGTTGTTGAAGGGGTATTATATGGGAATTCCCACACATGTGCATAATTGTTCTGTTAGTTCACAGCTTCTGTAATCAAAAAAAATAAAAGATCTTCAAATAATTCCACTAGTTATCTGCTCCATGCTTCATCCAGGCCTTTGCAGTACTGGTGCCTCCAACAGCATGGCCCTTAGATCTGTGCAAGAGGGACCTGGACCTGGGCCTGGTGGCTTAGAGCCCTACCTAGTCCCAAGACACACAGAAAATATTTTTAAAGAACACATGGGTGCCACTGTCACTTGGAATCTGGCATGAAATGCTAGTACAGCATAACACGTCATTCTAAATATTTGCTCTTGTGACTGCATCTAATGCAGAAACTGGAGACAGACATTTCTTCTAAACACAGCGATTTGAGAGGTGGTAAGGTAAGAAAGACAAATTCATTAATTTATAAGAAGCTTGAATAATATTTTTACATGACGAAGTATCATTTCCCAGTAGTCTAGAAAGTCCATTTCTTGTCTCATGCATCTGTAGCTCTCAAGGTACCCATTAATTATAATAGAACACTACCAATTGTACATGGTGGCTGAGGAAAATTTTGCAATATTAAACAATTAATATTAGTTGTAAATTTTTCACATTTATAAAGTATGGTAACAAACCTTTCATTGGTTATTAGATTTACATTAGACACTAGAATTGCAAATATTTTCTTTTATTCAAATATGTAATGAGAATTAATGTATAAAATCAAGCTTTACTTAAACAATTGGATTTAAACTTTTGATTGTCATTGATAATTCATATTATTTAATAGATTATTTTAGTAGAAAAAACTATTTGAAAACATGAAATATTTTTTCATTTAGATATTAAATTGCATTTGCATTTCAATAAAATATATTCAAAGTATAAATATTAATACAGTCACATTTTCTCTTTAATCCTTCATGCTATTCTCTATAAAAGACAAGTTAAATGAAAATTTCCATTATAACAAAATTAATAATTTTGCTAAAATTAAGGTAAGAAAAATACATTTTATGGAATCAAAATATAATAATTCATGAGTTATATATGTCTTTATTTTATGAAACATCCAAACACTACTGGCCCATCAATAGAATCCCTAAGCAGGCACAATATCAATTAAATGCTACAGTCTGATTTTTGCTTTCGGTCATACAAAAATCACAGCTTTATATATATTATTTGAATTCATCATTATGTAGATATAGTTCCCAAGATAGGAGAATAAAATACATTTTATTAGTAGTTTATTAGCTGGATTTTAAACTTTTAAATGGTCAAATGCTCTGTGGGCTTCTCTTTATACTCTTTTCCTGGACTTTGCAAAGACGAAGAGCAAGTGTGACCTCTAATTACTGAACTCTTCCAGTTTCTGAGGGCAGATTGGCTTCCTTCTCATTGGTATACTCCTCTGGAGGTACTTAGGTATCAGCTTCCTCCACTCTACCAAGTCCGTTATCTTTCCTCTATTTCCCATCTTCCAAAAGTATGTTGAATTCTCCCAACTATTATTGTCCCCTTTCCCATTTTTTGTTTTTTGTCCTTTGAGGGTTGTTTGTCTCTTATGGCCATTGTACAAATCACCACAAACTTCACGGCTTAAAATAAGTCAAATTTATTATCTTACAATTCTGCAGGTCAGAAGTCTGAGCTGAATTTCACTGGGCTAAAATCAAGGTGCCAGCAGGCCTGTATTTCTTCTGGAGACGCTAAAGTAAAATCTGTTTCTCTGCCTTTTCTAGCTTCAGAGGTAACCTGTATCCCTTAGCTTGTGGCCCCATCCTCCATCTTCAAAGCCACAGCAAAACATCTTCCAATTTTTTCTCTCTCTAACCCTAACTCTCCTGCCTTCCTCTTTCCCTTATAAAGACCATCATCATTACACTGGGCCCACCCAAATAATCTAGGATCATCTCCCCATCTTGAACTCCTTAACTTAATTACACCTGCAAAGTCCCTTTTGCCATATAAGGTAAGATATTAACAGTTTCTTGGGATTAGAACATGGACATCTGGGGATGGGGGGGCATTATTCTGTCTACCAAAGTGGTTTATACTTTTCCTATTCCTTTACTGTGGCATATAAGAAAAAATTAAAGTGAAAAGCATATGTTAAATTACTTTGTGTGATCAGGAGTCCAAAGAGCATTTGTCCTGGGGATCTAATCCCTGGGACTCCTTTTACAACTATTTCTGAAATAGATATCCTATTAGCATAGAAATAATAAAAATAAGCAAATCTCATTAAAGCTTTCATTAATCCATAGATGAGATTAGGCCACACCCCAGAAATGTTTTCATAATCACTGAATAGCACTGCTTGGGAGAGAAGCTAGCAAAGTAGATGAGCAAAACAGTGAGCTGATGCAACAGGCTGGCGCAGTGAGCTGACACAACAAAATGACACAACAAGGAGACACAACGAGTGACACAACAAGTAGGGAGGGTATGTGGCTCAAGCGATTGGGCACCTCCCTCCCACATGGGAGGTCCCAGTGCCTCCTAAAAAGAAGACAAGCAGATACAGAGAGCACACAACGAACAGACACAGAAAGCAGACAGCAAACGCAAACAACAGGGCTGGGAGAGGGGGGAGATGGGGATAAACAAATAAATAAATCTTTAAAAAAATTAAATCCAGATATCAATTTCATTCTTTCAACATTTAATGAGTGCCAGCTATGTACCAGGCACCATTCTAGTTGCTAAGAATATAGCAGTGAAAAACAGAGACAAAAGTTCCCACCCTAGAAGGGGAAGATGGACAAAGAACACAATAAATGATAAAGTACATAGCATACTAGAAAGTGATAGGTGCTACGAAGAAAAATAAAGTAGCAAAGGGGTGGATTATAGGGTGAGCAATTTTCATCAAGGTAGTAAGGGAAGGCCTCAAAGAAATGGGAACATTTGAAGAGAGAACTGAGGAGGTGAGGAAACATGGAAGTGTCTGGAAAGGAGTATTCCCAGCAGAAGTATCAGCAAGTACAAATTCCCTGAGGAAAGAGTGTGTCCACGGTGTTTGAGAAACAGTAAGAAGGCCAAAGTGACTGAGCAGAAAAAGATTGAGAGAGAATAGCAGGAAGTGAGATTTAAAAAAAAAAAAAAAGGTAATAGAGGGTCTTGTATGACTAAATGTAAGAATTTAGGCTTTTACTTCAAATGAGATGGGAAGCTACTGGAGAGTTTTAAGCAGAGTTGCAATATGGTTTACATTTCAAATGGATCACTGGCTACTCTTTTGAGACTAGAATGAAGGAGGTTAAGGGTGGCTGATACAACATCCTAGTAAAAGGTGATAGTGGCTTGGACTAAGGTAGTAGAGTGGAGACGAGGAGAGTGGTCATATATTTTGAAGACAGAGCAACAAGATTTGATGACAGATTGGATGTGGGGTATAAAAGAGTTGCAAGGTCAGCTCCAACAATGGGTATGATGGAGTTGCTATTAAATGAGAAAGCAAAGGTTGTAAGTAGACCAAGTTTTTGTGGGGAGAGGGATCAGGTGGTTAGTTATTGATGTGATAAAATGGAGAGGTCTAGTAAACATCCAAGTAGAAATGCTGAGATACTTGGATATAAAAGTCTGGATTTGAACTAGAACAGGGGTTCTTAACCTTTTTTGTTCCACAGACCCCTTACTAAGTCCATACTATACTATGTATTATTTAATAAATTTATCACACCTGCACCAACACGTCCCCACAAGAATAATGATTTTTTGAATTTCAATTCAAGCTCACGGACCCCTGGTTAAGAACCCCTGAACTAGAAGTAAACATTTAGGTATTCTGAGCATATTTGTGATCTTTAAAAACAAAGATTGGGTGAGATCACTAAGGAAGAGAGTGTATAAATAGAAGAGGTCCAAGGACAGAGCCTGGGGACACTCCATTATTAAGAGGCCATTGAGCAAAGGAGATTGAGGAGAGTGACCAGCAAGGTAGGAAGTAAACCAGGAGAGTGACAGGAGAGAGTAGGAAGTAAACCAGGAGAGTAAGCCAAGTAAAGAAAGTATTGCTGAGAGGAGTAAGTGAATGACCACATTAAATGCTGATAGGTCAAATGAGATGAAGACTGAGAACTGGGTGTTGGATTAAGCAAAATGGAGATATTTTTGACCTAGACAAGAGTGGTTTCAGTGGAATGCTGGGGGCAAGAGGTAGTTGGAGTGGATTTAATAAAAATGGTAGGAAAGGAACTGGGACAGTGCAGATAAAACTCTTTCAAGGTGGTTTACTATAAAGGAAAGGAAAAAAAAAAAGGACAGCTAGAGGGGGAAGTAGAAGTCTAGAGTTTTTTTAAGCCTAATTTTAAGACACAATTTATTAATTTACAAGGAGAACTATAACTGGTAAGCAGACCAAGAATAGTTGTGAACAGATCAGTACTTTCTTTTTTCTGTTGAGAAACTATTTGGAAAATTAAAATTAAAATCACAAGTTTACTTAGATAACAGTCCCGTGTTGCACTGAGACCAGCTATCAAGAGTCTCAAGCATCTATCTGCACTGCAGGGAATAAAACCGCCAACTAGACCAGATGCTTGAATTAGCTGGGCAGAGTACCTCTGACTTGCCCAGTGGTGGAGAAACACTAATCAATCATTCATTCTTTCATTTAAGAAATATTACTGAACTCCTATTATGTGTCAGTTACTAGGAATATAAGCTTAAAAAAAAAAACACAAAACTTTGCCTTTAGGGAACTCATGATTCAGTAAGGGATGAGACTAGGAGATGAATATTTACAGTATAATAAGTATTAAAATAGGTACATGTACGTATAATGGATAAAAATGAATTAAGTGGTTAGTTATTCAGTAATGGAGACATTTAGGTCATTCCTGTTTCCTCCCTCCCTCCCTTCCTTCCTTTCTCTTTCTTTTTCTGTTATAAATAGAGGGATGTTAAGAATTTCAACTGAATCCTGACCCAGAAATATTTAATGATATCTGTCACATTAAGACTGTAGGAAATCTTACCAAATAAGGAAACTTTAGCACATACTCAACTAAACAGCAACCAAGAAAATAAATATGAACAGTGTGACCCACCTGAGACTGAGGGTAGGCAAGTTGGAAATTCAGTCAACAAATATATATTGTATTATACTTTGGGGCATGGTTCCAGATGCTTGCAATACATCCGAGAAGAAAGCAAAAATAGTGCTTTTTAGGACTCAAATTTTAGCAAAGGACACAGCGAATTAACAATTTAAAAAATTAGTAAAAACAAAAACAAAACCCCAAAAAACTATATTTGCAGGTGATATAGGCTATGGAAATATATATATGGCAGGGTAAAGGAATTCCAGAAATCTGAGGCGTGAGCATAGGGTGGCCAGGCTGCAATTTTAAATAGTGTGGTCAAGCCTCAGAAAGAAGGTAACATCTCAGCAAGGTTTTAAAGAAGGTGAGCCTACTGGGTATATACCCAGAAGAACTGAAAGCAGGGACACGAACAGATATGCACACCAATGTTCACAGCAGCATTATTCACTATTGCCAAAAGCTGGAAACAACCCAAATGTTCAACAGATGAATGAATAAACAAATTGTGGTATATACATACAATGGAATATTACTCAGCTTTAAGGAATGCAGTATTAACACATGGGATAACATGGATGAATCTTGAAAACCTTATGCTGAATGAAGCAAGCCAGGCACTGAAGGACAAATATTACATGACCTCACTGATATGAATTAAGCAAATTGAGCAGACTCAGAGCTAGAGTCTGGAAGATAGGTTTACAGGAGACAGAAAGGGAAAACGTTGTGAATCAATGCCCATATAGGCAAAATCTATGATAAGGTGGAAGTGTGTAGTTGTGCAGTGGATGGGCATGACAGTGGTGCAGTGATACTATTGGGTTAGGAGGTGCTGGTTTGTGAGGGTGATAGGGTGGGGAAGGTGGGTTGGACTGTCCATGGAACTGGGGGAAGGGTTACAGGTGAATTCTGGGGATTTGCTAGTATGTGGTTGAAACTACAACATTGGGAATGTTCTTTTGGCAATATGGCAGGGGAGGGTTACTGGTTTAGGGTGTTGGATATGGGGGGCATTCGGGACAGGGCACACCTGGGGCAGGTTTTTACTGAATGTGTAAGTGTTCATCTTGTCATATTGTGTTGTATCAGTAGGTGGAGACCCACACAATGAGCAGGAAGGTGTTGGACTCCCGTCCTGCAGAGTCCTGCTATGTTCTCAAATAGAGCATAGGCAGTGCCTAAAAGGGAAGGACAGGCCAGTATGCCAAGCCCTCTATGTTGTTGCAAGTGACTATGAAACCTGCTCTTCAAGGAGTGAAGCTTGGTGGTTTCTGAGGGGGAGGGAGAGGGAGGAATAGACTAGATGGAACATGGAACATTTTGGGGGCAATGGAATTGTTCTACATGATCTTGCAATGATAGATACAGGCCATGTTAAATTTCACCAAAATTTATAAAAGTGTTTGGTCTCCAAAATGTAAACCATGATGTAAATCATTGACCATGGCTAGTAGCAATGTTTCAATATTTGTACACCAATTGTAACAAATGTACCACCACATATAAAATGTTATTAACAGGGGAAAGGGGAATAGGGGGAGGATGTTGGGTATATGGGAATCTGCTATATTCTGTATGTGACTTTTCTGTAACCTAAAGCTTCTTTGAAAACAAAATGAAAAAAAAATAAGACACTGGGGGAATAAACTGAAGAAAATGTCACTGTACATATAAGACAACAGATCTTACAGTGATGAAAGACAATGCCAGAATTTTTTTTTAGTTTTTTATTATTTCTATTTTATTTTTAAATATTTTGTATATTGTTATTTTTAAAACCATCATTATTATTTCATTTTCTTATTAATTGCATTTGGTTATTTTGTTAGCTTCATTTTTGAAGAAGTTTTAGATCACAGAAGGGTTACAGCTATGGCAGGGGAGGAACATTGGTGTGGGGTGTCAGTGATGGGGGATGAATGGGAGGAGGTTCATCTGGGGCATACCTATAAGACATATGAATGTATTCAAGTGTTCATGGGGCATTGTCACAGTGGGTGGAGATTCACACAATAACCCTAAGAATATTGAATTCTCATCCTGAGGAGCTCTGCCACATTCTCTAATTGGACAGCAAGAATTCCCCCAGTACAGGGGCAGTGACTAGTAAAGGAGGATGGTCCATTGAAAGGCCCTTGATATTGTTGACAGTACTTATGAACCTTTCGTTTTGAAATGGAAACTTAGCCTAGTATTATAGGATGCCTAAGAGTTACCTCCTGAGAGTATCCTTGTTGCTCAAATGTGGCCTCTCTCTAAGTCAAACTCAGCATATAAATTTATCACCTTCCCCCCAGTGTGGGACATGACTCCTGGGCATGAGCCTCCCTGGCACCGAGGGATTACTACCAAGCACCAATTAGCAATGCAACTGGAAAAAGACCTTGACCAAAAGGGTAAAAGGGTAAAGACAAATGAGTTTATAGACTTCAAAGTGAGCCAGGAGGTCATTCCAGAGTTTACACTTATGCACATCTCAGCAGGATCTCATTGACTGTCAAAGTAAATATTGCCTCAAATAGCAGGGCTCCTGAGGGCTCTGAAGACATCCAGACACTATAGGCAGGGCAGACAGCTCAGGAGTTTGGCACCCTGCCAGTGGGCTCTACTTTAGAATTTATGATCCCCAGTATGACAGAGTTGGACTCAGTTTTGATTTCCCTACACATGGCTCTTCTGCCCCTTCTATTTGAACCTATAGTTAGTACTAGAGTTGATAGGTTTGTCCAAGAGACTTAAATCTTTGGCCTGTCCATGTACCAGTTGGACCCTGAATCTCAACAGAGTTGCAACACCTACTCTCCAGTTCATTGGACTCACCCAGGACAACTAACAAGGAGATGATGATGGACAATGACTATCTCAAGGAACAGAGTCTACAACTGCAAGCAAGATAGTCCCTTCTATCTGCTCCATGGGATCTAAGCCCCCTCTCAATTAGAGGCAAAGTGGGCATCATCATTTCAGAATCCTCAGGATTGGGGAATGAATGATGGACTAATGCAGAATTACTGTTATTCTACTATAGACTTATTGTGATTCTAGCAATGGAAGAACTTTTATCATTGAGGTGGAGGCAGTGGCCACTGGAGGTTCTGAGGGGAGGGAAAGGGAAAAATAGGTGTAATTTGGGGGCATTTTCAGGACTTGGGAATTGTCCTGAATGACATTGCAATGAGAGACACAGGCCATTATATATCTTGTCATAACTTACAAAAATGTGTGGGAGAGAGTGTAAACTACAATGTAATCTATAATCCACACTTAGTGGCAATGGTCCAAAATGTGTTCATCAATTGTATCAAATGTACCACACTAATGAAGGATGTTGTTAATGTGGGAAAATGTGGGAGGGGTAGGGAGCGGGGCATATGGGAATCCCCTATATTTTGTATGTAGCATTTATGTAATCTAAACATCTTTAAAAAAATTTTTTTAAGTATATTAAAAAATAAAATAAAATAAAGGAGGTGAGGGAGTTAGCTCTCAGTATATATGGAAAAGGCACTTTAAGCAATGGAACAGCCTCTAGTGCTAAGACAAAACCATGCCTGGTGTGTCTGAGGAAGAGCAAGGGGGCTGTGTGGATGCCATGAAGCAAACAAGTACAGGAGAGTAGCAGGAGTGAAGGTATGTCAGGCACTAGGAGGGACAGATTCTGTGGTACCTCAGAGGACATTATAAGAATGTGAGTTTTTTTACTCTTGAAAAAGAAGCCACTGCAGGATTTTGAGGAGAGTAATGTGAACTGACAACATTTTAAACTGATTACCCTGGGTACTATGCTGAAAACTGGTTGTAGTGGGCCAGGGAAGAAGTTGGGAGACCTCTTAGGAAGCTATTGCAGTAATCCAAGCAAGACAAGAAGGCAGACTAAGTGTACAGACACAGCAGTGGAGGTGGTGAGAAGTAGTGTTTTGGGATATTATTTTGAAGGTACAGCCAATAAAATTTATTGATGGGATTGATATGGCATGTGAGAGAAAGGCATCAAGAATCATGCCAAGTTTTTAACCTTTGCAACTAAGATGAGAAAGGCTGTAGGTCTGGAATACATGAGGACGATCAGTTCAGTCTTAGCCACATTGAGTTTGGGATGTCTATTAAACATCTAAAGCATCTCAGTTCCTTTTGGCCTCACTTGACTATGAAGCCAACCCCAGACAACCCAACAGCACCCGACCCCATCAACCAACCCTAGGTAGTGACAATCTCACAGCACTTTACTTCATGCTTGGGCCACACCTCTCACAAGAGGGTCTCTTTGGTACCCATATAAAATGGAAGTGTCTTGTGAGGGAACAGGGGGCATTAGCAACCAACTGGCTGAATCTGACCACCTTTCCTAACTCACCTATTTTCCCTACCCTCATTTCCTTGGAATTTTTTACCATAATGAAAAAAAAGCACAGAAGCCTTTACCTCTACTTCTGCCTTCTGGAGGAATTCAGGCAATGACAACATCCAAAGGGAGGTGTGAATAGGTAGTTGTTATATGAGTCTGGAGTTTAGGAGAGTGGTTTGGGGGAGAAGATATAATTGTGAGGTGTGAACATATACATGGTATTTACAATCATGAGACTGGATGAGAGCACAAAGAGGTAAACATAGATACTGTGAAATGTCAGGAAAATGAGAGGTTGAAAATTTTAGCATCTCTGTTACAGAGATTTAATATTTTGTTCACTGCTATATTCTGTTTCTAGAATAGTAGGGGCTCAATAAATATTTTTGGAAGAAATTAAACAGGTCATTGGGGTTAGGTAGGAAAGCAAAACAAGTCATGAGAGATGATGAATGGAGGATGGGCAAGGTTCATGGAACATGAGATCATAGTAAGGGTGAAAATTAGGTTCAATAGCAGAAGGAAGAGAAAGGAACAGGAAAAGGAAATCTTGGTTAGCGAAAGCGCTCAAATATCACTTTATCCTTGAAGTCTTTTATAATCATCTCATGGGCCCTTCCCCTTTTCCTGGACCTCTTTACTTATCTTTTTCTATGTTGAGTTATATCCATATGTTCTCCTTTCATCTCCTCTATGTTTCATCTCCCTAATACTGACCATAGTTTCCAGTTAAGTAATTGAGTCAAAAATGGAGTCCTGGAGACAAAAATTGAATGCTGAAAATTTGACTTTTCTGGTTCATACTTATGGTTTATAGAGATGCAGAGTAGAATACATGAAATTGGGAGACTGGATTTCACATCTAGAAGATACCCAAAATGTTTAGTGAGTTAACTTTCACATGAATGAATGATCAAATGAATGAGTGAATAAACTAAGCTGGGTGGAAACAGGGGTCACTAAAACAGAAGTCAAGGAGAGTATATGATTTAATTGTTATTTGAGCCCCACTGGACTGACACTAGAGCATGAATGAATAGGGGAAGCGGGCCTAGGAAGGCACCTAGCAAATTGGGAAAGTAAATGAGACTTGGGGGGACTGGGTCTAAATCAAGGTCAGTGTGAATGGAAAGGATGAATGTGAGGAAATTTTAAAACAAAACATTACCAGAAAAAAAATTAAAAAAAAAAAAAAAAAAAAACATTACCAGATTTGGTGGGTGATAGATACAAGCTATGAGTAGATAATTCCAAGATTTTGGAACCATTTAAAGGGACAGGGTAAGAAGAAAGATGGTTGAGATAGGCACATAAAAAGCTCAATTTTGAAAATGTATTTGACACAATGGTGAGATGCTCGCAATGCTAGCAGCCAACATTTTTTTCAGTACTTACGTGCCAGACACTGTTCCAAGGAGACTTCAAATGAATGATCACATTTAATCATCACAACACTATGAGGTAGATACTATTATCATTCTTATTTTACAGATGGAAAAACTCAGCCACATGAGTAAACAATTTGCCATAAGTCACATAGGTAATAAGTGGTTGAGCCAGGATTCAAAGCCTGAAAATATTAAGAAACTTTGTGTGAAATTACACAGATATTCATATTCATTCAATAAATATTCAACAAGCACCACTATATTTTAGATATTGTACTGGTATTAGGAATGGGAGGAGAGGGAAGGGGAAAAGTGGAAGTGAACAAGACAGGCATGGTCCATACTGGGTAGGACAGAACCTAAAGAAATAATTACAAGCATGATGAATCAAAAAGAAAAGTGGTAAGTTACAATTAGGTAGAAGTTGGGTGAGAGAAAAGAATTCCAGACAAAGGGAATGGCATGTGTAAATGCCTTGCGGTGAGAACCTGTATTAGGGTTAAAAGAGAGAAAGGAGACTGAAAAAAAAGACAAGAATAATATGGGCTGTAGTGCAGAGAGTTAGGAAAACTGGGGAGGTGAGGGAGAAAGACAAGCTCAGGTGATAGAGGGCCTGGTCTCCAAGAGAAGGAGCTCAGACTGTGTTAGGAAGCAAGAGAAAGACACTGAAGTGATCTAACCAGGGTAGTAACTTGATTAGATTTGTATTTTCAAAAGATTACTCTGGCTGCAGTGTGGCAAATGGATTGGAATGAGGCAAGAACACTTTTGGAATACTTGAAAAGTAGTTATTACAGGACTTCAAGCAAAAGATGAAGATATTCTAAACTAGAGAGTGAATGAAAAGTGGCCATGGAAACAGAGAAGTGACAAATCCAAGAAATATGTAGGAGGTAGACAAGTCTAGGTGATTCTGAGGTGTGTTTGGTGATGTCCCAGGTGTTTGGCTTGAACTGGGTAAGTGGGCAGGATGCCCTTTACTGAGCCCAGAACTATGGGAGAAGAGTTTTGAAGGAAAGATTTATCTGAAGCCAATGGAAGAGGATGAGACCACATAGGAAAATGTATATGGTGGGACTCAAGAAGAGGAAGAGGGCTCAGATCAGCAAGATTCCAATATTTAAGTGTTGAATAGAGGAGGAGGTAGTTGTTAAGGAGCAGTCAGAGTGGTAAGATGAAATTTTTTACTTGAAAGCTAAGAAAAGTGCTATTTGGAAGAGGGGTCAATAGTGTAAAATGCTGGAACGACTGGGTTGAGACATGAAACTTGTCTGTTACAATTCAAAGATGTTTCAGATTGAAGGATAAGAACATGGACTGGAGAACGGAAGAGAGGAATATAAGAGAATACCCATGGGGTAGAAAACAGTTGGAGTGGTGGCTGGAGAGGGATCTAGGGAGGAGATAAATCTGTTTAAAGAAACGAGAGATTTATGCATGTTTAAATGCTGATGGGAAAGAGACAGAAGTAACCATTGAAAATACAAGGAAAAGGAGATAACTCTTCTGCCCAAAGTCCCTGAGAAGGCAGGAGATGGGATCAAGAGTACAAGTTGGAGGAAGGGTAACTCTTTCTAAACAGACCTCAGATTTGAACCCTCTCTGTCTGCTTCCAAAAGATGTTTGTTTTAAGGGACAGAGAAAGACTTGACAGACACGAAAGATGGAGAAGAGCTGCAGAGTTCAAGAAAATGGACAAATAAAGAATCCAGGAGTAGTGTGTCTTGAGCGACCTCTGAGGGAGCACTTTCAGGCAACGGAAGTCACACAGTCGGGTTTAGAGAGGGCGGGTGGTGAAGAAAAGCGTGTGGTGGGTGCAAACCACTGCAGTAGAAAGCGGGTCGTGAAGAGCGACACAGGATGTAGTCTGAAGAAAGCCTGAAGAAAGGCGGGCGGGTTGGGAGCATATATTGAGTGTCAAAGAGCTGCCTCGGTCAGGGCAGGTCACGCTCGGAGAAATCCTCCGAGGGCGGGTGAGGTAACCCCAGGCCCTCCGCCCACGCTGCTGGGTTGAACTCCGCGAGGTGCCCCCACTCCTGGAGCCGCCGCCGAATGGGGACGGGCTCCCTCCGTCCTCTGAAAAGAACAGTTCCGCCTGCAGCCGGCAGGTTTTCCCGTTGATTTTCGGAGAGTGGCAGCCTGGCTCCTTCCTACGGAGACCCTAAGACCCCCGGGGACCCTCCTGAGCAGTGAAGCGGCCTCGCGCCCCAGAGCCCCCTAGGGACATGCCCGGGTGGCGTCTGCAGGAGCGCAGCAACCCTCCCCCCCGCCCCCCACCCCCCCCAAGCATACCCAGCACTCCAGCCGCGTTCCAGGCCGAGTGGCTCGTCTCCCACGTCCGGGTAGGGTTTGAAAGTTCCCGGGGCCGCCGGCGCTCTGCACCCGAGGCTGAGCCGGCCCTGCCCGCGCTAGAGCCCGCCGCTTACCGCCACAGGGACAAGACTGCGCGGGGGGTTCCATCAAGTCTCCGACACCTCTCGGGAATTCCCTACCAGGCCACACACAAACCCCACTTCCTCCGCCAAATTTCCGCCCCGGGTTTTACCCACAGAAACGCCGCGATGGGGCTTAGATCTTCCTGCCAGTCTCAGCCCACCTTCACCGCCCCTCTCCTGGCTGTACGCCTTCGCCTCGGCCGAAGGGCTTCGGCAAGTTCCGCCTCCAGCGCAGTGGGCGGGGCCGCTCGGCTTCCTTCGGGTCGGACTCGGCTGTTTCCGTGCGCGGCCGCTGCGCACTCGGCACTGGGCGGCGCTGGCTGGCTCCCTGGCTGCGGCTCCTCAGTCGGCGGCGGCTGCTGCTGCCTGTGGCCCGGGCGGCTGGGAGAAGCGGAGTGTTGGTGAGTGACGCGGCGGAGGTGTAGTTTGACGCGGTGTGTTACGTGGGGGAGAGAATAAAACTCCAGCGAGATCCGGGCCGCGAACGAAAGCAGTGACGGAGGAGCTTGTACCACCGGTAAGAGGAGCAGGAGGAGGAGGCAGGAGCCGGAGAGAGCCGGGGGGACAGAGGGGGGACAGGGAGGCGCCGGACACCCGCGCTCGGGGCCTTATCCTCGCAGGAGGGGCCGCGGTAAAGATGGAGCCTCCGCCCGAGCCCCACAACATCGCCGCCGCTCGCAGCGAACAAAGAATAATGGCGGCGGACTGGAGCCAGCGGCGGCCGGGGCGGCAGCGACTCTGCCTGCAGCCAGCGGCGGCGCTCATGACGGGGGGCGACGGGCGGCGGGCGGGGTGGGAGCCGGAGGCCGGGGGTGTGTGCGGGCGGCCGGCTGCGGAGAGCTGGCGCCCGCGTTCCCGCCGCCGCCGCCGGGCCCGGCCGGGCGGGCGCGGAGCCGGCAGCCGGGAGCCGCCCCGGGGGAGGCCGCCTGCCTGGCCCTGCGCTGCCCCCCGCGCCGCTCGCCAGGTCCCCGGTCCCCGGCCCCCGCCTCGCCTCGCCCCCGGCCCGGCTGTCTACCGGGGCAGCCGCCGCCAGGGTACCCGTGGGGGGTGGAGAAAGAAGAAGGCGACAGTTGAGGGCAGAGGAGGTGAAGGTGCCTGCTGCCTTCCCGGTTGTCTCCGTGTCTACTATTCCCGCTTCGCGAGGGGAAGAGCTGCAACGTCTGACCTACTCTTCACTCTCTTTGTGCAATAAAGTTCGAAACTAAAGGTTTTCTTTTGTGCTGTATTTTATTCATGCCCTCTTTCCCCCCTCCCGCACCCACCCCATTGGGGAAATGCTGTTTTCTGCTTAGTTGAGATGATGAGAGCTCATGCATTTTTAGATACTTTTTTATTCTTTCCCTCACCCCCCCCCCCTTTTTCTTTTAAGTCAGTGGCCATGGAAATGCATTCTTTTGGGGGAGGAAAGGGGTGCTAAGAAAAACATTTTTGCAGTAACTTTTAAAAAGTGCTGGGATCTTGTAAAAAGGAAGCTGGTGTTTGAAACAGTTTCGGTTTTAACCCTTTTCAGTAACGTAATAATCACTTGAGATTTATCATTCTGAAACACTTCGTTAAAACGAATGTTAGCCGGCGCACTTTTCTTTTACATCGCCTTTTTGTTGATGGAGGGGTGGGGGTCAACCTTGCTAACGGTGTTTGGGTCATTTGGATCTCCTCCTATACCCTCCTGCCCCTCCCTTCGCCATGCTTCTGACATATTTTTGTCTAAACTTAAATAAGAGATTGCTACTATTTCTAAAAATAGGCCCTAAAAGATTCCATTATTTGTTTCGCTTGCGGTAGTTTACACCAACTGGGGTTGAAGACAATTTAAGCCACAAGACTTTTTCTTCACTTGTTGAGAAGAAAGGGACTGCAGAAAAGTTATTGACACATTAAAGATTAAAAGACAGTTTTTGAAGTCTGGAGTGTGACCTACTTAAGTTCGTCATACCTTTCCAAGAAGTTAGAATTTCATTCCAGCCTCTGATAGCATAAGTAAGTTATGCCTTCTAAAGGTTTAGTATAAGATACTTTCGGCTGCCGGCTATTGAAATCTTCTCACTGCTCATTTTCCTGTTTTCAGAGTAAAGCCAAGAACGATTATTTTAGGTTGTGCAAAAGATGAACAGCTATGTTTTAAAAACACTTATCTGTCACAGTAGGTAGAAATGTGGTTGATACATACAGGACTTCTGGTTAAGGATAAATATTGATTGGTAGTAGAAGCCCTGTCTCTTGGTTTTTCTGTATCCAAATCACTTTTACAAAACCTGCTTTGCTGTATTGCTGATCTTAAAAAGAACACATTAGCAATTTGTCATTCCTGAGAAACCTAATTAAAGTGAAATAAAAGGAGTTTGTTTTCATTAGAATTGAGAAAATGATTTTATTTCTAAGTACTGAGGAAATTATTATTATAGTGTTGTTGATGGTAGATTATTATAAATGAAGAGTTTTTCCTTGAGAAGATTTACTGCAAGCAAACATTAGTTGAATAGAATTTTTTCTCTTATAAAGAATATGCAATGTTGACTGTACACTTTGTGAGATTAAAAAAAATTATTGTTTGCTGATGTGTTATTTTTTTTTGTTCTTGTCCAAGAGATCTTTTAAACTCGTTTTATTTACAGGTTCGTAATTTGTGGTTTTGAGCAATTCCAGAGAAACTTTTCAAGCCTTTGTGTTCATTAATACGGAATACTCACTTGAAGAACTAAATTCTACATCTCTCCCCTCCCAGGAATCAGTAAAAATTACAATTGAATCTGTTTGAATCTTTTTTTTTTTTTTTGGATGGTCACATGCATTCAGAAAGCAAATTAATTCTTTGACAGTTGCCAGAAGAATGTTAAAAAGACACTACTTTTGGAATTTAAAACTCTAGTGTTGCCCCTTTTGAATGAACTGTCACATAAGAACCTAAAGAAGCTTAGAAACCTGATCCATAAAAGAGCACCTTCCTTTTTCTGCTTTCTGAAATTCATTTTCTCGATTAGATATGACTAATAGAGATTTTGGTTTCTTCATTGAGAAAGAGATTTATTTATTTATTTATTTTTCATTCTAAGATATTTGGTTGTGTTTGGGTACAATATGGTTATAGGAAAACCAATATATATCCCCCACTCCCCCTCATTTTTAGCCTTTTTTTTTTTTTACAGTAGAGAAAATTTACTTGTAACAATGCTTACAGTATATCACTAAAATTTATAATTTCATTTATTCCATAAATATCAATTACTGTTATATAAACTTGTTTATAGCCACCCTAAAACATAGTCTTGCAAGCATATCTTTCTTTATGTACAGTGTCACTTCCAGTGATAGCTTTTTTATTGAATAGTTACAGTTCAACACTGAATGTAAGGATGTATAAATAGGGAATGGAAAAAATGACAAATTTTTTTTCTTACCTATGTGTGAACTCATCTCTATTGCAGTATTATTTGAGACAACCGTTTGTGGTAATTGAAATATTTATTTAGCACTTACTCTGGCAGAGAATGTAGTTAGTAGAAAGAACATCAGTAGTCCTGAGTTTGAATTCTGACATTGCCACTGTTTTCATGTCCTACCCTCAAGGAATTTGTGGCCTGAGGGAAGTTTCTTAACCTTTCACAACCTCACTTTCCTCATATATAAAATTAGAATACCACCTCCTACTTCATAAGGTTGTGAGATAATTATAAAGTACCACCTTGGACTTAACTAATGATGACTATTCATTTTTATTATCTGTTTTCACTTTCTAGCTCTATGATATTGGGCAAATTTCTTAACTTCTCCATGCCTCAGTTTCCTTGGTGATAAATGTACAGTACCTACCTCATAGAATTACGAGGATTGAATAAGTTAACGTGTAAACTTCTTAAATAAGTTAATACATATTAATTGCCAGGCATTTTACCAAGTGCTCAAAACATCTTGCCTTTTATTTTTTGAATTATTATTACTACTATGTTTAGTACCCTGGGCCAGGAGCTACAAGGCATCCAAAGATGAATTCCACTCTCTTATCTGTACCATGAGGGAAACTTTAGGGATATAATGACTAGTTTAAGACAATGTGTATCATGACAAAGCAATAAAAGAGAAATCACACTTGGTGAAGTAATGAAAGAAAGGAGTATGTTTTTTATATTTCCAGTTTTATCTTTTGACTAAGCAGTTCATTTTGATGGTCCATAATTCAAAACATAAAATGTAGTACAGCAGGAAGTTAATGTGCTGCCCCTCTCTTCCTCATCTCCCAAGTATTACTAATTTCATATTTGTCCTTCCAGAGGGATTTCATCTATAAACAGGCAACTATGTATGTACTCTTGCCCCTACCTTTTTGTACAGATGGTAGCATATTATACACACTACCCTATATCTTGCTTTTATTCACTTAATATGGCTTAGCAATTGGTTTATATCAGTATATAAAAAGCTTCTTCATTCTTTTTTGACATTTCATTGTGTGAATGTACCTATATTTATTAATCAGTTAGTGAGTTGATTTTATTCTTAGATATAATAAGACCTTTTTAACTAAGGGTATATGCCATTACTCCTTTATTTCTGTAAGTGAAGAACATTTTATTTGAATGGGAAATATCAAATACTTTGGGACAGGAAGTTGTTATTTGAACTGCCTCGTTTCCTTTTTAGCTCAGTTTTTTAATGTTTTATTAAGCATTCAAGATGTACATGAGACAAGCAAGCTGTATGAGTCAATTTAATCTGAATTTAACTTTTTCTTTCATTTGGGTTCTTATATACCTGAACAGACTCTGCTTCCTTCAATTATTATTTCAGCCAAAAATTTTCTGTTGTTTTCTCCCTTAATTAGAAAACACATCCCATGTAATTTCAATTGTGTTTTGTTTGTTTGTTTTTTAAAACAGATAACTAACTCTTTTTACCTGATAAGGCTGATTGGTGTGCTTAGCTTTCTCCCTGCCTTTATTTATTTACTTAACATTTTATTTTAAAATACTGTCAGACTTACAAGATAGTTACAAAAATTATTGCAAAAATAATACAAACCGCATAACAGAGAACTCCCAACATACTCCCACCCCACCCCACCCCCACATTCCCAGATCTGTCAATATTAACATTTTGCCATATTTACCAGATCAGTCTGTCAATCCATCTTAGTTTTCTGAACACTTGAGTGTAGGTTGTATAGATCATACTTCTTAAATATGCCATGTACATTTCCCCATGTATATTTCCAAAGACCAAGGATATTCACTTATGTAACCACCTTTAGTGCAGTTATCCCTGCATTTATCTTTACATACTCATTTTATTAATTCTTTGCTGATTTCTAATATCTTAGTGTAGTAATCAGTGTGTTTTATCTTTGATACCTAAATGTATAGTGAACTTCACCTATGTGATTGTCTACTGAGATTATAAATTTAACTGCCTAGATGATTTTTTTTAATTGTAGAGGTCCTTGGTTAACCCAGCTACATCAAGTTATACATGTCAACGAGAGCACAAAACAAATTTCTTACTAACGTTTAGGGCTTTAACTTGATTAAACCAAGAAAATGGTGAGTAATCCAGTAGCAGCAACACAGAAAAGTCCCTTATCTTTCAAAAAAAATCTTGGAACTATTGTGGTCTAACTATCTTGTTCTTTTTAAGCTCAGCTTGACAGATGTTGTAATCATATATGCTGTAATTGTTAGCATAATATATTATTTTACTATTATTTTGAGGTTTTATTAATATTATATAAAATATTAATATTTACTATTTTTACCTGCTAAATGATTCAAATGTTTACAAAGCATTTATCCTTACAGATTTGGGGGGGCGGGATAATTGAAATCTATAAAGGAAGAAAATTTTCCTTCTGGAACATAATTGCAAGCTACGAGGGAGTTCAAATGACTTCCCACAGCCTCATGGAATCTATATGAGTTCTTCTTGGGGTAGAGGTAAATATTGAATTAAAGCTACAGTCTGATAGTATGAAAATAGCTGTTTGTTATTCCTCTGCCTATTTAATATAAATGCTAGCTCAGTCCTCATATAAAAGGCTAATAACCCTGATCAGCTAAGTGAAATTTTAGGAAGAAAATAATGTCTTTAAACTTATTCCACACTATTATATCTGTAAACATAGGTGTTTTTGTTTTGTTTTTGTTTTTAAAGATTTATTTTTATTTATTTATCCCTCCTCCCCCATTGTTTACACTTGCTGTCTGCTCTCTGTGACCATTCACTGTGTGCTCTCTCTCTGCTTATATTCTCTTTAGGAGGCATGGGGAGACAAACCTGGGACATTCTATGTGGGAGAAAGATGCTCAATCACTTAAGCCACCTCTCCTCCTTGCTTTGTTGTCTCTCTCATTGTATTTCCTCTTTGTGTCTCCTTGTTGTGTGATCTTGTTGTGTCAGTTTGCCTCACCAGCTTGCTGTCTTGCTTGTCTTTTCCAAGTGGCACCAGAAACCAAACCCAGGACCTCCCATGTGGTAGGTAGGAGCTCAATCGCTTGAGCCACATCCACTTCCCAACATAGGTTTTTGAGACATATTTGAAACTTGGATAAGAATAACCATTAGTAAAGGAGTGGATGTGGCTTAAGCAGTTGTGTGCCTGCCTCCCACACGGGAAGTCCCGGGTTCAGTTCCCCATGCTGTCTTAAAAAAAAAAACATAAACAACAAGTGAACAAATGAAAAACCAACTCAGGAGAGCTGATATGGCTCTGTGGTTGAGTGCCGGCTTCCCACATAAGAGGCCCTGGGTTCAGTCCCCAACCCTAGTATCTCAAAAAAAATTAAAAAAAAAAAAAAAAGGAATAACAATAACCATTAGTTTTTCTTCTCATTCAAAATACTTCTCCCTTTAATATATACACTCTTGTCTCACTTTTTTTTTGTTTTGTGTTCTTCTCTTTTCTTAGCTCTGCGATACATGGCCCCATAAAAATATGTTTTGATATATTTTGTCCAGTTTTACTCATCTGTTTAATATACTTTTAAAAAAAAGTCCAGTCCTTTATATTCCTGTGTTTATGCCAACAGTTAAGTAGAAGACAGTATTTTATATAACGAGTAATGAGAAACTTTATTACTAGTTATTTAATTTAATCCTTTGGGAAGCAGCTGTGGCTCAATCAGTAGGGCTCCCGTTTACCATATGGGAGGCCCCGGGTTCGGTTCCCGGGGCCTCCTGGTGAGGGCAGGCCCGCCCGCACGGCATGGTTGGCTGACCCGGCGAGTACAGGCAGCAAGGGCGATAAATGAATAAATAAAAATAAATAAATAAATAAATAATTTAATCCTTTAAGCTAATTACACAAATCTCAAATTAAAAAAAAAAAAAAAGCAGTGGTACTCCTTGATAAACTTATTATAAATGCCTGGGATTGCTTTTCCTTAGGATTGAAGTAAGGTGATGTAGCAGTTTGATATTGTTTATGAATTCCAAAAATAGAGATTGGATTATGTTTGTAAGCTGGTCTGTCCCTCAGGCCATATTAGATAATATTGGATTCATAAGTTTTGCTTTTACTTGATTAAATAATGATTGAAAATTTTTTTAAAAAAGAAAAAAAATAATGATTGAGACTTTGATTGGGCCATGTCAGTAGGACGTTAAGTCCTTGGTGGGCGGGGACTCACAGAAACCACACCACAGAGAAAGAAGTTTAGAGTTTTGGATGCTGGAGCCTGGGAAGTAAGGACACAGAGGAAGCAGAGAGAAGGCTCAATTAGACACGGTGGAGGCCCTGGGAAGAGAGATGATCCATTTGCCTGATAGTCTACAGCTGGCCTTGTGGAGAAAGCAGAGCAGCTGAGCCCAGAGAGAAATGAGCCCTGGGAAGAGAGGAACCCAGGAAGCCGAACCCTTGTAGACCTCGGCAGCCATCTTGCTCTAACACGGTGCAGCAGACTTTGGTGAGGGAAGTAACTTAGGCTTTATGGCCTGGAAACTGTAAGCTTCTACCCCAAATAAATACCCTTTATAAAAACCAACCGATTTCTGGTATTTTGCATCAGCACCCCTTTGGCTGACTACAGGTGATAAAGGAGTTTAAATGGGACAGGCCATCTGAACAAAGATGAAAAGCACCCATTCTTTTCCTGCTATTGCTTTAATCTGGTATCTAAATAAATAAGAAGAGGCTAGGTTTGAGAAGGAGGTGGTCTGAAGGAGAAGGAAAGACCTGGATTTGGTTGGAGAAGAAATAAAATGGGAAGTGAAAATAGCTAACTAATTACCTTGGTGTAGACTGGAGGATGGATCTTCCCTAAAACTAAGATTTCTTCATCAGTTTCAAGTGTGTTACACATGAGCTGGTTATTTTCGTGTGAGTTTCTGGTTATGACAGTATAGGTGTAACTAAAAATGTTTGTAATTTAGCTAAGGCTGAATGGCCATTATTCTTGAAGGTTATCTTTGTATAAGTGGTAGTGATAGGAGACTCAAATAACTTTTTTCATCACTGCAGTGAAAATTATTGTTTATTTTGACTAATTGTACTCTTAAAGGGATATCACTTTCTTATAAGTATCACCTTTATTGTGACATATAATAACAACACTTTGGTTTTGCATACTGCCATTTATCTATCTATTCAATGAACATTTAAGAATTGACTTTTTTATACTTGAAGTAATCATGAGAAAATTTATTCAGTAGGGTACTTTTATAGATGTTATAAGTATTGTTCTAGTTGCTATAAACAATAAAGCCTAAATGATAATGCCTGAGTATATGGTTCCTGCCTCCAAGAAAATTATGGTGTAGTGGGGGTGATGAAGATTGTATAAGAAAGAATGACTAGTACATGGCAGAGTATCAATTTTCATTACAGTCTTGAAGGGCTAATGAGTTTAAAAGAGAAGCAGCTTAGTTCTCAGATGTTGGTGGAGGGGTGATGTAGGCGAATTCTGCATATTATGCATGATGTTTTGTAAACTCACAACTTCTCTAATTAAAAAAAAAGAGAAGTAGCTTAGTGAGAAAAAGTTTTGTGGGAAAGGTAGCATTTAAATGGAACACTGAAGAAATTGGATAGAGATAAAGGGGAGTATTCTAGTCCATAGAATGGTCAATAAAAGTGAAGACATGGAAATAGGAATAAACTTGACATACTCACAAGGTGAAGAATATGTTAGATTAACTGTGGTGAAGAAAGTGTTAGATTAACTGTAGAAACTCATTACAAGGAATCCTGAGCGTGAGACAGAATGCTTTAAATTTCATATAAGAGAAAGAAAGGTATAAGCGGAGGAATGACACCATCAATTAGGATAAAATGTAGGCTTCCTGACTCCAAATCCTCTCTTCTTCATGATAGATTATGTTGCCATTTTAAAAATTGGACAGCATAGGTTATTTTAAACAGCTTTATTGAGATGTATAGCCCATTCGTTTCAAGTATACAGTTCAGTGGTTTTAAGTATGTTCAGAGTTTTTGTGCACATGGCCCCACTGTCAATTTTGGAACGTTTATAAACCTTGTACCCCTTAGCCATCATCACTTAATCTTCCATTTCCCCGACTGTAGGCACTCACTAGTCTACTTTGTGTCTCTCTAGATCAGGGGTTCTTAACAAGGGGTCCATGAGCTTGAATTGAAATTCAAAAATCATTATTCTTGTGGGGACGTGTTGGTGTGGGTGTGATGTATTTATTAAATAATACACAATATAGTGTGGACTTAATAAGGGGTCCATGGTTTTCAACTGACTGGCAAAGAAGTCCGTGGAACAAAAAAGTTCTGCTATAGATTTTCCTGTCTGGACATTTCACATAAATGGAATCATAAAATAAGTGGTCCATTGTGACTGGCTTCTTCCTCTTAGCATAATATTTTCCAGGCCATCCATGTTGTAGCATGTATTAGTACTTTGTTCTTATTTTTATTGCTGAATAATGCTCCTTTGTATGGATATACCACATTTTATCCATTCATTGGTTGATGGACGTTTGAATTATTTCCACATTTGGCTATTATGAATAATGGTGCCATGAACATTTGTATACAACTTACTGTGTGGATATATGTTTTCACTTTTCATGGGTATATACCTAGAAGTAGAAGTGTTGGGTCAGATGGTAGATATGTTTAACCATTTAAGGAACCACCAGGCAGTTTTCCAAAGCTACTGCATCTTTTTACATTCCCACCAACAATGTATGAGGGTTCTAGTTTCTCCACATCCTTATTAATAAATATTTGTTATTATCTGTCTTTTTTATTATAACTATCCTAGTGGATATAAAAGTGGTATCTCATTGTGGTTTTGATTTGTATTTCCCTGATAACTAAGTGCATGGAGCATCTTTTCATGTGCTTAATGGTCATTGCAGATGTTCTTTGGAGAAATATCTGTTCAGATCCTTTGCCCATTTTTAAAATTGTCTTTTTTTTATTGAGGTGTATGAGTTTTTTATATATTTTAGATATAAATTCCCCTGTGAGATATGATTTGCAAAATTTTCTCCCATTCTGTGGGTTCTCTTCACTTACTGATGGTGCCCTTTGAAGCACAAAATTTTTAAATTTTGATGATTTCCTGTTTAATTTTTCTTCTCTTTGTGCCTTGAGTGGCATATATTGGAAATCATAGATTCTTATTTATTTATTAAAGACATTTTCTTCTAAAGGTCACTGTAAAAACTCAGGCAAACAGGAAACTATTACTTAATGAAAAATAACTAAAACCACTAATGCAGGGGTTCTTAACCTTTATTGTTCTACAGACTCCTTTGCCAGTCTGGTGAAATGAATACTACTGTAATTTATTTATTGTATACATTCATAAGTGAAGAAAATGTTAGATTTCAGTTAGAGGTCGGAGAAAATAAAGATAGTAAATTGATTTTTTTCAATTCAAACTCATGGACCCCCCTGAAATCTTTCCACGGATCCCTTGGGGGTCCACGGACCCCTGGTTAAGAACCCCTGCACTAATGTATATTTGGAGGTATAACCCACCTCCCTCTGGTTTTCCCCATAGTCTCTGTCTGAACACCTTAGCTGATGTAACTGATGAGAAGAAGCAAAGACAAATACCAAGAAATGACAATTTTGAGTGAAGCATTTTAACTCAAAGTACTATATTTTGAGAATTTATGATGATTTCTGTGTGGGTGTAATATATTACTCATACACTATACTGTATCTGGGAAATTTATACTTCTAAACTTTTACCATAATGGGAGTAGTAATTCCTTCATTTTTACAAATGACTAAACTGAGCCCCAGCAAAGTTAAGTGATTTACTTGCTGTTTAGAGCCTTTTTCTCTGGGCAAGAAAGCATATTCTTTATCATTCTTCTACAGCATTCTCTCACTGAAGAAAGTTTTCAGGGTTACTAGAATTATTAATAGTTACTAGAATTTTTGTTCCTAAACAGTGTTAGTTTACATTTATAAATAGTTCACTTAAGAGTATTCTAGCCATGGTCTTGTAAAATATATTGGTTTCATTATCTTATTAATCACATCTGGATCAGTAGAAAAGATTACTACAAATGGCATATTCATGCTTTTCTTTTTTTCCATAATTCATTGTATTCCTGTCATTTCAAGATACAAGTTTATGGTTTTAAATCACTGTTATTTACTACTTTCTTGGAGGGAAGTTTTAGATAAACTGGTCCTAAGGATTAGCTTATTTTGCCTAGCTCTCTGTATTTTCTCTCTCTCTTAGGTGATAATTTCTTTAAGAGAAAGATTCTTGTCTCCTATAACTTTTTTTTTTTTTCTAAGATTTATTTTATTTATTTATTCCCCCTCCCCCCCTCGTTCTTTTGCACTTGCTATCTGCTTGCTGTCTGCTCTCTGTGTCTGTTCCTTGTGTGCTCGATTTCTTTTTAGGAGGCACCGGGAACCAAACCTGGAACCTTACATGTGGGAGGGAACTGCCCAATGGCTTGAGTCACCTCCACTCCCTCCTATAACTTTTGACAGAACCCTTATTATGTAATAGACACAGAAAATTTGTTAATGAATGATTCTGTTTTGGAGGGACACAAATTTGAAAGGGAGGGTTAAAAATCCTCTTTTATTGTTACACAGATTAAAGGAAGTAGGCATACAATATTTTAGGCAATTAAAGTTTGCAGGAGCTATAGATTTATTTATTTTTTAATCAAGTAAAGTAAGTTCATTTTCCATGGCTTAAAAAAGAGGGTTTTGCTTTGAGTTTTCATTAATTCTGGTGCTTTACTAATATAGTACCTCCCACCTCTGAGATATGAGAAATAGTATGAGATTTTATTCATCAAAATTACCTTACCAGGGAGGCGGCTGTGGCTCAATCAGTGGGGCTCCCGTTTGCCATGTGGGAGGCCCTGGGTTCGGTTCCCGGGGCCTCCTGGTGGGGGCAGGCCCGCCCGCACGGCGTGGTTGGCTGACCCAGCGAGCGCACGCAGCAAGGGGGGATAAATGAATAAATAAATAAAATCTTTAAAAAAAAAAAAAAAAAAAAAAATTACCTTACCAGAAATCGCTACCAGTTTTAGTAAAAACCAAAATAAAATGAAATTTTTAAAAAGTGCATCTCCCAGAAAGGTTGGATTTAATTTTGATTGCTTTCAGGATTAACAAAAAAAGTACCTGAACTTGATGTAAGTCTTTTTATAAAGACTGCATATAAAGTCCTTGCATGTTTTTTTTTTTAAGCTTTGTGGATTAACCGTGGCCAGTAGAGTCCAATATATACTTGCTCCCTTGAGTTCCGGGGTTGTCTGAGTAGTAAACAAGATATAATTAAAATGAATAGCACTCTGCTTAAGAATTTATGCAGTTCCATTGCCAAATATATAAAAATTCTTTACTTTTTATAATATTGGAGGCTATATGGTATAGCCCTGAACTATGTATCAAAAGACCAACATTGGGTCTGGCTTAGCAGCCAAGCATCAGTGTTGTAAATTCTTCATAAAATTTTTTTTTTTTTAATTTTCTTTCTCTTTTGATTATTCTTTTTAGATTTATTTATTTATTTACCTCCCTCCCCCACCCCCCTGTTGTCTGCTTTCTGTGTCCATTCGCTGTGTGTTCTTCTGTCTGCTTGTCTTCTCCTTAGGTGGCACCGGGAACCCCGATCCTGGAACCTTCCAGAGTAGGAGAGAGGCGCTCAATCTCTCGCGCCACCTCAGCTCCCTGGTCTGCTGTGTCTCTTATTGTCTCTCCTCTGTGTCTCTTTTTGTCGTGTCATCTTGCTGTGCCAGCTCTCTGTGCAGGCCAGCACTCTGCTGGGGCCAGCTCACCACATGGGCCAGCTTGCCTTCACCAGGAGGCCCCAGGAATCAAACCCTGGGCTTCCTATATGGTAGACAGGAGTCCAATCACTTGAGTCACACTTGCTTCCCTATAAATCTTTTAACAAATGTATTTCTCCATCTGTGAAATCAGAGCTAAAACCAGAATTCCTTTCTTATGACTCCTATTATAACATGTACTCTCACTTCAGGAAACTGAATTTTTACTCTTCCATGTCTAGTTCATAACTATTTCGCTAAGGATTACTTCAAAATTTAGATCAAAACAGAACTGTCAAAATAAATGTTAATTTGTAAACTTATTTTAAAAAACATTTGACCATTTCCCATTTGAATGTAGTGATTTTCACAGTTACTCAGGTTTTGTTGAGTAAGCATAATAGTATGCTATAAATATTTAACTTAAGAGCATAACTTTTGTAAGTCCTTACTATTTCAGCATTGAGCAGGTTTATTAAGCAAAACTTAACATTTAAAGACAAGCTTCACTCTTTAGCCAGCATAAAAATTGCTTTTCTAAAAGTATATGTAGGATGTATATAATCCTTTTTTTTTTGCTTTAAAAAAAATTCAAGACTTCATATATAGAAGTCTTTATGTGATCATTTTCTTGAAAGACTTAAGGTATACAAAGCTATAAACAGCTTTTTCCTAAGTGACCAATACTACAAGTAGAGGAATGGGATGAGATGGGATAAAACGTTATCTAAAATAATGCATAGTCATCGCTGCTGCTTTGCTAAGCGACACTGTCTCTTGGTGACCAGATATATGAAAGCGTGTTTCAGAGCCATGAGTAGTCTTAGGTGAAGGAAAACAAGGCAAATAATTTTTGCCAATAGTTAGGCAACTTTAATCTGAGAATGCGTAGAAGCTTTCTTGTTGAAAGGTACTGAGGACTTGATCATATATTCTAGAATGGCTAGCATAAGTCATGTAATATGTTTCTGTAAACCAGATAACATTTTTCTCATTGACTTCTGTTAAATATTTTCTTTGAGGACAGACTCTTTCACATAGGGTTTGATACATATTTTAAAAATAAATTAACATTTTAAAAATAGCATTGAAAAAGAAAAAAGAAAAATAGCATTGAAATATCCTGGAAATCAGAAAACTGCAAAAAAAAAAATAATCCTGAAATATAAATGTTGAACCTAAAGCCATTTTCCTGGGTTAATTCCAATAAACAAATGAATTAGTGAATTTATTTTATTGAGTAACATTGAAAAGATTCTCCTTTGCTGTGTACTGCCCTCTTTTGATGGTGATGGTGGGATTATATTGGTATTTACCATTAATACAAAGAATTTATAAAATTATATAAACAAAATTTCAAGCTTGCTTTTATTTTTGTCTTGATCTCTTCAAATTGTACAGTTAACTATATACAACTTTTTTTTTTTCCATCTTTGATATCTAGACTAGAGGCTGAAGTATGGATTTGTTCTGTGACAAAGGAAGAAAACCTTGGTAGGAGTGCATGGTTTCTAAAAACCAGTAAGGATAGATTTAACTTGATAAAGAGACCAATTTATTTTAATTTTATCACATTGCCTTTTCTGACTCATTCCCTTAAAAATAATTATAACTTCTTTTTGTTAGGATGTGATGAATCTAATCTAAAAAGTTTATACAGCAGAGGTTGACATGTTCTGTATGTATATACATACATACATTTGTACATACACATGCAAAATTTGATTATGCTATTTTTTTGCACATCTGGTTTCAGTGAAGGTATGCTGTATTTAACACCAAAAGGCTACTTATTGTTAGCATCAAAAACTTGGAGCATTGCTAAATTTCTAATACCAATTGTATACATCTTAGCACTGCTAGATTGAGCATCTAGCAAAGATAAATGACAGATATTTCAAGTTCAACAACCAAATAATTGTACAAAGAAAAGAGTAGAGGAAAAAGGGCAGTGTAACATAGTTATTGATTCATGGAAACTAAAACCTGTTGTGTAGCACCAGAACATTTTGCCAATTTTTTCAGTAAATTAATCATAGCATTTTAGAAATTAATCAAGATGTATTAAGTTTTAAGAATGTGTTAGCAATACTTTCAAACATTATAATACCCTAAGTAATAAATACAGGTACAAAATAACTGTAGAAAGTATTGTGTATCACACATAGGTGTTTGGGGGTACCCTTCTGGAAATTAGTCATTTAAGTTTAAAATTATGTTCCCAAATATGCCTTTTGTTATTATTAACCCTGGAGATGTTGTGCCTAGCTTGTGATTTCTTTTTCTTGCACAATTATTTATTTATTAACAGTTTTATTGAGATATATTCAAATACCATATGATCTATCCAAAGCGTATAATCAGTGGTTTGTTTGGTTTTTTTTTTAGCTATTAAAAAGACCTTTACTGTAAAATTGTAAAATAAATAGAAAAATAGATTGGAAGAAATTACAAATTTTTAAAGAGAGTGAAAGGCCAGGTTAGATTTAATATAATCAGTTATAAGAAATAATATAGCAATAAACATTTATAAATGTAAATAATAGTTCTAATATAATAGAAATTATAATTCTCCTTTTTATATTACAATTCTGTTGGACATAATCTCTAAGAATGAAATAAATTATTGGTTTAGTTATTTAATTTCCATTTAGGGCATAACTCTTTCTGGAAAATCTAGTTCCTATTTGGGAATTCTTCACATCTTACTGGAATGACTGACAGCAGATAACAATATACCAATTCAATATCAATAGTAGTCATGCTAAGTCATTGTTGATCCAGATGGGTAATTTTAATTAATGAGTAGGCATAAGAAAGGGTTAAAGAAAAATGAAGTATCCAAAAATACATCTCTTCTCCAGTCCTCCTCAATTAAAAGCAACTGTTTATTCTGTATGAAGAAACTTACAGAATGCTGATCACAGGAACAATTTACTAGTTGCACTGAGTAATTATTGTTCATATACTATAATATGGTTATTTTACATTTATCTGGTCTACTCCAGCTTTTTTTTTTTTTTTTTTTTTTTTTTTTTTTTTACTATTTTCATGGGATACCTTTTTCCACCCTTTCACTTTTAACCTGATTGTGTCCTTACATCTGAGGTGGGTCTCTTGTAGATAATTTATAGTCTGCTCATCTTTTTTTATCCATTCTGTCAGTCTAAGTCTTTTGATTGGGGATTTCAATCCATTAACAATCAGTGTTATTGCTGTCTTTCCATTTTCTGTTGTCATACCATTCTGTTGTCTGCCTATCCTTTAGTTTACCGTTCCTAATAATCTTCATTTGTAAACTCTTCTCCATATCTCTCACCCTTGTTTTTTCCTATGAGGCTGCAGCACCCCCTTTAGTATCTCTTGTAAATCTGGTTTTTTTGGTAACATATTCTATCAGTTTTTGTTTGTCTGTGAAGACGTTGAACTCACCCTCATTTTTGAAGAACAGCTTTGCCAGATACAGAATTCTTGGCTGGCAGTTTTTCTCTTTCAGTACCTTAAACACATCATACCACTTTCTTCTCTCCTCCATGGTTTCTGATGAGGAGGTCTGTACTTAATCTTTTTTTTTTTTTTTTAAAGTGGAATGCTTCACAAATTTGCATGCCATCCTTGCACAGAAGCCATGCTAATCTCCTCTGTATCATTCCAATTTTAGTATATGTGCTGCCAAAGCGAGCACTCCACTTAATCTAATCATGTTTGCCTTTTATGTGATGCTTTGCTTTTCTCTTTCAGAATCCTTTCTTTACCTCTGATATTTGTCATTCTGAATAGAAGGTGTCTCAGGGTAGGACTATTTGGATTTATTCTGTTTGAGGTGTGTTGTCCTTCTTGGATATTGATATTTATGTCCTTCATAAGGGTTGGGAAGTTTTCAGTCATTATTTTCTCAAATATTCTTTCTGCCCCTTTTCCATTCTCCTTCTGGGATACCAATAATGCGAATGTTTGTGCATTTCGCGTTGTCATTCAGTTCCCTGAGACTCTGTTCCATTTTTTCCATTTTCTTCTCTTTCTGTTCTCCTGTCTTTTCCAGTTCGGATGTTTCTGCCTTCAGAGTCACTAATTCTGTCTTTAAGCAATTCAAATCTGCTCCTATATGCCTCTAATGTATATTTAATCTCATCCATCATGTCTTTCATTCCCATAAGGTCTACTACTTTTCTTTGCAGGCTTTCAAATTGTTCTTTATGTTCTCCCAGTGTCTTCTTAATATCCTTTACTTCTTTAGTCATATTTTCTATAAATTCTTTGAAGTGATTATGGAGAGTTGTGTGATTATCATAGATTGTCATAAATCCTGTACCTCTTCAGGATATTTGGCTTCTTCTTTTGGCTGGGCCATCTCTTCCTGTTTCCTAGTATAGCTCGTAATTTTTTCCTGATGTCTAAACATCTGAATATGTTGGCGAATTTACTCTGATGGCCAATTTCTCTCTCTTGCCTATTGTTTTTTTTCCCCTATAGCTTTTCTTTGATATTTGGTTCAGCTTACTCTCATTCTTTAAAATTGCCCAGCTTAAGTTTTCAAAATCGGGCCAGGGGCTGACTAGTGGGTTTTTTCCCAGGGGATGGATACAGAGCACATGAACAGTTTTTGTCCATGGAATTCCCAGACCGGCCAGCAGATGTTGCTAGTTAGCTCACCTTTCCACTGAGGTGTTTCAATCTCAACTTTCCAATGTTCCCGTGTTGAATCTCCAGAGCGGAGATTCATAGCGGGCTCTACTGGCCGAATTCACTAGAAAAAAGCACCCCAACGTCCCCTCCCTTCTCCCTTGAAACAGCTGACAGGAAGGAAGATGTCTCTTCCCCTCAGTTGGCAGCAGTGAGCTAGAGGTTTTACCCCAGCTTAATATCTTGGGGGTGGGGAAGGGGAGCCCTTCCTGGCTGCCTTGGGGGCTTGGTAACTCAAGTTTGTCATTTTGGCTTCTTCATCTCTCTGTCCTTCACCCTCGTGGGAGTTGTGTAGCACTGTCCTGATCTGCTGACCCCCAAAGCAGGTCCCTCAGACAGCTTTTGACTCTTTCTCCATTGTTTTTGAGAGCATTCGGCTCTGCCTGTTAGTCCGTCGCCATCTTCGTTTTTAGTCTATATGGTTTCTTTAAACCTCTGGAATTTTGGACTGGTGAAAGAGTTCAGGAGGAGGCACCCATTTGCTAGAGTGTGGGGCAAGTTTTTTTTCCTCATTTATAATTAAGGTCATTGTATTAGTTAGCCAAAGGGGTACTGATGCAAAGTACCCGAAGTCTGTTGGCATTTATAAAGGGTACTTATTTGGGGTAGAAGCTTACAGTCACAAGGCTCTAAAGCATAAGTTATTCCCTTCACCAAAGTCTCTTGCCATGTGTTGGAGCAAGATGGCTGCTGGCCTCTGTAAGTGTTAAGCCTTCCTCTTCCTCCAAGGGCTCCGTGGTCCCAGCTCCTTCCAATCTATCGGCTAGCATAAGGCTTGTCTCTCTCCCCAAGGCTTTCTCAGCTGTTCAGGGCTCTGATCTCTTCAGGTGCAAATGTTAGGTGAACAGCTTGGCTCACTCTCTGGGCCTCCAGCATCTGTGTTCTCCTTCTCCATGTATTTACTTCCCTGTCTTTGACTGAGCTTCCGTTTATATAGCCTACAGCTGTAGGCTAGCTGTAGGTGGGTACTCAAACCAAGTCGCCCTAATGAAGTGGTCAAATAAAAGCCCTGATCTTGATTTAATAAAGTAAAAGTGAAACCTCAGTGTCTAATACAATCTAATATGCCCAGAGGAACAGACCAGTTTATAAACACAATGCAATACCTATTTCGGAATTCATAAACAATATCATACTGCCCTCTGAATTCCAAAAAGACATTACAATATTCCAATAAAAAAATCTTAATTCAGTAACAATGCTAAGTACAAAATCATATCACAATCAGTTTAAGGAAATACAGTTTGTTTGGGGGCAAAATCCAGTCTGGTTGTAGACCTCTGAAACTTGTGAAACCATTTATCTGCTTCCAATATACAAAGGGACAGACAAAGAATAAACATTTGCATTACCACCAGGAGAAGCTGGGAGGAAAACATGAGCCATGGGTCCAAAACAGTTCTAAAATCCTGCAGGGCATACTCCATTAGATTTCAAAGTCTGAGAGTCATTCTTAAGATGATGGTTCTTCTCCCTGAGGCCTCATAGGGTCCCACCCTTTCCACAGGCTTGCCCAATGGCCATTTTTTTGGTTCTGCCCTGAAGCATCTGGGTGGCGACTGAGCTCCAGACCTCACCCTCCAAAGCATTGGGGTGATGGCCACACTTTACCCAACCTTTGAGGTAGTATCTCAACCCTCTTAGTACAAGGAGGGGGAGGCAACATTCTCCCTAATCTCTGGCATTCAGGCCCAACCCTCTCAGAACAGTGAGTTGGCAACCTGGCTTTCCCTCATCTATGGGAGCCAGGCCCACCCCTCTCAGACCTATGGGGTATCCCCCTTACTCTTCCCAACCCTTGGGGAATGTGCTCCACCCTCCCTGTAGCCAGGGGCTGCAAAACTCTCCCTGAACATCTGGCTGGACCATCTACCCTCTTTGAATGCTGGGACAGATTCACCCTCTCTGTATACATGAGTGGGGTCCCTCTCTTAGCCCAAAAAGATGTCTTAATTCCTGACCTCAGCTTCTGTGGTTTTCCTTTTAAAACCATTTCCCCTTCCATCTCTCCTCTCCGTGTCCCTTTTAAGTTCAGGCTGACGATGATTTTGTTCATACAGCTCTCTCAAAAACTTGTTGGTTTAGCATGCAGGAAGCAGGGGTTCAAGCCATCAGACAGTAACACTTTCCACAAGTCTTTCCTGGATAACTGCATTTTCGATCCTGGATTACAAGTTCCAAGTTCAGTTAATTCATCAAATGGGAGCACTTATCATCTGGAGGCTTGATTTCCAGAGGCTTGGAATTTCCAGAATCAGTTTCTGGTTTCTTTGTGTCCAATTCAATTTTTGTGTCCATTTCAATTATCAGCATATCTCTTTCCTCTAACATTTTGCTATAAGCTGCAAGGAGAAATCAGGCTGCATTTTCCCCATTTAGTTTGGAAACCTCCTTGGCTAAATGTCCAATTTAGTAATTTTCAAATTCTGCCTTCCATATAATATCAGGAGTCAATCTTTTGCTAAGTTCTGTGCAGCTTTAAAACACGGATCACCTTTCCTCCAGATTCCAATAATTGTTTCATCATTTACTTCTAAGGCCTCATAAAAGTCTCTTTAGCCTCCATATTCCTACCAACAGTCTCTTCAAAGCACTCTAGGCCTTTTCTATCAAGCATCTCAAAATTCCTCCAAAAAATACCCCTTACCCATTTATAAAAACATTCCAGCATTTTGGTAATTGCAAAAGCATTACTCCACTCTCCAGTACCAAATTCTTTGTTAGTCAGCCAAAGGGGTGCCGATGCAAAGTACCAGAAATCTGTTGGCATTTATAAACAGTATTTTTTGGGGGTAGAAGCTTACAGTCACAAGACCTTAAAGCGTAAGTTACTTCTCACCGAAGTCTGTTGCCACATATTGGAGCAAGACGGCTGTCAGTCTCTGTGAGGGTTCAGCCTTCCTCTTCCTCCTAAGGCTCTGTGTTACCAGCTCTTCTGTTCTCAGCTGTAGGCTAGCCTAAGACTCATGTGTCTCCCCAGGGCCTTTTTCGTTCCGGGCTTTCTCAGCTGTTAAGGGCTCTGGTCTCTTCAGCTGCAAACTATCAGGCAAATGGCTTGGCTCTATTCCCTGGAGCTCCAGCAGACAAAATTAAACTCTATCTGTTCTCCTTTTCCATGCATTTACTTCCCTGTCTTTGATTGAGCATCCATTTATATAGCCCACAGCTGTAGGCTTGCTGTAGGCAGGGACTCAACCCAAGCTGCCCTAATGATGTGGTCAAATAAAAGCCCTAATCTTGATTTAATAAAGTAAAATTGAAACCTCTGTGTCTAATACAATCTAATATGCCCAGAGAAACAGCAGTTTATAAACACTCTAATATCTATTTTTGGAATTCATATACAGTACCAAACTTCCACATTCAGGGAAAAAAGAACCACAGCATACATTCATATATCCATTAGCTATGAATACATTATTTCTGTTTCATAGTCAAAATTTTCAGTTCATTTCTTTGAACACTTAATTCTCTTCCTAAAGTGGAATAAATTTTGTCATAAATTTAGAGAATTAAGAAATAAACTAGGGAGTAAGGGAGATTGTTTTACTTTTCATAAATTAGAACTAAATTATCATAAGAATTGGGCACCTAAAACTGAAACTATGTTAGAAAAAGGGCAAAGTAAAGGCATGCCACATTCTTTTGATTAATAAGTGTTAACATTTTCTTGCTTGATGAGCTATAATTTGCAGTTTGATGAAGGTTTGTGTTAACTTGGTACAGGAATTACAGATATGGAATTAGTGCTGCCACAAGTTTGTCCCTGCTCCTGTACAGTTCTCTATAGGTGCTAAGTAAATGAATTTAATATCACCACCACCACACCCACTCCCCAGGATGGTTCCCTCGTCTGTCTGCTCGTTGTCTCTGCTCATCTTCTTTAGGAGGCACTGGAACCTGGGACCTCCCATGTGGGAGGTGGGTGTCCAACTGCTTGAGCCTCATTTGCTCCCTGCTTCATTGTATCTGCTCACTGCATCAGCTCATCTTCTTTAGGTGGCACCAGGAACTGAACCAGGAACTTCCAATGTGGGAGGTAGGTGCCTAGCTGCTTGAGCCATATCTGTTCCCTGAGTAAATGAATTTAAATACTAACTTATCAGTGAGGTTTTCAGTGGTCAGCCTGAAATATTGAAATTACCCCAACATTCTTCTCAGTTTTATTTTTCTACACAACCCTTGTATCTGGCTTGCTGTATATTTTACTTTATTTATACACACTAGAATTAAGCTCCATAAATGCAATCTTTTTAAGAAAATTGTTTTGTTCATTGCTTTATCCCCAGTAGTTGAGACTTTATCATTTGTTTTTAGAAAAGTGAATTATTCATTTGTGGTGAATTGCCCTAGGATATATTGCTTGGTAGAGTAGAAGTTAAATCCATTGCATTATAAAAGTTCTTAACCTGGTAATTGACTTTAAGACACATCATTCTCGTTTTTTCATTTTCCACTAGTAGTTGCTGATTAATTTGGAGTGACCATTCTATTTTATCATGTGCCATTTCTCCTTGCCTCTATACAAAATCTGGCACCAACCACTGGTTCACTCATTTCTCTAAAGGCCTCCTTTGCTTATACCATTTTCTTACCAGAAAAGTTACTCTCTACCCTCAAATTTATCAATACTGTATCCATCCTTAATGTCTCTTTGAAGTCCCATCACTTTCCTGACTGTTGCATTTCCATATTATCTCCTTTAAATGTCATGTAAGCATTCATGTGGCACTTTTGGGGGGTGTTTGTCCCAACTACATTTTAAACTTTTAAGTACCTACTATCTTTACTACGTAAAGGATACAAAAATGATATAGCCCTTTATGTCAGGGAACTTAGATAAATTTCTTGAAGTTTTCTAAGATGGAAAGGAAAATTAAAAACTGCTTTATTCTCTTTGAAAATTAAGAAAAGGGACTGTAAAACTATCTAATTATTGTAACAACATTTATGACCAGAGTAATGCAATAAGTAAAAGTACCCATGGGAAAGAGAGACATACACAGAAGCTTTATTGGGTAATAGCATGGTCTTGTAGCATTTTAGAAAAGTACGGCTAAGTATTTCAAGTTGTGTTGCATTCTCGTAGTTATATATAGAGAGAGAATGAATGGTAACATCTCTGTACCATTCATTGTATCTGCTTGATGAGCTGTAATTTGCAATTTTTTTTTTAAATGTACTGGATACATATAATTTTATTTGAATCAATCAATATGTTACACAATATATTTGGTTCATAGTAATGCAATCATACAGTATTTGTCCTTTTGTGTCTGGCTTGCTTCACTCAGATAATGTCCTGCAGGTTCATCCATGTTGTCATATGCTTCAAAACTTCATTTCTTCTTACAGCTGCATAATATTCCATCATGAGAATGTAATTTGCAATTTGATGAAGGTTTGTGTTAACTTGGTACAGGAATTACAGATATGGAAATAGTGCTGCCAGAAGTTTGTCCCTGCTCCTGTACAGTTCTCTATAGGTGCTGAGTAAATGAATTTAATATCCCCACCCCCCCTCCCCTGCAGGATGGCTCCCTCGTCTCTCTGCTCGTTGTCTCTGCTCGTCTTCATTAGAAGGCACCAGAACCAAAAGGCTAGATGACCTATTCTTATTCAGTGTCTTAAAATATTTTAGTATAAATATTTTATTTATGTGTGTACATCTTTTTATGGTATGAGTTCCTAGGATCTTAGGATTTAAAATTGAAAGAGAATTTTTAATCCATTGCTCTTGTTTTCACATATGAGGAAACTGATACAAAAAAAGTTTAAAGTACTTTGTCCAAAGACCAGTTGCCACTTTGTGACAAATCCAGCTTTGTACCAAGTATTACGTACCCTTTCACAATTACCTACAATAGTATTCTTTGTTTCTTTATAGACTGAGAGAATAATACTACAGAATCACTTCACTTTATACTTTTTGTATCAAAAGGAAGAACTCTGAAGAACATTATAGCAAAATGATAGTATCTTTGTGAAATGGTTTTTTAAAAATTGTTTTCATTTAGACAAGACAGTATTTTGTTTATAGTTTCCAAAGGCCTTATATTTTGCCCAAATCTAATCCTAATACCAATCCTAAATCAAAACAATCTTAAATTTAGAATTGTTGAAAGAACAGAAATCACAAACTTTTGTTAAATCAGTACTAGATATTAAGTGATTTCTAAGGTCCATTCTGTTTCTAATGTTCTAGGTCCATTATTCATGCAACATTCTCTGAATTCAAATGTACCCAATTTTTTTCTTGTTTTATAGTATTATTCAGTCTTCTCTCCCCCACCTCCCCACCCAAATTGTTTAGTGAATTAGAATCTCTTCAAACAACTTTGGAAATCCACGTATTGTCCTAATATCTATTCATGTGTCTGGATGCTACACTGCTGTCCAGATGCTACAGCAGGCTAATAACAAAATTGAGGATTATATACAGAATACTATAGCATCTCTTCTCCCCTCTTCTGGTGAAGATATAAACAAAAAAGAGCAAACAATTTGAAAGTCATAAATTAATGCACTCACTTTAAATGCTGGTTTAGTCTAGTTGAGAGACTGCTGTACCTTCAGGTGAAAACCAAAAGAAGAGTATTTATTTTGGTTGTCAGTGAGTTTCTCTTTTGAAATAAATTATTCTTCCTTAAATAATTTTCACCTACACTTTAAGAAGCCTGACTTTTATGATGAAAAACTATTTATTTGTACATTTGCTCAAATGGTTGATTATCTACTCAAGCTAAGAGTTACACAAGTTAAAAATACTATCCTGGGAAGCGGATGTGGCTCAATCGATAGGGCTCCCGTTTACCATATGGGAGGCCCCGGGTTTGATTCTCGGGGCTTCCTGGTGAAGGCAAGCCAGCCCATGCGGCGTGGTGAGCTGACGCAGCAAGATGGTGCAAGAAAGGGAGACAAGTAGACACAGAAAAATGCACAGCAAATGGACACAGCGAGCACAAGCAGCAAGGGGGAATAAATAAATAAATAAAATCTTTAAAAAAAAAAAAATACTATCCTGTACCTTGACAAAATTTCATATAGGGTTGGTAGGCTGCCTAAATGAAACGATCCTAAAACACTAGCAGCTCATGTGGGGGATTCTATCCATTGAACATAAAAAGAAAGAATGTTATTCAGTTGGGGAGTAAAGAAGAAAATTTCATTCCTGTTATGAATATGTCTTTATAGCTATAGTTTTTATATTAGCTACCAGTGTTTTCCTTTTTTATAATAATATAAATATTTTATTATCTGAAACAAAAAGCTGTAATGATGTCCTATGCCTTACATGGCAAATAATAAGTAGTCTTGATGTGCTGTAAATAAAAAAAAGAAATATGATTTGTGCCTCAGATTACTTTTATTCAAATGGTGGAGTGAAACTATATATGGATGACCATGTAGCTAAAAAAGGTTTGGTTTGGAATAAACTTTTTGTGTGTATTCCATCTATAAAAGAGGTAATGTGATAATAAATCTGTATCTTCATTTTAGTATAAGGGAGAGGACTGAGAAAAGTTTGCAGTTTGAGCATTTCTACTCTTACTTAGGCTTGACTCAGTACTGTCCTTGATTGGATTCATTTACTTATTTTATAGTTGTTGAGATTTAGGTTTTTTGCTTTCACAAGCCATTTTCTTCCAGACCAAAAGTATAGACATTAAACTGTTTTGTTGTTGTTGCTTCCTGTTAAATTTGATGTCATGCTTAAACTTTTTAGTTTAAAAAAGTACAAATCAGAAGTGTCCAACTCAGTGAATTCATCACAAGTGATAACCAAGGTTTTTGGATAATTTTTTAAGATGGTCATATCTATTCTTTAGAAATATACCATAGACAATTGAAGCAAAATTTACACAAAAATGGTATTCCAAATAAAGAGTCTGGAAATTGAAAATTTTTTGTAAACTGATATCTCAAAATCATGATTGAAATGTAGTTGTGGTTCATAGTTAACCAAAAAAGTTATTACATGACTTCTGGTATTTTTTTTTAACTGTACAAATTAATCCTGAATTCATGCTCGCGGTGAAATTTTTTTTAAAATCAATACTAAAATACTTAAGTATATCAGGAGTAAAAAGTAAAAGTCATCATCCTGTCCAGTTCCACCACATACAACCTCCCTTCTTCCCAGCTACTGCTTACAGTTGAGTATATAACTTACCACATCTTTTTACATGGATATACCTTTCAAATTGTTGTACTTGTTTTTAACCTAAATGAAGTCTATTTTACAATGTGTACTATGACTTGCCTTTTCACTCCAATCTGTCTTGAAGTGAAAGCTTTATATGTTGTTACATTGTAGGTTTTCATTGCTGTAATTTCTTTAATGGTCCTCCTAGTGATTGATATGTTTCCCGTTTTTTTTGTTTGTTTGTTTGTTTTAATTGCTATTATAAAATTCATCCTATGGTGAATAACTTTGAACAGCTATCTTTGTGAACTAGTCAACAATAAGAGATTCTAATTGACTAGTATTTCTGTATTCTGGATGTTATTGTATTGATTGTATGTGGCTAATATTTTCTCCCACTGCACTTGTCTTGGTGGCTAGTATATGAACATTTTAAATAATGTAAAAATCTGTGACCTTTTCCTTTTTTATCTGTGTTTTCTGGTTTCTGGTATTTCTTAATTATTTATATTCCACAGAGATATTTTCACTTATGTTTTTAACTGTCATTTAAAAAACACTTTTCTGTTTATATAAGCTTGTGAATGATGGCAGGATATATTAGTATGTGATACATTGTGATGGCATGTAATAATCACTTAAGGGTCAGCAACAGTTTTGATTGTTTTATCAATTTCCAGGTTACAAAATAAATGTAATAAATTCTGAAAAAGCATTGGAGTTTTTGTGTTATTCATGGAATCACTTTCAGTACTCCCTTGCTAATAATGAAGCCATTTAACAAATGTGACAGATAATATCCTAGGCACTGGGTGATAACAGGTATATGTGTACCAGAAGTAATCCCTCTTCTTCTGAATCCTTTAGATAGGATCACTTCCTCAGTTCAGAAATTTCTCTAACCTCCATGTAGCTACTGTTGCCCTGGAAATTGCTATTCATTTACATTTGCCACCATCCAAAGCCAGATTACCCAACAAAAAAATACCAAGTACTTAGCAAAGCAGGGTCTAAAAAGTAAAAAAAAAATATATATATATATATGCCTTGATTAACTTACCCAGAGTTTCCATTCTGTGGCCACTTATCCCATCTTTCTATCTTGATACCCCACAACTTGGGCTCTAGAAATTTGGATGGATTTTGTCCTACCGCCATTAATTGCCCCAAAACTACTCCCATGGGAGTAGCTTATAATTTCTCTACTTTTTACCTCTTACAGGACAGAATACCCTTATAGGAGGTACCATAAAGCCAATACATAGTAGACCCTGTCATCAGCTCACTTCTACTGTTTCCCCTTTCTCCATACCTGATTGGCCCAGTTTGGAAAAATTATCAGTTTGCCCCTTCCTTCCTGCACCATCCTCCATATTAGTTGGGGAGATTAATTGAAGAGAAGAATCCCTTATTTCTAGATGGAATAATAGCCCTTTGGGAAGGAATAGGTAGGACAAAGAAAGTGGTGTTTTGGTTTTTGTTTAAAAAGGACTCTAACTTTTACCGCAAATTTTCTAGCAAATTTGCACTAGTTTGGCAATAATTCAGCTACATTATATTTTAACTAGATTTTTGAGAGTCTGTGGAACCTAATCACCACGTATACCTGTTTATAACTTGAAATTTGTCTTTAAAATCACGAGGGAACAAAGCACTGTAGTGCTTGTAACATTCTTCCCTATGATTGTAGGTAACTAAATGACCATGGAATCAGGAGCAGAAAACCAGCAGAGTGGAGATGCAGCTGTAACAGAAGCGGAAAACCAACAAATGACAGTTCAAGCCCAGCCACAGATTGCCACATTAGCCCAGGTATAAAATACATGGAAAAGTGTCTCCAAGTGGTATCTTTTCTTTTCTTTTTTTTTTTTAAAAACCTTAATTAAAAATACTTTATTGCTAAAAAAAAAAAATGCTAACTCAGGCAGTGTCTCTTCCAAGAGGAGTATGTTTTAGACAAGAGAATTTGGTTTTATTACAGAGATGTTCTTAGAATATCAGCCCTCCTATTTACTTAGTTTTAGCCTAAGTTTAGAAATGATAGTATTAGTCTAGTAGCCTGACAGTAAAATGTACCGTTAAGTACTAATACAGTATTTGTAGTGACATGATTCAGAAATACATTTTTTTAAACTGATGAATAAATTAATTGCTTCTCTTAAGGGAAGAAAACCTTGGTTTTGACAACTGCTTTTCTTCATATCACATTTATTTTGTGGCATGGGGGTGTAGATAATCTGAAAAGACTAAGTTTAAATATGCTTAAATTAAAAAATAGGATAAGCAGTAAGTTGACATACTGTAAATTTCAAGGATGAAAGAAGTTACTTCCTGAATATTTTGAATGTAATTCATGATTCTTTCATTTAGTTAGTCATTTAGCTTTCTTTAAAGTTGTAGAGTTATGTTCCCTTGTCCTTATTTTTTTTCATGTGTTTTCCCTCAAATATTTTATTTTATTGTCTGTTTTCACATACATATATATGAATTTAAGAGATGGTTTTTCTAAAAACCAAGTAGCAAAGATAAACCTGCTGTGTAAGAGAGTATGATAGATACTACCTCTTTCAAATGAAGGTTCCCATACTAATGGAGTCACTGAGCAAGAATGGGCAATACCACCATTGTGGTATCTGGCTGAGCTAAAACGTAGGCCAGATACTGGGCATGCAGCAGGAGCATAGAAAGAGTAGATTACTCTGTGTTTTCTCCTAAGTCCATCAGGGTCCACCACCTCCAGCCCTTAGGAGTAAAAGCAAAGCAGAATATATGTGGGCTGAAATGATTGTCCTCAACTGAGGCAGGTGGGTAGAAATGCAGGGTGGAGGGGGAGCCAGGATTTCATCAGGGCAGACAAGCACAAATATGAATCTGGGCTTATCCAAGCAGTCTGTCCACCTGAAAAAGTAGGTACAATGTCAGCAGGCATCTTGGTGATGACAGGCTTCTCCATACCTGTTTTTTGGGTCACACTATTCTGTCTAATCTGGCTGACCTGTAGACTTTAGAGTATCAAATCATCCTCAGATTCCCTTCCCTCTACTCTCCTTTCTCTTGTAGGATTTATGTACTTGATTTAGTATAGCATATTTCCAGTAGTGTCTTGAGAAAGAAAATTTGGGTAAAGAATTCTTGGTAAAGAAATCTATCTACTTTGGAATTTTGAAGGCATTGTGCCACAGTTAACTTCTTCTGGTGTTGCTATTTGAAAAGACTAGATCCATTTATTTTGTATTTCTGGCATCTTATAAAATCTTCTCTGTGTTCAAGTGCTTCACAATTTCATTATGATTGGCCTTGGATTGGATCAATTTTTATCCATTATGCTGTCTAGTCAGTGGATCCTTTGTAGTGGAAACACATCTGGGCAATTTTTAAAAATTATTTGGCCAATGATTTTTTCCCCCTCTTTCTCTTTTCTCTAAAATTCTTGTAATCCCAATGCTATACCTCCAGAACTGGTCCTCAGATTATCTTTTCTCTTCTTTTCCATCTATTTGTCTTTTTACTTTGCTTTCTGAGAGGTTTCCTCAACTTCATATTCCAACCCAGCTGTTGAGATTTTATTTCTATCTTGTTTCCAAGAATCATTTTTTTGTTCTTTGAATAGTCCTTTTGTTTTTTTAATAGTACCCTGTTTGTGTTTCATGGAGGCAATATTTTCTCTTATCTCTGAGAATATTAATTAGGGTTTTTTGTTTTAAGTTTTTTTTCCCCTGCATAGATTTTCTTACATATAGAACCTCCCTCCCCACTTGTTTTTTTTTTGCATTGAATGATTGTGGCTGTATTGTAATGAAACCTTATTTATGGACATAGAAATTCGAATATCATGTGATTTTTTTTTTTTCCCCCCAAAAAAAATTTATTTATTTTTATCCATTTTAACATCCCCCTCCCGCCCTGGTTTTGCTTTTTTTGTGTCCATCTGCTGGGCAATTCTCTGTGTCTGTTTCCTGCCCTCTCCTCTCATCCTTCTCCTCCTGCCTTCGCCAGGATTCAATCCTCGGAACCTCCAATTTTGGAAAGAGGCGTCCTACCGCCTGCACCACCTTAGTTCCAGGTTTTTTGGCACATCTCATCTTGGCTCTCCCTTGTGTCACTCTCTTGTTACATCATCATCTTGCTGTGTGGCTTGGCGGTGCACCCATGCATGGGCCTGACGGCCCACACGCCTTCTATATTTTTCTTTTTTTTTCTTTTTACCGGGAGGTCCCAGGGATCAAACCCAGGTCCCTCCCTATGGGAGATGGACGCTCAACCATTTGAGCCACATCCATCCCCCAGCTACATCTCTTAAGGTTGACCAAAGATACCCAGAGTTACAGTCATTTCCCATACAGGATGGACATAAAATAAATCAGACTTGGTTTATTACCAGCATTCTATAAACCAGACCTAGGGAAAAAAATTAGGTCTGGGGACACATGCATGGTTTCTAATATAGCGAATATTTAGCCTACCCTGATTATCACAAAATCAGGACAGCAAGAATATTCGCAGCCCACTTGTTTTGACCTGCATCTTTCATATTAGAGCTTTCCTCAAATGTTTGATTATTGGTGGTTGTCTGCTTGGGTTTAAAAGTAGGAGAGCAAAAAACTGTATTGGAAGCTCTGTGGATAGTCGTTGGGGCCAACAGTTGTGAACTGTGGACTTCACTTTAGGATAATAGTGTCAGTATCTTTTACAGCCTTCCTCTTGCATTGATCAGGTTCCCCAGAGAAGCCTTTGCTAAGCCCCTGCTTATAGATAGGATAAAGGTGTGAGAGCCAAGTGGGAGAAGAGGGCTGCTGTTTAGTACCCCATCTTCAGCAATGAAGTACCTGATATTAGGGAGTCCAGAAACCTCTATCCTTTCCAGAGAGTAAATCTCCATTTTTCCATCAGGGTGGAGTAGGTAGGTTGCTCTTTCACAAGGAGTTGGGAAAGAGATCCAGTTGCTTCTCAAAGAGCCTTCAATCAGCCTTCCTTATTTTCAGCCTTTCCTTTCACTCCATCTTCCATGGTGCCATAGATCATGGGCCTCTTGAGGATTCTGTGTGCAAATCAAGAATTCCCTCTCTCTGGCTTATGAGTTGACCTTCTTATTTGGTCTTCCAAGTTCATTACCGTTCATCCATCTGCCTTCCAGCGTCTACAACTCTTACTTTTCCTATTCTCCCTACACTAACGTGAGTATGCGTATAAAATAAAACATTGTATGAAGTATCGGTGAGAATTCAGGAGAGTAATTACGTGCACATATTCAATTTGTCATCTTTCATCAGGTAGCCCTCTATCAGTCAAGGTTTTTAAAAGGGAAGTGGCATGTTAAAAGTCAGTTTTTAAATACTAGAACAAAATAATAAAATTGTCAAATCCAAAATGATTGTGGTTTGGGCAATGAACAGGAAAAACGAGTTAAGTCTAACTAGTAAAGGAAGAAAATCAAATTCAGACAATAATGAGATATCTTTATTTTGCCTTTGGAATTTAGAGGGGTGTTTTTTGTTTTTTGTTTTTAAGTAAAAAAAAATGTGTTTACTGTGAATGTGAATTTTTATGGATTTAAGTAAAGAGTTAAGTAGAGGTGTCATTGTAGCTTTGTTGTAATAAGCAAATTTGAAAGTAAATATTCATATAAGAAATTTATCAAACAACTTAATTTTTACTGTTGTATAGACATTAAAACAAAGAAGGCTTTTACTGGTATGGAAAGATTTATAATGTATTTTAAAGATAATAGGTTCCATGATAGCATGCTGTTAAAATTGGGTATATGTGCCTTAAAAAACCACCTAGAAGATATACAGCAAAAATATTAATAGTGATTAGCTCTGGAAAAAGTGGTTTTCCTTTTTCTGTTTCTGTATTTTATAAACTTTTAATAAAAGGAGCTATTATAGTAAAAAGATCAGAGTGGAAAACAGATTATTCATTGTGTTAGCTTGTTATATTTATCCTAGAGAAGACTCAGGGAAGAGGACATAATTGCTTCAAATATTAGAAGAGCTTTTATAAAGAAGTGAAATGAGATAGCTGAATGACATTAAGGTTGTGGTTCTCAGACTTCAGTGTAGAGGAGAGTGTCCTTGGGTCCGTCAGAGATTTTGACTTTTCAAACAAGTACCCCATGTGAATCTAATGCAGGTAGTCCATGGACCAAACTTTGAGAACCACTCCCAGAATGGATAGAACTAAGCAAGACCTGTAGTTAGTAGCCAGAAAGAAAATGATCAATGAAGAACCACCTCCTAACTGTTGATTGAAGCTCCAAAGACTCTCTGCCTTTAATTAGGGATCTTTCCCCTAAACTTCAAATCAAATATTTCAGTGTCTCCTAAGCATCTCTGAATTCAGATGTTCTATGAATTTCAGCCACCAAAAAGTGTCTCCTTACTTCTTCCATTCTTTATTTCAGTCATTCCAGTTGATAGCAAACCATCTACCAATTGTCACTTATTTGAAACATGTGGGTTCGATTCCTCTCTCACATCCTTTAACCAGTCATTCATAAAGCCCCACCTGGTCTGCCTGAATTTTCATTAAATCACTTCTCTCTTTCCATACCTAATTACCACTACTCCCCTATCCTTCATTATCGCTCCTTGACTACTGCATAGACATTCTCAGTTGGTCTCCCCACCTCCAGGTTTTTCTTCCCCTAAAATATATATCTCACATGACCACTAAAGTGATTTATCTAAAATGCAAAGCTCACCATGATATTCAGGAGTTAAAGGCTCTGCAATGCCTCCCCTAGTACCCTCAGGATAAAATACAAGTTCTTTAATGTGCCATGTACAAGGTACTTCATTATTAGCCCATCTGCCACCTGCCTACCTCTTTGTTTCACCTCTCTCCACTTCATACATCATATAGTGACACATTTATTTGCCATTAGTACTGAAATACTTGTCTTCCCTCCCTGCCATACTGGCTCTTTGCTCACCTGCTGGTGTTCCCTTCTCTGCTTGAAATTCTGCCCCTCTCACCTGAAAAGTCATAATAGTAACATTCCTAACTTGTATTCTTCGTAACAAATTCACATTCTTCCCTGCTAGCCTTCCCTGCCTTGGTTGGTTTGGTTAGCTGTCCTCATTGTGTCCATTTTTCTCTGAGCAAACCTTATTATTCCACTGAATTGTATTTACTTGTGTCTTTTCCCTGTTCCTTCACCTTCCTTTTGACCTTGGATACATTATTTAATCTCTGAGCAGTGGTTATTGCTGTCTCTAACATGGAGATAATCTTCATTACCCACTCTTTCATAGGATTTCTTTGAAGAGCAAAATAAAAAATTGGATATGAAACCAGGTGGGAAAAATGTGAAGTACCATGCAAATAAGTGGTATTTAATGTTCAGTGGAAGTCTCTGATATATATTGTGATATTATATTAAAATAGTTTTTGGAGGAATTGAAAATTTGGGGAGGGAATTCTTTTTTTTTAAAGACTGTTAAATGTAATTATTCGTTTCTTTTATGTCAGTGAAATACTTAATTAGTAAAAAGTTCTTTTTTTTTTTTTTTTTTTTTTTTTGCTACTGAAAGTTATTTCCTTTTGAATCTGAATTTTCTTGAGGATATATCTGTGATGCTAATTATTTTCCATGTTCAACACCATAGGTATCTATGCCAGCAGCTCATGCAACATCATCTGCTCCCACAGTAACTTTAGTACAGCTGCCCAATGGGCAGACAGTTCAAGTCCATGGAGTTATTCAGGCGGCCCAGCCATCAGTTATTCAGTCTCCACAGGTCCAGACAGTTCAGGTATGTTTATAAAAAGTTCTACATCTACTTTGTTTCTTTTTTTTTTTTTTTTTTTTTTTTTAAGATTTTATTTATTTATTCATTTATCCCCCCCTTGCTGCTTGTGCTCGCTGGGTCAGCTAACCACGCCGTGCGGGCGGGCTTGCCTTCACCAGGAGTCCCCGGGAACCGAACCCAGGGCCTCCCATATGGTAAACGGGAGCCCTACTGATTGAGCCACAGCCACTTCCCTACATCTACTTTGATAACTATTGTTTATAGTTATGTGTCTCTCCTTTCATTAGTTATAAAAATAGGAACATTTCTAGTACAGAGTTTATTTCACATTAATGGAATATGCTGCATTAATATAGTGACCTTAAGTATAGGAACATATACACAAGAACAGACCTATAAGGAAAAGACTTTGTTAAGCTACTGAAGAAAAAGAATTGATTGGGGAAAATAGTTAAGTGGAAATGTTGGGGAGAGACTTTGTAGGACTGATGACTAGAAAACTAGTTAGAAATGAGAGAAAGTGATCGTGAAACAGCTGCCAAATATTTTGAATAATGTACCTCAGTTAAAGAGTATTGATATACAAAAATAATGACTGGTTATATGTTAAACTTGCAATTGGGAAAAAATAAACCCTCATCAAAAGTTAATTATTATCACCTTTCCTAAGACATCATTTAAAGTTAGAGATCACATAAAGCATTTTTAAAAACAACTATGTTTAGGGTTTTTAGGTAGAATATATAACTTTGAAGTAATGATATATTCCTAAGGTACGTCTTAAAGGATCAAGAATTATATTACACATATTGCCTTATTCTTTAGAAAAATTGTGTTCCTTTTGTGTTGGATCCAAAGGAAAATAAAGGCACAGTAGACTTTGAAGATGATTACTTAATTGTAGGGAGCCAAAAGTAGTATAGATCTTTGCAGTTGACTCCTATTTAAAAACAGACAGACAAACAAAAAAACTTGAACATTCATTCAAGTAGGCCATAACCCCAGCCTCCCATTTCATATTTTTTGCTAACACAGTCTTCCTATAAGGACTCAAAAAGACTTTTCTCCAAAACTCAGGTGAGTCCTAGGTCCTAGATTTGGAGACTATTATTAGAAAGGAAGGTGAGAAATTATTCTTTACATCTTTGTCCTTCTCCTCTATAAACATGAAATTTCAAGATTGGAATAAAAGTCTTAGAGATCTTGTAGGCCTAGGCTAAACTTACTATTCACCTAGCCTTCAGTCAGCTATTTAATTCTCCTGTATAATACCCCAACCCCCACCTCCACAAATTGTAATCCATTAGTACTCAAATACTTTCAGAGATAGGAAGTTCTCTCTCCTGAGCTATACTGTTTACAATTAGGAGTGATTGCTAAAATATTACCTGCAGTGAGCTAGAATATATCTTTCTAAACCTTTTACCTAGTGATCCCAATTCTGTCTTCTGAAACTGGATAAGCAAGTCTATTTTTCTGTTGGACCACATTCCCATCCCTATCCAATTAAAAAAAAAAATTGCCAGACTAAACAATGTATTCCTGTTTTTCTTCAATCATTTATTATATGGTATAGTGTTGGTACCTCTTCACCATCCTGGTTGTTTTCTTCTATGAGACTGCTGTTGTGTTTTCCTTGAGTATGGTAGCCAGAACTGTCTGAAATAATCTAAATATGATATTTGTAATGGAGAGAAGTGCCTCCCTTATTCTGGAAGCATTCTATTAATGTCATCAAGTAGTATATTAGATTTTTGTCAGCCATATTATACTATTGTGTTACTGAGTGGCTGTTAGCCAGTCTACTCATTCTGTCCTTGTACTTTTGGTTTCCTTGTATATTGGGGTGTGGGGATTATCATGTGAAATCATCCAGTTGTGTGAATTTTCATACTGAAAGATACTGGTAATGGAATTTGTTACCAAGTAGGCAATGTTGTCCAGTAAACACCTAAGAATTTGATATGTCTGTGGAATCACAATGAGCAATAGTCTCCTATTCTGTGTCTCAGTTTCTGTTTGGTTGAATGCTACCTTACTATTCTCCATACTCCATAAGTTCCCACCCATATCCTGGTCTTTATAATAGCTAAAAGAACTTAAGACTCAGGAGACCCGGATTATAGGCTCAGTTTGGGTATTGAGGAACCATATGACTTTGAGCAGGTTCAACCTTTACTTTTTCTTTTTCATTTATAGAAGGAAGTCTTTCTATAAAGAACACAGAAAATTTATTAAAATTATAGCCACAAAATTTGTTATATTTTTTGTTACAGTATCTGATATTTAATTGTTGCTTATGTCCTTAATTTTATTTTGTGGCAAAATAATTTTGGTACGGGGTTATATGGCCATTAACTTTATAAAAGAAATATGTACTCACCTTTTCAAGAACACATTTTTCTATTAAGGTGTGCACTATGCTTATAATTTTAAGTGAATGTATTTTAAGAAAGAGAAGTTGGACTTCTTGAAACTTAGATTCTATAAATAGAGACACAGTATGGTTAACTTTTTTCTTTAAAGGCCTAAACCATGGAGAATCTTTTAAACTTTAATGGTCTTTTCAGCAGGTTAACAATAGTTAGTATTAATAACTAGGAAGTAGTTCACAGTATCAGAAGAGGTGGCCAAATAAGGAGAGTAATGGTTCCTCAAAGTTCTATGTGGTAGAATATTAGTGTTCTAGACCAGTGTTTCCAAAATATACAAGGTACATTTCTTTTTTATATAATATACCTCTATTTCAAATTCAAAAAAAAATTTTTTTAATGCTGTTCAACAAATTATGGAAACATTACTCTTGAAAAGCTCTATCCCAGCACTTGTATCATTAACTAATTTGTATTCATTTGTGTATCTTTCTGAACACTAGAGGAACAACTGAGTTAGTAGTTGGAATTAGATGAGATAAAAGGTACATTTCATTTGATGTGACAATAAGGTATTAGGGCTTCTATTTTATATTTTTTAATCTGAAACTATTAGAAACTAAACTGTACTAATATTTCAGGTATGGTGTGACAGCATTGGTGCCCTAACTTTTATCTTTCTTATATAAGTCACGTCTCAGAGATTACGTGAATATCACACACACACACACACCCCATAATGGGATTTACACAATGTTTCGAGGCTGACAGTAGCACTCACACTTTCTGTTCATTAGTTTTGGCCACATTTCAACATAGTGCAATTTAAACTTGCCAGAGAGATGACTGATGGATTATATTATCTTAATATATTAATTCCTTTAACAAATTTTTATTAATCACATTAAGTATGTACCAATCACTGTTCTAGGTGCTAGAATAGACAGCAGTAAGCAAATAGATTGTCTATATTCTCATGAAGATCACATTTGAGTAAAGAGAGACAGTGAACAAATAAAATTTGATCAGGTGATGCTAAGTGCTAGGAAGATGATTTAAAGTAGGGTAAAGGGGTAGAGAATCAGGTGGAGGAAAAGGTGTTTTGTTTTATATAGGTTAGTCAGGGAACAGGGTGAGTAGAGACCAGAAGGCAGTGTAGGAGTTTACTTGTTGCAGATTATCTGGGAGAGAATTCTGGTAGAAGGAAACGCATTCCATGTGCTCTGAGGTGAAAGTGTGCTTGGCATATCAAGGAATAACAAAAAGATGTTGCTGGAATAGAGTGAGCATGGAAGAGAGTGGTTGGAGATGAGATTCCAATATTTAGTGATGTGATGGGAAATAACAAAATCTTTGTACCACATAGAGATTCAGTGATTACCAGATAGCAAAGTATTGTCTAATTTAGACATTAGTTATTTTTCTATTAAATAAAACAAGCATTTCAAAGTTTCTGATCTTTTAATGATGGCAAGCAAGGACTTGCAGGGATATATTACCTAACAGATGTTTTTGAAAAAAGAAATCTATTTGAACTATCCTCTCTAGGAGAAAGTGACATTTTTAGCATGCATCAGAGTATAATGCACTTTGAAAGAAACTTATGCTGTGGAGAGAGCATTTTGAAAATAGAAGTTTGAAAATGTTTCCCTATTTGTATTTTTGTTTTAATTGCAAACATTTTAAGTTTGTCATCTTTCAAAATTCAAATCTGCACTCATTAAATACCCTAGAAATGAAATTTTCTGAACTGTTCGGAAGTCTTCCAAAGTTTCAGTAAGTGTTGAACTTATTTGTTAAAAATAGGAAGGTGTAACATGCAATAACTGACTGATAGCGCAGAGACAGAAATTTACTAGGTAAATCTCATTAGAAGCTTACATAATTGTTATAGGAAGATGAAAAATGATTGTCTTATTTAGTAAGGCCAGCTAAAAATGAACTTACTTTTATATTTGCATATCATTGTGAGGTCTCTCTCTTTCAATAATAGCACATATTTTATATTTCAAAAAACCTGAGCTTAGAATCAGGTTTTTGAATCACTGTTATAAAATACTAAATGAACATTTTTTAGTGAAACATTTTATATCACGTCATTCTCACTGTTAGTGAAAAATTAAATGATTTATCTTTAAGAAATTTAAAAATAAAATTTAATATTTATATTTATCTTATCTCTCCCCAAGGAAAGTACTTAAGTTTCTAGGGGACCATGTATAGCTTTAGGAAAATATCCAAAATTACTATTGCTTTCACTTGGTTCTTGTCAATATATGGTCTGCTTTAAGATTTCAAATAAATTAGAGGCTGGAGGGGAGGATTCCCCCTTAAAACAACAGGAAATACAAGTTTTAAACAAAAAATTTTGAGAAATATGCATCTAAAACTCCAAGTTGTGATTTGGCACATTGAACATTCATCCCCGTCTATAAAAAGGGTATCATAGTAGTACTATCTGTGAATTTACCTCAAATAAACCCATTGTTCCAAAAGCAAAAAATTTTAAAAAATAGCAGTACTATCTGATATCTAATGTTACTGTACTAAATAATATATGTGTTTTAGCATAGTATCTGGCACCTAATAACCTCTCAATAAATGCTAGTTGCTATTATTATTATCACATCTAAAATCGTTATTCACTTATCTTCATTACTTTCCAGTCCAGAGATACTGTTCAGGAATGCACAGTTCTTTACCTTGAAGTTTTGCTTAATAAAAATTGTAGTATGCCAATTTTGAAACATGTCTATGTGAGGCAGAGGTATTTTTCTGAGGTTGCCAGAAACAACTATCTGAAACATAGTGGGGGGTCACTGATCTTATTTGTACAATAGTAAACAGATTCACAATTGTTTACAAGTAGTCAAAGGAAAATATATAGTTACTGCATAGACTTATGACCACATATTTAGTCATTCATTCTTTCCTTCATTACAGAAACCTTACTTTAATTGGTAGTTTTGTTCTAACAACTGAAAGGAAATAACTGACAAGTAATATTGATACATTCAGTATTAATTACAGTAAGTCTTAAAAGAAATTAAGTTGAATTTGGCTGTCACAAAGTTTGGTATTGACAAAATATTTTTAGGTTATCTGACTTGGTCTTTTAGAGTCTATGGGGTAAGTAAAGGGGAGAGAAGTATGATTGGTATGGTTGTCTCCCATGAAAACAGATTTTTTTTTCCTGCTGAAGTTAAGTATAAGGTTTAATATGTCCTTTCATATTTTACTTTTTCTTAAAATACATGAAAATTTTTATGGGAACTAAATTTGATTATCAAGATAAAGTTCTTCTTTATTTTCAGATTTCTACTATTGCAGAAAGTGAAGACTCACAGGAGTCCGTGGATAGTGTAACAGATTCCCAAAAACGAAGAGAGATTCTTTCAAGGAGGCCTTCCTACAGGTATGGAAGTTTAATAGTTTAAAGACCTTAGAATTACAGATGTGGAGGAAGACTTAGTTGCAGATAAAGAGATGTCAAAAGACCAGTTAGCTGCTGCATCAGTACCTTATGGATCACTTTCTTCATATTGAGTTAGTTCTCTCAAATAAATTGAAACTTATCATATGGAATGAAAGCACTTCTTACTCTGAATAACCTTGGATAAGCACTGTTTTGTTTTTGTTTTTGTTTTCTGCTGCTTTTTTGCAGACTATGTTGATTGATACCTTTCATGTAAAAAGTTTGGAGTATATTTCATAAGATTTTAGCATTTTCTAGTTATATGTCAGTTCTGAGACTGCACTATTTATATACTTAACAACATAGCTGTAAACCACTTCTTATGTAAGGGTACTTAGCAGTTAGGTGTTTGTTAATTTAATAGTTGTCTCAAGGTGATGCTTTGCTGTCATCACCGAAATTTAGGGGGACCTTACTGTAGGTTTTGTGTTCAGCCATAGAAGTTACCTGGTCCTTGCCTTGTCTCTAAGCTGAACCAAAATCATTTTTATATATAAAAGTTGGCTCCATATTAAATATCTCCAGGAGGGGTAATTCCTCAGATCTCCTGGATAAAGCTTACTTCAAAGTTTAATAAACCTCAAAACTTATTATCTTCCTTGTTATTAGCCTAAATTATTTCTATTTATGTACGTATATTTATTTTACAAAGGAGTGGCTGATTTTTTCCTAGCCCTTTTCTCTGTCCTCACAGTTAAATTAGTGACCCTAAATGAATATCAGTAAATTGACTTTGAGAACTTAAGAAATTTTATGTTACTGGATATATGCTGTATGCATTTATACTCCCGATTTCTTTAGTTTTGTTTAATAGAGTTAGTGTTAATTTCAACTTTGACATATATATCACAGAAGTATATAAAACCTTGGTCCCTGAAGCAATTCTAAGCAGGTACTACAAAACAACCTGCATGATTTCTCTATATGTTTTTAAATACAGAAATTCTAAATTCTTAGCAAATCTCAGCTATGGGTTCATAAAAGATGAACTTTATGTTGAAAATATTTCCACCTTTTATTTGCCTCAGTTTGCTTGTAACCTCAATCTAGCAAAGGTCATTTAAATAATAATACCTTAATTAAGAATCAAATGAAAGATCCTGTGAGACCACACATAAGTAGAGAAAGGTCTGCTTTCAAGAAAAATAACAATATCTTAAATTTAATGGTCAAATTTCCACCATTGGGTACCATTGCTTTAAATTAGAACAAGCCAGCTTGATAGTGACTAGTTTATATTGAGAGGAAGTCCTTGAAGGGCTCTCCATTTGATCTCATCGGGCTTGATAATTTCACTAGTAATTTAGCTTATCAAATTTGTAAATGACAGAACCTTATGGGATATGTATCATGATGAAAGGGAAAATAAGTACTTTGGGAGAGCATAGAGCCAAGAGAAGTACATTGAACGATAGGATGAAATGTGCAGGTGATGTGATGTGGCTGCTAAAAAAGCTAATGCAGTGTAAGGCTACACTGGTAAACCTAGTATCCTAGTATCCAGGGGAGGGAATTAATCCCATTGTTCAGACCACACATGGAATGTACTTTAAGAGAGACTGAACTGTATCCAGGGGAGAATGATTAATATGATCTAGAGCAACAATTTGAGAATCTGGAAAAGAGAAGACTAAGAATGACCACTGATTTCATGTGATTGGATTATTATGCAAAAGAGTCCATTTATTTGCAGATTTTGAGTAGTGGTTTTTAAACTTTTTGACCACAATCTATAATAAGAAATACATATTTACATTATGGCTCTACATATATATACATATAAATACACATATACACATATATAAATAAATGTGTATATAAATATGGGCACCTAAAACAAGTGACACAAAGCAGTACTTACTTTTATCAAATATGATGTTCTCAGATATTTTTAATTTGTTGTTTTATATTAGTTGCAATGCATTTGTTTTCATGGCCTACATAGGGGTTGTGACCTCAATTTGAAAAACAATGTTTTGAAGAGCAGTACTACTCAAAATGTGGTCTGCAGCTTTTGGTTAGAAATGCAAATTGTAGTGCTCTGCCTCATGCCTACTGAATTAGAATCTTTGAGGATGGGGCCCAGGAATCTGTGTTTTAATGTGCTCTTTGAGAGCTTCTTTTGCATGCTGAAGTTTGAGAAGCACTGCTCTAAAGTGTGTGATCTGCTGGCTGGCTGCCAGTCCACAAACTGTTTAAAATAGTTAAGTTTAGTTGTTAAAGAGTAAGAACCATCTTACAATAAGAATGGGAGTTTGCTAAATGAAAACAAGCAGATATGGACAAGAACCAGTAAGAAATCTTGGAAATGAGAAATATAGTCACTAGAATTTAAAAAAAAAAAAAAAGATAAATAGATAGAAGTGGCTGATGAGAGAATGGTAAATTGGAAGAGAACGGGGAAAGTAACAGAATGCAGAACAGAAAGAGGTAGAAAACATCAAAGAAGTGAAAAGTCAGGGAGAATAGAATGATATGAGGTGCTCTCCAATAGAAGCTTTTCTAGAATTTCCTGAGTGGGAAATTGGGGAAAAAGAAAATATTTAAAGAGATAATAGCCAAATGTTTTCTACAACTGAAAAAAAGAAATCATTAAAAAACCCATCAGGGGGACGGATGTGGCTCAAATGGTTGGGCGTCCGTCTCCCATATGGAGGAACCCCGGTTCGATCCCTGGGACCTCCTGGTTAAAAAAAAAAAAAAAAAAACCATCAAGTACCTTAGCAGAACAAATTGGTTTTTAACTCACACCTAGAAAAAAATAAAATAAAATTGCAGAACATCTAATATGAAAAGAAACTCTTAAAAGCAGCTATAGCAGTACCTATAAAGGAATAACTTTCAGAGTGACAGTCTACTTTTTGTCAGCAACAATGGATACTTGAATAATGTCTTTGGAGATCTGAGGGAAACTATTGACTTAGTATTCTATCATTCGTGAATGTGGTGGTTTTAAAATATGACTGCAAATTCTTTCACATTCCTCTTTGAATCTGGGCAGACTTCAACCATTAGTGTAGGGTAGAAATAATGATATTGTTGTGACTTATAAAGCTAGATTACAAAAAGCCATGCAGCTTAAACCGTGATCTCTGGAACACTTGCTTTTTGAAGCCTATGCCACCAAGTAAGATGTCCAATTCCCTGAGTCTTCCATACTGGAAATGCCAGTGTGACTCCAGTTGTCAATCCCAGCTGAACCCAGCCTCCCAGCCAACCCTTCCAAGGCACCTAATATTGGGGAACAATTTTGGACCCTCTCAGACCAGCCCAAACACTAGCTGAGTACCATCAAATAACATGTAAACTCCACAAGCAACTGAGGAATCATCCAGTCAAACCCTGCCAGAATCCCTAACTTAAGAAATCATGAGATAATAAAAAACAGTTATTTTAAGGCACAGAATTTGGAGTAGTTTGCAATATAACGATAAATAATCTGGACAAGGTGAAGACAAAATAAAGACATTTTCAGAAATCAAAACTTGAAAAAATGTCATACCTGAAATTTTTTGCTGGAAGAACAGATAAAGGATGATTTAATCCAGAAAAAGTAGGATGCAAGTACATCGATAAAATATGTTAGATAAGTTAATTACTAAAGCTAAGAACAAATATAAGACTTTATTTTTTTTTGTCTGTTTGAATCAAGCTGGAACTAACATTTTGGAAACCCATGATTGAAAACAGGAAGAAAGAGTAGTTCAGGTGAAAGGCTTAAACATCCTAAGTAATTGCCATGAAGATGGAGATAATTGATTAAAAGAATAAAAAATATGAAAGTAAAAAGTAAGGAATCACCATTAAAAGACAAATGTACCAAAAAACAGTAGTTGAAAAGGAATAAAGAAAATGCATACAAACCAAAGATAGGCAGAAATATGGGAAAAGTATAGAAAAGGGGGAAAATAAATAAAAAGATATGTGGTGTTTTACTTTTCTAGGCTCCTCAAACAAATAACACTCAAAGGGATGGCTTAAACAATGAGGATTGAATGGCTTATGGTTTTGAGGGCAGGAAAAATTCCAAATCAGGGTATCATCAAGGCAATGCTTTCTCCCTCGAGACTGGCATTCTGGGGCTGGCTGCTGGCAATCATTGGTCCTTAGCTCCTCTGTCACATAGCAGTGCATGTGGCAGCCTCTCCTTTCACTTCCGGATTCCGTTGAATTGCACCTTCTTGCTTTCGGCTTTTTCTCTCTGTGTCTGAATTCCATTCACTTATACCGACCTCCAATAATAGGATTAAGGTGGGCCACACCTTATTAACTGAAGTAACCTCATCAAAAGGTCCTACTTACCATGGGTTCACACCCACAGGAATGGATTAAGTTTAAGAACATGTTTTTATGGGATACATATAGCTCCAAAATTCAACCACATGTGGGTTCTAGTAGATCAGTATCACAATAAATTAAAATTTTTTAATTGATAGACTTTCAGATAGGGTTAAACAAAATCAAGTAACCTCTGTCAATATCACAAAGAAGCAACAAATTACTCAAACAAACCCTGAGAGAATTTCTAATCCAGAAAAACATGAGATATAATGCTGTTTTCTAGGAGACAGACATCAAGAGTGTTGATCATAAAGGAATGATATATCTCTGATATACCTCAGTTTCAGAAACTGGATGATCATACAGATTTTTAGAGGGGATATAAGGTTTGAACAAATCATTAACAAAAATTGTCACTCCCAAAAAGAAAAAAAAGAAAAAAAAAAAAAAATATATATATATATATAACATATGTGAAACATAAAAATAACCATGTACTAGCTTTCAGGTAGATCTCTACAAATTCCAAAGAATTGATAAATTGACATTCTATGACCACACAGTTGAATAAGAAATGAACAATAAAAAGTTGAGCATGGAGGCAACATCTATACCATGGACTTTAAAAACTCACGTTTTACATAACTCATGTTAAAGCACAAATACTTGGACTTGAATAATAATGAAAATATCACAGATTAGAACTTCTGGAGTACAACTGAAGGGGTTCTTAGAAGAAAATTTATAGCCTGAAATGTACTTATTAGACAACAAATAGATTGGGTAGTAAATTAGCTAAGCATTTAACTTACAGCCCTATAAAATTCTAACTCAAGAAACAAAGAACAGAATAAACTCATAGAAAATAGTAGAGAAATAACAAAAAACATATATTTCATCATATAAAAATTTAAAATAATACAGACATTAATAAAACCAAAAATTCAAACAAAATAGACCTCTGATGAGACTGATCAAGGAAAAGAAAGATGTTTTTCTTTAAACACTTATAAAATTCTAATCACCAGTGTTAGGGATTATTGTAAAAGATAAAGGAAGACCTTGATTAGAAATTCCTTTTTCACATTAGAATTTGATCTTGGAGTAGAAGAAATCCATTCTTAACTTCTGAACTTGGATGCAATAATCAACCCTTTTCCAATAATGAACACAGATATGTGGTAACACAAAGAACAGAACTTACATATATTGCCATTTACTTTGCATGAAAATACATAAATCATAATTTTTTTTTACATCAAATTATACCAAGAATTTCAGAATTCAGAATTGGTCAGTGCTTTACCGCTAATTACCATTGTTCTTTGAAAAACAAAATTTTTTTGGTATTTTGAAAATTAGTCAAATGGTCATTGTTTTTTTAAAAAAAAACTTTATTATAATTTATTTCAAGATAAAGACAAAGAACAACATGACTATAATTTGTCTGAACTATTTGAGAGTAAGTTTCAGACTTTTTGCCCCAAATACTTATGTTTTACCTAAAACCAAGGACATTCTCTTACGTAACCAAAGTTCGCTTATCAAAGTCAGATTAATGTTAATAAAATACTATTATCTGATTTTCAGACTTTATTCAAATTTTACTGATTGTACCAATAATGTCCTTTATAGCTAAGGATAAACCCAGATCATGTGTTGAATTTAGATGTTCTATTTCTTTGGTCTCAACTAAACTTGGAACTTGTAAGTCAGGATTGAAATTGCAGTCATCAGGAAAGACTTACTATCTGATGGCTTGGACCGACCACCCTGCTTCTTGCATGCTAAACCAACAAGCTTTGTGAGAGTTCTCTCTGAACTATATATGCATGAACCCACTGTCAGCCTGGAGTAAAAGGGACAGGGAGGAGAGAGATGGAAGGGAAGACAGCTTTAAGAGGAAAACTATGGAAGCTGAGGTCTGGAATCAAGACATCTCCTCATGCCATGAGAGGGATCCTACCACTGTGTACAGACAGTATGAGTTTGCCCCAGTATATGAAGAGGGTGGATGTTTCAGCCCGTTGTTCAGGGAAAGTTTGGCCGCCCCAGGCTTGCATAGGGCTTCTCTCTTAGGGTTCCTATATCATCTCAGCTGTTCTGCTTTCTTCCCAAGGTCAACTATAAGCTATCAGGCAAAATGTCTCATCTGTTCCCAGGGCTTCATCTGTTTGAGCATTCACCTTTCTATCACATGGCAGGATCAAAAATGACAGCTCTCTCTTCCTGTGTGTCTGTCTGTGTGAGTGTCCGTTTATATAAGACCCACCAAGGGGGCAGGGACTCAACCTGAGTTACACCTTACTGACATGGTGGAATCAAAAAGCCCTCAAAGCAGTCTTAATGGGTAATCTAATCAAAGGCCCCTCAATATAGTCAGAGTATCACACCCAGGGAATAGATTAGTTTACAAACATAATCTTTCTCTTTTGGGGATTCATAAATAATCTCCAACTGCCACAATCTCCTTTAACCTAGGACAGTTAATCAGTTCATTTTATTACATTGAATAGTACAGGTGAGTTATATTGCAGAATGTTCCTCAACTTGAATTTTTCTAAAGTTTCTTCATGATTAGAGTCAGTTTGTACATTTTTGTCAGGAACACCACAGATGTGATATATTCTCATCATATCAGGAGGCACATGATATTTATTTGTCCCATTACTTGTGATGCTAATTTTTTTTTAACTTTATTTTGTACATTTAATAATTGAAAATGCAAGCAATTAAAAACTAAAAAGTAAACACAGATGAGTAAATACATACATTTCTCAATTAAATGTACAGGATACATATAAAAAAAATTTTAAAACAATATGTTATACAATATATTTGGTTCATAGTAACGCACTCATACAGTACTTGTCCTTTTGTGTCTGGCTTGCTTCGCTCAACGTAATGTTCTCCAGGTTCATCCATATTGTCATATGCTTTACAACTTCATTTCTTCTTACAGCTGCATAATATTCCATTGTGTGAACAGACCACAGTTAGTTTATCCATTCATCTGTTGATGGACACCTAGGTTGTTTCCAACTTTTGGCAATGGTGAATAATGTGGCTATGAATATCGGTGTGCAGATGTCTGTTCGTGTCACTGCTCTCAGTTCTTCTGGGTATATACCCAGTAGTGGTATTCCCAGGTTACATGGCAAGTCTATATTCAACTTCTTTAGGAATTGCCAAACAGTCCTCCACAGTGGCTATACCATTCTGCATTCCCACCAACAGGGAAGAAATGTTCCTATCTCTCCACATCCAACCAACACTTGTAGTTCTCTATCTTTTTAATAGTGGCCATCCTGATAGGTGTGAAATGATATCTCATTATAGTTTTGATTTGCATTTCCCTAATCATGAGTGATGTTGAGCATTTCTTCATGTGTTTTTTTGCCATTTGTATTTCTTCTTTGGACAAATGTCTATTCAAGTCTTTTGCCTATTTTTTAATTGGGTCATTTGTCTTCTTATTGTTCTTGTAACATCTCTTTATATATCCTGGATATTAAACCCTTATCAGATATGTGATTTCCAAATATTTTTTCCCATTGAGTTGGCTGCCTTTTCACCCTTTTGACAAACTCCTATGAGGTGCAAAAGTGTTGAATTTTGAGGAAGTCCCATTTATCTATTTTTTCTTTTGTTGCACGTCCTTTGGCTGTAAGGTCCAAGAAACCATCACCCACTAAAAGATCTTGAAGATGTTTCCCTACATTTTCTTCTAGTAGTTTTATGGTCCTGGCTTTTATATTTAGATCTTTGATCCATTTTGAGTTGATTCTTGTATAGGGGGTGAGATGAAGGGTCCTCCTTCATTCTTTTGATTATAGATATCCAGTTCTCCCAACACCATTTGTTGAAGAGACTTGTCCTGTTAACATTAACTTGGTAGGTTTGTCAAAAACCAGTTGACTATATAAGTGAGGATTTATTTCTGGGTTCTCAATTCTATTCCACTGATTGATGTGTCTGTCTTTATCCAAATACCATGCTGTTTTGACCACTGTAGCTTTGTAATATGTTTCAAGGTCAGGCAGTGAAATTCCTTCCTCATTGCTCTTCTTTTTTAGAATGCTTTTGGCTATTCGGGTAAAGTTACCCTTCAAATGAATTTGGTAATTGCCTTCTTTAATTCTGTAAAGTAAGCTGTTGGGATTTTGATTGGTATTGCATTGAATCTCTAATAATCAGTTTGGGTAAGATTGACATCTTCATGATATTTATTCTTCCAATCCATGAACATGGAATGTCTTTCCATTTGTTTAGGTCTTTTTAAAATTCTTTTAGCATTGTTTTGTAGTTTTCTGCATATAGGTCCTGTACTTATTTGGTTAAATTAATTCCTAGGTGTATCAGTTTGTGCAGTTTGATATAATTATGAATTCCAAAAATAGATATTGGATTATGCTTGTAAACTGGTCTGCTAATCTGGGCATAATTAAGTTATGATTAGGGCATTAACTGAGCCATGTCAGTAGGGCGTTGACCCACCCCTTGGTGGGTGGGGTCTCAAAGATAAAAGACATGGCCAAGGACGGTGTTGAAACAGTTTTGAGTTGGAGTTTTGATGTTGGAATCTTGAGCTGGAGTCCTAGGAAGTAAGAGAGTTTGGTCCTGAGGAAAGAGAGAAGGCCCCCCGGATAGAGACAGGCCATTAGCATGATAGTCTACAGCTGGCCTTGTGGAGAGAAGCAAAGCCTAGAGAGCCTCATTGTCTACAGCTGACCTTGTGGAGTAACAGAGGAATTCTCGGCTGGCAGTTTTTCTCTTTCAGTTTCTTAATTGTATCATACTACTGTCTTCCCATAAGTGCTGTGATGCTAATTTAATCTCTTGTTTAAGCTGGTGTCTACCAAGTTTCTCCTCTCAAGTTATTATTTTTCCATTTATAGTTAAAAACATTTTGTAAATAACTTAATACTTTTCAAACTTCCGCTTTTCAAACTTTCAAGCATCCATCGATGATTTTTATTATTACAGTGGTTTTCTAATTCCATCATTCTTTTTACATTTATTAGTTGGCTTTCTACTGTAGGTAAGAGCTTTTATCATCTTATATATTTATATTAATGTAGATTCATGTATTCTTCTTTCAATGGATTATAATCCTTTATTATCATTTATTTTCATTCTTAATTTGTCCCAGATTTGGCCTGGCTCTTCTGGCTGGCTCCTGTGCCCTTTTGACTTGTACTCATCATTCTTTGAACACTTCTTTACTTTCTGGCAGAACAGTCTGCTCCAGGCCCATCATGTACTTTCCCTGCCCCAGTCCTTAGAATCAGCTATGTTTCTAAGGAGGCCTGGTTTCTTTTAATGGAGAGTGTATTTAGGAACCACAGTCTTGGGGCTAGATGTGCTTAATGCTTCTAGGCCCTCTCAATGGGCAGCTAGAAAATAGGTGTGTATACATATGAGTGTGTGTGTATGTATGTATTTGTTTACATATACACAGCCACATGCAACTGAATCTGTATATCCTTTGTCATTGTACCTGTCTGTCTATATAAAACCAAAGTTCACATTGAAACCTCCAATTCCAATCCAATGCAAGGGTGATCTTATCATTTGCCCTCCTGTATTGGTAGTTCCCTTCTTCAGAGATGAGAAACCTGGCTCTCATTATATCTACAGTATATTTCATTATTTTCTCAGTTCTAGAATACACAGAAAGTAATTTCAGATTTGTTAACCCATACCTCTATTAAAGAGATCCTGATTAAAGAATATATATATTTTTAGAGTTACGTTTGTCTTTAGCCTGAAGGCATAAATCACTTGGGAGTTAAGTCATTAAAAATGGCAGAGTAGGAAACTCCTACTGTGAACCTGTCACTTCACTAAAGTAGCAATGAACTTGGCAAATATTGTTAGAAACAACTTATTCTGAGCTGTAGAATTGAAACAAAACTTAAAACAACCAAGGTAATGCTTAACTAAGAAAGAAGGTGCTATATTTCAGTAAGAGAATGTTGTGGCATTTTAAAGTAAAGACCTACCACCTCCTAATCCACCAACTGGGGCAGCAACCCTGGGAATGATGGCTCACAATCTTGGTGTAGCTTCCTGGTATCTTAGGGGGCAGTGTGGAACTGGTTCTCAAAGAATTGTAATTGTATGTTTTGACCTGTCATCTCAGAGTCTTGCCTTCATTTTGCCCTCCTCAGAAATTTCTCAGTGCTGGAGTGGTCTCCCCAGCAGTAACAGCTGAAGCTACCAAGGCTAGGGAATAGTAGATGAGGCAAGCAACAGACAGACCAAAAGCCTAGGAAGGAATAGGCTGAGGAGGGAAATACCTGGGGAATAAGGGCTTTGAAAACCTCCCACATATAATAGGGAATCTATAAGACCATGTATATTCCCAATTCTGGATTTATGCCCAGAAAAGACTGGAGACAGCCCTAAGCTCTTATATCTATCTGATCTTTAAGCTCCATGAAAGCAGGAAATGAAGGCTAAGGCATAGTTATAAATAGCCTTCTCAGTGTTGAAGTAGTGCTCATTTCAGAGCCAATCTTCAAAGACCAGCAGAGGCTTTTTCCTCCCTTTACTCCAGGTATTTAAGTAAATCTTTATTAAATCACTAGCTCTGCTCACCAAGCTAATTGAATAGAGACTTCATTGACTACACATGACAAAGAACACAGTCATTACAAAAATAGTTTGGAAAACTCACTAAACAAACAAAACTATGATCCACAAGAAGCAGCAACAACAAACCCTGGGGAGGGAGGAGAATCTGATTTCCAGAGTTAACCACATCATAATATTTAAAATATCCAGTTTTCAACAACAAAAAAATATGAGGCATGCAAAGAAACAAGAATGTATGGCCCATTCTCAGACAAAAATAAGTAAATAAATGAACCAGAACTGTCCTTGAGGAAGTCTAGACAGTGGACTTACTAGACAAAGATTTTAAATCAGCTCTCTTAAATATACTCAAAGAGCTGAAAGAACCATGAACAAAGAACTAAAAGAAACAAGAATGATGTCTCATCAAATCAAGGATACCAATATCAACTAAATAGGAATTCTTGAGCTGAAAGTAAAATATGTGAAATGAAAAACACAATAGAGGGGATCAATAGCAGTTTTGAGCAGGCAGAAGAAAGAATCAGCAAACTTAAAAGATAGATCAGTTGAAATTATTTAGTTTGATAAGCAAAAAGGAAAAACAGTGAAGAAAAATGGATAGGGCCTAAGGGACCTGCCTGTGAGACACTATCATCAGGCTTACTAACATACACATCATTGGAATCCCAGAAGGAAAGGAGAGAGAAAGAGGCAGAAAAAATATTTGAAGTAAAAGAACTTCCCAATTTTGATAAAGGACATAAATCTACACATCCAAGAAACTTAACAAACTCACAATGGGTAAACTCAAAGAGATCCATACTGAGATACATAATTAAACTAAAAACAAGAAAAATGACTCATCATGTACAAGAGATCATCAATAAAATTAACACCAATTTCTCATCAGAAACCATGGATGCCAGAGGGTAGTGGGATGATATATTTAAAGTGCTGAAAGAAAAAAAAACTCAACCAAGAATTGTATATCCAGCAAAATTATCCTTCATAAATGAAGGAAAAATAAATACATTTCTAGGTAAACAAAAGCTGAGAGAGTTCGTTGCTAGTAAACCTGCCCTACAAGAAATTCTAATGGGTGTCCTTCACATTTAAATGGAAAGACACTTGAAACTATATGAGGAAATGACAAAACCAGTTAACAGTAACTACTTAAGTAATTATAAAAATCAGCATTGTATTTTTGGTGTGTAATTCATTTTATTCTATATGATTTGAAAAATGAAAACAGTAATTATAAATCTATGTTAATGGTTAGACAGTGAATGAAGATGAAATTTGTGACAGTAACAATACAAACAGGAGGGACAGAGCTGTACAGGAGCAGAATTTTTGTATACTATTGAAACTAACTTGGAAGTAATTCTAACTAGTTTGTTATAAGTTTAAGATCGCAAAAATTATCTAGGTTAGATTTCTTTTATTTTCTCCCTCTTCAGTGTGGTTATGTTATTCATTTGAAATATGGTAAATTAATTTGCTTTTGTTTGCATCCATTTTAGAATTTTTCTCCATTCTTGTTGATCTTCCTTCTTTTCTTTTCTTTTTTTTAATATGTGAAACATTTCCTTGGTTCCAAAAGTCAGAACTGTCCAAAACAGTATACTCAGAATGCCAGCCCCCCTTCCTTTTTTCCATTTCTTCTACCCCCAGTAGATAACCGGTCTCATCAGACTCTGATTTTTCCTTCTTTATTTTTTTTCTGGAACAAATGAGCAGTTGCATGTATATATTCTTGCTTTTCTTGTTTACGCAGAAGGTACCATACTATAAATTCCTTTTTGCAATTCGCTTTTTTCCCCCTTATTGATATATCTGGGAAATCATTTCATTAGATCATAAAAATCTTCCACCATTTTTTACACCTGCATAGTACTCCATTATGTGGATGTACCTTATTCAGCCACTCTACTATGTGCAGACAAATAGGTTGTTTCCAGTATTTTTCAGTACAAATAGTGCTACCATAATTAACCTTTGGCGTGAGTATTTTCTTACTGTTGGAAGTGATCTTAAGAGTGAATTCTTGACAAATAGTTTTGTTAGATGTCATCAAATTCCTTCTATAAATGTGCCAATTTTGTGCTCCCAATGGTGTACGAGTGTTTCCCACAGCTTTGCCAGCAGAATGTGTTGTTAAACTTTTAGTCTTACTAATCTGAGAGTTGAGAAGTGGTATCTCTGTAATTTTTATTAGCATTTCTACTTTGAACCTGGCTGAATATTTTATATGCTTAAGGGCCATTTTTTACATGTGTATATGTGTAAATTGTCTGTGTCTTTTGCCCATTTTGAAAAAGCAGATTTTTATTTCCTTTTTTTTTTCCCTTAATTTTTAAGGTTTTTTTTTTTTTTTTTTTCTTTTTTTCTTTTTTTTTAATTGGGATTATTGGCCCTTTATCTGTGTATATCTGTGGTATACGTAAGTATTTTCTCCCAGTTTTGTTGTTTGTCTTTTGCCTTGGTTTTTGATATTCTTTCCTATGCAAAAGGATTTTTTTTAACATAGTCAATTTTACATATCTTTTCTTTAATTGCATCTGAATTTTGAGTCATAGTTAACATTTCCCTAAACTCAAATTAATTAATATATTTCTCTGTTTTTCTAGGAAAATTTTGAATGACTTATCTTCTGATGCACCAGGAGTGCCAAGGATTGAAGAAGAGAAGTCTGAAGAGGAAACATCAGCACCTGCCATCACCACTGTAACGGTGCCAACTCCAATTTACCAAACTAGCAGTGGACAGTATAGTGAGTAATGGATATTTCTGTTTTGAAAATCAAAAAGAGAAACTAATGGTTGCCTTCCTACAGGAATCATACATGGGCCAAGTCTTTTATCAGTCTTTGCTGCCATTATTGTTCGTTATGCAAAGGTCTATAACTTAAGTATTTTCTTTTCTTCAGGGTTTTAGGTAGGATGGTTCAAGTATGTTGGCCCCTTACATGTCTCTCTGTTTTGTACAGATGCAGGGAAAGCCTTAGATGTTTTTTGAACCATTAATTGAAATTCTGGATTTTAGTCCTTAAAATAATTAATGATGTTAAGAACACAAGGTTTGTTTGTTTTCTGATAAAGAAAATGATCATTCTTTGAATATGTTTAAGACCAAAAATGTTCTCATTGTTTATGTTTTAATTATTAATCTTCCCTTCTAAAGATAGCATTTTTAAATCTTCACATTTAATGTTTCTGGCAGGGAGGGCCTCAGTTGCAATCTACCAGGACTTTTCAGTGATTATTTCTTTTAATATAAAAAGTACCACGGTGGATTATAATAATGTAAATGTAATGGACTGCTGAAATTAAGAGGACATTTTGCTTTTTGGCTTACAGAAAGTAAAGTTTCTCTTGCAAAAGTATTAAAATTTCCATTTCTTTGATTATTCTGGCACCTAGGTCTGTCTTCTTAGCTCTATCACTTCTTATCTTTCACTTAAGTCTTTTATAAGGTCTTTTGAATTCTGCTTTTGTTTGATCATAGGCATTTGTGTGAATGGTACTTTCTTCTTTTTTATCTTATACCTTTTTGCCTCTCATTAAGTAGAATGAGAAAAAATATGCCTCACACATATTTTTTATTTCTTTGTTAAACCCAGTGCTGCCCATTATATAGTTTCCACCCTCTCTTCCTTAGTTACAAATGAAATATATACATTGAAATTCCTTTGCTGCATTAGTCTTCTAATGTCCTGGGGTAGTATCAGAAATATGTATAAAAGCTTGACCCCCAAGTTACTAGTTTTTCAATTAAAATAGAACCTTGGTTTCCATAACTTTACTTTGCCTTCCAAGTCTGTTAAAAACAGATTCCCAAGTAGCAGACTTTTTAGTTCTCCCAAAGCTAGAACTTTTGATAGTAAGTTCAAGGAATGCTTTGATTAAGCTTCTTGTTCACTATCAAAGCTCAATAGAGCTTAGTCATCTTTTCCTTCTTAAGTCTTTGTTGGTGGAGATGACGAGTTACTGTCTATATAGCTGTAAATATATGTGTGAATTTTTAGTTTAATGAGAGTTAAGATGGGTGTTCTAATTCTAAGACAGTGATTCATGACCTTTATTTTCCTCATACTTCAGCACACTTGACAGATACAACATACTCCTACCAGTAATCCACTATTTCAGCAACTCTAACTTGAATTAGAAAGCATGCTTTTTAGAAAAGGGGCCTATCAGATTCTTGAGGGAAGTGAAGTTTGTAAAAGTCACCCTCCCTCTAGATGTTTAACTTAGCACATCCTCTTCCTCCAGCAACTGAAAATCACTAGTTTTAAAGAGAATAATACATTAAGATTTTAAAAGTTGTATTCATTTTCTTTATCCCTTATCCTCTCTGTATATACACACAGTGCTTTGATGGAACTGATTTAACATTATGTTCTTGATTTTCATTAAGAATCAATATTGTGGATACTCATATATACAGAAACATTTATGTATTTCTTATAAAACATGTTTGGTTGCCAGTATTCAAATGCTAGAGGTTTATAGTATTAATATAAATTAAAAGTTGGTGTTTTTTTTGTTTTGTTTTGTGTTTTTTGTTTGTTTTCACTTTTTCATCTCTTTCAAGACTTTGGTGTGTATCACTCCTTTTTCATTCTACCTATACATGTTATCATGTATTTTTCCACAAGGGAGACCCACATTATTTATTTACATAGGCTTAGATACACACACACTCTTACAGTTGTGTGTATTGTTTCTTTAATAGCTGCATTGTTTCACTGTATAAATACAACATTTATTTAAATATTCTCCTGCTGATGAACATTAAGACATTTTTGCTATTTCAAACAATGCTATATGAACATCCTTATATATGTACTAGTGTCTCAGAAGGGATAGCATCCTACAAGAGGAATTTTGTTGAATCAAAGCATAGCCTGCCAAATTGTCCTTTTAAAAGTAGCTGCACAAATTTGCATTTCTTCCATCAATTAGTTATTATATGATTAGTACTATTACTAGTTTTATCCATTACTTGGTTCGCTGTTCCTGATAATAAAGTCTTATTTGAGAGATTCTACTCTTAGGTAAAAAAAAGGGTATCTCTCATTTTGAATTTGAATTTCTTTATTTCACTGAATAAAACCGTAACCCATGATGTTTTTCTCTTTATCTTAGCTCCCCACAGTCTTAGCTAAGTTTATGCTTAATTGTATTTTCTTTGCTTGGTCTAGAGTTATATCAATTAATTGTCCTCTACCTTTTTATTCTTGTTCTAATGGATTTGGTTTTAATTGTAACTACTTCAAATGCTTTTGGAATAATGGTCAAGTATATAAATATTATAGAGAATAACCATAGTTGATATGATTGGACTTTAGTTTTCAAAGTATTTTCATATACATTATCTCATTCAGTTTTTAAAAGAATTGTATAAAGTGGCTAGAAACCAGATATTTTTATTTTTACAGAAGAGATACCAGAATCAAATAACAAATTAGTAGTGGAGCCTGGGCTACACCCCAAATCTCTTGATACATAGCTTGTTACTTTCCTCCTACCTTGAGTTTTTTGGTATGAAGCTAGGAAGAAAGTTATATGTAGATTTTGCTTATTAACTCAATATATAAGAAATGTAGTTTGACTCTGTTGACCTCTTGATTCTTTCAAGTTATCTTGCAAAATTAATCCTTAGAATAGCTCTTATATATTCCAATTTTTTTCTGTTCTAAGATAGTAAAACTTATGGGATTAGCTAAAATGGGTGAATTATATATGCATGGTGTCTTAAATTCCACAGATATCATTTGCTAAACTAACCAAATCATAGCCATTATCTCTTACTCTTGATTGAGCAGTTGGACAATCAATTTTCTGTATTCAGATGACTCTAGATATTATCATTTCCCAGCTTGGTGACAATTGATCCCAAACTGATTACCTTCTAATAGACAGTTAGAAAGTGACATTATTCTTAGGTCAGATATGTTGACTTTCTTAACATTTGTTTACTTTTCTCTTACTCAGTAAAATCTGTTTTGTAGTTTTGCATGTAATATTGTGATTTTTGGCTCCTCTCTTTCTGGAAACACTTGAAACCTAGCAGGGAGAGTGGCTACACCTATTGCAATGTTGGTATCTAAAGGATTGCTTCTCCCAAATAAAATAATAATTTATTTTTATTAAACTTTTTCCATGTACTATAGCATAAAGGAATTTCAGTTTTTTAATGAAGTGAAATATTTATTAGTATGAGTCAAAGTTGATTAATTTACTTTATTACAGGTGAATGACAAGTGTGGTTAATTAATGAACCGACAAAGGATTCTATATGAAAATGCTTGGATATGTAACTTAGAAACAGCAGTAACATATTTCTTTTTCTAAATAATGATCTTGAACTCTAATTTTAAACTCCTTGAGAGACTTTGATAATTAAATTCCATAGGACATTTCAGTTATTTCACTGAGTGGTCTTTGTTTATAGTTCATGCATTGCTAGGTGAGTTAGAGAATGCACTGCCAAACTTTTATTAATTATGCATTAAAGCAACCATTCATTGAGTGCCTATTTACCTTCCTAGCTCTATGTTAAGTGCATGAAAGTGAGAAGAAAAATCACATTTTTTAATCAATAAACCTATTTACTAGTGGGACAGCAAGTATTAAACAATTAAAATACTATGTAGTTAATGTTAGAATAAGTATGGAACACAAAGTGGTACCTCCCCTGAAAACCAAATAACTTTGAAAGGAATTTGACATTTTCTCACTCATCTGTTAAAAAATATAAATAAATAACAGGCATTATTATTATAAATTATAATGGGGTTCAAAGAGTGCCTTTGTATTGTAGAAATTAGATGTAAGTTTCCTGAGCATAAAGTTACTTGAGTATACCAAATCCTTCCTAATGATACCATTTGCTGTAATAATTTCTCCTAGATTGTGCATTACAAATTATTCTACATCAAATTTAGTATGTTGTAAAAGTCTTATATGGTGTTAACTAAACTTGTAACAATAAACTCCATTGGGTTTTAGTTGCCATTACCCAGGGAGGAGCAATACAACTGGCTAACAATGGTACCGATGGGGTACAGGGCCTGCAAACATTAACCATGACCAATGCAGCCGCCACTCAGCCGGGTACCACCATTCTACAGTATGCACAGACCACTGATGGACAACAGATCTTAGTGCCCAGCAACCAAGTTGTTGTCCAAGGTAAGGAAATTCGGGATTCACAGGTGTGGTAAATTCTTCGAAAGATTAAATTTTTTTAAACTCAGAAAACGTAAGTATTATATCAAAAAGCACTTTGAAACATAGTTAATTTTTGTTCACTATAGATAATATTTTCCATGAATTCTTCCATTATTCCTTTTGGACCAAAATGTCATGGCATAAAAACAACTATTTTCAGTTTTAAAAATATAACATCTGTCTTTAACAGCTTTAGCATTTGGGAATAGGGAAACAGGGTAGGTTAGAAGGAAAGACAATGAAATCAGGAGTTAAGAAAGCTGTATTCTAAATTTAACCCTACATGGACTTGCCATGTAGCCTTGAGTAGGACCCAACCTCTTTGGACCTCTTTTTGTTTTTTGATGTGTCAGATGAGAGTTATACTAAATTTCAGATTTAAAAAAGCTTTAGAGGTTTTCAGAATTCTGTTTCTCTGCTTTTTATTCAAAAGAAATCTCTGTCCCCCTTTCTAAGACAGTTTTTATTTCAAATGTAAACATATTCCAAAAATCTTATATCAGTATGCAAGTCTGCTGTTCAAAGCATGACTAATTCTTTGGGCAAAAAGTAGTACTTAAATCCTTCATGAATTATAGAAATAGCCTTTTTCTGTTTTGTTTTGTTTTGTTTTTCTTTAATTTAGATAGACTTTTCTTATTTGTTTCAGGAATCTCTATAGATGGCAGTTGACTGTTTTTCTTTGAATCCATATGAATACTTCAAGAATATAATCTGTATCAGATTAGAAATTCACAAATTGAGGAAATAAATTTGTTTCTAAATATATTTTCTTTAATAATAATGCATCTTGCCTTTGTTAAGTAATGACAATTTTGCCCCTTCACTGTGGATAATGACTTTTGAATAAGCCTAAAACACCAACTAGAGAGAGTCATAATTTACTTAAAGGGCCCTAATGTATTTACAGAATATATTCTGTTATTAACAATATTTGAAGAACATAATATTTTGCTTAATAATGGCAGTAAAACACCTTTTCACTTTACATGCAGGTACTCAAAAATTGTAAAGCAGGATGTCAGTGAATTTGAATTCTGAACGTCAGTTTGAAGATGGTAACATATTTAGTATATAAATCTTTTCCACTCAAACTACACATTTTAATTGGTATTAATAACAAATAAGGATAATTTTATAAACACCTTGAAATTCTCTCAACATTAGGTTTTTTGTTTTTAAGAGGGACTATTAGGCTGTTTTAGAAGCAGTTTGACAAATAATGATTGTGTTTCTTGTCATAAATGGTGAATCATTGAGTTAGAAAAATAAAACTAGTATATTTAGCCATTACCATTTACATTAAAACAATATTGTTTACAAATAATATGATTGGCATCAACTGATAGAATTTTTCATACTTTCAGTTTTGTTTAAATTAGAAATTTGCAATAGTTGACCGTAATGCTTTATTTTCTCTTCCATTTTGCTATTTTATGAAAAATCATGGTCGTTTTTATGTCGTGGCAAGAGTCTACTTGAAATTTTTTAATATGAATTTACCAATATCAAAGGAAGACATTGAGGACTATACTGTATCTAGGAAGATCATCCAAGCTGTGTCCTACTTACCTTTTAGACTTAAGGTTGGTAAGCATGTTAACAACAGAATAGAACTACATTTCAATGAAAGATATAAGACTTAGAGGATATAGGTTAAGACCTCTTTTATCCAAGTATCTATACTAATAAATCTATTAAATTGGGAATTATTTCTCAGTTATGACCTAAAGTGTGCTGATTCTTTCAACATCTTAGCCAGAATCACCTGTTCCTTTTTTCCCCTTTTTAATCCTTTTTTGTATGTTTAAAATGATGATTGACATGTGTAGTTTTACCAAGTCACAGTGCTCCAGTGTTCTACACCATGCTTGCTATTTTCTTTTCAGCTGCCTCTGGAGATGTACAGACATACCAGATTCGCACAGCCCCTACTAGCACCATTGCCCCTGGAGTTGTTATGGCATCCTCCCCAGCACTTCCTACACAGCCTGCTGAAGAGGCAGCACGAAAGAGAGAGGTTCGTCTAATGAAGAACAGGTAGATACATTGCATTTACTCAGATTATTGTAGGTATATCTTTAAAATATGCCAGATACGTGTCTTTACATAGGCTCTGCTGTGTTGATAAGATATTTGCATTGGGTTTGTTTTTGTTTTGATAGAATTAATGGATCATGCTTTAAAAATCTTTATTTAATAAGATGCCGTATTTACGATGAGATGGCTAATGGGATTATGGATATATCTTTGTGACCATAGAGTTTGCTTTAATGCAGTTTCCCCATGGAGATTTAATATACATCCTTAGCGATATCTGAACTAACTCTGCACTCATCAACCACATTATTTAAAAATTGTTTCTTTTATACAGTGGTATTGTTCAAATAAAACAAGAGTTTCATGTATGTATATTAAAGTTAAATGTCCAGTTTTGTTTATATTAAATTTATTAGTAATAAAATAAATGTTCAGTGGCTAGTCTGTGTTTTTATGAATTTCTTTAATAAGTAATTTTAATTAACTCAACAGTAATAATTTAATACCTAAATCAGGATTCTTCAAAAATAGATTAATTTTAAGAATACCTTGTTACTGATATAAATCTTAAAATACATGTAATAGTCTTCAACAGTGAATATACTACATATCATAATCTGAAATGTGGACAAAGCAGTTCTCAGAAGTAAATTTGTAGGTGTAGATGTTTTTGTCATAAAAAAAAAATTAAAGAGTTACTAAATATTTAGTTTAGGATTTTAATATGGAAACAACTCTAAAACAAAAAGAATACTAAAAATAAAAGTGTACAAAGATGTAAAAAGGTTGAAATTGGTGAAAATATTCCTCTGCTTTAAACACTGTGATAGGATAAAATGAAAGAAACAGAGATTTTTTTTTTTTTTTTTTTTTTTTTTTTTAAGATTTTATTTATTTATTTATTCATTTATCCCCCCCTTGCTGCTTGTGCTCGCTGGGTCAGCCAACCACGCCGTGCGGGCAGGCCTGCCCTCACCAGGAGGCCCCCGGAACCGAACCCGGGGCCTCCCATATGGTAAACGGGAGCCCCACTGATTGAGCCACAGCCGCTTCCCAAGAAACAGAGATTGAATTTAGAAGATATGACCTCAAGTCTTTGTTCTACCACTTACCTGTGCTGTTGGGGGAGCGTATTAACCTTTCCAAACCTCAGTTGTTTTTTCCTTTGTAAAATGGGATGCCACCACCAACCCAAAGGGTTGTTGTTCTGAGAGTCAAATAAGATAATTGTTCTGAAAACACTTTATAACTGTAGTGCTCTATTGATGTTTGTTTTATGCTATTTCATGTTTCAGCACAGATCAACTCCTAAAATATTCTTAGCTGTTGCAGATGGTTAGATTACATCTGAGCTCTTAAGAAACAGCAAAGCCTTTTCTGGGATATTAGAAAAAGAGATGGAAACAAACTGAGTGACTTTTATTTTATTTGTGTTCCATCATTCTGTGATTTTTCTTTATGTAGTTAAGTTATAATACTAAAGAGAAGAATAGTTGCATTCATACTAAAATGTATTTTTAAAATTAAAAAAACATGCATTTAAAATACTTTGTTCAGTTTTAAAATGTTTATAAGGAAGCACTTAACCCTTTTCAAAATTAGAAGCAAGTTCTGATTAAGAAATCTCAAGCAAAAACTAGGTTGTAAAATTCTAACTCAACAGCACTTACTAAAGAAACCAGTTCTAAGCAGGCATAGCAGAGCAATCAGAAGATAAATCCTCTTCATTTATAAAAACAGCAGAAAGACTTCAGGTTACATCAGTGTAGTTTGGCTCTGTGGGAACAAACACATTTCCCCCTTACACAAAAAAAAATCTTAAGAGGCAGTGTAATTCTAATGCTGAGAGGGCAACACTCTAGCCTCTAATCTGTTCCACTGTTTAGAAGCTAGCCCAGAAAAGCTGCCCAAATTTCCTTTTTACTCTGTTTGTTTTTACTTCAGATTTATGATCCTTCCACCAAGTTAGGGACAGAGCATGCATAGCTACAGTTCCTACAGCCTATGCTTGCCTGACTTACCACGGACTCTTTAATAAAATACATTTGCTTATATTTAGTTTCACTATCCTGAAAAAGAAAATTTGCCAGTGACTCTACCATACTTCCTTTTTTCCCTTCATTACCAGATTGCTGCTGCTTCTTTCTCAGCTTCTTTCATTGAAACTGGCTTCTGTGACCACCATATCACTTCTGTGTCTATCAAAAGATAGAAATCCCCTCCCACTTTGCAGGTCCAGTATACTCTTTCCATTCCATTTTACCTCTGTGGACACTTTTTGATTGCTTGTTCCCCAGTCACTTTTTGATTGCTTGTTCTTTTCCTTTGATTTAACTCACCTAGTTCTCTGCCTGCTTTTCAAATTTTCCCTTGCAACTTTGACCCATGTCCATGTATTTCAAGCATCTGTATGCTGATCCTGTGTAATTCTATATATATTCTAGCTTTGACCTTGCCCCTTAAGGCCCAGTATGTGCTGGGCACTATATGTCAGTTCTTTATATATTATTTTATGAGTTCTACCTAAAATGAAGTGAAAAAAAATAAAAAATCCCCCTTTACAGATGAAGAGGGAGGGTATAGTTCAGACAGAAGTTAAATATCTTACCAAAGGACCCGTTTTAGGAAATGGGGAAAGCTTAGTTTAAACCTCTGTCTGTCTGGTACCAAAGCCTATGTACATGCTACTTCTCAGATTCCATTATGAAACTGTCTCCTGTGATATGGGATATATGGCTGATGTTTTAAAAGTAAAATAAGAAATCAAAAAGAGATTCCCCAGGGGAACATAGTTTCCTCCGCCATTGTAGGTACTTCATTGAAAACGTTAGAGAAGCACTGTCTTCTTTAACATAATACATACCTCAAATACAGCCTATCTTAACTAAGCTTTGATGAGAAAAGGTTGTGATCCAAAAATTTTACACCATCCAAATTGCCATTTACTTATGAAGCTAAATGGTAAACATTCTAAAAATATAGATGGTTGTAATATTACCCTGTTGCTGCAGTAAGAATCAATCACAAAATCTCAGTGTCTAAGAATGACAAAAATTTCTTCCCCACTTTTGTTAGATTTTGACAGCTGCAAATCAGGTGCTGTGGCTCTCTTCCACATACTGTCTGGTTCCAGGACCCAGGCCAAAGAAGCAGTACCTTTATGAGATATGACATTCTTGTGGCAAAGGGCAAAGATTAGTGCTTTTTAAAAGCATGTGCTTGATTGTGGTGAACATCAGGCCCACTCATATTGGGCCAAATCACAGGCCCAAAGTCAGTGGGATGAGGATGTGTACTCTTCCAACAGGGAAGAGGGGGAGAGTGTATAATTGTGAAAATGATATAGTCTGTCATACTTACCTTTATATAATTTTAGGATGCAGGGGGATTCTAATAGCAGATCCCTAAAGACAGACACAATAAAGGAAACAGTTAAATGAATTTGACCATATAAAAGTAGAAAACTTCCATTTAACCAAGAAGAAAAGAAGAAAAAGATAAAGTAGCAAAGCAAGCAAACTGCAACACTTATTGACAAATAAGATCAGTTAAGGATATAAATAGACTAATTCATAGAAATTTAATTAGAAATGGTGTGATAAAATTGGGGCAGAAAGTTTACATTTACTATTAAAGAAATGCACATTAATAAATGAAAAGGTAGTTGCCCTATCTCATTGATATAGGTTATAAAGAATTACTTGTATTGTTGATGAATGTGAGAAAACAGGTACTTGTATACCATTAGTGAGAGTGGAAATTAGGGCAGCTTTTCTGGAGGACAACCTGGCAATCACTGAAATGTTTTCCATCCTTACAGTTTTGCCTTTTCCAGAATCTCATGTGAATGGAATCATACAATATGTATTTTGGATCTGGCTTCTCTCACTTAGAAAAATGTATTTAAGATTCACCCATATTGCATGAATTAGTAGTTTGTTTTATCACTGAGTAGTACTCCATTGAACGGATGTACTATAGTTTGTTTATCCATTCATCTTGAAGTTCATCTTAGTTTTTTCCAGTTTTGTAGTATTGTGAATATAGCTACTATAAACATGCATATATATGTTTTTATACCAATAGTAAGTTTTCAATTCACTTGGGTAAATATGTAGTGGTACACTGGCTGAATAAATGGTAAATGTGTATTTAACTTTGTAAGAAACTGCCAAACCATATTCCCAAGTGACTGTACCATTTTGCATTACCACCAGCAATGTATGAGAGTTTCAGTTGTTCTGTGTTCTTTCCAGAACTTGGGATGTTCTGGTTGATTTTCTTAAGTCTAGAATTTCTAAAAGGTGTGTGGAGGCATCTCATTGTGACTTGAATTTGCAATTCCCTAGAAACTAATGGTATTGAGTATCTTTTATATGCTTATTTCCATTAGTATATTGTCTTTGGTGAAGTGTTTGTTCAGATCTTTTGCACATTCTTTTATTGTTTGTTTCCTTTTTGTTGAGTTTTAAGAGATCTTTATTCTGGATATAAGTCCTTTGTCAGATATGTGATATGCAAATCTTTTCTTCCAGTCTGTAGCTTATCTTTTCATTCTCTTAACAGTGTCTTTTGCGGAGCAAAAAAGGTTTGCATTTTAATGAAATCTATTTTATCAGTTCTGTTCTTTTATGGAATGTGGTTATAATGTTGTATCTAAGACTTCTTCACCTAACCCAAGATCACATAGATTTTTGTCTTTTGTTGTCCTCTAGAAGTTTTATAGTTTAATGTTATATAGTCCCTAGATTATGCTCTAGCTTTCTTTCAATTGACATTTACATCCCTAGACTACCACTTTTGGCCACAATAACATTTATAAATCAGCAGTAATAGTTACACTCACTATAATGTGTTACTATCAACTCTATCCATTTCCAGACATATACAATCAACCGTATTAAAAATTTTCCATACAATAAGCATTAGCTCCCTGTTTTCAACCCACATTCTATTTCCTATAAACCTATATAGTTTAACTCTGTGAGTTTATTCTTCGTATATAGTTCATATTAGTGAGACCATATAATATTTGTTCTTTTGTGTCTGACTTATTTCACTCAACATAATGTCCTCCAGGTTCATCTATATTGTCATATGCATCCCGACTTCATTTTTTTCTTACAGCAGAATAGTATTCCATCATATGTATATACCACATTTTCTTTATCCATTCATCAGTTGATGGACACGGGTTGTTTCCATCTTTTGGCAATTGTGAGTGATGCTGCTATGAGCATCAATATGCAAGTATCTGTTCGCATCCCTGATTTCAGTTCTTCTGAGTATATTCCTAGTAGTGGAATTGCTGGATCATAGGGCAGATCTATATTTAGCTTCCTGAGGAACCGCCACACTTCCCACAGAGGCTGCACCATTCTACATTCCCATCAACACTTAAGGACTATTCCAATTTCTCCACATCCTCTCCAACACTTGTACTTTTCTGTTTTTTGAATAATGGCCATTCTATAAGGTATGAAATGATACCTCATTGTAGGTTTGATCTGCATTTCCCTAATAGCTAGTGATATTTAACATCTTTTCATGTGCTTTTTTGGCCATTTTTATTTCCTGTTTGGAAAAAAATGTCTATTCAGGTCTTTTGCCTGTTTTTTGATTTGGTTGCTTGTCTTTTTATTTTGAGTTGGATGATCTCTTTATATACCATGGAAATCAAACCCTTATCAGATATGTGGTTTCCAAAAATTTTCTCCCATTAAGTAGGCTCCCTTTTTACTTTCTTGACAAAGTCTTTAGAAGAACAAAAACAGTTTAATTTTTAGGAGGTCCCATTTATCTATTTTTTCTTTTGTTGTTTGTGCTTTGGGTGTAAGATTTAAGAAACCACCATCCACCACAAGATCTTGGCAATGTTTCCCTACATTTTCTTCTAGGAGTTTTAATGTTGTAGCTTATATATTTAGATCCTTGATTTGTTTTGAGTTAATTTTTGTGTAAGGTGTGAGATAGGGGGCCTCTTTCTTTTTTTAAAATGTGGTTATCCAGTTCTCCCAATACCATTTTGTGAATAGACTGTTCTGATCCAAATGGGTGGGTTTGACAGCCTTGTCAAAAATCACTTGACCATAGATATAAGGGTCTATTTCTGAACTCAGTTCAATTCCATTGGTCAATATGTCTATCTTTATGCCAGTACTATGCTGTTTTTACCAGTGGTGCTAAATAGTATGCATTAAAGTCAGGAAGTGAGAGTCCTCCAACTTTTTTCTTCTTTTTGAAGATATTTTTGGCTATTTGGAGCCCCTTACTCGTCCAAATTTGAAAATTGGCTTTTCCATTTCTGCAAAAAATGGTGTTGGGATTTTTATTGGGATTGTGTTGTGTAGATCAATTTGCATAGAATTGACATCTTAATGATATTTAGTCTTCCAATCCATGAACACGGAATGTCCTTCCATTTATTTAGGTCTTCTTTCATTTCTTTTAGCAAAGTTTTGTTGTTTTTTGAATATATGTCCTTTATGTACTTGGTTAAGTTTATTCCTAAATATTTTATTCTTACAGTTACTATTGAAAATGGAATTTTTTTCCTGACTTCCTCTCAGGTTGTTCATTACTAGTGTAGAGAAACACTGCAGATTTTTTGCATAATAATCTTGTATTTTGCCACTTTGCCCAACTCTATTTTTTTTTTTTTTTCTTCTCCCAACCCACTCATTGTTTTTGCACTTTCTGTGTCTGTTCATCTTTCTTCTTTCTTTAGGAGGAACCAGGAACCAAACCTGGGACCTCCGATGTGGGAGGGAGGTGCTTAATCACTTAAGCCACCTCCACTCCCTGCTTTGTTGTGTCTATCATTAAGTTTTCCTCATGTCTCTTGTTGCGTTATCTTGTGTCAGCACACTGTGCCTGCCTGTTGCGCCAGCTTGCTGTCTTCTTTAGGAGGCACCAGGAATTGAACCAGGGAGCCCATCTCTTGAGCCACATCCACTTTCCTGCTGAAGTCTTTTATTTCCTCTAGTAGCTTTGTTACTGATTTTTTGGCATTTTCTAGGTATAGGATCATATCATCAGCAAATAGTGAAAGTTTTACTTCTTCCTTTCCTATTTGGGTGCCTTTTCTTTTTCTTGCCTAATTACTCTAGCTCTAGAACAATATTGAATAACAGTGGTGTCATTGGGCATCCTTATCTTGTTCCTGATCCCAGCAGGAAAGTTTTCAGGCTTTCACCGTTGAGTGCATTGTTAACTGTGGATTTTTCATACATGGACTTTATTGCATTGTGAAAGTTCCTTTTTTACCTGTCTATTGGAGTGTTTTTATCAAGAAAGGATGCCTTTTTTTTTTTTTTTGGTCAAATGCCTTTTCTGCATCAATTGAGATGGTCATATGATTTTTCTTCTTCAATTTATTGATGAATTGATCAATTTATTAATTGATTTTCTTGTGTTAAGCCAAGGTTGCATACCTGGGATAAAAGCCACTTGATCATGATGTACAATTCTTTTAATGTGCTTTTGAATACAATTAGCAAGTATTTTGTTGAAGATTTTTGCAACTGTATACATTAAAGAAATTGGTTTGTAGTTTTCTTTTCTCTTAGTATCTTTAACTGGCTTTAGTATTAGGGTGATACTGGCTTCATGGAATGAGTTTGGTAGCATTCCCTCCTGTTCAATTTTTTGTAAGAGTTTGAGCAAGATTGGTATTAAACCTTTTTTGAATAATTGGTAGAATTTACCTGTGAAGCCATCTTGTACTGGGCTTTTCATTTTGGGGAGTTTTTAAAGATTGTTTCAATCTTTTTAATTGTGATTGGTTTGTTGTTTTCTGTTTCTTCTTGGATTAGTGTATGTTGTTTGTCTTTCTAGGGATTTGTCCATTTTGTCTGTGTTGTTTAGTTTAGTGGTGTACAGTTGTTTATAGTATCCTTTTATGATCTCTTTTATTTCTGTGGGGTCAGTAGTAATGTACCCCCTCTAGTAGTTTCTGATATTATTTATTTGCATCTTTTTTCTTTGTCAGTCTAGCTAAGGGTTTGTCGATTTTGTTGATCTTCTCAAAGAACCAAATTTTGCTTTTGTTGATTCTCTCTTGTTATTTTGTTCTCAATTTCATTTATTTCTTCTCTAATCTTTGTTATTTCTTTACTTTTGCTTGCTTTGGGATTAGTTTGCTGTTTGATTTCTAGTTTCTCTAGATGTGCAATTAAGTCTTTGATTTTAACTCTTCTTTTTTAATGTAAGCATTGAGGGCTAAAAATTTCTCTCTCAGCAATGCCTTCCGTGCACCACATAGGTTTTGATAGGTTGTGTTCTCATTTTCATTGTCTCAAGAAATTGACTGATTTCTTCTTCAATTTCTTCTTTTACACACTGATTATTTAAGAGTGTGTTGTTTAATCTCCATATATTTGTGAATTTTCCCTTTTTTCCATCTTACTGATTTTTTTCTGAGCTTATTTTATTCTGTTCTATTTTTTATTAAGCCGTTTTATTGAGATATATTTACATACCATATGATCGATCCCAAGTGTATAATCAATGGCTTTTAGTATAATCACAATGTTGTGCATTCATCAGCACAAACATTTCTAGAACAATTTCATTGTTCTAGAAATTTCATTACCCCAAAAAGAAAAACTCCACATCTATTAGCAGTCCTTCCCCAGCCCTACATAACCACTAATCTAATTTCATCTTTATGAATTGATTTATATTTACATTTTATATAAATGGAATCATACAATGTATAGTACTCTGTGTCTGGTTTCTTTCACTTAGCATAATGATTTTTTGTCTGATATTAACATCTTATAGTATTAATATACATTCGTTCAGTTTCAAAGAAAATTGGTCTCATATATGCAATTTTATCCATATTCAAATTTCACATGTGGTTTTACTATGCTATACAGGCCTATGTTACATTTTTTAGCTTTCCTTTTAGTAATATATATGACCTTAGACTTTCCCTTTAAACCAAAGATTAACACATATCCTTTTTACCAATTCTGCACAAGTTAACCCTCAGCTTTCCATTCTCTAACCTCATTCTAATTTCTGGTGACCCATATTCAAGTTATTAACTCCATGAGATTACACTATATATTTAGTTCATAGTGGCACAGTCAGACAGTATCTGTCCTTTTGTGTCTGGCTTGCTTCACTCAACATAATAAAGTCATATGTTTTACAACTTCATTTCTTCTTACAGCTGCATAATATAGTCTATTGTGTGACTATACCACAGTTTGTTTAACCATTCATCGGTTGATGGACATCTGGGTTGATTGCAACTTTTGGCAATCATGAATAGTGCCGCTATAAACATTGTGCAGATGTCTGTTCCTGTCACTGCCTTCATTTCTTCTGTGTATATACCCAGTAGTGGTATTGCCAGGTCACATGGCAAATCTATATTCAGCTTCTTTAGGAACTGCCAAACAGTCCTCCACAGTGGCTGAACTATTCTACATTCCCACCAATAGTGAATAAGGGTTCCTATCTCTCTACATCCTCTCCAACACTTACAGTTCTCTGTCTTTTTAATAGTGGCCGATCAATCGATTTTCTTATGTTGAGCCACCCTTGCATACCAGAAATAAATCCCATTTGGTCATGATGTATAAATCTTTTGATATGCTGTTGGATTCGATTTGCAAGTATTTTGTTTAGAATTTTTGCATCTTTATTCATTAGAGAGATTGGTCTGTATTTTCTTTTCTTGTAGTTTCTTTATCTGGCTTTGGTATTAGGATGATGTTGGGTTCATAAAATGTGTTGGGCAATTTTCCCTCCTACTCAATTTTTTTTTTTTTTTTTGGAAGAGTTTAAAAGGATTGGTGTTAATTCTTCTCAAAATGTTTGATAGAATTCACCTGTGAAGTTAACTGGTCCTGGACTTTTCTTTCTTGGGAGATTTTTGATGACTGATTCAGTCTCTTTAAATGTGATTGGTTTAAGTTATTGTATTTCTTGTAACATTAGTGTAGGTTGTTTGTGCATTTGTAAGAATTTGTCCGTTTCATCCAGTTTGTCTTGTTTGTTGGCATACAGTTTCTCAGAATATCCTCTTATGATCCTTTTTTGTTTCTGTGGGCTCAGTCGTAACTCCTTCCTTTCATTTCTGATTTTATTTATTTGCATCTTCTCTTTTTTACTTTGCTAGTCTAGAAAAGGGTTTGTCGGTTTTCTTGATCTTCTCAAATAACCAGCTTTTGGTTTTGTTGATTTTTTTCTATTTTTTGTTGTTGTTGTTGTTCTCAATTTCATTTATTTCTGCTCTGATCTTTATTATTTCTTTCCTTCTGCTTGCATTAGGAATGGTTTGCTCTTCTTTTTCTGGATTCTCCAGTTGTTCAGTTAGTTCTTCATTTTAGCTCTTTCTTCTTTTTAAATATAGGCATATAGGGCTATAAACTTCCCTCTCAGTATTGCCTTCGCTGTATCCCATAAGTTTTGATAAGGTTTGTTCTCATTCTCATTCATCTCAGTATATTTACTGATTTCACGTAACAATTTCTTCTTTTACCCACTGATTATTTAGGAGTGTGTTGTTTAGCCTTCACACATTAGTGAATTTTTCCCCTTTCCTGTCTACTATTGATTTCCAGTTTCATTACATTATGTTCCGAGATTGTATTCTTTCAATCTTCTTATATTTATTAAGACCTGCATTGTGACCTAACATGTGGTTTATCCTGGAGAAAGATCCATGAGCACTTGAGAAGAATATATAACCCACTGAGTTTGGGTGCAATGTTTTGTATTTGTCTGTTAGGTCTAGCTCATTTATCATAGTGTTCAAATTCTGTTTCCTTGTTGATCTTCTGTCTAGTTCTGTCTAATGGTGTGAATGATGTGTTACAGTCTCCAACTATTACTGTAGAGATGGCTATTACTCCCTTCAGTTTCGTCAGAGTTTACCTCATGTATTTTGGGGCACCCTGGTCAGGTGCATAACTAGCTATTTATGACTGTTACTTCTTCCTGATTGATTGTCCCTTTTATTAGTACATATGGCCTTCTGTATCTCTCCTAACTTTTTTTGTATTTAAAGTCTGTTTTGTTCAATATTTGTATAGCTAGCCCTGCTCTTTTTTGGTTTCTATTTGCGTGGAGTATCTTTTTCCAACCTTTCACTTTCAGCCAGCTTGTATCCCTGGGTCTAAGGTCAGTCTCTTGTAGGCAGCATATGGATGGCTCATGTTTTTTTATCCATTCTGTCAGCCTATATCGTTTGATTAGAGAGTTTAACCCATTCACATTCAGTGATATTACTGTAAATGCATTGTTTGCTTCTACCATTTTATTCTTTGGTTTTCATATGTCATATCTTATTCTTGTCTGTCTTTTTAACTCTTTGGGTTATCCTTTGTGCTATTCTTTCTTCTATACTCTTGTCCAAGCCTCTCTCTCGTCTTTTGCTTTCAGGCTCTAAGGCTTCCTTTAATGTTTCTTGCAAAGGTGGATTCTTTTTTACGAACTCTCTTAGTTTCTGTTTGCTTGTGAATATTTTAAACTCACCTTCATATTTGAAGGACAATTTTGCTGGATACAGAATTCTCAGCTGGCAATTTTTCTCTTTCAGCATCCTAATTATATCATACCACTTTCTTGCCTCCATGGTTTCTGAGGAGAAATCTGCATTAAGTCTTACTGGGCATCCCTTGTACGTGATGGTTTGTTTCTCCCTTGCTGCTCTCAGAATTCTCTCTTCATCTTTGATGTTTGACATTCTTAGTAGTATGTGTCGTGGAGTAGGTCTGTTCACATTCTGATTGGGATACGCTGCGCTTCTTGGACATGTAAATTCATTTCTTTGTAAGATTGGGAAATTTTCAGCTGTTATTTCCTCAAATACTCTTTCTGCCCCCTTTCCCTTCTCTTCTTCTGGAACTCCCATGACACGTATATTGTTACGTTTTGTGTTATAATTCAACTCTGTGCCCCTCTCAATTGTTTCCATTCTTTTCTCTTGCTGCTCTTTTCTCTCTTCAATTTCAGCTGTTCTGTCTTCTGTATCACTTATTTTTCTTCTTTCATTTCACATCTGCTGTTTTATGCCTCTAATGTGTTTTTTATCTCACCTATTTTGTCTTTCATTCCCATGACCTCTGTTAATTTTCTCTTCAGGTTTTCAAATTCTTCTTTGTGCTTACTTAGTGTCTTCTCAATGTACCCTATCTCTTTAGCCCTATTGTCTTTCAACTCATTAATTTGATTTTGGAAATTTGTGTGCATCTCATTGATTAGTTGTCTCAAATCCTGTGTCTCTTCTGGGGCTTTGATATATTATTTTTCTCGGGCCATTTCTTTCATTTTCTTAGTGTGGCTTGTAATTTTTTTCTGATGTCTAGGCATCTGATTAGAATGAATTTATTCAGATACTAAATTTCTCTTTCGTAGGGATTTATTGGCAGGATGCTACGTGTTACTGCTGTTCTTTGATTCTTGGTTCGATCTGTTCTGGGTCTTGAGGATTGTCTGAGTTAGTTGCATAAATTTGGGTCTTGGACCCAGTTGTGGGTTGCAGACCTGCTTCCTAGGGCCTTGGGGAGGGAGGCTATAAAGGCCAGAAAAAGCCTTTCTTACATATTTAATTTCCTCATGTGCACTTCCTTGGTCCGTCAGCTGATGGCACTCTTTGGCTGCCCTCTCAGTTCAATGCCTGGTCAGTGTGTTTGCTGCAAACTGACAGGATCAGTGTGACAGAAGATTCTGTCTGGAAGAGCCTCGTAATTCAAACTTTCTCAGAGGCAGTTCTTCAACCTTTGCTTGCAGCCCCCTCCCTTTTCCCGGGTAGAAAATAATTCCACTCCCCTGTCAGCAGAGAGGGATATTAAGCCAGCTTCCAAGGCAAACAGTGGCGCAGCCCCACTCAGCCTGGAAGGCAGACCAAATTTGTGGGTCAGAAGCTGAGTCAGCCTTAGACTGTATCCTTCTCTCTCGCCTTTCGTTGGGAGGTGAATCCCTGGGGCCCTCTTTGTCTGTAGCTGCAGGCCCCAGCACTGAGAATTCAAAAGTCTATAGGGTGGGGGGGGGGATGCTGGCAGTTGCAGCTGTGGTTTTGCCTTCACAATTCTTTCCCTTTGCCCCCTTCTCTTCTAGTCCCCCATCTTCCTGGAAGTCTGTTACTGATTTTGAGCTTCATTCCTTCATAATCTGAGAAGGTGCTTAGTATAATTTCAATCTTTTTAATTTTTTGAGACCTGTTTTGTGACCCAACATACAGTCTTTTCTGGAGAAAGATCCATGAGCACTTGAGAAGAATGTATATCCTGCTGTTTTGGGGTTCACTGTTCTTATATGTCTGTTAGATCTAATTCAGTTATATTATTGAAGCTTTCTGTCCATATGTCTTATTTCTTGTCCATCTCTGTCTTATTGATCCTCTGTCCATATGTTCTATCCAATGATAAAAGGGATGTATTAAGTCTTCAACTGTTATGGTAGAGATGTATGTTTCTCCCTTCAGTTTTTGCCTCATATATTTTGGGTCACCCAGGTTAGGTGAATTTTCATTATTGTTATTTCTTCATGTGAATTGCCTCTTTTAGTAATATACAAACACCCATCATTTGATTTTAATGGGACATGTTTTCCTAATCTGCCAATAAGCCACAACACCCTACATGTTTTCTGTTCTGTTAGAACTCACTGAATACAGAACATCCAACTTGACCTCCAAATCATTCCCGCTATCATCCTTTAGATCACCATTTCCCTCTTGACCTCAGAGCATCTCTTGATGTGTCTTCTTCACCATTTGGGCTTTTTTTTTTTTTTTTTTTTTTTTAATTGTAGTAACATATATATAATGCAGATTTTCCCATTTTAACCATTTTTAAGTGTACAATTCAATGGCATGGCATTAGTCACATTCACAGTGTTGTGCCACCATCACTAATACCACCATCCATTATCAAAGTTTTTCCTTTACCCCAGATAGAAACTCTGTACTCATTAAGCAGTAACTCCCCATCACCCTCCTACCCCCAGCCCCAGATAACCTATAATCTACTTCCTGTCTCCATGAATTATCTATTCTAGAGACACTCAACATAATGATTTCAAGGTCCATCCATGTTGTAGAACTTCATTCCTTTTTACACCTGAATAATATTCCAATATACCACACTTATCCATTCATTTATTGATGGACACTTGGGTTGTTTCTACCTTATGGCTATTGTGAAATAACAATGATGTGAATACTGCTGTATAAGTATCTGTTTGAGTTCCTGTTTTCAATTCTTCGGGGTATTTACCTAGAAGTGTAATTGCCAGGTCATATGGCAATTTTATGTTTAACTTTTGAGGAATTGCCAAACTGTTTTCCACAACAGCTGCACCATTTTAAACTCCTACCTACAATGCACAAGGTTTCCAGTTTCTGTGCGTCCTTGCAAATACTTATTCTCTCCCCCCCCCCTTTTTTTTAAATAATTGCCATCCTTCCAGTTGAGAAGTGACATCTTATTGTGGTTTTGATATGTGTTTTCCTGATGACTAAGGATTTTGATGACTGAGGATTTTGAGTATCTTTTAAAGTGTTTATTGGCCGTTATATCTTTTTTGGAGAAATGTCTGTTCAAGCCCTCTGCCCATTTATTAATTGGGTTATTTGTCTTTTTGTTGTTGAATTGTAGCAACTCTTTATATTTTCTCAATATTAAACACTTATCAGATACATGATTTAGAACTATTCGCTCTCATTCTGTGGGATTTTTTTTATTATCTTAATAATGTGTTTTGATGCACAAGAGTTTTTAATTTTGATTATGCTCGGTATATCTATTCTTGCTTTTTTTGGTGTCATATTTAAGAACCCATTGCCAAACTCAGTTGAGATAATGAAGATGTTCCCCTGTGTTTTCTTCTAAGGATTTTATGGTTTTAGTTCTTAAACTTCAGTCTTTGAAATATTTTAAGTTAATGTTTGTATATGATTGAGGCAGGAGTCCCAACTTCATTCTTTTGCATATGGACAGCCAGTTTTCACATCACCATTTGTTGAAGAGACTATTCTTTCCCCATTAAATGTATTTGGCACCTTGGTCAAAAATCAATTGGTCATAAATATGTGAGTTTATTTCTGGATTCTGAATTCTGTTCCATTTGTCTCTATGTCTATCCTTACACCAGTACTGTTTTTATTACTGTAGCTTTGTGTAGTAAATTTTTAAATTGGGAAGTGAGACCCCCAACTCGCCTCTTCTTCTACAAGATTGTTTTCTTGGTCTCTTTTGAATCCTTATGAATTTGTGGATCAGTTTTTCCGTTTCTGTAGAAAAGGCTGCTGGGTTTTTAATTCCAAAAATCTTGTTTGCAGTCAAAGCACATGCTACATTTTTCTGAATTGATATCCTATATGAAGATGAATACATTAATGGGCTTATACTATCCTACCATTTGAGTTAACCTAGAAATAATAAAAGCAAACACATATATAGCATTTACAAAATGCCAGGTACTATTTCATGTGCTCTTTATATATTAACATTTAATGTTCATAAATCTTTTGAAGTAGATATAGCATTATCATCACCATTTTATAGCCAGGGTAGTAAGATTAAGTAATTAAGGGTCATATAATTGGTAAGGGGTAAAACCATTGAACTCCAGGAATCTGCCTCTGAAGATGCTATTCTTCTTAACTGCTACATTATACTGCCTCTGTTGTAAATGAGTTATTGTAAATCAGTGCAGTGCCTTTATTTCATTTTTTTAAAGGCTTAGATCCTTCTTGTTTTCAATTCATATTCATTCAATAAGAATTTCCTACAACATGCCAGGCTTCTGTGCTAGAAGCTGAGGAATATAAAAATAAAAGTGGGAAGAGGGTGTACTTCAGTTGGTTGAGTGCCTGCTTCCTATGTACAAGGTCCCAGGTTCAATCCCGGTGCTTCAAATATATATATATATGTGTGTTCCTTGCCCTCCTAGAGCTAAAGAAGTTTACAAGTTTAGACTTAGTAGCTTGCTAAAAAATATTTTTTTATTATTATAAGTCTTGTGAGAGATTTTCTAGTTAAAAAAATGTTTTCACAATGAAATTTAACCTCGATTTTTTTTTTCAGTTATTAATATGGATAGAATTCAAGCTTTATAAATGATATAGAACATTTTAGTTAACAGTGAGAAATGCAGTTTTAAGTGATCATTCAGCTTATTGTGGTTTTTATAAGGTTTTCACTTTTTTTTTTTAATCATATTAGTAGTTAGGCAGCTTCCAAGTCATTCTGTATATTGGAGCAAAAAATTTTCTCTAAAAATGAACTCTGTTCAACCCAAAATAAATGATATAGAAATATTGTATGATAATTTTTACTGTTCTTTTTCACTTGTAGGGAAGCAGCACGGGAATGTCGTAGAAAGAAGAAGGAATATGTGAAATGTTTAGAAAACAGAGTGGCAGTGCTTGAAAACCAAAACAAGACACTGATTGAGGAGCTAAAAGCACTTAAGGACCTTTACTGCAACAAATCAGATTAATTTGGAATTTAAATTTTCACCACTTAAGGTGGAAAAAAGGACTGGCTTGGCCATAACCAGAAAGACAAAATAAACATTTTATTTTCTAAAGATTTCTTTTTTTCTATGCGCAAAACTGCCTGAAAGCAACTACAGAATTTTGTTCATTTGTGCTTTTGCATTAAACTGTGAATGTTCCAACACCTGCCTCCACTTCTCCCCTTAAGAAGGTTTCAGCACCAGGAATCATGAAGAGACTTCTGCTTTTCAACTCCCACCCTCCTCAAGAAGTAATAATTTGTTTACTTGTTAACTAATAGGGGGGAATGAGGAAAAGGAAATCTTTTTTAAAAATGATTTCAAGGTTTGTGCTGAGCTCCTTGATTGCCTTAGGGACAGAATTACCCCAGCCTCTTGAGCTGAAGTAATGTATGGGCCGCATGCATAAAGTAAGTAAGGTGCAATGAAGAAGTATTGATTGCCAAATTGACATGTTTTCACATTTTCATTGTGAATTATGTAAAATTGTTAAGAGATATACCCTCTAAAAAGGAATTTTAGTATGGTGTTGATAAAATTAGAAATGGATTTGGAGTGCTTTCTATGTACATCCTCTTCCTCAAAACTGAAAACTTTGTCGTTGGTTCTTCAAAACATTTTGTATCAACTACAGCTCTTCCATAGGTCAGTTGTTGCTTCTTAATTCGGTTTTTTTATGTGTTCAACATTTTGAATACATTAAAAGAAGTAACCAACCGAATGAAAAAGCCTGGTATTTGGATTTTTAATTAAAGTAAATAAAAATAAAAGCTTTGTTTTAGTTAGGACTAAATACTTATAAAAAGATGCTCATTAGTAAACCAAACCCTTGAGTTATATATAACAGAGTTTTTAAATAAATGTTTTTGTCCTTGCCTTCAAAAATATTTATATTGTCACTCATTTACTTAAAAAGATATTCTAATTTTACTGCTCCCTTTGCACTTACATTGTACCACCACCAGGAAAACCTTCAAGATGTTAAAAAAAAAAATGATGTATTTGTTTATGAAATGTGTTGTAGAAAAATACTGATTTTTAAATCTTTCCCACATTAATATAATTTAAGTGTATCTTGAGTGACTTTTTTTAATGAAAGAAGTTATAAGGATATTGTTCTAAAAAGTACAGTGTTAGATGTACACAAGGAAAGTAATTGCTGTAGCACAACATTTGGATTGTCATTCACGTCAATCTTTTTGTTTCTGTTTACCCCTTAAAAAAGCTGGTTATGCTTACGCTTACCAATATGCTATATAAGCTTTGTCATTTTATAAAGGATACCTGTTTTATCTCCTGGCTAGAACAGTCTATATTTGTGTATATCATATAGTGTTTCCAAAACTACATTTAATTATCTGTTGCTTATTTTATTCACTAAGCCTAATAAATCTAAATATTACCCTTTAAAAGAAAAATAAGACTAAGGTGAATTTAAAAATTTAGAGAGTGACAGATTATAACTTTTTTCTCTTTTAAAAGAGTTGAGAAACTTGAAAAATTAATGTCTTTTAATTGAGTAATGAGTTATTTAAGGAGGTTAAATTTGTTAACGTTAACAAAATATGCAAATAAGAATGTTGATAATTTGGTCCATTTTGAAAAGTAAGATTTTAAATTAATATTTGTAAATGATATATTTTTGTTTGTAACAAACCATTGTCTTTTTTCAAGGGTGAACAAAGTTTATGAAGGAGCATCATTCTAAGAATTAAGTGATGTAGTCTTTATATTTGGACAATTCACCAGATTCGCAAGAAGGCTTTCAAACGACTGTAAAGTTTGATGTTTATCCTGCTGAGCCTAACGGAAAGTTATAGCATACAAATTGTTTGTATCCCAGCATAGATCTGTTATTTTTCAAAACTGGTTTACCAGAACCCAAGTGAAATCACAAGTCTGTTTGTAAATGTAAATTGCCTGCTGTTTAGCAAGTTTTATTCTCTACTTTAAAGCTGTATGTTTTTTGAAAGTTGAGGCTTTCCATTTAAATTGGGAAATGAGTTGGTGGTCCTCTTAGTCCCTGATAAATCAAGGCAATCACATTCATGATGAGCTGGTTGGATTCATAAGTTCTAATGACCTGGTCCTTTTATTCCTTGAGGAGGATTACACTGGTTTGAAGTCAGTTACTTCGCGGTGAAGTGAGAAATATATTCTGTTGCTAAATCTGTATTAGACTCTTGGGTAGACTTGAAGACTTCAGTTTATACAGATAGAAATCAAGCATCTTTTGTGCAGACTTGTTTTTGTTTCAAAGAGAAATGGGAAAAGGGTTTGTTTTTTAAGCATGCAACTTTGAGAATCTTTATTAAGAAAATGATATAATTTTTTTAAAAATATTGTAGCCAAGAACATATGTGGCCACATTACAATAAATGTTTTTCTGTTCATATTGGCCAAAAGGGAATGAAAATGTCATCATAGGAATCTGTACATACGCTACTGATTTGCTTTAGAAAATACAGGTTTGGTATCGCTTACTTTTCAAATATAGGGCCATGTGGCACTTTTATCTATAGGACAGATTAATTCTAATAAAAACGAAGTGGGGAGGGGGTTATTTTTGATATATTACTCTTATGAGTTTTCAAGATTTGATAGTGTTTAACTGAAAAGTTGTTTAGAAAGGGCTAGATCCAATGTGCTGACATTAAAAAGTTCAAATCAGATACAGTTTTAAGTTCATTTTCATATTCAAGTACCTTATTGGCAACCATAATATTGTCATAGGTGCTCTGTTCATTTAGATATTCTTGGGGGAAAAAATGACATTTGTATAATATATGTGTACATATATATACACACAGTATATAATCTGAAGCTCTGAGAGCTCTTAAGTCAGGAATGCTGAGTATAGTATATTGACGTCAGATGAAATTTTACATTTTTGTGTGTTCTATTGCATCCCTTTGGTGGTTTTTTGGACTGCATTACTCCAGCACTCATGATTGATTTTTTATCTTCTGATTTTCTTCCAAGTATTTTCCTTTCTTTTCTTATTGTTAGTATCTGTTGGCTTGGATACTTTTAAATCTGTTACTAGTCACTTGAAAACTTCCCCCCAAAAGTATTCAGTTTTTATGCCTTTTCTCTGGCAGCTATAACAGTGGCAAGAACATTTTGAATATAACTTTTGAAAGGACCACTGATTTTTTGAAAATCATCCCGGGGCATGGGGGGTAGCGGGGGGGACAGATTTTGTCAGAAACTGTGTTTTGATGGTAGGTCAGCAGCAGTGCTAGTGTCTGAAAGCACAATACCAGTCAGGCAGGCTGTCCGATCAGAAATCATCTGGCTGAAGTTTATCTGTCTCAGGCCTAATCCCTACTATCATTTTGACCATTTGGGGTGATAATGTGGAATCATACAAAGGCTTAGGAAGAAATAAGTTTGTTTAAACAGGGATGCTTTATTGACATGATTTCAACTAGATTTTTCATATGTAATAAATTCTTAATTTTGTAATCCACTACAGCCAGCTTTTAGCATATATTAGTCTCTTTATTTTGAAGACCATTTTAAATAAGGCTAGTATCTTAAAGTTAAGATTTTGAATTAAAGTGGGTTTTAAAGTTAGTGGTTACACATCTTTTCAATTATTTTCAAGAGGCTTTATTTTGTTGCCTTTGTAGCCTTGAAAACTTGGTATATTGTTTACCAAGTTGTATATTTATTTGGATTATATTTACAATACATTCTTTGTAAATGTTTGGTATAACTTGGCACTTTTAAAAATGACCCAGTTTGGGTATTAGCAACTTGAGAAATTCCCTCAATTATTTGTCAACTGACTTTTTGTGTCTTTCTCCTCTTTTCATATCATGTGACTTTTAAATGGAAGCTTTTCATTAATTAAAATATTTTAGCCCCTAAAGGCTAACCTTGAAAATAATTGTAAAAGAAAAATGTCAGGAAATTAGATTTGGCTAACACAATTAATTAAAAGTTGGGCTCAAACCATATCTTATTTTTCATCATGGAAAAAGGTGGGAGGAAAAGTAGTTCAAGAGAGTAATATTTATTTCTAATTTTAAATGAGACTTTAGTCCTTACCCCAACATTAAAACCATCTCTAGGTTGCCAAAATACCCATGAATTTTCCCTGAACAGTAGATGATTCCTAAAAACAATTAATTATCATCATGGAGACCACATGTAATGATTTGACTAAATTTTTCATTTTCAATTGGCTTTGTTAACGTCAAAGAAATGCTGCCTACATTTGACTGGTTTCCCATAAGGAGGGGAAAAGAGAGTGTGCTTAGAAAGCCTGTAGGTGAAGAGTTATGGGGTAAATTTGTTAACTCAAGCACAACTAGAACTTTTTGTTGGGTGGCTTAGATACATCTTGAATACTTTTAACGTTGATAATCTTGACTTAAAAATTGACTGCACAGTCACTGTATGTACTAGGAACTGGTTTCCTTGACTTTCTAAAAATGTGGATAGGAGAGGCACTAATCCTTGAGGAGTTTGAACATATCATGAAGCTGAGCCAGTATGGAAGAATTTCAAATAAATAAAACAGGGTGCTGAAGTTCCATCTGTCTCATTTGCTTATGGTAAGTTCTTATTGATTAGTGAATGTAGCTTAAGCCTTTGTATGTGTCCTCAGGGGGCAAACTTTAAGAGGGACCAGATAACATTTGAATGGAGGGATTATATTTCAAGTGTTTTAGCTTGAAATTTATTTTTTAAAAAAAAGGAAAATTAAAAAAATAGAACAAAGCCTGTGAAGCAAGTTGATATTATAAACAGGCAGAGTTGTTTAGCACAGAGAGAAAATACTGACCTGTCTGCATTCTGGTACTGTGGGTGCAGGTCCTAGCTGGGGTACAACATCATACGTTTTGAACTACTCTCATCAGCAAGGAAAAGGAAAATGAACAGTCCTCAGGAAATGTCTGTGAAAAAAGCCAGACGGTAGGAATTTCATATTTTACCTACTTTATACAGGCATTATTTAATATTTGCCTATAGAAAGAAGTATGGCATTTCCAAGCTTCTGTCCAGCTGTAGAGCATCTCAGACATGTGACAGTACATCTGAGATAGTTTAAAATTTGGTAGGGAAGAAGGAAAATCCCTGCAGATAATGATCTGATATTAGTTGGCCAAGAGAAATGACCTATCTTTGTGTTTGAGTGGTTTTATTTTCTTATGTTTTTAAAATTGAACTGGTAAATGCTTCATAGGCATATTTTTATCCAGATGCCACTCCAATTTATGTAATAAAATTATTTATATTAAAAGTGGGAAATAACTTGACAACATTTTTCTGTGAGTATAGATTTATTAGGGGTGGAAAATGCAGAGTGCTAGTTAGCAGTTTTCCGTGTAAAGTTGTCCTTGACTGATTTGTCCACATGTCAGTTGTCATTCCCCCCAAAAGGAATTATTTTTAACCTAGATGTATCACTTGAAACTTTTTAGAAACAAAATAATCAGGGAAGTTTCTAGAGAGAAAGGTGTTTTGGTTTTTGGGTTTTTCCTGGAGGATTGGGGTAATGAATATGTCCTCCCAAAACTATCAGCACAAAACAGGGTATTGCTTTTAACTCTGATGTTTCTATTGGAGTTGAATACTAAATAAATAACTATAATGAGGGAAGTACATTTCTAATAAAATTCCCTACATTCTAGAAACATCCCTGTTTTAATTTTTTTACCTAAATCTTTTTGTGCTTTATCTGTGTAAAGAGAAAATAAATGTACTGAGTTATAATGCAATTTTATTAACACTATGTACATATTAGCTACTTTGTGTTCAAAATGATAGTAATTGCTTTGTATATTAAAGTGATCTTTGTGAATTTGTGAAATATTGTCATAAAGTGCTTTTTCTTACTGTAATCTTTGTGGTATCAACTGTCATAATGCCCTTTTTACACAATTATGTGCAGTCACATAAATATGCTTTTAAAAACTCTCTAAGTCTCTTTTTGGGGGCTGGGATCTCTTTATATTTTGGTTTTCAATAGTAGTGAAAAGCTGTCTTTTCTTGGACTTAGGTTTATTACTTTTGTTAGATGAGCAAAAGTTATGTTAGAATACATCACAAGCTGGTCTTGCCAAGCAACAAAAAACAAATTCAAGCAGCAAGAAAATACATCTTTAAAGTAAGGAAGTAATCATTTTCCTGTACATCCTAAATTTTAGCCCAAGATCTTTTTTTTTTTTTTTACCTGTAATATTGAACAGTGCCTATTTGAAGATCTAGAGATTTTTACTACCTTATTGAGACAACTGATAGGAAACATAACCAGGTAGTTCTGCTGTTCGAAAATGCATGCTTGTATTGGAAGACCAATAGGAAAAGCTAATTCTCAGGTCCCTTTGTAGTTCTAAAATTCTGTGATCATATCAAAATTTGAAGGGAATTGGGGAACGGGGTGAGATTGTTTTCTGTAATATTGATTCAATGTCTGAAAACAGGCAGGTGTGTTTACTATTAGATTATTTTGTGGTAATTGCCAAGATGTGTTTAAGCTGGCTACACCTGCCATTGTATTGAAAGAACTAGAGTTTCATTCTTAATATTTTGTAACTTAGGGATTTCGTTTTTGAGATATTACCTGCATTTGGAAAAAATTAAACAGTATAAAAGGGCAAACAGTAAAAAGCAATTTATTGTGTATCTTTCTGGTGATAAACTACATATACATGCACATAAAATGTATATTCTCTCCTTCCCCTTACCTATATCTTTTTTACACAAATGGTTTATGAAGGTTCTGCACTTTGCTTTTTTTGCTGAATGTGCCTTGGAAATTGGTCTATTTCAGTATACGTCCATCTGCCTCGGTCAACACGTGTTGTATCCCATTATATGGATGTCATACTTTATTTAACCCGTACACTCTTTTGGACCCTTAGTTTTGAAACTTTTAACTCATAAAGATATACACAAGTTTGTGTAGATACATATCTAAGCTAGTGTATCTCCAGCATAGATACTAAGTGAAAAGTTGTTCTTTCTGAAATACAGATTTCTTTCTATTTGGAGGCTGTTTCCTAAGCATTTTTAAGAATCTGCTAAATTAATTTTAAAAATCTTGATTTTTTTTTTTTTTTTTTTTTTTGCTTTGTTTTGTCTTTAAGTACTGGGACCCAGGATTGAACCCCAGACCTCCCATGTGGGAAGCAGGTGCTCAACCACTTGAGCCACACCCACTCCCGGTTTTTTTTAGATGTCAAACTTCACAATCTATATCCCGCCACCACCAGGAAGACTAATTAAAAGTAGAACCAACCTTGCATAAAACCTTGCCTATAATTTTTAAAATATTTTTCTCCTGTTATACTGTCTCCCTTAGAAACACTATTCTCAGCAAAGAAACTTAATTTTTCAATATGCTATCCACTCTGGTTGTAAAAAGAAAGGTATAACATGACTTTAGAGCTGAAAGAGACTTCAGAGGTAACAATCGAATCCTCAAATTTTAAGGTTAAAAAAATAGAGCTACACAGAAATAAAAAGAATCATAAGAGGATATTATGAGAAACTATATGCCAACAAACTAGACAACCTAGATGAAATGGACAAGTTTCTAGAAATGCACAACCAACCTACACTGACGCTACAAGAAATACAAGAACTTAACAAACCAATCACATTTAAGGAGATTGAATGCATCATCAAAAATCTCCCACCAAAGAAAAGTCCAGGACCAGATGGCTTCTTTCACAGGTGAATTCTACCAAGCATTTTGAAAAGAATTAACACCAATTCTGTTTAAACTTCCAAAAAATTGAAAAGGAGGGAAAATTCCCCAACACATTTTATGAAGCCAACATCACCCTAATACCAAAGCCAGATAAAGATTCTACAAGAAAAGAAAATTACAGACCAATCTCTCTAATGAACATAGATGCAAAAATTCTCAACAAAATACTTGGAAATCAAATCCAACAGCATATCAAAAGACTTATATACCACAACCAAGTGGGATTTATTCCTGGTATGCAAGGCTGGTTCAACATAAGAAAATCAATCAATGTAATACACCACATTAACAAATTGAACCAAAAAAAAACACATCATCATCTCAATAGATGCAGAAAAGGCATTTGACAAAATCCAGCATCCTTTTTTTGATAAAAACACTTCAAAAGATAGGAATAAAAGGAAAATCCCTCAATATAATAAAAGGCATATATGAAAAACCCACAGCCAACATCATACTCAATGGGGAAAGGTTGAAAGCTTTCCCTCTAAGACTGGGAACAAGACAGGGATGCCCACTGTCACCACTGTTATTCAACATTGTACTAGAAGTTCAAGCCAGGGCAATTAGACAAGAAAAAAAAATTAAAGGCATCCAAATAGGAAAAGCGGAAGTAAAACTCACTGTTTGTGGATGACATGATCCTGTACTTAGAAAATCCTGAAGTATCCACGACAAAGCTACTTGAACCAATAAATGAGTTCAGCAAAATGGCAGGATACAAGATCAACACGTAAAAATCAGTAATGTTTTTGTACACTAGTACTGAAAAACCTGAGCAGGAAATCAGGAAAAATTCCATTTTCAATACCAATAAAAAGACTCAAATGCTTAGGAGTTAATTTAACCAAAGTAGTGCAGGACCTATATGCAAAAAACTACAAAACAATGCTAAGAAATTTTAAAAGACCTAAACAAATGGAAAGACATTCCGTGTTTGTGGATTAGAAGAATATCGTAAAGATGTCAGTCTTACCCAAACTGATTTATAGGTTCAATGCAATACCAATCAAAATCCCAACAGCTTACTTTACAGAATTAGAGAAGGCAATTACCAAATTCATCTGGAAAGGTAAGTGCACCTGAATAGCCAAAAGCATTATAAAAAAGAAGAGCAATGAGGAAGGAATTTCACTGCCTGACCTTGAAACATATTACAAAGCTACAGTGGTCAAAAACAACATGGTACTAGCATAAAGATATACACCTCGATCAGTGGAATAGAATTGAGAACCCAGAAATAAACCCTCACCTATACAGTCAACTGGTTTTTGACAAACCTACCAAGTTAATGTTAATGGGACAAGTCTCTTCAACAAATGGTGTTGGGAGAACCTGGATATCTATAACCAAAAGAATGAAAGAGGACCCCTATCTCACCCCCTATACAAGAATCAACTCAAGATGGATCAAAGATCTAAATATAAAAGGACCATAAAACTGCTAGAAGAAAATGTAGGGAAACATCTTCAAGACCTTGTAGTAGGTGGTGGTTTCTTGGACCTCACACCCAAAGCACGTACAATGAAAGAAAAAAATAGATAAATGGGACCTCCTCAAAATCAAACACTTTCGCACCTCACAGGACTTTGTCAAAAGGGTGAAAAGGCAGCCAACTCAATGGGAAAAAATATTTGGAAATCACATATCTGATAAGGGTTTAATATCCAGGATATATAAAGAGATGTTACAACTCAACAATAAAAAGACAAATGACCCAATTAAAAAATGGGCCAAAGACTTGAATAGACATTTCTCCAAAGAAGAAATACAAATGGCAAAAAAATACATGAAGAAATGCTCAACATCACTCATGATTAGGGAAATGCGAATCAAAACTACAATGAGATATCATTTCACACCTATCAGAATTGCCACTATTAAAAATACAGAGAACTACAAGTGTTGGAGAGGATGTGGAGAGATAGGAACACTTCTTGACTGTTGGTGGGAATGCAGAATGGTACAGCCACTATGGAGGACTGTTTGGCAGTTCCTAAGTTGAATATAGACTTGCCACGTGACTCGGCAATACCACTACTGGGTATATAACCAGAAGAACTGAGAGCAGTGACACAAACAGACATCTGTACACTGATGGTCATAGCAACATTTATTCACCGTTGCCAAAAGTTGGAAACAACCTAGGTGTCCATCAACAGATGAATGGATAAACAAACTGTGGTCTATTCACATGATGGAATATTATGCAGCTGTAAGAAGAAATGAAGTCGTAAAGCATTTGACAACATGGATAAACCTGGTGGACATTATGTTGAGCGAAGCAAGCCAGACACAAAAGGACAAATACTATGAGCCAAATATATTGTGTAACAATATTGTTTGATTCAAAAAAAATTTTATATGTATCCATTACATTTAATTGAGAAATGTATATATTCATCTGTGTTTACTTTTTAGTTTTTAATTGTTTATATTTTCAATTATTAAATTACAAAATAAAGTAAAAAAAAAAAAATAGAGCTGAGGACTGCCCAGATGTCATGCAGTTCATGTCAGTGCTATGATGAGACCTGAAGTCTCCGGTTTCCCAGAACAGCCCTCTGTATTCACAAATGACTAACCTCATTCCTGGTAAAGAATCTGAAACTGCTACTTCTCTCTAGATAAAGGTTTTGACGAGCAGTAGGATTATGACTTTCTCTGACCCTAAAATAAAGCATGTGTTTATTTCACCGTTAAATTGGATCCTATATCTAGGATCATTTACCAATCCTGAGTTATACAGTGCTTGTTAAACATACTTTAAGGTTTTATTTTTGTTTTGTTAAGAATGTAAGAATTGACAGAAAATACCTCAACTACCATAAACTAAAAGTATACAGATCAAGCAGAATTGATTGTTGGAGGTGGATCTTTTATATATAAATTCATGGTAACTTTGTTATTCTTGAGAGTGTATTAATCTCTACCTAAGTAGACAAGAAGAAATAAAACACAGACATTAGGTAATTTAATAAAGTAGCTACTCTGTAAAGGAGTCCATATTTTCATGAGTAAAAGTTTATTGAGCTCCCTTTCTGAACACAGCAACGTGTTAAAATTGAAAATATAAAGTATAAACTATATTTAATACTTGTCTATCAGGAGCATAAATTGTATTTAAAATAAAACATTCCAGACAATGTTATTACTATTAAATTCCACAGCCTCTGCATTACTGCTATTATGTAACTAGTCTTAAAAGAATTGGTCATTAAAAAATTAACACTTGAAAACTTTGTGCAATTGTACTTGATTATTTCCAAGGACAGAATTAGCAGTTCTTATAGAGCCTTGAAGATTACAAAATCATTAACTAAAATTCCAGGCATTTAACACATGGAATTGCTCTCTTTTGCTGATTAATGTTGATTTACTAATTATAAGCCTATCAAATTTTGCCATTCCATACGTTGGCCTGTTGATAGCAATGAAATCTCCTGCCTAAGCAAGCACAGTACTAGTACAGCCAAGACATTTCATGAACAATTTCACTTGCCTGTAATTTTTTAAATCTTATTAACATAGTATTTTTTATATTTTTAGACCTGGAAAATTTTGATGAGCTTTGCTATCTCCCCTTAAATCCTTTTTTTTTTTTTTTTTTTTTTTTAATTTCCCCTTAAATCCTTTTAATTGAAACTGGCTCATGTTATCAGCAAGGAATTAAAAAGTCTTCAGTGGTGCATTATTTATGTATTTGTAACTATGCACAGTTTGCAAGGCACTAAAATATGCCAGCACACCACATCTACACTTTTCTTTTCCATCCTCGCATTTTTATGTTATTTGGCTCTTTCTAGTCTAGCACTAGTCTACACTTTCTCTTGAGTTTTTCATTCAAAATGTATTTTCCATAATGTTTCTCATCATGTATTCTCTTTAATTTGAAAAATAAATGCTCTCCAGTAGCTGCAAATCGTTTCTACAAGGAGTACATAGTACCTTAACAATTTAGCCCTGATGTATTTGTTTTGGTGTAAAAGTTTGAAATACTATTATGGCTTTGTGGAAGGTGGGTAATTATTACTATTGGCTCAGAGTAGCTTATTCCAGATATTTGAGAGGAAAGGTATAGGTTGTATAGATATTGGGATGAGTGCAATTTCTGAAGAAAAACATACTCACCCCCTTGTTAAAAAAAAAAAAAAAAGAATCCTCATGGTCCATCAAATATAACTTCCCTAGCAGTTTCATTTCATGCACTTGCATACCTTTTATGTGTAAGGCATTCTGTAAGAGAAAAAAACTCAAGAAACAGGGCCTCTATTAATTAAGATAAAATAAGAATTTTGAATGATTAGAATTCCAATCCTTTTGTGTGAAAATAAATATTCTACTAGCAACTATTTGAAGATGTTACCAGGGCTCCAGATAGTTCAATCATGAACTAAAGCAAGATACCCTTGAAGTAAAGTATTTACAAAACAATAACATACTTTATAGTGGTTGTTCTACACATATTTTACCATAGCACCTTTGCGGTAGTATTTGATAATACTTGGGGTAAAGTTACTGATACCTACTGAGTAACTTAACTGCCTAAATTTAAAGAAATTAAGAAATGTGAAAAGGCTTATTATTAAAGGTTTGGACTAGGTTTCCATCTTTACCTTGAGGACGAAGCAAGCACACTTAAAATGTACATTTATAAGATAAATGAGGATTTTCAGCATAGCGAAAAATGCCATAACTTCATTGACATTTGTAGTGGATACTGTGGTGAGGCCACCCAGATTCCCTCCTCCCCTCATACAACCCCCACCCCAGATCTTATTTCCCCAGCTTCTGGGAGTGTTGATTGCTGTTGGATCTCAGCTGAGTGCCTGACCAGGCATTGTCTTCAGCCCAAGGGAGCTGCCAGCCCAAGGTTATGCCTCTTCATCCAATGCCTAATTCACACAGGTATAAAGACCCTTGCCTTAATATGGCAAAGCTACAGACCATCCCTCTCAGGCTAAGGGCTTATCTGACTACATCCCAGCCCAATTTCTACTTTTCCAAATCCTGCTTCTTGTACTCAGAGTATCTCAGAGTTACTGATCTGAAAGCATTCCCATTTAAACTTCCTGGACCTTGATCTTGAGTTTATTTCCCCAGGGAGCCTGACCTGGAACAACCTTTTAAACCTAAAGCCAAAAAAACAAACAAAAGCTGATTTTCACTTACACAACCAAACTATTCCTGCTCAATTTTTCCTGCCTCTTCTATTTATAAAATAGGAGAAAAAAAATTACCTTCAATCTTTTCTGTTTTTCACTTAATATTTTATGAAAATATAAGACATAACCCAATCACAGGCCCTATGCACACTTATTCTAATACCTATCTCTGACATTCAGACTTTAAAGCAAAGGAGTTGAACTCTAATATATTTATTTCAGTAACATACCAACTAAGACTGGCTTTTCACTACAGTGCTGGTGATAGTACGGGGCTTTTATTTTACTTGTTTTAAAAGACCATGTTAGGGAGTTGGATGTAGCTCAACTGGTTGAGCGTCCGTCTCCCATATGGAGGGACCCGGGTTCGATCCCTGGGACCTCCAGGTAAAAAAAAAAAAAAAAAGACCATGTTAGGGAGTGGATGTTGCTCAGTGGTTGAGCACCTGCTTCCCATGAACAAGGTCCTGGGTTCAATCCCCGGTACCTCCTTAAAAAAAAAAAAAAGACCATGTTCATGCTACAGTATGGCATTTTTATGTACTCAGGCTATATATATTTCCATTCCATGTGCACTTATCAGAATTGTGTTAGACTGGTGTATTACAGAATACTCACAACTTTTAATTCAACTTTATTAAACTAAAACCTATATTTAAAATATATGTGGTAAAAATAAAATAAAATAAAATATATGTAGAAAATAATGTATTGGGTATTTTCACATCTAAGATATTCATAAAAGGGTTAAGAGTGGGGAAAAAGAAGGTCAGGTTTCTCATGCCCTGCAAAGGAAATTTATCTCTAGTACCAAATATCATTGAAATGATATTATTCTTCTGGTCTAGACTTGTTTAAGCTGTTACCAGCTTTACATTGTAAAAAGCAAGGTTTATGTGTGTGTCACTTGATACATAAAATCTCTCAGAGATAATCATAAAACAATGTAGCAATCATTCAACCAAAGATCAATACCCTCTAATTGGAATGTATCTTTTCATTTAATAAATATGTGGGTGGTTATGATATACTAGGTATTGAGGCAACAAAGAAAGGCAGAAGCATTCACTGCCCTCAAGAAGCCTACAGTCTAGTGGAGATTATGGGCACTGAATAAGTAATTACAAGTATGATACAGAAGGAACTTATACTTGGGGAGCTAACTTCCATGGAGGGATGAGATTTAAAACTTTTTCACTGTCATCCTCCGTATTCTAAGAAGGCAAGGAAAGCCTAAGAAAGAAACATACAAAAACAGCCTCTGAGAAAGGATAAAGCTGAAGGGAAAACCCACAGCTTTTCATTTGAAGAAGATATCCTATTCACAGCACATGCAGGTCCAAGATTTTAAGTGCTTTTAAAAAGCACATAAAATTCTAGTTTTATTCATTCTTTTGTTTCTATACCTATATCTGAAAGTAAATAAAAAAGCATGATAGGAGACTCTCAAGAAAACTCACATCTTAAACTCAAACGAAAGTATTTAAGACTAAACGGGCACATGAAGGTTTCAATAGCATTAACAGCTCACGTAATCTATGTTAAACCTCTTGTTTGATATATGGAAAATAAAACTGGGCTAAACATTACCTATCTCAGAATGTGCTTAAAATAATTTGCATGATTTAGCCTCACCAAAAAACTCACTAGTTTGAAGACACCATTTTACTAGCCCTTTATCATATCGTCAGTGAAAATTGTTTATCAAGAGGGAAGAGCATGGGATACAGAAACAACATAAACCAAAATCTCACACACTTTAATGCTAACTGAATTTCAAAATGAGTAAAACATGACTAAAAAGCCACAGTAAGTAGAACAAAGCACTGCTTTGTTCTAAAACTGCATGTGTGCTCTGTCCCTCAAGAACCTCTGGTTAGATTTTTTGTACAGCAAGCCAATTAATTAAATTGACATATTCCCAGTCTATGACTTTAGTTGGCATATTCATTGACATTATACATTATACCATTATACGTAATACATTTATAAATTATAGCCAACTATAAATCCTCCCTCTGGTTTTTCTTCTGTGCTTTGTAAATATGTACATCTTTTCCAGGATCATAGTGTACCTTACTTACAGTAAATTGCCTCTCCAGCATTGCTAAGAAGTTGTTATCCCGTTCATAACGAATTCGACAAGCTAAAAGAATCACAGAGTGGTCGCTGCAGAGATGTTCCAGTGTTTGAAGAAGATCTGTGAATGTTTCTTCTAAATATATGATATCAGCTCCAAGTATCAAGTCAAATTCTCCAGGTGAAAAATGCCCCAAATTTTGTCCCCAAGTCAGCTCCTTAACAACAGCTTTGGTTTGTATATGGGGAGGTAAGTTGGCTTGAACGTTTGATTTAAGAAATTCTAATGCTACTTTTCGATCTGTGATGGTCACATGAGCACCTAGAATGTGGAAGAGAGAGAAAGTAATGTGCCCATCAGTACAAATGTAATAGGCAAAAAAAAAAATGGGGGGGGGACGGATGTAGCTCAAATGGTTGGGCGTCCATCTCCCATATGGAGGGACCCAGGTTTGATCCCCGGGAGCACCCGGTAAAAAAAAAAAAAATGTAATAGGCAGAGAGGAGATCAAGTTAAACAGGGCAGAGGGTCTCTACACATTCCACCCAAAATGCAGAACATCATGTCCTTCATGGACAGCTGCAATGGATCAGACAGTGACCAGCAGCAAATTCTGCATGGCCTCTATGACACATTTGCTGCTGGCTGAAGGTGTGCCATTGGAAATGCAAAGTCACCAGGTGACAATAATCTGATGCCTCTGAATTCTGCAGGCAGAGCAGTCTACCCTCCACAGGGGTCTACCACTATACTTCATTCATCAATCAGGTCAGGTTCCTCAAGTCAGAAATAGGCCTCAGGGTAAAAGGGAATCCAAGAATGAAAAATCTGGGAACTTACTATTACAAAAATAAGAAGACACCAAAAACAGGGAAAGGCTGCTCTCTGGGGTTAAAGCTTAAAAATAAAAGAATCAAGAAAGTTAAGGAGCTATTAAGAAATCCCAGTCCACCTCTCTTTATGGTATTATGAAGCAGCCAACCTACATGTATTTATATAACAAAATTATTGAAAAATGATAAACTTAGAAATTATTAGACTGTATAGAAGGATTGTAGGTTGAAACACTAAATGATGTTCTAGGTGCTGAGTTTTTACAGGCAGTGTAGAAAATTAATGAGGCAATATTTTATTTACTATTCTGCTTTTTGTGGGTTGTTTACCATTAAACTAAAAGATCTGATTTTTTTTTAACATGGCTGAGGGTAAGACTGAATTGATAGTTACCCTTAAGGTGAAGCAACCACATGAGGTCAGTCCAGAAACACTTCATCTACACTGTAATAACAATATATTAACGGTAACCCTATTTAGTTTTGGTCCCATAAATTCTGGTATTTCCAAGTATATCTCCTTCTTTTCTAAAATTCCTATTTGCTTCCTTCTTCAGTTTGTAAACATCACAGATAATTCCCCCATGGGATTCCAGATCACTGTAATAAGCAATGGCAGCTTATACATAGTTTTTCTTTTCATGATGTGTAACATTAGGATAGTATGTAATTCAATTCGCCATTTACAGTCCTAGAGTATGATACTGATGAAAATGTTCATTAGTTAGATTTTACAAGCTTGGACCTACCATCTTGACCATTTGTTGCTAGATGGTATACTGCCCATTGAGAAGAATTTAATGACAGTTTTCATCTCTGATAATAAAAATCGCAGACAGTCCTGATGTTTTCCTGGTTTGAATAAGAACTTTATCTCAGGACTTCTCACACACTCTGCTAGCAACAATGGAGTGGTTGTCTTTTACACATCTCTTGATATTCATTTTATTTTATTTTATTTTATTTTTTTTTTTTTTTTTTTTTTTTTTACCAGGAAGTCCTGGGGATCGAGCCCAGGTCCCTCCATATGGGAGACCGATACCCAACCATTTGAGCCAAATCCGTCCCCCTTGATATTCATTTTAATAGCCCCGATAAGTAGACTTCCTCTAATGCCTGTCTCCAGGAATTTTGGGGCTACTTCTAACTGTCTAGGTGTTCCAGAAGCCTAAAAAAGATCTTAGTGTTGTCATTCCCCTGTATTACCCATCACTTAAACACCAAGAGCCACTCAGGTATTTGGCAATGGAGTAAGGCAGAAGTGAGACCAGTTCTCACTGGAGGAGACCAGGAGGCCACCACAAAAAAATCAAATGAAGAATACTGGTAGCTTGCAACTTGCTGTGACCACAACCAGACACCCTACACAAGTCATCTCCCACACACAACCCACCCATAAGTAACCACTCTCCTGACCTTATGGAAATCATTCCCTTACTATTCGCTAGATTTTTATCACCCATATGGCCACCCCTAATCATTACAGCTTTGCCTGTGGTTCTGTTTTTGTTGGTTTTTGTCTGTGTATTGGGGAGGGGGGGCAAGATGGGGCAGGGCAGGGATGTCATCTTAGGTCACTTTTAATCTATCAGTTTCACCACCATTTGTCCTTAAGTTTCCCAAAATCTGGGTTTTGCTAATTACATCCTTTGTGTTGTTTAGCATGTTCCTCAGTCCTCTGTATCTCTTGTAAATTTGATTGATTCAAGTTTGATTTTTTTTTTTTTTTTTTTTTTTTTTACCGGGAGGTCCCAGGGATCGAACTTGGGTCCCTCCATATGGGAGACGGACGCCCAACCAGTTGAGCCACATCCGACCCCAAGTTTGATTTTTTTGAACACAACTATATCAGAGGTGGTGGTATATTCTTCATCAAGAGGTATGTAATGTCTGTTAGGCTCTCTTTTTGTGATGGGAACAGCCACTGATACTAAATTCCTAGATCCTTAACTCATTAGATTCCTTCTGCATTTATTTGTCCAGAAACTTCTATAAAGAGAAGCTTCTCTCTCAATTATGATTTGGGTACTCATTTTGCATAGGAAAGGCAGCTATATATGCTTCTCCTTTTCCCCTTTTTATTTTTTATCAGATTTCAAAATAGGAGTTGAGGGAAGCAGATGTGGCTCAGGTGACTAGGCTCCCACCTACCACATGGGAGGTCGCTGGTTTGGATTCCAGTGCCTCCTAAAGAAGACAGTGAGCTGGCACGATAGGCAAGTGCAGCAAGATGACACAAGAAGATGATGCAACAAGAGAAGCAGGGAGGAAAAACCATAATGAGAGACACAACAAAAGCAGGGAGCAGAGGTGGTTCAAGCGATTAGGCACCTCACTCCCACAGCAGAGGTCTCTTGGCTCCCGGTTCCTCCTAAAGAAACAAGGAAGACAAACAGACACAGCAAGTGAAAAACAACAAGGGGGTGGGGAGAAATAAATAAAATAAATCTTTAAAAAAAAAAAAAAAAGTTGATTTTTCAGCATCATCCAAAAATGACTGTGGTAGTTTGGAGCTATTTACCCCAGAAAACATGTTCTTAAACTTAATCCTTTCACGTGGGCGTGAACCCGTGTAAACAGGACCTGTTGGTAAATTTACTTCAGACAATGTGTGGTCCAGGATTGGTCTTAATCCTATTACTGAAGGCCTTATAGGATAGGTCATAGAGAGAGAAAAAAAAAGCCACAGAGGGAGCTGCCAGAAGCTGAAAGTCAAGGGAAACTGGAAGAGAAGAGAAAAGCCAAGAGACAGCGCCATGGAATTTCCATGCAACAGAAAAGCCAAGACCAAGGATTGCCAACAGCCAGCCCTAGAACCTCAGTCTTCATAAAGAAAGCATCCCCTTGATGACATCTTGATTTTGGACTTCTCCTAGCTTCAAAACCATGAGCCAATAAACTCCCATTGTGTAAGCCAAAGTATTGCAGGGTATCTGCTTTAGCAACAAGGAAATTAAAACAATGTCTAATTTCTTTTCTTTTTTTTTCTTGTATCATGAGCTCATCAATTAAACATATTTACTGTATTTTAATCCATTGTCATTATTATCCTTATTGATGTTCAAATTGCCCCATCTTCTGCCAGTAGCTTTCTGGCACAACTCCTAGCATCTCTGATAGCTTCCTTCTATCTGATATGACAAGATATTCCAGGCTCATCTTTTATATTTTCTACCACAGACCTAGAACCAGCCACTAGACAGGTTTGGTTTTGTTTTTAAAAGTTTTATTTTTATTTATTTCTCTCCCCACCCTACCCCCTATTGTCAGAGCTCACTGTCTGCTCTGTATGTGTTCATTGTGTGCTCATCTTTTCCGGAAACTGAACCCAGGACCTCCCGTGTGGTAGGCAGGCACCCAACTGCTTAAGCCACAACTGCTTCCCAAACAAGTTTTTGTCTTTTGTTTTTTTTAAGATGGGATAAATAGCAGCAAGTTCGTATGCTGATGGGTTTGATCAGGTAGGAAGGGGGAAAAGTGATGACGCAGTAGCTAGAACCACTGGAGCAATGTCCTTGAGTAGAGGACTGGCCCTACATGGGACAGACATTTCATCTATAGCATCAGGAGGGAGCAAAGGCAGAGATTATGAGCCCACATGCAGGCAGGGTAGAGGCAGTGATGGCAAGTTATGGAAGTTCTCTTCAGACTGCTTTGACTTCAGTGAAACAGGAAGAAATGCCATCAGCTGAGAGTAAGAACAGAGGAAGGATTGCAGTCCTGACAAAGAAAAAATATGAAATAGTTGCTTAGCAGAGTAAAAGAAGTAGTGCTGTTGGACAGCACTAAGTCTACTCGAGGCTCCGGATCATGAATTTAAAGTGAGACCTGGTAACAATGTTTTCTGCCAGCCTCATTAAGTGGCACAGGTACAGGCCTTGAATTTGAGGAGAGCTGGACATAACTTGGGTTGTTTTTAGTCTAGTGAATAAGATGGAGCAAGGAAGGGCAGGGTGTTGCCCATATATGAAAATGGTGATTAAATGACTGCCCGTGAGACTTATGCTGGGTAAGAAGGTAAGCAAGGCAATATTTAGTTCATAAACAACTAATGGGAATGGACCCAATATGACAACAGAGCCCACAATCACTCACTTGGTGATGGGAAAAGAATGTGTAAACATCTGTCTTCACGTTTAGATACAAAGATGAGCAAGAAAGATCTTGCCCTCTAGGAACTCGAGTCTCATGAGACAGAAAGAGACATAAGCATAATGGTGATGCAGTGTGGGAACAAAAGAACAGAAATGGAGAAGTGGATGTGGCTCAACCAGTTAGGCACCCGCCTATCACATGGGAGGTCCCAGGTTCAGGTCCTGGTGACTCCTAAAGACAACGAGCAGGCACTGCACCACCACAATGAGCAGACGCCACAAGCCAGCAGACACCGCAGCCCGCAGGGAGCGGATGTGGCTCAGGCCGTTGGGCCCTCGCCTCCCATGTAGGAGGTCCCGGGTTCAGTTACTGGTGCCTCCTGGAGAAGGCAAGCAAACAATGAGCAGACAGACAAGAGAGCCATCTGGGGGAGAGGGGATAAATACAAAAAATAAATAAATAAAGTAAATTTAAAAATCTTTAAAAAAATAAAATAAAACAAAACAGAAATGGTGTGTACAGGACATTATGCAGTCACAAAGGAGGCATTCTTTAAGAGGCGCAGAGGACAAAGAAAGATTCCCAAAGGAGGGGAAATGTGAATTTAGACTTCAAAGATGTGGCATTAACCAGGAGAAAGGAATGAAGAAAGGGCTCTCAAGGCAGAAGGGGCAGGCCAGAAACAGTCCGGGCACTTCAAACAACAAAATGGTACTGAAAAATGAAGAGTGAGGCTGAAGAGTTAGGCAGATTACATAGCATTGCAAAAGAGCCTGGGACTTAGCCTGCAGGCAGCGAAGAGGCAAATGAAATGACCTGATTTTTGCATTTCAGATGGACCACTCAACAGCTACCGGCAAAGAGGGTAAATTTAACCAGGCTCTTGGAGGGACATGGCATTGGGGGTTGAAAGGGAGAACTGATTCAAGAAATAGTTAAAAGGGCTGGGTAGGGGGTGTCAAGATGTTGGCTTGGATGACTACCTGGATAGTGATGCCAACTCAGAAAAAAAGGAGGAAGAATGAATTTGGAAAGGGAAGAAGAGTTTAGGTTTACACATGTATTGTTTGAGGTACTGGCAAACAGCCTCGTAGAGATAGCCTGCCTTTAGTCAGACATACCAGACATACTGGTCTAAAGTTCACAGGAGATATGCACTAGAATTACAGAAAAGTACAGGACTATTTCTTCTTTTTTTTTTTTTTTTTTTTTTTACCGGGAGGTCCCGGGGATCGAACCCAGGTCCCTCATATGGCAGACGGACGCCCAACCATTTGAGCCACATCCGCCCCCAGGACTATTTCTTCTTGAGCATAATATTTTAGGACAGTGGGCCCTAAGCTTGGCTGGACATCACAAGCTTGGTTGGAAGCTTTTAAAATCCAGATTCCCCAATCCCACTCCAACATACTGAATCATAACTTCAGGATGGGGTATTTTTCTTCTAAGGAAAAAGCATAAAGTCACATGCATTTATATATGTTAAGTACACATGCAAATATAGATGATGTTTTATTTAATAGTATACCATAAACCTCTCTGCAAACTGAGAACCAAGGTCTGAGAGAACTAGATTCAAAGTCTGACTCCACAGTCTACTCATTAGCTGTGTGACTTTGGGCGAGTTACTCAACCTCTATGAAGCCTTCATTTCATCACTTGAAGAGGGCTCTAAGTGCACCAACCACACAATTGCTGCAAGAATGAGAAATGGCAAATACACAGCCCCCAGAACATAAAAATTGTTCAGTAGTTAGCAACTGCTTTTTCTTGTAACAGGAAAATTGTTATCATCCTATTTTTAATATTCTGCAGAATGCTTACCATTTTGAGACTTTTTTCTCTCCCCAAGATGGCTGCCTCGTTTGTTTGCTCATTGTTTGTGCTCAATGTCTGCTTGTTTTGTGCTCATTGTCTGTTTTTTTGTTTTGGTTTTTTCTTTAGGAAGCACTGGGAACCAAACCCAGGACCACCATGTGGGAGGCAGGCACTCTGCTTGAGCCACATCTGCTCCCCCATTTTGAGGCTTTTTTATGTAATTTGTCATTACCTGCCCATTAGAATTAGAAGGTAAGCCTCCTGTGAACAGTGGCCTGCCCACCTTTGTTTACTGCTATATCCAGAGCACCTAGAACATGGTAGGTACTCTCTGAAATCATGACTGAACGACTAAGCTTTCAAAAAATGAAAATGCTTTACAAAGCCTTTCAATATCACTACCTGCTTTAACTTTCACCATTTCTACTTTAAAGAGATTAACTTTCTCTTAACCTCAAATTTCAACATCAAAACATCTCCAGCCTAATACTTTGTAGCCATTACAAATAGTACATATGAAAATCATGTAGTAAGCACAGAGAAATGTTTATGATATACTATTAAATAAAACATCATCTATATGTGCATGTGTACATAACATACATAAATGCACATATAACTATGATTATAATTATGATTAAAAATATGGATGGGGAAAAAAGAAGAGAAGGAAACACACCAAAATGCTAAAGGTAATTATGTTGCAGGGTCATGAGTAATAAAAATTATTGCTGAGATTTTTTTCTCTTCTTTAGACTGCTTTTAGGTTTATTCTGGTAATAGAGTTATATCTGTTTCATAAGAAAAACATTAATCTTCATGACTGAAATAGCCTTCAGTCTAGTTTGTTCATCCTTATTCTAGAACAAGTTGAGGAGCTGCTGTGTGGCAGGCACTGTTCTAGGGCCAAAAATACCCAGGAGCCCCAATCCCAGTCCTCCAGAGCTTCTGCCCAACAAGAGAGACACACATGAAACAATTGCCTATAAGGAAATGTGATAAAGCTGGGAATAGAGGTGGAGAGAATACCAAGTGCTACAGGAGAAAGAAATAAGACCACAATTAATTCTACTTTGGGGTGGGGCAGGGCAGGAAAAGCTTCAGAGAGGTAACAGTGAAGCAGGGCTGGGAAGCATGTATCTTCCAGTCACAAGAACACCTGGACTGTTGTTCTGTCATTCCAGTCCACTACCAGAACCAACCAAGTCTTTTGTGGCAACAACCAACTAGTACTTTGCTCTGAGATAGTTTCTGAAACACCCCACTTACCCAAGCCCACAGAAAGAGATTTCTAGAACAGAAACAGAAATACCTACAGGGGCAATCAAACACACATTGAGCCTTTACTTTGTACCTTTCAATGAGCTAACAGATTTCTATGCATGATCTCATTTGATTTTCATTGTGGGGTGAATACTATTGTTACCCCCATTTTAAGGAGGGGAAAATTGAAGACTGGCAGTTAAGCAACTTGCCTGAGATCACACAGCTAGTAAGAGTTAAAAGAGATATCAAAACCAAATATAACTCTAAACCAATACACTTTTTCCCGAGGTACTGGGGCTGGGGATTGAGCCCCAGACTTCATAAGTGGGAAGCCGGCACTCAACCACTGAGCCACAATGGCTCCCCTGAGTTGTTTTTTTCCTTTTGTTTTTAGGAGGCACCAGGGATTGAACCCAGGACCTCCCATGTAGGAAGCAGGTGCTCAACCACTTGAGCCACATCCGCTCCCAACCTGTGCACTTTTATCACTAATATGTTTTGTATGAACCCTTGTTCTCAGCAGGAAACAGAGGAAACCTAATTTTTCCTTCCAATTAACTCCTCTCATATCAGCAGAGAGGGAAGTTGGTATCATGGAAAGAAAATAACTTGGACTGCTGAGCCTGACAGGCTTGATTTTGAGTCCTATGTCTCTACTGATCAGGACTTCAGGGGGAAGCGGCTGTGGCTCAATCTGTGGGGCTCCCGTTTACCATATGGGAGGCCCCGGGTTCGGTTCCCGGGGCCTCCTGGTGGGGGCAGGCCCGCCCGCGCGGCGTGGTTGGCTGACCCAGCGAGCACGAGCAGCAGGGGGGGGATAAATGAATAAATAAATAAAATCTTTAAAAAAATTTAAAAAAAAAAAAAAAAAAGGACTTCAGGAAGTGCCTTATCTCCAGGAACCCCACTTTTATGTGAAGAATGAAAATTTAAAATAATATCTACCCTATAAGAGATATTCTAAGGCTAGTCTAAGGAGAAGAAAAGGCAATGTATCAGCAAGGGCCTCATTAATGACTAAAAGTGCTGTGGTTTTAGACAGACAGAGACCTATACAATTTTTACATACTTTTTTTTTTTTTTAGGAGGTACCGGGGATTGAACCCAGACCTCATACATGCAAAGCAGGCACTCAACCACGGAGCTACACCCGCTGCCCGATAGATACTTTTAACTATCACCACTGCCCACGCTTCCCACCAACTTTGGGAAAGCAACAACTCAGCAGAAAAAGGAATACTGAATCATCACCACCTGGGAGTTTGTTAGAAATGCAGGCTCTCAGGCCCCACTCAAGACCTCTGCTGAAGCAGATACTGCATTTGAACAAGAGCCCCAGCTCATTTGTATGCACAGTAAAGTCTGAGAAGCACCACTAATGCCAACGACAATACTAAGGTTATAGTGATGAAAATTATATATGGTGTCTTAGAAGCTGATCTACCTCATCATTGGTTAGCTTGGGCTATATGAGCCAGAAGTTAAGGAAAGGAGTTAACACAAACAATAAAAATAAGCTTTAAAATGATCTAAGGTTAAATTAATGTTTGTGTGCCAAACAAAAGGGTGACAAACACTGATATCAATTCAGAACTATACACTGTTAACATAATTTTTGAATATAAGATGTCAGTACAAACTATAGTGGGGCTTAACTCCTTAGAAGAGAAAAACAAAGTGTCCTCAGGTCTGAAGAAAATAAGATATCTGCTCTACCTACTTCAAAGGGTTACATTTGATGGTGTACAGGAAAGCACCTTGAACTGTAAAAAACTATACACATGGTAAGATTATTCACCCTGAAACCAAAGTCACCTTAAGATCATATTAGTAGCCCTGTAGAACTGAAGGGGACTAAGGAATCTCCCATGAGAAGTATAACTAATAAGACAATAAAGAGAGAGAGAAAGAAAAGAAATTGGCTTGTTAGCTTTGCTGGAGTTAAGATCACCAGCTATTGGTCCACAATTCATAAGTAGAGGGGAAAGAAAATAACCCAATAAGGGGAAAACCAACAGCGGGTTTTGTGCTCAGAAAACAGCAAATGCATCTCAACAGCAAATGCATCCCCTCACTAAGGAGAGCTGAAGTGTCACACTCACCCAGCAGGGCTGCCACTATGCCCACCAGCCCCGTGCCAGCGCCCAGCTCCACAGCAGAACAGCCCCTGAGCTCCACAGCTCCCATCTCCAGGTACGTGGAAAGTACAACAGCCTGAGGCAAAACACAAAGGTGATTATGAGCAAAAGGCAAAGGCTTTAGGAGCCTCAGGGTTTCAGGCAGGCTATGCGCTGGAACGCTTACACACATATACCTCTGCACCCTCTCCCACTACAAGGTTCACTTCCCAATTTAACAACACACACAGGAACTTAGCTGCTGCTGCGAGGCGAGGTGACCTCCAAGAGCAGGTAGGGACACGGCATGCCGCAGCTCAGCTTCCCCAGGTCCCATCTCAGTCCCTCAGGGGGGTGGGCGGGGGTCAGTGACACTGCCCTCATGAGATGGGGTCCTGCTGAAGCTGGGGAGTTCAATTTCTTAATGTGTCACAGCTCTTTTACACTGGAGGCTGGCAGAACCATTCTGGAAGAACTGACACGAACAATCTGTGATTTTGTTTAAGGGAATGTCCGGTTCCTAAACCAAACAGGTTAGCAAGGCCACATCCTCAGCCAAAGAGAAAAAGCAGAGCTCCATCCAAGGCTCTCCTGCTCTCCTGCATCTCAGAATGGGCACTGCACCCACAGGGGCGCTCACCATATATTTTAGGCAGAAAATAAGTTTGGCCAAAGTTTTGGACACTTAATGAGTGAGTCAGCATTTGCTTATGATTCTATAAAAGAACTGTATCCTATTAACATAATTAATATAATTTGCTTTTGAGGGCCACTGAATATTCCAATGGGAATAAAGTATATTTAGCAATTTCTCTTCTTGATGAGGCCTCCACTCCTCACCATTTACTCATTATGTGAGTACCTTCCACGTAGTTACCTTGGACTGGATTCCTAGAAGTGTTATTACTGGGTTAATACATAAAAATGTATTAACAATTTTGTCCCTAAATGTTTACCTAACAGTCCTAATACAATGTTAAAAATGTAAAACAGTATATATGCCAACCATTAATTCAACATAAATTGAACTCCCACTAAATCCCAGGTGTGGGCTAGATGCTGAGGGCACAAATAAGATAGTGGCTGTCCTCAAGTGGTTGACAGAAGAGGGCTGGGAGAGGAAGTAAAAAAGCAATTATAATATCATTTTTGCAATGGTTACAACCATGGAAAACTTTAAAAAAAAAAAAAAGATTCCTTTTGGGGACGGTCATTTTACAATATCCTTCATGTAATATTTGTAAAAGGCTAACAGTAGTTAACAAGAGTGGCTAGGGCCTCCTACTTTCCTCCCAGTCCCTCCTCGCATCTGCTGGGTAGCTCCTGGCAAGTCATATAACCACCCTAAGTTTTCATTCACTCACCCTGAAAATGCAAGCTTACTGGTATTCTACTATAGACATATTGTGATTCAAGCAATGGAAGAAATTACAACATTGATATGGAGCCAGCAGCCACTGGAGGCTCTGGGGGCAGGGAGAGGGAAATGCAGTTGTAATACAGGGGCTTTTTCAGGATTTGGGAATTGTCCTGAGTGACACTGCAATGACAGATATAGGCCATTTTATATCATCATATAACATGCAGAACTGTGTGGGACAGAGTGTGGTCTACAATGTGAACTATGGTCCATGCCTAATGGCAAAGCCCCAGGATGTGTTTATCAATTGCAATTAATGTGCCACACTAATGAAGGATGTTTATGTGGGAGGGTGTGGGAGGTGTGGGGAATGGGGCATATGGGAATCCCTATATCTTTTGTGTAACATTTATGTAATCTAAGTATCTTTTAATAAATAAATAAATAAATAAATAAAATGCAATCTGTGGTGGGGAGACAAAGGGAGTGACTGCTAATGGGTATGGATTTTTGGGGGGAGTGATAAAAATGTTCCCTTTAAATAGGTGAGCTGTATGATACGTGAATTATATCTCAATAAAGCAGTTTTTTTGTTGTTGTTTTTTGTTTTTGTTTTTTTTTATGCAATCTATGACCAGTGTGGATGTTTTCAGAGGCCTGGGTACTACTTACTGCATCCCAAACCACTGCTGCGACTCCCAGCTGCCTCCAGTCCTGCCGAATCTGGATCGTGCGGTTTGCAAAAAAGAACGTGGCAAGAGGCTTGTGGAATTTCTGCAACCCCATTTCCGCAGCCTCCTCATAGGGGACCAGAGCCATTTCGCCCGCGCCCAGCTCTCTGCTCCCTCAAATCTGTCGTGCAAAAGAATCCCGGGTCACGCTCTGGTCAGAAAATGCTTTTTAAGTCATTTTGTAAGTTCAAAAGAAGAAGGTGAGGGGGAAGCCTTGCTTCTAATTCCCTTTACACGGCTCTTCCTCCAAGTGTTATGGGAAGTTAGCTTTATTTAGCTCTGGATTCAAGATCCGTTTGGGCAAAAGAATCCAGAACGTCACGACTCCTAGGGGATGCCCTACACACTCCATAGCTAGCACTGGATGAAGCCAGAGCCAGGTAACTGTACTCAGAGCGGCGGTGATGGCCAAGGGTCTCGGCGCAGCAGGGAAAAACGTGCTTTCTAAACCGCCCTGACCCGCAGCCGGGAGGCTGGTTTTGTTTTGTGTGGCTTTTTTCCGAACAGGTGACAAAAGGCCCCAAACTTGCACTTGGACTCGGAGCTAACATTTTGGTTATCCTGCCAGCCATATGGACAACGCTGTTCCATCTCCTCTGGACTGGAAGCGAAAGACATTGGAGAATTCCGCGGGGAGAGCCGAGCCCCTGGTCCGGGGCGAATTCGGGCGTCCGCGGCTCGAAGGCCTCCTCCGAGTACCCCGAAACTCGGCCCACCTCCTCTAAACGGTCGGTAGTGGGCCCTTCCGTGCCGCAGGCTCCAGAGCTCCCGGAACCGCGCGTGGGGTAGAAGCGGGTACGGGTTCACAGAGCCCTCCGGGATCCGCACAGGACGTCCGCCCCGCCCCGGTAGTGCGGGGTACTTGCCCTGCGGAGCGCCGAGACCGCGCCCAGGCCGCCCCCGAATGGGGTCCGCGAGGCACCCAGGCCTGAGGCGCGGCCTCGCCGATACTTACGGCTCCCGGAGGCTGCCTCGGCGCCGAGCGCGCCTCGCTTTCTCCGCCGCGAGGTCGGCTGTGGAAACCGCTGGCCTTAAAGAGCCGGAGAGCCGGGAGGCGGATCCCGCGGAGGCGGATCCGCGGAGGCCGAGCTGGGAAGCCGGGGGAGGGGGAAGGCGCCCGGCCGCAAGTCACGCGTTTCCGGTGCCCCCCACCCCCACGCCCGCCTGGGGCTGTTGTGGCGACGGGGTGCGCCGGGCTCCGCCGGGTCCTGGGAGCAGCGCGGAGCCGGGACGTTGAGGGAGAGGTCGGGCTTCCCGCCCGGGTCCCACCAGGGTGTTTGGGCGATCAAATCGGTTGGCCCGGCGCCGAGAGGAGCGTTGGGGGAAGAACGAGATGCAGAGCAGCGGGTGGGTGCAGAGGGCTTGGGGTGCGCTGGCGACGCGTGAGAAGAGAGCCACCAGCGTTGCACTGGATACGCACGTGTTCTGGTTCCACTTTTTTAACCTTGCGATCCCTCGGCTCGCTCTCTCCCTCCCTCTTTCTCTTCTCATTCCTCTCGCTCGTTTTATTTGTTTATAGCATTAAAGGTAGGAGAAAGAAGGCGTAGTGACCCCTTGGTCCCCGCGTCACCAAAGTAGGGTCCGAAATGGCGTAATCACCCACACGGTGGCAATCGAGTAGAACTCGTCCCTCCCAACTAAAGCGCAAATGGGGAGTCGGGACATGGCACTTGGGTCTGGATTTGAAAATGGGTCGGGTGGACGCGAAGGGTGAGCCGGCCCCGGGAGTGTGCGGGGCATGGGGTGCGCGGTGATCCTCAGACCCTGAGCCGGGGGACTGTTGGAGACTAGATGTTCCAGTCTTCCTCCTCCCGGAGCAGACGGCTAACGCATCAGCCCTGGAGGCACACAGACCTGCCCTGGAGGCACACACCTGCCCTGGAGGCACCCGTGCTTGACGTGAAAGGTGCGGACGGCATGGCACCCAGATCGCAGCCCCTTGAACGGCGCGCGGCCTGAGTTGGCACCCAGAGTGTGACCGCACGGGGGCGGCATCCTCCTCTAGCCGACGGTTTCCTTTTGTTTTCCGGACTCTCATCCCAGCCCCCTCCTTCCACCCAGCCGCCGCTCTCTCAAGGTGAATTTCAGCCCTGGCGGCAAATTAGAAAGAACTGGAGAGATTTTAAATTCCCCATTCCTGGACCTCGCCACTCGAACGTCTCAATTGGTGTGAGGCGGGCCCGGGCAGCCAAGAGTAGAGACCCGCAGGCTTGAACCACTCTCCAGATTTCTTCAACCTTCCAACATCAGTCTGTGAACTGAAGCTGGAAAGGCGAACTTTGTGAACAAAGTGAACTTTGAAGACCACCCAAGAAAGTCTTTCACCTCTTTCTTTGTCTTCTCTCCCTCTCCTTTTTTTCTTTCATCTCCTCTCTCTTACATCCTTTCCTTTCTTACCTCCCGTACCTCTCTATGCTTCCTCGGCCTCTCAACTTTCCTTTTTCAAAACTCCCTTTCTTCCCTTTATTTTCTTTCCCTCTCTTTGCCCCTCCCTTTGGGGAGCCAGCATTGGGCACAGGGAAAAGCATGGGCTTTGGAGCTAGAGAGATCTTGAAAATTCAAATTCTGTCGCAGGCACTTTAAACGGTATGGCCTTGAGTAATTACTAAACGTCCCTAGATCCCAACCCCC